>OX453315.1:17460312-18135312 GCA_949710035.1 Crambus lathoniellus
CAATGTTAGACGGGACCTAACGGAGGTCTTTTTAAAAAAAGGAATTATTTTTAGAACACAGTTTATTGTTTGATTTAGAATTTTAGACACAAGTTTCGCGTGAGGTGGCTGCGCTGCGACTGACCAGCCAAGGCAGGGCGCTCGCGGATGCGAGCCCAGATTGTCTGGTCAGCAGCGTCTAGCAGCTCCTCAGCAATATGCTATACAATTACCATATATAACAGTACCTACTTGTTCTTTCGAGATGTGTGTAACCTTAATTAACGTATTCGCATTTATTTGTCAGTATTTTGGTTATAAAAAAGGATAAATCCTTTAATCCGGGATAAAAAGTAGCCTATGTTCCTCTCCAGACTACAAAGTATGTATGTCCCAAATTTCAGCCAAATACATTCAGCCGTTTTGGTGTGATTGAGTAACAAACATACAAACATCCAAACATCTAAACATCTAAACATCCAAACATCTAAACTTTCACATTTATAATATTAGTAGGATTATAAGGAGGAAAGATTTGATCGTTTGTTGGTGTACATCGAATAGGCTCCGAAACTACTGAACCGACTTAGAAAATTCTTTGGCCATTAGAAAGCTACATTCTTTCCGAGTAACATTAGCAATTTTTTATCTGAACCGATCTGGTAGTATTTTATAAAGTTAAATTTGACTTTGACCTATTAATATTGACTAAGAGATTCAGGCGTTAATAGTTAAAAATTGAGTTATGTTCAGATTAAAAAAGCGCAGATTTGACTTAATAATTATAGAAAAAATACTGCACGTCTTCCCCAAAGTCCCATGGTATTTGGAGACTAGTGGATTTATATATGTATTGCAATGTATATCAAGTAAATAGAGTGCCTATGAAACATAAAAAAACATTATGCTAAAAATGTAAGTTCTGTACCCCTAGCACCTAAATACTATCGTTATAGTATCGTTATAGTTATCGTGATCGAATTATTTTGTATGAAAACCAGAGGCACCGCTTACAGTTGCATAAGGAACAAAAATTGAATAGATATTTGATAGCACTTTGACAGCTTTTGACGGGTGATATTATATAGTTTAATAATACGATTGGCTACTGAAGTCGATTTCGATTCGAGCATGTTGTGTTCGTACAACATGAACTTAGACCGAAGAAGAGTTAATATCGTTAACACTTAACCAACTGTCTGGTAACTGCAGTATTTACCCATTACGGAAGGTTTACGAAGCTTAACCCGTTATGGTCCCTTTGGGCGTCATAGCCTCTGGGATATGCACGAATCGTATTAAATTCACTTGGCCCGTAGTAGACGGTTAATGATGCAGGCAAAGAATAAGCTTAAGGACTAGTAGTATTTTTCTTATCTACATTAGTGTTAAAAAGAGTAAAAATGTTGAAAGTTTTTATGAAGGAAGTAGGTAATCTTTAGGTCTAACTACCTACTCAATTGGGATTCTTTAACCGGTAGACAGCTTCATTATTGCCTGAGTGACGGTTGTCTGTCACAAATGACAAATTACGAAGAAACCTATACTCACTAGCGTGTGTGCTGAGGCTAAAAATGTGATAAAACATTAAGTATATATTATTATGTATTAACAGTTTTCAACCGAATCTGTGATTTTGTAGCAGGTACAATAACCGTACTAGACCCAGAGGTCCCGGGTTTGTTTCTCACTCAGTGCGGGTACATTTATTGTATTCAGTTTTACTTGGCTGGCTACCACCTGTCTTATCAAAGTCTGCCGCCATAACAACGATGTTTTCAGCATTGCTGTGGTCCGGCGGCATGCATAGGTAACATATTAGGCAGTTGCTCAGTTCCGGGAGTACTTAGCGCGTTTTTCTTTTCAGCCTTATCATCACTTAGCATACCTGCTGTGATGAAGGTTGAGTGCTACGCCGCTATGGTTTAAAACAAACTGACAAACCCTGGACTGGGAAGCACAATCAATCTATTTAAGCAAAACTAGATTTATTTAACACATAAAAAATGTCAAAATGTTAAATTTAGATTTTAAAATTTTACATTCCTCTATGAGCTAAATCTAGTTTAAGCAAAACCGAGATTTAGCTTTGCAGTAACTGAACCTAAACCCCACCAGGTAGCATTTTCACGCTTCTACCACCAACCCCCATTTAATTATAGCAATATTATTAAAGAAATATCTCTAGAATTTTTTTATGGAAAAACAACGTTTGCTGGGTCAGCTAGTACGTTTATAATAAAATCAGTGTTATTCCGTTAACGCAGGCAAGTATTTTCCTTCAAAGAACTGTCACGTTGTCACTCAATTAACTCCTCATTGGAGGTTTGAAAGGTTTTGGCAATTCGAAAAATGAATCTCACCGCAGATTTAGCTGAAGAGAAGCATTTAGAAACTTGGAAAAAGTTTTAAGACGTTTTATTTTGCCTCCATTAGAAGTGTTTATACTTCTATTATAAAGTAATGCCAAGTAATGCAGTGTTATATTATCTTTAAATATTCAATTACATTTTGTAGAACTCATAATTAAAAAAGTTAGCCTATTCCAAACTAATGTGTGTATAAATGTGAAGTGTGTTTTTTGTCCGTCTTTCACGTCAAAACGAAGCAATGGATCGACGTGATTTTTGGTATGGGATAGTTTGGGTGCTGGAGAGTGACATTAGCTACTTTTTACCCCGAAAGCATATCACAATCCCGCGGGATTGTATAGAAGATTGTTCTAACAAAACTGACAGTAATTCCACAGCGTAAGAACTGGAATATACAGACTGTGGTAATTCCATGTCCGCATCAAAAGAGTATGTAATCACTGACGTTTTAGCCGCTACGGATTTCTTTTAATGTGACATTTATGGCGAATAAAAATATTTATAAGATGTAGCTGATACGAAATTCACTGGGTAGATAAATAATAGTATCATCATCATAATCATCATCATTTCAGCCGTACGACGCCCACTGCTGGGCATAGGCCTCCCCCAATAATAGTATAAAAACTACTAATTCCCAAGTGGGATGAACTTGAGGACTAGTTGATTATTCGTTCTATTATTTCTGCAAAAAGTAGAAATTGCGACGATTCCACGCGAGGGCAGAGTAAAACTAACGAAAAATTAACTAAAGATTTAGTAGAGGAAATATTGAAAAGTTCATTTTCATAATTTACCCGACCGGGAATAAAGATAGTGGCGCCTTGAAAACCGGTGCGTACACCACTCGGCCACGGAGGTCGTCAAACTTAAGAATAATATTTGCAGCAAAGAGCATAAATTTACTATAATATAACAGAACAGTGTGTATCAGCTGATCTTAGCTATTTATTGGTTCTAAATTAAGACTAGTATCATCGCTTTAACAAAATTAATGTCAACGTCACTAACAAAAGTTTCGAATTCTCGATAGAATAGTTGAAACTTATACAGTGAAGTTTAGTTTGCGGGATAATATAGACAAACTTTGTGGCATAGCTTGCCGTTTATTTAAACTAGTATCTACAAACTAATTTTGTTTATCAGCTTTTAATTAAAAAAACGTGTATTAATTACTTTAAGGTTCTCCGCACACCGGGCCACCTACCACAACCACAAAACACCGCCACCGACCTACATTTTTCCTGTAGTTTTCATACAGACGCCGCTAGTCGTCACTTGTTTCTTACAATATAGTAACAGGGCACTAAAAAACGCTGCCACCGACCACTTTCCTGTAGTTTTCATACAATATAGTCGTCACTTGTTTCTTCTTTCTTCTAGCTTCATTAGTGACGGCGTTTGTGGCTGTCGCTCGTGGCTCGTGTGCGGTGACGGTAAGCGCATCCGCACACGGGCCACTGAAAAACGCTGCCACCGACCATTTTCCTGTCGTTTTCATACAATATAGTCGTCACTTGTTTCATAATCTTGCGCTTCAAGTGGCGGCGACATAGGCTTTTCACCGGTCCCGTGACTTTTCCCGCGTGGACTACACGATGTTTTCCAGTGGGATTGTCATGCTTTCCCGAGATGCAAAGTAGCTAGGCCATAATCTATCTCTGTGCCAAATCTTATGCAGATTCGATGAGCTGTTTTGCCCGATCCAAACTTGTGCACTTATAATAACGAACTTCTTTGCCGAGTGGTGTACGCACTGGATAGACAAACTTTGTGGCATAGCTTGCCGTTTATTTAAACAAGTATCTACAAACCAATTTTGTTTATCAGCTTTTAATTAAAAACGTGTATTAATTACTATAAGGCTCTCCGCACACCGGGCCACCGACCACAACCACAAAACGCCGCCACCGACCTACATATTTCCTGTAGTTTTCATACAGACGCCGCTAGTTGTCACTTGTTTGTTCTTTCTTTTAGCTCACAGAGCACCTGTAGTAGCTTCTAGCTTCAATAGTGGCGGCGTTTGTGGCTGTCGCTCGTGGCTCGTGTGCGGTGACTGTAAGCGCATTCGCACACGGGCCACTAAAAAACGCTGCCACCGACCGCTTTCCAGGGTGCCTACCATCAACTTTAAGACAGCGATTCAAAAATAGCGCGATGCAGAATAGGTTCCTAAAATTAATTGCTTTCTTTCGTACTATGACCTTCTAAAAACTGGATCGCAAATGAATTGCTAAATGTGAATGACCGAACGATTTGTGTCCTTATTTCTTCTACCCGTCTCTTTCACTCGATTCTGTCATGCCCGGAGAGTGAGAGGGACGGGTATAACCTGCAGGTGTCATGTTAAATCGACCGGGTTATAAGTCAAGTAAGAGTTCATGACAGCTTAGAGGCTATGAAATGTCATTGAATGATCACTGAATCGCTGTCATTGATATTAAGCTGTCGTGGTACGAATAAGCGAAGCAGATCAGTTTAGGTCCTAAACAAAACCGCAATAAGAGTTGATGGTAGGCACCCTGTAGTTTTCATACACAATGTAGTCGTCACTTGTTTCATAATCTTGCGCTTCAAGTGGCGGCGTTTGCTCGTGTGCGGCGACATAGGCTTTCCACCCGTCCCGTGGCTTTTCCCGCGTGGACTACACGATGTTTTCCACTGGGAATGACATGCTTTCCCGAGATGCAAACTAGCTAGGCCATAATCTATCTCTGTGCCAAATCTTATGCAGATCCGTTGAGCTGTTTTGCCCGATCAAAATTTTTGCACTTATAATAACGAATTTCTTTGCCGAGTGGTGTACGCACTGGTTTTCAAGGTGCCGCTATCTCTAGAGGTAGTTCGATTCCCGGTCGGGTAAATATTGAAAATGAACTTTTTAACATTTCCACGGGTCTGGGTGTATGTGGTTATAGCCGTCGTTGTTTCCAATTTTCTTAATAATAGTGCTCAAGCTACTATGATTTGATATGGTAACAATAAATGAATGTGATGGTGTCCAATATTTATTTATAATATTGAAAATACCTACTTATTCTTATTACAAAACTAGCCTTTCGCCCGCAGCTTTGCCCGCATGGACTAAACGACGCCATCTCACAGAAATGTGATATTTTTCAGGAATACAAAGTCACCCGTTTTGACGTGAAAGACGGACAAACACACCTCCTACAAACACACTTTCACATTTATAATATTAGTATGGATAAGTAAAGCCTTTTATAAATGACCAAAAACATTTTTCATTTCTTTGTTTTTGTTAGATTTTTTATTTGCTGTACCTAATCATGGAATAAGTACCTACCACATTAACAGTTGACTGGAGTAAATGGATTTTTTTATGTAAACTATCCATTTTCTATAGGTATATAATCATTTATCACGATTTAATTCACACATCAATTTCAAGACGAAAATTTCCTACTTACATAATAACCATTTAAAAGATAATTTCCGTTTTAAAGTCGCGAGCGGTGCCAAAAGTTAGTCTTAATGTTCCGCTTACACTTTCAAGACGTTAAGGAAGCTATAGCCATAGTAAAAGTATAAAGCGCACTGGTTAATGTGGAAAGATAAGTAAAAGTTTCAAGTAGAAAAAATCATTAAACATTTACAGCGACGTTTTGTTGCAACAAAACAGATTGATAGTCAAATGGTTTTGAGCGCCTCTGTGGCCTACTGGTTCACACCACCCCGGTTTTAGACCCAGAGGTTCAGGGTTCGATTCCCAGTGGGGGTACATACTGTATTCGGTTTGGTTATACCACCATCTTATCTAAGTCTGACGCCATGTGCTGCTCGCATCCAGCGGCTTCTCGCGACCTATGTATTTTTATGTTGCTCCATATTTTCCGGTATTGTGTGACCGTATCTCAGCATCAGCTACATTTTGTTATTTTGCCATCGCGCTTAATTGGTTGATGTGGTTGTGCGTGACGTCACATTTGGCGGAGATTGACAGGAGTCACGCAATTTTAGTTGCCCGTGCAAGCGCGCCTTAAAATACGATTGCCAATTCGCATAATGTATTCGCTTCGCTTTTTTGTTTGACTTTCACTTGTTTGATATGAACTTGACATAAATATTTTGGTGTTGAATTTCAAAGTGAATGTAAAGCGATGGTGGAATATGTTTTTATAATAGCATCGAGATCAAGTCTCGAAACAAAAAGCCTTCAATCTAGGTATTCGAGTATTTTTAGCACAATACGATAGCCTGAAAAAGCACACGTGAAAAAAAACTTATCTCATGTCAAAGCCACAGCGTTCGAAATACAAACTAAAAGAATAACCCATTATTCGATTGTAAGCGTTTTGCGCTTTTGAAAGCAGAGGTAAAGAATATTTCGTCGTATCCATGACACTTCAGATAAAAATCTATTGCCCGAATACTCGTACGCTACTTATCTTTGGGAGCGTCTCAAACATCGCCCTGTCACTTTAAATGTCAAACGTATGAAAGAGATGCCATGATGTTTGAGACGCTCCCAAAGATGATTTGCGTTCGAGAATTCGGGCGTATGAAAGGTATATAGCGAGAGTAAAGAGCTTGTAAACAAATGCGATCAGCGAGCGTGCAATATCTATCCCAGTGACCTCATTTTACCAGATGTACTTAAACTTGTCCATCTGGACTAATCGACTGAGTGCGAAAGAATCGGTAGTTTCATCAGACATCTTCTTTTATGTACAATGCAAAAAATATAAAAAAATACAACATCACATTGTTACAATACCAAACTATAGTAGCTTTATGCACTAGTGTTATGAACATTTGAAACAATGAAGGGTAATTACTACATACACCGAGACCCGAAGAAATATTGAAAAGTTCGAAAACCGTTGAGCACCTCGAAAACCGGTGCGTACACCGCTTAGCTACGGAGATCGTCAAACATTCTAGTATTGAACTACAAACTTGCAATATTATTTAGGTAAGCCCGGGAAGTCCCTGGATGTGGGCAGCGCAGGACCGATCGCTGTGGAGATCCGTGGGGGAGGCCTACTCCCAGCGGTAGGCGTCGTATGGCTGATGATGAAGTGCATCAATGAGGCTTCTCTAGTACTCGCTACTAATAATCTTCTAGGCACCATTTAAGCATTAAGAATAGTGTTGCTCCTAGAGACTTTTTTGTCGCAGTGGTAACCTAAAGCAATCCGAAGTAACGTATACCTTAAATTAAATTAAATACTCCAAAGTAAGTAATAAAGGTATAAAACCTGTAATTTTTAAACCTTTGCATATTTTTTACTTACACAAAAATTGTGCACGTTGTGGCAAGAATAATAATTGAAAATACAAGTCATTGACCTTTTCGATACAATGGCAAATTCTCCTGTTATACTGATATTTCGTTGGCCACTAGCCACTAAAAGAAAGTCTAGACTAGACTTCACCCATTCTGATATAAAAATATCTAGATGTGTATCATTTGTGTGGTCGCTGAAAAGTATGCGGAACCCTGGAAACGGGCCAATTTTTTTATGATTAGCTAATACTATTTTGCGAATTGTTGAATAAACTAAAGATGTTATTAGAAACTTCAAAAGGTGTATGTCAAACTCGTTATTTTTTCTTCTGCAAAGCTGAAGTTGTTTAAAAATATGAGAGCAGCCAACAGTAATGTTTATTGTTTGAAGTGAGCTTGTTTTATGGAGAAAGAAATATTTTATTTTCATTAGCACACTCTCACGGAAAAATAACTAGATAGCACGTTAGATTCGTTGAACATACTATACTAACTATATTATTTATGATAGCTCTAAACTGTAATTCTATGAAGAATTTGTATTTGCTCACTTTCTATATTTTTTCAATAACCAATAAATATACATTTACTAAGAAGTCAAGAGTATTTTAGTATTATAAATATAAGAACGCATGAAAATATTATGAATAGTATCTATTAAAAAAAACATCGTTCTGTCTCTCAAAAGACCCGACGGCATGGTATTGGTGCTAGCTTCAAACTTAGCAAGAAAAACTAAGTTAATTTTTATGTGTCCTCTTCAATCTACCGTCTCTTATTTTACCTCAAAAACTTCTGACGTAATCTAAGCTGCAAGTCAAACTTTTTACGCTTCATATCTCGCCCGAACGAATTAGCCCACTAACAAACAATGCAAACCGCAAAAACAATCTTCCCCATATGACTTATATTGGCTTCGGCTTATTGATTCCGCAGAAGAAAACACTTGAATCTAAGCAAACACTTCCCTTCTGATTCACGAGTCTTGGAGAAGTTCCAGGGGGGAGGTTCCTCAGACTGTATTGCTTCCTTCCTACCGAGTTTTAAAGTGCGAGTCACTCGGTACCGCATTGTACATTTGGCAAAGGCGACATGAATTAAATATTTGGCTGCGTTTCGGATGCATTTGTGGAATTTATGAGCTGTAAATGTTTAGCCGTTCTTATGTGCAGGCAGTACTTTACGCGATGTTGGTTTCAATGGGATCTTAATTTGTTTTCTTGGTGAAATGCTCGCAATGCATAACAAGTAATCCAAGAAGTGTTTGTTTTAGCTTAACATCAATTTTGAATCATAAAATATATTCCGTTTTCCGTATTTCCGTTTTTAAAAATGTTTTCCGTGACCACGGCCCCTGGAAAGGTGCCGAAACGTCGGATAAACCAAAATATCTCTAAAAACAACTAAAATTTAACCAAGTTGTTAAATAAATTGCGTGATAAATCCGTGAAAGTGTTTTATTTATATAAAATATATTTGTTTTATTTGTTACTTTATTTATACCAATTAATATGATTAAAAAGAGCTATTTGAAAAAAAAAGTATAATCTATTTGTAAGAATTAATATTCTTTTTCTTTCTTTCTTTAAAATTTTCCCTATACTTACAAAATTGCATAATGAATGCAAAAAAATAATAAAAAAAATCATAAGTGAAATTTTTAAGTTTGTTTGTAGGAAGTAATTTCTGAACCTACTGATTTTAAAAATTCTATCACTTAAAGGCTATATTTTGTCACGATATTCCACGGAAATAGGCACCCCGCTGGTAAAAGTGCAGGGTGCAGTTTATATTTAAGATTACGTAGGTCTTGTGCTCAAAAACTAAAGATTATTTATTTTTCCTCTTTTCAGAGTGGACTTCAGAAATGGTCCTCCGGTACACTGGGCAGTTGCAGGAGAGTTTGGAGCCAGAACTCATTTCGTGCTCAACGAGTCCGACCCATCATCGGCTCACCTGGCAGTGGAGAAGGTGGCGCATCAAGACGAAGGATTGTACAGATGTAGAATTGACTACGTGGACTCACCTACGAGGAATTATAGGGTCAATCTTACTGTTATAGGTAAATTTAATGTAACAAAACAAATACATTGTATTGAATTTTATAACCAGCTTCGACTTTTTGCGACCAAGGGATTCAGTAAAAACAGCTCAATAAAAATGGTAAATGGTAAATCGAAAACCAGCTAAAGTACGGTCGTGGAGCACGAAAAATCCCGTACAATGACCTGGGTGCATACCATCAACTTTTATGACAGCGATTCAAAAATAGCGCGATGCAGAATAGGTTCCTAAAATGAATTGCTTTCTTTCGTACTATGACCTTCTAAAAACTGGATCGCAAATGAATTGCTAAATGTGAGTGACCTAACGATTTGTGCCCTTATTTCATCTACCCGTCGCTTTCACTCGATTCTGTCATGCCCGGAGAGTGAGAGGGACGGGTATAACCTACAGGCGTCATGTTAGCTTGACCGAGTTATAAGTCAAATAAGAGTATGTGTCAGCTTAGCGGCTGTGAAATGTCATTGAATGATCACTGAATCGCTGTCATTGATATTAAGCTGTCATGGTACGAATAAGCGAAGCAGATCAGTTTAGGTCCTAAAAAAAAACCGCAATAAGAGTTGATGGTAGGCACCTTGTTATTACCTGTCGCTGTCGCTCCCGCGTAAATATTGTAGCTAAGTATATTTACGACAACTTGAAAAAAAACTATGTAATACCATTGATCTCAAAGAAAGTTGCTTTGCCACATGAGTTATGGTCATACTTTTCCAAGTTTATCAAAATTATAAAAGTTGCTACTGATTTGTTTCAGTTCCACCAGAATCTCCTCGAATATACGATTTCGAGGGTCGAGAAATTCTTGGAAGCGTGGCTGGCCCTTTTAGGGAAGGGCAAGATTTGCTTCTTTCATGTCAAGCTGCTGGAGGTAAGTTTCTTAGATAATTTGTTGGATTTGCTAGCCATTCACAAGTAAGCCTGTTCCCCAGCAACGACGCATTAAACGACTGATGATCATTCACATATTTTATTTATATTTACGGTTGCAGGTAAACCAGCTCCTGACGTGTCCTGGTGGCGTGGTGAAGAGCGCTTAGCTATCACCAAGGGTGGCTCTGTTAGTCAACTCCTCCTTCAAAGCTTGTCTAGAGAGATGGCTGGTTCGCACTTGCAGTGCAGGGTAGAGCCACCTCTTCTTCAAGATATTGTTCGAGAAGTGACGTTGAAATTATTCTGTAAGTAATTTAGCCTTATTTCTGTTGTATACCTCTTGCTTTTATAATTTCATAAAATACAAGCTGCGCCTCGAGTCTTTGGTCCCGTGAAATTTCGGGATAAAAAAAGCCTACGACCTATTCTCAGACCTACCAAATAAACACAAAAGAGTTCATAAAAATCTATCAAGCTGTTTCGGAGGAGTTCGATAGCAAACACTGTGACTCGAGTTTTTTTTTTAGAATATTAGATTAATGTTACGGTTTCATAATGGTTGAATTTTACTCTTTGATTTAATGTAGGTATTATTATGGTAATGGATGAACCTCAGAAAAGACCAACTTCATGATCAAAATTTTGAGTAATTATCGTCGACAGATTTTTCTTATAATCATCCATATAGGTAATTAACAGAGCTTGGAATCAGAAATTGAAGCAATTAGTTCAATAGTATAACAACATTTATAATGTGCTTTAAAT
This sequence comes from Crambus lathoniellus, assembly GCA_949710035.1. NCBI lineage: Eukaryota > Metazoa > Arthropoda > Insecta > Lepidoptera > Crambidae > Crambus > Crambus lathoniellus. Next base: position 17,471,620 of record OX453315.1, read on the forward strand.
TAAATAAACCCTTAAAAACTTCAACATATTCAGTGCATGAATAAATCTTAGGTAAGCCACACACTATCTGATTTTAATGCAGCAATTATTTTGTGCAGTGAAGCCCCAATTCGTCCGCGTTTCGGGGAAGGGTGCGGCGCGCGCGGGGCAGGACCGCGCTTTCGTATGCACCACGCGGGGCTCGAAGCCTGCACCAAACATTGATTGGTTCATCAATTCTCAGCTCGTCGACTCCACTTTGACCCAGGTGGGTTACAGCAGGAACTGTGTTCTATTTTTTTAACGAATTGATCGTCTTTTCTTTCTGGTCGAGGATAAAGCCACGACCAAGCGTCTGTAAAACTAGAACGTCAGTCACACCGTCCGAGACGGAGCTTTCACGTCATGGTCATTTAGTTGTATGAGAGAAAGTGGCAGCGGTCGTCCGTCGCCCCAACTTTACCGCGTCACTCCCGTTTTGCACACGCACGGTCATGTCTGTCTGTTCAGTGTATGATTGTGGCATCTTTAAGGCTTAAAATAATCGTGGCAATAACAGCTTAGTAAACTAGAACTAGAGGCATGTGGGTAGTGGTTAGTACGCTTGGCCTGCGATTGTTGAGGTTAAGCAAATTTCGCAATGGTCGGTCACGGGGTGGGTGACCAAATATGATATTATCTCGAGCTTCTCCGTGCTCTGGAAGGCACGTTAAGCCGTTGGTCCCGACTGCATTTGCTTTCATTAATACCCACCAATCCGCATTGGTCTCGCGTTGGTTATCCCATTATCCATCCACAAGAAAGGCCTGTGCCTCAGCAGTAGGGATATTAAATGGCTGATGATGATGATGAAACTAGAATTGCGATGAATGACACGTATGTAGTGGTCAAGCTACCCAGCGGAAAGCCCCAAGTATCTTCAAAGTATTCATAAGTAGTCCTATCATAAGGAGACTTTTTTATAGCTAGTCCACGGGTCGAAAACAGTTTTAAATGGCAAAAGCACTTCATTACCCACTTTATGGTGTATGGACTCCATCAGATGAAGGGGATTGTGTCTATATGATGGCTGTATTTAACTTATACTATCTGTTTAACTCATATAGGTAGAGGTGGATGGAGAAGTGACACAGAGTGTGTTATCTTGGCATATTAGAAGAGAGGATAGTGGCAGGCAACTGGTATGCCGCGTGTCCAACCCGTGGTTTCCAGCATACACTCTGGAAGACTCCCTGATGCTTGATGTTATGTGTAAGTTTATTTTTTGTTAACTCGTTCTTGTGTACTTTTTTTTTATTATTATTAATAATTTAATTCGACAAACCATTGAACCGTCCCGATTTCCAATAGGGAACTTGCATTATTTCATAAATGTAGTCTATCTGAAAGATTTAAGGATTGCATGAAGATATCACAAGCGAAAAAGTTGAAATATGCTTAAATTATTTATTTAATGCAAATCAAAAATTAACATTTCAAAGTCCGCGCGTAAACGCTCAATGGCCGGACGTGGCGTCATTTCTTAGGACGTCAAACTTTTCAATGTGCATCTGAAAGGAGTGACAAAGAAATTTTGACAACTAACGACAAACGCTAAAAGTGAGTGACCAAAGATTTCAGTTTTACTGACTAGGCTTCGCCAGATAGGTAAATGAAAGAAAACTTATGTTTTTTAGCGAAATCTTTACTAGAACTTGGTTTATCATCCGTTTCTCTAAGTACTTACCATACTTTTAGGGGTTGAATTTTTAATTTTTGTGAAAACGAAATTGACAGAATATGGCTACCATCATTTTTTACTGTTTTTTAAGGTAATTAAAAATTAAGTAAGCTTTACGTAAAACGCACTAACATATAAGTATTAAAAATATGCCTATTTTGCATTAGTCCAAAATATTGTGAACTCTAACATTGACAAAGGCAAAAATACTTGTTGTTGCTTGATTGATTATATTGATACTTGATTTATTTCTGCTGACCAATGGAGTAAATATACTGTTACATTGTTATAAATATATTGTTTAAATGAAGATGTTAATGTTGGTAGAAAATATAAGTACTGAGGTATATTTACTACATATGTATATGTATCAGTCAGCAGGCAGGCCGCCTGCAGTCCTTAGTCGAGCAGGCCACCTGATATTCGGTTTTTAAGTGCGCGCACTAGGCCACTTGCAAAAGTAATAACTGCAACGGCCAACTGCAAAGTAAATGCTGATTTCTATATAATTCTCCGGCACTATTCGGCCGGTCCGGAATAAAGAAATAAAGGAAATTCTTTTTTTAAAAGGATATTTAAAGGTTATTTACAAAAATATATAAGGTCCTTCTTAAATAGTGCACATAATTTTAAGGGGTCAATGTACTCACGCATACAAAAAAACTTTTACTATAGTACCAACATTGAAAACGTGAAAAAGAAATCAGCTGTTTCAAAGAAAATATTAAATCGAATAGATTAAAATATTGTATGGAACAGCTGATTTTTTTTTTTTGCGATTTCAATGTTGGTACCATAGTAAAAGTTGCTTGTATGCATGAGTACATTGACCCCTTAAAATTATGTGCACTATTTAAGAAGGACCTTATATAACATAAGCCCTGCCTCATCTATATAGTGTAATTATACTAAAAAGTTTGAAGCTTTATTTAAATGTATTATTAATACTACCTGTTTATCGTGTTAATTATAGCGATTTGGAGGCAACTTCGCATTTCTTTCTATTGACAAAATTTTATGTAATCGTGATTTTGAGTAACATAGTCACTAGTGTTAGTCCTGAAGTTTGCTGCATCTTAATTTGAAATTCAGTTTTTCATTAATATTGATATTACAGACGATCATGTAAAGCAATCTAATTTTCGTTGGCATATAGCGGGCCCTTAATGTAAAACTGTGGGTGTGTGGGCGAATGTGGCCAATGACAGGCCATTGCCTGCAGGTGGACTGATAGTCGGTTGCATTGCATTGCATCCTTTATACTTGCGACCGCATTCGCATTGCCTTGAACTTTCTCGTAAATATTTTCATAGTGTCCACACACTTGTGCACTCGCGACGTTTACCGCTGTGCTTCACATTCCAATATTTGTCGCATGACAGGATGGACAACAACGTTATAGCGGCATTTAAAAACCTTAAAAAAAAAGGTAAAAATGAGGGTAACCATCTGTCAATTTTGTTTTAACAAAAAATAAAAATTCAATCTCTAAAAGTATGGCACCCTCAAAGAAACGGATGATATGCCAACTTCTAGTAAAGATTTCGTAATAATTAATAAAAAACTAAAAAATCCGAGAAGTAAAGAGCTGATTTTTTCATTTTTAATGGTAAATTTTTGTAGTCGTGTTTTTAGTTTTTTAAATATTACCTACGTTTTTATTTTAGACTTTTTAGTTCATTGTCAATAAATCATCTTTTTTAAGTAAGAACTTACTAACTTAAAAATTCGTAAATTATTTTCTTTTTTAGATAAATTAATACGGAGAGATTTACAAAACTGCAAGTTATAGATGTTTATGGAATCGCTATTTAAAACTCTTCATTTAATACCTACCCCACTCGATGAGATTTAAAAATATTTCTTTTACAATGCACAGAATAATATGCCGCCTAAAAGCCGCCATTTTGTTTTTTGTTAATATTGATGTTCTATTTTCACTCGGGCTATTAAGACGAATCTGATGACGTATCAATTAACAAAATCAGTTTATCCGTCTAGTAGTTACGAGGGAACATAGGAACAGAAACACATACATTCAGGTCAAAAACGTAACACTTTTTGGGCTTCGCCCGCCGCAGTCAGGTAATTTTTGATTTCGCCCGCCGCAGTCGAGTAAAAAAACTTAAGCTTACTTTCATTTCTCTATGTGGCGAAGCCTAGTCATGAAAACCGAAAACGTTGGTCACTCATTTCAAACGTTTGTCGTTAGTTGTCAAAATAGATAAATTCCATTTATTATTAAACTATTAACGTTTGTACCATTGTTTCTTCATAAGGTGCTAAACAATTAGATATTTAAAGTAATTTTATGTATTTCTTCAGTTTACTTGCAAAATTTGAGAGATTCGATAATGCACAAATTGAATGAACTCAGTGAGCAAGCTAAATTCTTTACTAGATTCGAATTTAAAAATAATTAACACACAATGCTGAATTACTTTGACAGGTGACAGTAAATTTTTAACAGTTGCGGAACTGAGTGTCCAACTCAGAATTAATACGAATTATTTGGAGCTTTGCTTAGGAATCAACAATTTTTTTACTAGATTCTCTGACAGGGTCTCAAGCTGTTTCTCTTTTGGTTGGCACTCCTTTCAGATGCACATAACTTTTCATGTCGCGTAAAAATTCTCTGATAGGCTCTCAACCTGTTTCTTTTTTCGTGGTCAGTGGTCACTCCTTTCAGGTGCACATAACTTTTCATGGCGCGTAAATATTATTTTTGTTAGACAGAATTTATTTATTTCAGTTTTATTTGACATACAAAAAAGTCAGTAAACGATACTTTATTACTACTACAATGGATAATTATTTTACAAGTAAAGCTAAATCTCACAAAATAGAGTGTGCAGTTTTAACTGTGCCTCAAGAGCCTAAACTTAGAGAAAAGTGGATGAAAGGAGCTATATAAGACAACATTCACCCTCTTCAAAATCTGCCTTGCAATGTTGTGAAGATCATTTTGATGTAAGTACGTTGTATTCGTAAAAATCATAACCTCGTTAAATCTTGCATCAACAGTGTATAAAGTAAACAGCAATCTCTACACTTGAAAAATTTGAATTTTCCATAAATAACCACCGCACTATGTCCATATAAACCTTAAGCAAATCTCGCGAGTCGAATTTAGTCAAGCCTTTTTCCATTTTGTAGATATTTTTAATGTTTTATACATGATTTGAATGTATGATCACCTATATGTTTTTGAACTCAGCTTAAGTGACTAATGGAATGACGTCACTGCGCGCTGATTGGTGTTTCAAATCACGTTTCAATTTACGTAACTTTACATTAAAATATTTTGCAAAATAATAATAATTTTGAAATAAATCTTCCACGAATGCACTTTTAATGGCTATCATCATTGGATTATTAATATAATTTCTCAAAATAATTTTAATGCAAGTTCCCCATTTAAAAATATTTTTCTTTTATACAACTGAGCTTTTTAAACAGGATTATATATTGTATTGTGTTGTATTGTATATTTTTATATATTGTATAATATGTATTTATTATTACATATTTATGTATTTAATATAAGTAAGTATATTGTGTTTGATACATATTGGATTTCTTTATTTCGCTGTTTTACTTATTATTATTGCCGCCTATTTTTCTCTCACTGACATCCTTTCCGGTTGACTGTTAGAGAATGCTCACTAGCATTAAGTCCGCCATTTGTAAATCTTGCAATAAAGGTTAAATAAATAAATAAATAAATTATTTACATCTATAACCTAGCAAGAGGCATAAACAACAACGTTTGTTCTATGGTTTTTGAGAAAAAGACAAAAGACGACCACTTTCGATACAAAAGCCCGAACAGCTAATAATATGTAGTGTTTTACGAAAACTTGAATTTATATTTTGCCTTTTACGGAAAGTCGAAGAACAAAATATGTTGTTGTGTATAATCTTACTTTACTAATCTACTCCTGCGAGGTGGTTGGTGATAAACTAAAAGCCCTTAATACAGGGTTGTTAGAAGCAGCATAAATACCGATTAAATGATAAAAAACAAAGGGAAACGTTCACTCGATCCAACTCAAAGAGTTTTCCAAAATACTTAATTGTTTTTGCAAAAAGAAAATACCTACCATTATTTAATATTGGCCCACTCGCTTTGAGATAAATGTCAACACGATAAAATTTATAAAACTACGTACAACACAAACACCGACACCGATATTGAATTTAAAACTGGCTCTCATTTTAAAGTGCGCTTACAATTGAGGACAAAATAATGGTGCAGGACAAAAACAAAAATGGAACCACTAAAAACCGCCAACAATATATCAAAAGCGCGCCACACACGAGATAGGGAAGCGGGGAGTTCCGGCACTGTTTGCTTTCAGGGCTGCCACTCATCCGGTTTTTGGAATACCGGTTTGTAAGGGTGTTCAGTTTGTAAATTTGGGGTTTGTTAGGTTTAATACCCTTTTTACTATTTATATTAAGTATGTATTTACAAACAAAAAGTGTATATATAAGTAAATATTTATCCGTTATCAAGTTTTCCATGATACAGTTTCATAATGAAACTAACATGGGCTTAGATAATTGGTGTGATTGTAAGAAGTTATTTTTTATTTATTTTATTATTATTTGAATTATTTCCTAATTAAATTGATGTTTAACTATTTGTATAAAATTAACTTGCGATATTCAAGTTTACTTCGACATACATGAACGGTTCAGAATAAGAAAGTGTGCACACACAGTGGCGATCTTCAAATATACATAATTAAAAAGCTTTCAGAAAATATCTTAACTAATATCATTAGTCAAAGTGTTTTCATATCAGTACAACAAACACCAATTCATCATTATTTTTGTTCTTTATACTTCAAAACATGCTAAATAGCATGAAATTTTAACCTAAATCATATTATAATAAGTTACAAATAAAATTAATGTAGTACCTAAATACTATCAATGTACAGAAGATAGTGAATCAAATGTATTATGTTACATTTGCCATGCTGGCAACTTTAATTAAACAATAACAGATAAATATCGTAACCAGCAGAAATACTCCAATCCCTATGTTGCGGAAACCAATGCAGCATGTTTTTGTTTCACTTTTAGATCAGCATGGAGGTTTTATCCATGTTAAAAAAAGGATTCAATCCAAATCGAAGTCCCGTGAAATACATTCTCATTTCACACAAACTCTTTCTTTTACGTAAAAGTTTAATGGTCTTTTAGCCCTGGTTCGTGGTTTGAGGCGTGTGCCAACAACTTTGTCCTCGAGTTTAAATATTATCGCGGCTCTCGAGTCTTGTTGCGCGTGTTTATAATATTGCACTAGGTGTACACTTAGTGTCCTGCTTACGGTAAATTTTTGTTTAAAGCCGAAGTTATGTAAAGTAGTGAACATTTGGACCTTGGTGAGATTTAATTGGACAAGATAATCTGCTTTGATGGTATCTGATTAGTTGGATCAAGGTTCAGTGACTTCTGTTTTTTCCGTTTGGACAGATTTTCGTTTCGACAGATTTTGTTTCGACAGATTGTTGTTTCGCCAGATTTTGTTTCGACAGATTATCGTTTCAACAGCATGTCACTTTGTTATCTCAAATGTACAGTTACGTACAAACAATTTCACTCAATCTATCAATACTTGTGATTGTACTTATGCTCTCGAAACAAAAATCCGGCGAAATAAAAATCTGGCGAAACAAAAATCTGGCGAAACAAAAGTCCGACGAAACAAAATTCTGTCCAATCGGAAATAACCCATCAATTTGAATGGATGATTTCTTATTGCATCTTTATTTTCTATTTATTGATAGTTTACGTATCAACCTCATAATAATTCGTAAGCCCATTTTACCACGTTTTTATTAAGTTACTTTCTTGTTTGTACGCAAATTTTGCAAACGATTTGATACTAGCTTCCCGATGAGCTAGAGACTTGAAACTTTTAACATAGCTCAGAACTGGATGACAATGCAATATTACGGTGTCATTGAGCTGATCTGATGATGGAGCCGGAAGATCGCCACAGTAACTCCATGATGAAACCAATTGATGAAAACATGCAACCCCATCGAGTCTGGGCTCGTTTGTATGGTCTTGACGAGTACTCTATTGGAAAATATTTTTAGTATGTTTTAAAAACATGGCTTTTAAATATTTTTGTTTAATTTGATATGGTAAATCAACAGCCTTAAATATCCATACTTACTCATATTATAAATGTGAAAGTAATACTCTTTGTTTGTTTGTTTTTCCGTCTTTCACGTCATAACGGAGCAACGGATCAACCTGATTTTTGGTATTGGGATAGTTTGAGAGTTGGAGAGTAACATACTTTTTAAGGGTGACATATAAAAAGTATTTTATCCCCGAAAAATTATCTCATTCCAGCGAGATAACGTCGTCGTCGTGTAGTTCGCGCGGGCAAAACTGCGGGAGGAAGGCTAGTAATATATAAATAATCTAAAAGTCAAAACAATAAATGAGATTAAAACTAGAAACAGGTAATGAACTTTTTCGATGATAAACAAATGAAGATCTCGTGTCATAATTAACGCCTCAACCTTGCCTCAACTTACAAAATCGCAGAATCACCTAGAATCACAATATTGTTGCTGCTAGCTAGGTCTTGCTCGCCGGAGAATTTAAGCAAGTGTAAATACCAGCGGGGCTAAAAGTTTCTTCGGGTATGTTTATCGCACCGCCTGGCGTATTCAGTATCTTGGCTCTGGTGTTAGATTGTGTGAGAGTTGTGTAAACGCTGAGTTTGCGGCTTTTGCTGTTTTACACACTCAAGCAGATAATAATAAACTTTCCGTTTATCAAGCTGTTACAGTGAATGAGGTCTAGAAATTAAGTAACAATTACTTTGCTGAGAGTTGTTTGACTTTCTTTGTTAGTTAGGGTAAGTTGTAAAAGTTGGATAAGATACGGATTAACCGAATGAGCTCATAATGAGCCGGCATGAGTGAACTTTTCCTATATGACGACAAATCCTCGTTATTAAATATACTGCTTTCATGATTCCGTTCTTGTTCATTAAGTGCAGGAGGGGTTCTAGAGTGAAGATCGCGTATCGGCAAACGTAGTGTAACACGCCCTCGCACTAGGTGGAGCGACGATCTTCGCAAGGTGGCTGGCAGGAGCTGGATGAAAGCAGCTGCTGATCATGCTTTTGGAGAGGCCTATGTCCAACAGTGGACGTATGTTGATAATGATGATGAAGTACAGGAGACTGATATCATTTATTTAATTTTTTTAAAGTTACTAGATGTCGAAAACATTATGATTTTTCTAAAATTTGTTTTCGCTGAAATTTTCTGAGAGCGGCAAGCAGCTTGGCATTACCTAAACCGCCTTAGAATAATGGTCTCATGGTTGGTAAAATACCGAAATCAGAGCCATCTACCGATTTCATTGAAATAGACTTACAAAATTTCAATCAAATCAGTTCAGCTGTTTAGGAGGAGGAGAGGTAACAAACACACGTTCGTTGAGTTCCCTGAGAGGTAAAAGTATTTTTCACACTTATGCTCTGAAATGTTAATATTATATTTGAGAAAAGAATGCAGTACGTAGTAAGTACGTAGTAAGTAAGTACTGAAATTCATTACTGCAGTGATTTTCAAATTTAGAATGTTTACCTCGGAAAAGTACTACCCAACGATATTATTACCAAATTTTTTCTTTCGTTATTCCTGTGTATAAAAACAGAAAAAGCAAAGGGACATTTGCACCATACAGCCACATTATTATTATTATTATATAGGTAATTATTATATCATAATTAGGTTATTTTTTTTTAATACGGTGCGCACAGAGTATATTACTTCGTATTGTACCACAAGCGCTATGTACCCTTAGCACGAACATCAATCGAAAAAACAAAATGAGATTTATCATAGACAAAATATCCTTTACGAGTAATTTTGTATGGGAAATATGTACAGCGCCATCTACCACCCAGAAGCGGGTATTGAAGTTGCGCATTTTAGTAGCAAGTAGTAATAAGTATCAATAGGCTGTATGACCGTTCCACTTGGCCTTACAAACAAATATTAAAAAAAAAACGGCGGGAATGATTTTCAGCGGTTGATTTGATATCAATACAGTTTATTTATATTGTGTAATAAATTATCAAAATGAGTTCTGCCAATGAAACATATACAGACATTGTATGTACCTACTCCACCAAATTTGAGAGCAGAAGCAAAATGAAGAACAGAAAACTTACTGCCAGCAAAATCAAAAGAAAGATATATGAAAACCTACGATCTGATTTGGAAAAGTGAAAAAAGGCGCATACGTTTTCGGATTCTGTGTTGTTGGCGTATTTTAATGATACCTACCTAGGTACATCAATAAAATAATATTATTATGGGCGATTTATACATAAGTGTGCCCGGAAAAACAATAACATTTACATTTAATAATTGCCCGAACATGTGTGATATAAATTTTAATAAATATTATTTAGTTAATCAGTATTTTTTATTTCCTCGCATTTCTTGAGAAAAGCACTATACAAGCCTTGTACGGTAAGCAAATTACCTTGCCTCGAATGATTAAAGCCCTCGCCTGCTCGACAATGTAATTTCTTACTTACCTGTCCTCGGCTGTAATGTACTATTTCGCTTCTATAAAAGTGTACCTTTCGTAGTATAAGAAACTTCACTTAAATAAAAATTTGAATACAAGACAGTAATAGTAAAGTGTTCAATATAAGGCATGAAATTCTATTCTCTAGAGAACCACTGTTTCTCAAAGTTTATAGGTAGTTACTCTCGAATTTATTCCTATACGTATAATAACTTTCAAAATTCAATTCGTAAAAATGTTAGTTTATTTCAGTAGTATTATTTTATGCACGTACTAAACACAGTTCACAAAACAAACAATGTAATAATTGTATCGTTACGTACTCCCCAGACAAAACTGACGCCATAGCATAGATTTTACAGATAACAATATTGCTGATAATGTTGGTGAATGTCAATTGTTAATAAAATTTGAATATTTGGATGTTTTTTTATTGTTAATTCTTTTAATTTTCGTTACCCTTGTACATGATATATCATGTAACATATAAGGCAGACTTACTACTAAAAGTATTCGCCGCCTGTCAATCTTCGGAAAACAGAAAGCAATGAATGTGATACAACTTATTGTATAAAATTAATAACCTATCTTAAACATACAATACATAATACCAAACAATACCTTTAATATTAAAATTGGAGTATATTCAATTCAGCATCAGTAATGGCCGAGCCGTAGCCGTACGTGAGGACTTCACTTATTCGTATTAGTGTTCCAGCTCCCCGGTGCTTCGGGAGGCCGTTGGTCTCGGCTGCGTTTGCAGACGGACTCACCAATCCGCATTGGTGAATCATGTCCCATTCTCCTTATCCATCCATAAGAAAGGCCTGTGCTCCAGCAGAGGGGACTTATAATGCCTGATGATGATGATCATAGTTTTTGACGACTACCAATACGAGAGTATTTTGTGCTTAGGGTGTAAGTAATTATTATATTATAAAACTAGCGGCCGCCCGCGGTTTCACCCGCGTGGTACCCGTTCCCGTGGGAATATCGGGATAAAATATAGCCTATGTCACTCGGGAAGACTGTAGCTTTCTAACGGTGAAAGAATTTTCTAAATCGGTCCAGTACTTTTTGAGTTTATTCGTTACATACAAAAATACTAATCTTTCCTCTTTATATTATGATATAGTATATAATTATAGTACAGATATTAAATTGTGAAAATTGCAGTGACATTTTCGAAGAAAAAACAAATAAATTCGTTCTCTTTCACATCTGCATCTATTTACCCTGTGTGCAAGTATTGTCGGGCCGACTTTGTCGAGGCACCGTGAGCAGAATAAACAATCCGCCCTGTCCGCACGATACACGACTGTTTTGGCTTTGTTAAATTTTAAATCGTGATTGGCCTGCACCTGCCACTAATTCTGGGCATAATTGCTCGCTGTCCAACACTAGTAATTATCAGGCAGGGACCAGACTATGCCGTTCTGTTGCATTCACTACTACTTACTATCGACATAGAATATCTGATGTCAAATAAAGTGGTACGAGGTAGCGTTTTATGCATACTTATTTGTGAACTTGAATAGGGTTTTGGAGAAAACATTTTGCAATGTTTTAGCAGATGTTGAGATTTATTAGATTGTTAAATTAACTGTCAGTGCAGTTTTGTTTTTAAAACTAAACTGTCGGTTAAGTTTAGTTTTAAAAACTTTATGAGCTATTCCGCAATTTTTCTGTTGTATGCGCTAGTGCGCGACTGAACAACAATGGCTGATTTATTTATATTTAAATAATAGAAATTTAATAATTGCATCCAATATTGAGAATAACAACGTCGAAAACTTACAATTTCGCCGATATCTACCGATTTTTGTGACATGGATGAATTAATTAATAACACCATTTAATTTTTTGTGACATCTACAATATGACATGTCTGTTACAAGAAATAGAATCAGTGTGCGATGAAATTTGGATTTTTGATGCAGTATTAGTACTTTATTTATTGTTGAGATCAGAACTACTTTGTATTAATTAATCTTTTCTGTTCGTAGATCCTCCTGTTGCTCAAATATCACTGGTGTATCCAAAAGAGCCTCGTCTTTTAAGAGAAGATGAAAACGCAGAGCTATTGTGTTCAGCCGACGCGTCACCACCTGCCAATAACTTTACTTTCTATAAAGGTACAGAGGTAAGAGTTGTCAAAATTGAAGGTTTCATTGTAATATTAGAAATCTGTTAGTAGCATTATGAAAAGTAATTACGTTCTTAATGAAAATGTGTGAAGCAACTTCGCATTATAGAATACTAGCTTCCGCCCGCGACTTCGTCCGCGTGGACATTCGAGACAATACTTAGGGGACAAATAACCAGGATAAAAAGTATTCTATGCTTTAAATTCATAAAAATCCGATCAGCCGTTTTTACGTGATTAGGCAGGTCCTCCCTCACCAAGCGAGCAGCCTCGCGCGAGGCAGAACGTTTGCCACGTGTGGCGGGACTCGCACGAGGCTGCTCACTTGGTGAGGGAGGACCTGCCTAATAACTTAAAAACGGCTAATCGGATTTTTATGACATTAAAACATATAATACTTTTTATCACGGTTATTTGTCCCCTAAGTATTGTCTCGAATGTCCACGCGGACGAAGTCGCGGGCGTAAGCTAGTAAATAATAATTGTCTGTTTCACAACCAAAAAGTTAGTTCTGAGTAGCTAAGGTACCACGAACTTTTAGGGTACTTAAGATGATTTAGGTTTCTATACCCTATTTACCCCCTGGGTTTGATTTTCGGAAAACTACGAAATGAGTTGCCTATTTGTTTTAAGAAGTAAGCCTACAAAGTTTCAAGTTCGAATGTCTTTTTTACCCTCTAAGGGGTTGATTTTCGAAAATATAAGAAATATGTGTTTGCTTATTTGTTTTACTTTCTGACCATAAGCCTTAATAATAAATTTAATGAAGGACTTTCCAGATACAACATTTCATCCCCCTCTTCACCCCTTCGGGGGTGGAATTGTCAAAAACGCTGACACAGGAAAATATTAATTTTCAATTGTCAGTCTAAATACAAAATTTGAAGATCCTTACTTCAAAACTGACTGACTTTTATACACATATTCATCCCTTATTTTACCCCCTGGGTTTGATTTTGGGAAAATTACGAAATGTGTTGCCTATATGTTTTAAGAAGTAAGCCTACAAAGTTTCAAGTTGAAATGTCTATTTTACCCCTGATTTTTCATTCAAAATTTCACCCCTATTGCAACCTTTTAGGGGTTGAATTATGTTCAGCGTGTTAAACATCAAAATAAATGCCATTTTTGCAATCGTCATCTCATAAAACCTCAATAACGACATCCATATCGATTTTTAGGTTTGTTTATCCCATTTAACCTCTAAGGGGTTGAATTTTGAAAAAATACGAAACATGTTTTTGCTTATTTATTTTACTTTCCGACCATAAGCCTAAATAATAAATTTAATGAAGGACTTTCCAGATACAACATTTCATCCCCCTTTTCACCCCTTCTGGGGTGGAATTGTCAAAAACGCTGACACAGGTAAATCTTAATTTTCAATTGCCAGCCTAAATACATTGTTTAAAGATCCTAACTTCAAAACTGACGGACTTTCATACAAACTTTCATCCTCTATTTCACCCCCTTAGGGGTTGAATTTCCAAAAATCCATTCTTAGTGGATGCCTACACTGTATAACGTATCTATGTGCAAAATTTGAAGTCTCTAGGTTCAGCGGTTTGGGCTGTGCGTTGATATCTCAGTCAGTCAGTCAGTCAGTCAGTCAGTCAGTCAGGACTTTGAATATTATATATATAGATTTGTGCTCGCGTGACGGAAAGCAAGATTTGTACTTTTGTGTTTTTGCCCTTAGATAATTGAAATTTACTCTTACAAGGATGGCACTAGCAACATAGCTGTAATCCTAACTGCTTATTTTGTATTTTAGCTACCAGATGTTGTAGGAAACTTAGGTCTTTGTGACGAATGTTCAAAATACTTTTTTTACATTACTTATTGTCAATATTAAATGTCTATTCGACTGGAATATCACACAAGAAGATACGAATAAAAAGAGATAAAATAGAGTTAAACTCGGTGAGAAGAGAGCCGTCGTAAGTTTTTCAAATTTAGGTATACAATGTATGAAATCGAAAGGCAAAGAATACAACCAGACAATGTTATCATGGATTTGGTAGCGAACATACTGAAATCTGTAAAGTTTTTATAAACAGCGTTAAAAAAAAATCTAAATGTAACTCTCTGTATAATTTTGTTTACAATCTAAACAGGTCAGCGACAACAACTTTAATGTCATTATGTTAGTAATGACAAATATTATTCTGTGGTAATGATGTGTGTGCACACTCACGTATTAAAATGCGATGTAGTTCAATCTGTCGTTAGAGAAACACAAAATTCACATTAGTAACAAGAAAACTTTAACTAAGAAAACAATAAATACAGCAATGCTTATCCAAAGTAATTTTCAATGTTTAAACAAGTCTTTTACGAAACACAGCAAATCACATTCAATATCTCAGTAGTCCGAGCAAAGAAAGTATGTAATGCAAACCAGAGGAACTAAACTAAACTGAACACTGAAAAAAAACATAATTAGCAAACAAATTTAACCGCCTGATGTAAAGGGGTAAATTATTACATTTAGTAAAATTAAACAAAAAAATATTGTATAAAAAAGGGCATCAGTGTATTATGCCTGCCTGTTTTATACATACACCAGTTTAAAAGTTTACCTTTTGATCCCTTACAATCTGTATACATATCTATATCAGTTAATATTAATTAATAGTTTAGTTGCTTTTCTACTGCGAATTCAATTTTATCTAAGTCCGGTATAATATTGTATACGCTGTTAATTCTATTCTATTAGAAATCGCTTCCAAAAGTTTTGAACAAAAGCGACCAATTTTCATGTGATATTTTATGTCGAACGAGTAAAAAATCTAATTCATATCCATTAACAAGTTTTATCGGTGATAGATATCACCTAACCCATTTATAGCGCGTATAAAATTGATAGTCGAGTTTGTAAACTATAGCTGCTGCTTCTGTTCTTATGATTCCTAATAGCGTTGATTTATGTTATAAACTAGCCTCCCGCGGCTTCACCCGCGTAGACTATGGACGTTATCCCGCGGAAGTGTGATACTTTTCTGGAATAAAAAGTAGCCTACTCTCCAGCTCACAAAGTATCTTCCAAAAATAACGTCGATCCGTGGCTTCGTTTTGACGTGAAAGACAGATAAACATACACATAAACATACTTTCACATTTACAATATTAGTATGGATAGTTAACGCTTAAAAGTATGTTAACTTTTATATCATTATATAATAATTTTTTTATTTACTACCAATTTAGGGAATATTTTAAAGTTAGAGAGTATGAATGTGCTAATATAGCAATAACTGCAAATACAGCCAATATCAATTGCTCAACATTTTTCACCAAACGAAGGATGTTGAATATTTTTTGTCACCCATCTTTTAGACCCATCACAGCAAAAGCTGCTTGCTAGCAAACATACAAAAGCTCTAGCCCACCACCAGCTAGCAAACGAGCAAACGAGCCGGGCGATATGACGATTCACCACTCTTCATACTTCGGTTCATACCGATACCGCGAGGGACGTCGCTCGCGTCTCCCCTACTCATACTTAGTACTATTATATATTCTGTGCTTATATTAGGGCTTGTTCAAGGAGAGTCGGCGCGTCAGGCGTCGAGGCACGCGGCGCGGGCAAATTGTGCATCAGCACAGAATACTAAATAGTACAAGTACAGAAAGTCCACCAATCAAACAAATAGCTAGTCTTGCTACAACGCAATAAACAAAAGCATTTTATTCACCTATTTTGCGTCTCATTCTATCGCGTAACTTGCATTCCTTCTGACGCAGCTAGGGTTGCCTCTTTATGATTTATTTATTACTAGCGACCCGGCCCGGCTTCGCACGAAGTCTTTTGAACAATTTATTGGTGCTTCGACAGTGATAGTACTTTTAAATCTGTGATAACTTCTAAAGTATTCATGAAATAAGGTACAGAATAGTTTTGATCTACATAAAATGGCCAAGGTAACTTTTAAACTTAACCTTTAAACGCCGCCTCTTCTTGATTGAGCGCTTACATCGGTTCGCCCGTTCGTCAGTTCGCTCACCAGCTGGCGGTGTGGCTTGCACTTAAATTGGTGTAGTATACCTAAGAGAGCCTATTCTACCTTTTTTTTTTTATAGTGAGGGGAATGCCTTTACGCATACCCCGTCCACGTTGGTGTGCGGACGGTGGTTATGTTGGACTCGCCTAGCCGCTTCCTGACCCTCCATTCAGTCGCAAGGACTCGATGGGGGGTCAGGAAGGGGGAATACCCACTAAACCCCTCACTACTTGCTCTCACCGCAGTCGCTTGGAGTAGTAAATTGGAGGGTCCGGTGTGGCAAGTTCCTCCTACGACTCGACTGCCAGCCCGGTTTTCCAGGCCCCTACGCGGTGAGAGATGGCTGAGCAAGCGGGACATCTCCCAAGACAACCGGGGAAGGGGGTCGTGTGATCCGCACCGCACCGCCCCGCTAGAGAGGAATGAGGCGCGCAAAGCGCTGATACCTCCGCCCCGTCCATCTGCGTCGAAGCCGATCCGCATGAGCCTCCTGCTCGCGGATCCGCTCCGATGCCTTCTTCTGCGAGATGACATCCTCGCAGAAGGAGACTACCGCATCCCAGGACCTGTTACTATCAAGCATGGCACGAGCTACGCCTGATAGCGAGAGGTCCCTTCCTACCACAGTGCGCAGATTGCGGCGCTGGGAGGACCAGGCAGGGCACACTCGTAAGGTGTGCCCCGCACTGTCCACCCCCAGCGCCGCAATCATGGCACCGTGTTGTCGCCTCCCTTCTTATCCGACACAGGTATTTTCCGAAACACCCATGCCCGGAAAACACCTGTGTCAGTCTGAAGGTCAGTGACCCAAACCCGCGGTTGCACCACTCGCGGAGGAGAGGGCGGATGGCATTAACCGTTCGTCTTCCAACTGGTTCCCCCTCCAGCCTCTCCTGCCATTCATCCATCAGGCACTCCTGAGCCACACGCCGGGCCGCGGTCATCTCCGAGCCTGTTCTACCTCCGATACATATTCATTTAAAACTAAAGGTTGCGTGATCTTCGTCATGAAAGTACTAACTCTAGAAGTGTTTATTTTGCACCTGTAATGTTGCCATAAGAACGATTTTCTTTATGAAAATACTTAACTCTCGCCTAGCGTGACATACGACCGATGATGTGAATTTAATTATAACGTTATGAAAATTCAATTTGTTATGGCAGAAAATAACTTTATAATAACTGTTTATTATGTCGTTGCGAATTTGTGTCATAATAAAATGGTAAGAGTGAATTAAGTTTATTATTTTTATGGACTAGCGGTCGTTCCTAACTTTTCGTGGGTTCTCGTGATGGTGACATAGGTACTTATAGGTCTTTTGGCGTATCTTGGTTTTTACAGAAGTGTGAGTGACCGCGAAAAGTAGAGACAGGCAAAAAATTTGAGCAACTCGTCAACTCGTCCCACATGTACGGCCCATTTAGTATGAGATGATCGTTTTTTTGTTTTGAATTTTAAGCGTTATTATAAACGTTTGGTAATGTTAGTAAGACACGTAATTTTATTTTAGATTCTATTTTTTATTTTTGTGATCTGACAAAATTACTAAAAATAATATGAGTATTCTTAATATTTTTAAGGATAACCGTATACTATGCCTTAAAATGTGTTTTCTTTTGTTTTTATTCATTTTATTAAGAATTACATTTGAAACATGTATGGCGCAACTTGCAGTATATAGTAGAATTGTCTTTTGTTTTAAACTAATATTAAAGCTTTAAGTAGAGTTCCTAAGTAACTGAAAATTGTTCACCGCTATGATCATTAGTTCGCCTATACTTAACTGTATTTATCTTAACCCATTGTGTAATTGTGATGGAAACTGACCTTAGTCATACCATGTTAAGGTCATTTTTCAATTTGACGACTCTGTATGAAATAAGACAGGGAGAAAAAAACAACCCTTGGAGTTTCTTGCCGGTTCTTCTCCAAGGCCTCCCGCTGTAGGGTTTGCGAACCGATGGCGTAGCTTCTATGACGTTCACAAGTATTGTAAATAACAATCTAAATTGAATAAACAAATTTGAATCTTGAATCTTTGAATCTTGAATCTATGTTATTTTACAAGCAAACGCCCAAAATTAATACCATGCGCATACATGAATAGAGTAATATTCATTTTGTTTTATCCAGTCCGACATTCCATCGCCTTAAAAACACAATATAAAAAGAAGAAACTTAATTAAGCGTGCCGTGTATAATCTGTGAATTGTTAACAAAAGTCTACTTATATAATTTGTGGAACAAAAGTTCAACAAAACAATCAAATCACGGGTCTTGTACATAAATTGTGACAAAAAATGTATGACAATACAACGAGATAAAACACACAAAAACACTTTTACAAATACAGACAAATTGTAACCATGATTAAACACGAACAGATTTACTAAATTTAAAACAAGCGAGGTTCAAGAAACAAAAAGTCAACTCCGATGCACCCCCATAACTGTTGATTATCATCTTTATCACTATTGCTTTGCTTATTATTTATAATTTTAACTTTAATATTAAACCTACATTTATGTATGTTCTATTTATCAAATTTGTGATATTTTTTTTTATGATCTGTATTATGACGATTAAATATTTATTTAATCAAACAAATCAGACTTTTTAATATTTCCACAATTTTGGAGCAAATTGTACCATTTCTTATTAAGATAATGAAGGCGGATGAGTTGCAGACTGAAATTTTTCTATTTTTTATTTTATTTTATTTTATATGCTTGCTCTTGGCTTCACACTGAACCATGGGTTGAAAAGAAGCCTGAGATGACGCGAGCTTGCCTAGAAGCAGCCTATTTACTATAGCTTAAAAAAATATCGGAAAAAAAGACGCAGGCAGGGTATTCCATTCCTTGGCGGTGCGCATCACAAAGGAAGAAGAAAAGCGCTTGGTACGCATCCGCGGAATGTTAACCAAGTAAGGATGAAAGCCTGCTGTGCGTCTAGATTCTCAGTGGTAGAACGGGCATGGCGGAATGAGCTCATGCAGCTTCTAAGCACACTCTCCGAAGTATATCCTGTAAAATACCGACAAGCAAGCCACTTTAGTTAGTTAGTCTATGGAGCTTGGTTTTTACCAGCTCATCGTCTCCGATTAATTGTCTGGTTTTACGTTCCACTGAGTCAAGTGCAGCTAACTGGTATTTAGCCGAACCATCCCAGAGGTGAGACCAATTAAATACTCCATGCATCACCAGATTAATTAATTTAGATTTCTTTCAACTCGTACTAAATGGGCCATAGGCAGGTGGGACGAGTTGGTGAATTTACTGCTGCTGCTAACGGTACCCGTCGCGTAGCGCGGCAGGGTTGCATCGCGCACGGGACGATCCGCGCATCAGGCCGAATAATCTGTATGAAGGGATGCGCCGCGCCTCAGCCCTATTGTTCATTCTACACTATCTGTGTGAACGCACCCTAACGTAAAATCCATCTTAAACCAAAAGAACTATAGTCTATTATATCATACAAAAGATTTTGAGGATTATTTGCTACAGTTGGTCTGTCAGACCCTATCAGGCATACCAAGGGTTAACATGTCTGAAAAAAAGCTTCATCATTTCAACCGTAAGACGCCCACTGCTGGGCATAGGCCTCCCCCAAGGATTAAATAGTGTTTCAATTTTTTCTCAGATAACTTTTATACCATAAAGATAATACTTTTTCATAGTGCCAACTTGTGATGCTATCGCAACTACTGTGTTTTTATCCAATGTTTACCCTATACAAATACGTTACCATAATTTATAATTTTTATTATGAAAAGAAAATGGAATGACTGATAAATAAACATAACGAATGTTACTAAGTCCATACCTTATAGCCTGGCATACTGTTCACTGGCAAATATGGCTTATCATACACTCGTACCATTTAGTAAAAGTAAAAAGAAAATCAAATCAAACATGCAAGTTTCTTTC
The DNA here is from genome assembly GCA_949710035.1 of Crambus lathoniellus. NCBI lineage: Eukaryota > Metazoa > Arthropoda > Insecta > Lepidoptera > Crambidae > Crambus > Crambus lathoniellus. The sequence goes on from OX453315.1 coordinate 17,491,985, forward strand.
GTTTTTTGTTTCGTGTCTATATTAACTTTTGCTGAGAGACTGGAGGTTTTTATTATTTCTTGTATTTACAGGTACATCTGATTCGAGATGATCCGATTGGCGGAATAGCAGTGGAAGGAAACAAGTTGATACTTAGAGAACTAAGAAGACATCACTCTGCTTTGTATAGGTGTAGAGCGAGGAACTCTGAGGGTAGTGCGTTAAGCGAACCTCTGACGTTAAATGTGCTGTGTAAGTAATTTAGTTTTATGTTAAGTTGTTTCATTTCTTAATTATCACACCTTGCGTTTCCAGCAATATGATTTTTATGAGTTACTTGGCAATAAATGAAGTATCGAACTTGTTTGTGCATTGAAATATACATTTTTGTCTTTGTTCTATATACTATTACACTCGCTTAAAACTTAATTTAATATGCTTATATTTCAGTAGTAACTATTTTCATTTGCCGTTTTCACGAACAATATCTAGCATTATTGAGATTTTGTTTCATAGCGCAATGATAGAGTTCTTTCAGGAATTTTTCAAGTAAAAAAAGTGTTTTGAAGCGTAATTGACGATTTTCAATGTTGTTTTAAATAGCTTTCATGTTATATGTAACAATCCTATTTATATCAGCTCGACCAGAGTGCGCAGCTGGCAGTGTGGTCCAGCAGTTAGCAGGAGCGCCGGGAGGGGAGGTTAGAGCGAGATGTTCGGTCACTGCTCCATCAACTAGAGATGCAGGTCCTTTGAGATTCTACTGGACGTACAACGGGACCAAAGACGTACTACCAGTAAGTAGTTTGGTTATTTTAATTTAAATTTAGGTACACAAAGGAAGAAAGGTTTTTGAATATACTCGTTTATGTAACATTATGTTTAAGCAAGATGTTTTATTTATTCGTCTCAATGTTGACTAGAGCTTCAAATTTATTATTATTTAGGGTTGGTATTTAAATTAAACTTGCTCAACAAAAGAAGGTTTAAATATTGAAGTAAAAAGAAGCCTCGATTTAAGAGCTATTAGAAAATAAATAAATATGTATGTAAATTAATTAATAGGTTTTTTGATACATTCCTTACCTTTTTGAATAAAGCAATTATGATCATAAAATATTTTTTTTACCTATATGAATATCTTACTTTTGCCCGAATACTCGTACGCTATTTATCTTTGGGAGCGTCTCAAACATCGCCCTGTCACTTTAAATGTCAAACGTATGAAAGAGATACCATGATGTTTGAGACGCTCCCAAAGATGATTTGCGTACGAGAATTCGGGCGTTTGAGCGGTAAACAGCCCAGGCTTTACAAATATTTAAAGTTTCTTTAAATTTATTTTTAAGATGTTAGAGGTAAGAATCAAAATCAGTTCAAGAAATTTGTCTTTGTAAGGTCTAAAAGACAAACATTCTTTATGTGCAATGCAAATTGTGCGTTTGGTTTATACACGCTTGCATTACATGGCTAGATCATGTAAGGAGGTGGTGTCGGGACGTTAAATAAGATACTCGTTCATTGTGGAAGTCTTCTGTTTAATGTCAACTTTACATATATATACTTAAGACTATGTGAGAAGGGAAGGCTACCGATAGTTATTTTCCATTGTATCACGTTCATAGCAGAACGAACGAAGATTTAATCACTACATCACACCTCCCCTGAAAAGACCAGTCATCCCTTCCTTTTCCTTTTAGGAAAACGTAAATAGCTTTGGCCACACCTTAGCAACATTTCTGAAAAAAAGATCAAACCAAACTTATCATAGAAATATGATTTTCTTTTATCTTCGCAGATACCAGCATCAAACGTAACAGTTACGGGTACCATTAGTACAGTAATACATGGATTGCCGTCTGATAATGAAGATGATGATCTTGGCTGGTTGGCATGCTGGGCTAGCAATGATATTGGGAACCAGAGAGAACCTTGCCTCTTCAGGATCATGCCTGCTGGTAAGAGAGTCAATCAACTTTTCTCGATATTCCCTTTAGCCCTTCTTGTGACAGCAGAAAACCCTCTTGAAATGGTGTCATAAAAGTTGTCAAATACTGCACTGTCATGGGAAAATGTCATAATCGTCGTTCTATTCTATTCTAAAAAGGTTCCGACTAGGCGAGGCTCCATCCAAGTAAAATTGAATAATCTGACACCTACTGAAGTCTACCTACCTACCTACGTTATAATTACACTCACATATACTGTACTTATTTAAAATGCAGAATATCATCCTCCTGAGCTTAATTTCATTATTTTTTAAGGGACCAAGTTGCCCACTTTTTGTAACCATTTTTAGGCCGAACATTTTGTTATTGGTATCAAATTAGGAGTCTCGGAACAGTTCTTTACCAAAAAGTTTGACATTCGAGTTTAACTTAAATTTGATATAGATGTTTTATTTCACGAGCGTGGGTGAGCCACGCTTGTGTGTGTACACCTTTTGTCATACAAACTGTCTGTCAAAACGTGTATACAAAAAGGGTGCACACAACAAAAGGTAGAGATAAAACTACTATACTTTTATTCATAACACAAAAAGCGGCATCGCCGCGTGTAACCCATTGATTATTAACCTTTTTTGTATTCCACAAGCTCTCCCGGAGCCGCCAAGCAACTGCGAGATCCTGAACGAGGTTCTCCAATGTGAGCCCGGCCACGACGGCGGTCTCACCCAAAGGTTCCTCCTGGAAGCGCTGGAGGTACGGCCCCGCACGGAACCCGTGCCAGAGGAAAATGAGATCTCCACACTCAACGACCAGGTGAGCGCGGCTTGTTTAGCTTTGCCGTGCTTGTGCCTATGTGTTACCCACAGAACACTAGAAAAAAGTTCAGATACCTATAACTCCAGGTTGCGCGACGCGGTCGCTTGTTTTGTTTAATGTTTCTAGGTGCAGGTGAAAAACCCTTTGCTCAGTATATAAAAACCCACCATACATTTTAAGTTTTTAAATTTCTTCATGTTGGCATGACATCATGGCCTAAGATACGAATAGGGATCGATCAACACCAAAGCCATCTTCTATCTCACTCGTTGCACTGGGGGCGCAAGCAGCCGAGAAATAATAGCGGGCCATGTCAACACCCATCGTTTAATCGATGAAATGTGTTTTATATCAAACTAAATAGGTATACTAAATAATATATCGCGAGTGGATTGGCAAAAATTTTGCTGTCAGGGCATATTTTTTTAATTTGTTCGGATTTTTTTTCTACGAATATTGCACCTTCGTGGTTTTTTTATCGTTTTCATAACAATCGATAATATGAAGCCTACAGTTATAATTAATTAATAAACGAATGGTACAAATGATTCATTTTTAATAAATTTCCAATCGCTGCCAACCCAACATTTTTATATTCTGTACACTCCATGCTATCAAATGATATAAAAACTGTAATTTGATATCGATTTAATTCGATTTCAAATTTCGAATAAACATAATCATGTCAGGAAAATTTTAGGCAACCTATTCGCGATATGTTTTTTATTTTATATAAAATACTTATTATTCATTAATCAGAGATGGGTGAAGGTCGATCCCTATTCGTATCTCAGGCTTGTTTTTATTTCATATTTCACTCAACGTTACATGCTCCTCTAACTTCTTTCGTCTGTTCTGTGGTGTTACTCTTTTGTTTAATTTGTTTTGTTGAAGAAAACTAATGTTGTTTTTCGATTTGTTCTCCAAGAACAATCTTTTTATTGATACCTCTAAGTTTTTGAAGTTTTGAAAACCGAATTAACGCAAAATAAATAATAAGTTTATTTTGATTTCATTTTTAATGTGTTCCTAATATTTTGTAAAGGGAATTAATTGCGAAATCATCGTTAAACAATAACTTTGGTTTGATATTATTCCTCGTTGATCAATATTAAACCATTGATTGATGTAACTAACGAATATATTATTATCTTCAGGATCCTTGAAGATTCTTGATTGTCATAAAAAATATTTGTGTGCGCTTTTGACCGTATAATAGTAGATTGTAGGTACAACAAGTGCATAAAACGTACCATTTTACCCGAGACGTATATATCCACCCGAGCCGTAGGCGAGGGTTGATAGTCAATTCGAGGGTAAAATGGGTTTTATGTACAAGTTATACACTCTGCTTTTCACTTAGAGTGTGAGGAAAATAAATAACAATATTGCAAAAAAGAAAAAATAAAGACTTCGCCATATTGGCGGGAAGACTTTCTTTTAAGTACTTTTTTTTATACGTGGCATTGGCAGCACAGTGACTTTAGCATAGATCGTAGTTTCTTAGAAAACTTATTAATTTTGCCTAGTTTTATTAATTTAGTAATTTAAAATTGATTATGTACAAAATTGAAGAAACAGAATGAAATACCTAATAAGTTTATTTAACGAAGTTTAATTGCGTGTGTGGCTGTTTAGACTAAAGGTCACAGCACATACATCAACTCGGAAAGGGATCGTAAACGTATCAACTCGAGCCGTTCAGTATTCTTTGTATGAAACCCCCTACTGCAAAGCACACTAATCGGATTCGTAACGTAATCGCCTCGCCTCACGAACCGCTTTGCGGGTCGCTCAACTTGCTATCCCCGCGCTTACCGCTAGTCGCCCACGCGCTCACGTCTCTCCGTACCCGAGCTTACGGCTCTACGCACAGTGGTCTGAAAATGAAAATGAACATCAATTTCTTTTTTTATTTCTTTTTTCTCAATTTTTTTTTTAGCCTACGTAGCCGAGCCGACGTACCGACGCTGATCCGGTTTGGTTACGTGCATGCGTTAGGTTGACGCCTGGTTGACGGCGAGGCGAAGACGATACGGTGTCGATCCCTTTCCGAGTTGATGTAATGTGCTGTGTCCTTTAGACGAAGATTTTACTTTATGCACTAGAGCATAAAAAGCGATTTTATGCAGCCTAATACCCAACATAAACACGAACTTTACGAGCATGAGAAGTGAAAACATATTTAATACACTAAATATTTGTATAATAAAAGTTTTATTAAATAACACATTTATCAGAGAATTAATCAGTTCCTGCCCTCAAACAACTGTGAGCCAAATTGTATTATTTACTGATTAATACCACAACTACTATAGTGTTATGGTGGCCAGCTGCAGAAATTGTAATAATAATAATATGATAAAATTGAAATATCTGTTTTGATCGATGTTTCCGTTTATTTACTCCAGAAACTATATTATAACCTGATGGAAATCTCTGTTTTGATCGGTGTCTGATTACCTATTCAGTTGGATGATTTAATTGTATAAGATGTAGAGGCTGCCTTAAGTTGCTAGTGTACTAATGTATAGGTCTTTTGGCGTATCTTGGTTTTTACAGAAGTGTGAGTGACCGCGAAAAGTAGAGACAGGCAAAAAATTTGAGCAACTCGTCAACTCGTCCCACATGTCTACGGCCCATTTAGTATGAGATGAACGTTTTTTTGTTTGGAATTTTAAGCGTTATTTTAAACGTTTGGTAATGTTAGTAAGACACGTAAATTTCTTTTAAATAATATTTTTTATTTTTGTGATCTGACAAAATTACTAAAAATAATATACTTAGTCTTAATATTTTTAGGATAACAATTTACTATGTTATTTTACGCCCAAAATTAATACCATGCGCATACATGAATAGAGTAATATTAATTTTATTCTATTCAGTCTGACATTCGATCGCCTTAAAAAAAAAAGAATATAAAAAGAAGAAACTTAATTGAGCGTGCCGTGCATAATCTGAATTGTTAACAAAAGTCTACTTATATAATTTGTTAAGTTGTGAAACAAAAGTGCAACAAAACAATCAAATCACGAGATAAATCACACAAAAACACTTTTACAAATACAGACAAATTTTAATCATGATTAAACACGAACAGATTTACTAAATTTAAAATAGACATCACAAAAATCAAGAACAAGCGAGGTTCAAAAAACAAAAAGTCAACCCCGATGCACCCCCATAACTGTTGATTATTATCTGTATGACTATTTGCTTTGCTTATTATTTACTAGCTTTCCGCCCGCGGCTTCGCCCGCGTGGACTATACGACGTTATCCCGCGGGAATGTGACATTTTTTCGGGATAAAAAGTAGCCTATGTTCCTCTACAGGCTACAAAATATCTTTGTCCCAAATTTCAGCCAAATCCGTTCAGCCGTTTTGGCGTGTTTGAGTAACAAACATCCAAACATCCAAACATCTAAACTTTCATATTTATAATATAGCCTTCCGCCCGCGGCTTCGCCCGCGTGTACTACACGACGTTATCCCGCGGGAAGGTGATATTTTTTAGGAATAAAAAGTAGCCTATGTCCTTTCTCAGGCTCTAGACTATCTCTGTACCAAAATTCATTTAAATCGGTTCAGTAGTTTAGGCGTGATTGTGTAACACACAGACAGACATTTTCGCATTTATAATATAAGTAAGTAAGGAAGTAAGGATTAGTAGGATAATTTTAACTTTAATTTTAAACCTACTTCTATGTATGTTCTATTTATCAAATTTGTGATATATTTTTTCCGATGTTCTGTGTTATGATGATTAAATATTTATTTAATCAAACGAATCAGACTTTTTAATATATCCACACTTTTGGTGCAGATTGTACCATTTCTTATAAGGTAATGAAGGCGGATGAGTTGCAGACTGAAATTTTGTATTTTTTAATTTTATTTTATTTTATATGCTTTCTCTTGCTCTATGCTTGCTCAGCAAGCTGACTTGGCTGAACCATAGGGTTTAAAAGAAGCCTAAGATGGAGCGAGCTTGCCTAGAAGCAGCCTATTTACTCTAGCTTTAAAAATTATAGGGTCGTAGTCATTAGGGAAAACAGACGCAGGCAGGGTATTCCATTTCTTGGCGGTGCGTAGGTATCACAAAGGAAGAAGAAAAGCACTTAGTACGCATCCGCGGGATGTTAACCAAGTAAGGATGAAAGCCTGCTGTGCGTCTAGATTATCGGTGGTAGAATGGTTATGATGGCACAATGAGCTCATGCAGCTTATAAGCACACTCTCTGAAGTACAGCCTGTAAAATACCGACAAGCAAGCCAGTTAGTTAGTTAGACTATGGAGCTTGGTTTTTACCAGCTCATCGTCTCAGATTAATTGTCTGGTTTTACGTTCCACTGAGTCAAGTGCAGCTAACTGGTATTTAGCCGAACCATCCCAGAGGTGAGAGCAATACTCCATTCATCACCAGATTAATTAATTTAGATTTTTTTTTCAACTCGTATTAAATGGGCTCTAGGCATGTGGGACGAGTTAAATTTACTGCTGCTGCTAACGGTACCCGTCGCACAGAGGAGTATGTCCTATATAAAAGTCGATCAAAAGTCGAAAACTCGAATTAGCTTAAAGTCTATTAAAAATCGTTAATTCTTGAAGTATTCTAACGGTTACATCACTAAACGGTCATATTGGTAACTACCCTCCCTAACTTTAATTGTAACTGCTGTCGGAACCCAGTCATTCTGCGATACACTGTCTTGAATTTTAAAAGTTACTGTTAAAAAGTGATATTTCATCCGTATCTTGTGTTTGTGTTTGGTGGAGTTTAATAACAACCATTATGCATATTGAAGAGAAAGGTACGTACGTAAATTAGAAATGCTTATTTTTGTTATTGTACATGATTAAGTAATGTATCTTCGTCTTAAAGTTTGACAAAAAAATAATTACTTTTTTTTTGTAACCACTACATAAAAAGGTGTTTTTGTATATGAGTTAAGCCTGGTTAACTTACAATTTTGGGTGAAACGTATACCTTATATTCTGCTGCTAATGTTTTCAAGCAAAAATGTTCCGCATGTACCCGCCATTTTTTTTAAAAAATAGTTGTATCTATTAAGACAAAAACCAATTTTATTCGAAAAAAGTCTTATTTTATATTTTTATTCCAGAATCATCACCGTTGGTGATGGAGACGACTAGAAAATTACTCTACGAAGTCTTAAAACAATGTTTGGGCAGGAAAATTGATGACAAATTTGTGTTTTTAGAAAACTTTCTTAAAAAAATATCGATATCGATGGGGGTATAATAAAAGCTCAAATAAAGCACTCCTTCGCTTTCATGATGATCAATGCAAAGGTTTGCAATGCTGCGATGAACACGGCATCAACTATGATGCTACATATGCGGGCAGACCTCAAAAAACTTTAATAAAGTTAAATGAAAAACAAACAGAAAACCCTGATGCCCTTAAATTCGGATTATCGATACTGCACGCAAGGATCAGGTTTTTTGAATCCCTTCTTCGTTTATCTTTTCATCCCGCATCACAGGAGTTGACATAAATCTTATAAAAAAATGCAATGTTATTTTAGAGACGTTATCAAGTGGACTCAATATCGATGTCATTTCTTTTTATAATTTTGCAGATCAAGTAGCGAAACTTTATGTAGAATTGTATGAATGACATCCGATGACACCAACCATGCACAAAATTTTAAGGCATGGAGCCACTGTAATTGACCACGCGATAGTGCATATTGGTCAACTATCGGAAGAGGCGGCTGAAGCGCGCAATAAACATTTCCGTGCATACAGGCAAAATTTTTCAAGAAAGTTTTCACGAGAAGAATGTAATAGGGATGTTTTAAATAGACTTCTACTAAGTTCTGATCCTTTGTTGAGCAGTATAAGACTAAGGCCCAAGAAAAAGAGTTAGCCTTTCTCCAGTGAGACATTAGAACTCTTGCTACCAGACACATCGGACGAAACTAAAACAGAAACTGAAAATGACGATGTGTCTAGTGATGGCGAATCAGATTAATAATAATTAATAATTATAAATGTATTAATAATTAATAATTATAATAATAAATATTATTTAAAACATAATATTTTCATTTACTCATGGGGGTTTAAAGTCTAAAATAGAAAATTAAAACCTTTTACTTCTTTTTTAATACATAAAAAATTTATAAAAACCATAATATAGTTTTGATCAACTTTTGAGGTGAAATACTCCTCTGTGCGTCGCGTAGCGTGGCAGGGTTGCATCGCGCGCGGGAACATCCGCGCATCAGGCCGAATAATCTGTATGAAGGGATGCGCCGCGCCTCAGCCCTATTTGTAGATTCTACACTATCTGTGTGAACGCACACTAACGTAAAATCCATCTTAAACCAAAAGAACTATACTCTCATATTTGTTTGGTAAACTGCAAATTGCCTATTCTGAGGCACTGAGAGCATAAACTTAAGACTTTACACTTAATCAAGCTTCATCTTTGTTTTGTTATTCTTAACATGTAAATCTGATCTATTATAAGAAAAAGAACATTAAGTATAGGTGTATATCTCTATATATCTTTATACGAAAACAACATCATCATCATCATCATGTCAGCCGTACGACACCCACTGCTGGGCATAGGCCTCCCCCAAGGATCTCCACAACGATTTGTCCTGCGCTGCCCGCATCCAGCGGCTTCCCGTGACCTTGACCGGGGCGGCTCTCTCATAAGTCTTCCTGACCATATTGACAACGCTGTGCGTTACGCTGGTCATGTCATGTAGAAACAACATAAACTGATTATATTATTTTATTAAATCTTCACAACTTTAATGAAATTTCATTACCAAAATTCCAATATTCAGCAATTATATTTGAAATAATAAAGTTAAATTCTCATTTTCTAAAGGTCATAGGTAAATAATAAATAAGTTTTTACTTGATAGAGTTTGAATTTATATTATTTTGTCTCTCTTGAAGCAAAACTATTTTGACGACTCCATGAAAAATCATTAGATTTTAAGAATTGCATTTATCTTTTTTTTTCATTTCAGGGAATATCTGGCAGAGGATTGACAGAAGCGGTGTATCGTGCTAGAAATGACAAACCACAGTTCTCTCTAGATCAAATTCCTCCTGGAAAATATTCATTTTTTGTATACTCAGAGACACCAAGGGGTAGATCGCAAAGACCGGCAACTCTGGCAAGCGTTGCGTTAAGGACAGCTGATGATTTGGATGTACCTGGTAAGACTTTGTTTGTATAAAAAAGAATTGCGCATTATATACGCGTGTGTTCCACACTTTTAATTTATATGTATTTATCTATTCTATTCAATGTATTTTGGATGTTTTTTTTTTTGTATTTTCTGACACTTCGGCAACTTTTCAGGCATGGTAAGTATGTTCGCTAATGCCTTACGTTAAAAACTACTATTACGTAAAAACTGTGTAGGTACACCTAACTGTGAAAATTATGCACGCAATATGATAATATGATCCAATTTAAAATAAACAGGTTTCAATTTAAGTTCTTTTTCAATCTTAATAAATTATTTCTGATAACTGGACCTCGGGCAGTGGCGTCAGAATGGGTTACCATTATTTATAAACAATAATAGTAATAATAACATCAGAACAAAACTGACGCGGTGAATAGCCAAATTATTGCCGACAGACATCTCACAATAGTGTAGTCTTTATTACCTACTGCCATCAAATATATTTTATATCCAAATCCTTTTTAGGTTCCCTTCAAACTATGACACCATCGCCCACCAACCCTCCTTCTGTTGCTGACAACAGCGTGGCCCTATTGACCGGAGCGGCTCTCTCATTGGTCTTCCTGACCATATTGACAACGCTGTGCGTTACGCTGGTCGTCATGTGTAGAAAGAAGCAGCCGAGACGTGATCCAGAGCAAAAGTGAGTAACGTACATATAGGTTGTTCTACCACGGAGAAGGTTTGACTGTTAAAGAACATAATTATTTAAAGGAACACTTGACTTGACTTTTCTGCAAAAAAATAAGGCAAAAACACAAACGGGGTAGCACTTAGACTTCATCTCACCTGATGTTAACTAAAGGTAAGGCTGAAGATGGAAGCGCACTACTTCCGGAATCCTTAACTTAAATCCTCAAGTTTATGCGTTGATTTTATTTTAATAGTTGAGTTACGATCGTTGCACTAGTAATTATGTCTTTAACTTTTTAATAACAACTTCTTTTGCCACTGAACGTCACTTCATACTCATGCTTTTTTTCTAGCACAATCCTGCGCAGAAATGTCGGCGTGTCAATGTACAGTGGGTCCTCAATACATTCGAGCGTCGTCCCTACTGTAGTGGTACGAGGACACAGGGGATCTAGGGTCCTTGCTGCAAGATGGTCAGGAGTACTAGATGATGCTCCATTAGCTGTGCTAGCGTTGGATACCAGACCACACGGTAAGTTGGTACCTTGGAATCTTTGACTAGATGTTAGCGCACTTTCTTTGCAGCCTTGGCGTAAGAAAGTAAGTCGGAAATATAAAAATTTGCACTCCAGCAATTAAAATTTTATCAGCTTGTGTTCTCTAGTTATGTATGCTATAAGCTTTTCTGTGATAGTGTGTCGTCTCTGTAACAAAAGAGCACACTTTTATGCAGCACAAACGTAAATGCAACAGCGGATCCACAGTTTGTTCTCTGACGGTTTGAACAGCTATACACAAAGCCACGTAAGGCCATGGGTATGGCTCGGTAATCAGGGGCTCGTACCACGTTAGACAGGCATACCTCGTGGAGATTACATGATCACGATTCTTAACGCGTACTATGTTGACCGCTCGGTACGATGCAGGCTCAGAAAACAAGCCGTGGTACCAGAACTAAACGAGAAGAAAATATATAATAGCTCAGTGCGTTTTCTGTAAAAATGGAAGAGTATTCTACCCTTTTCTAAGTTAGTTAAATTATTTAAAAACCCGTACGTACCCTTGACCAAAGGTCTGTGTTTGGCATGTATCTGTCATGGCCATATCGTTAAAATGGTAATTTCATGATATTTTTGATCATTTCATGATATAAGTAGTCGTATTTTATGAAATGACCAGTTCAAATTGACAATATCGTTGAATAGTCAATTTTAATATCATGAAATACAACAATTTCGTGAAATTATCAACCATATCCTGAAATTATCGATTTAATGGATATTAATGTATGGTTTCCATGACATCAGAGTTTTTATTTCTGAATTTGTATTCTGGTGTTTTCTAAATCATAACTATTTTACGATGTCACGATGTGATCAAAGAATCTTGACCATTTCATGAAGTAGCCGCGCGTTCAGTTGCCTATATCGAGAAACTATTTCTTATTATTGATCTGCCCAAGCCTCATCATGATGTGCCCAATAGACAGGGAAGCATTTCATGAAATGCGACTACTTCATAAAATTCTCAAGCATTTTAAGAAGTGAGCAAATCTACGATATGGCCTCGACATATCCTTGGCCAAACTCTTGTACACACACAACTAGAGATTGAAATTGGTAATCTATTTTTTTACAGAAACGGATTCCAGTCATAGTGACGCTGAACAAGAAACTGAACTTAATAGGCGCACAGATAACATAGAAACACAAACAGACACATATTGAGATTTCGATATGGTATAATAAAAAAAAATATTATTTAAACTAATTTAATAAGTATTGTATTAATAAATGAGACTGTATGAAAGAAACCAAAATAAGCAAGAGTTGTAACTATTACTTAATTCAATGAAAAGTAATTGAATTTGCATAAGTAATTTTAAAAACAACTACCTATATAAAATATGTAAATGTACAGTTAGTTTTCTTGTAGTTCCAAATCCTTAGGTTATATAGTAATGTATGCATGCAGTATTATGTTTTGCAGTGATATTTTAAATGTTATTATTATGTTGTTTAGATAAAAATAAACGTAAGTGTAAAATGCATAACTCAATAATATGGAGAAAGTGTTGTACTGCAAACCTCTTATTCACAAACGCAGTATGGATCTGGAGGAAATAACAACTGTTATGCCTAAGGAGTATTCTGAACATCCTGCAAGCCTCCAGGGCCCCGATCGCGGTAATTCTATGACGCATTAGTCAAGTGTACGTGCAGTTGACGTGCAAAATCGTTTATGATAACGCGCAGCTTTGACAGTGCGACAACCTTCTCTGTACCGGTGATAATGTTTGGAACTAAAACAGTTTTACACACACTGACAGTCTAATTTGACAGCTAATTTCGTATTGCAAGTGGTTCCTCTGTCACGGATGTCAGCGGATCAGGCAGGATTGTGGGACTATAGGTTTGCGTGACGTGTGCGTCGTTATGTCATTACGGCAATACGAAGTCTATAGTCGGATTTTTAATTAGACGAAGTAATCTGACGTTTACTGGGTTGTCAGGTTTTGACGAAAAATAAATAGTGACGGGGCAAAGTGAATGAATGAAACAAAAATATTATAATTATTTATATAAATATCACCTGTAGTTCTTTCGGTAGCCTATGGAGTGGTTAGAACACCGGGCTAATGATATCGAGTCCCGGGATCGAATCCTAGTTGTGCTATGTAGTCACATTTTGTTTGTGGGTCGATTTTGAAGAAACTCGGTTTTCGGTACTATTTTGGAAAGAAAACGGAAACGCAATGTTAAAAACATTAAAAAATCCAAGATGGCCAACTTTTTTGTTGGTGGGCCGATTTCGATGAAACTCGGTTTTTGGTACTATTTGACAAGAAAACAGTAAGGGCGCTTGTGCACTACACTGAATTTTACCGTCTCGGAAAAGAACGGATGCTTGTATTTTAATAATAAATCATTTATAATAGTAAGAATTTATTTATTTCGTGTAGTTTCAATGTTTCAAACCCTAAACTACACGAGATAAATAAATTCTATAATTTATTATTAAAATACAAGCATCCGTTTTTTTCCAGAACGGTAAAATTCAGTGTAGTGCACAAGCGCCTTAACTCAATGTTAAAAATGAGAAATGGTCAAGATGGTTGCCAACTTTACTTTTTTAGGGTTACGTACCCAAAGGTTAAAACGGGACCCTATTATTAAGACTCCGCTGTCCGTCTGTCTGTCCGTCTTTCTGTCTGTCACCAGGCTGCATCTCATGAACCGTGATAGATACAGTTGTAATTTTCACAGATGATGTATTTCTGTTGCCGCTATAACAACAAATATTAAAAACAGAATAAAATTAAATATAAATTTTCAAAAAAATCACATTTGTTCAATGGGAACAATAAACGTGATTTTTTTGCCGTTTTGCCAAGTTGAGCGATACCGACACCTGTATTAACATTTGCGTAAGTACGGAAAGTTACAAAAAAATATATTCGGGGTGGCATATTAGGTGTAAGAAGTATCAAAATATAATATTCTACAAGCTTTTATTTATTTTCACCTATCCCTGTGTGTCTGTCTGTCATGAAATCTTGCAAGGTAAATTTGACCTACTTTCTGACTTTTAAATGGGCTGAAATGTTGTATGTTGGGTTGGTTCCGGTGACAATGCATTGTTATGATAAGCAAGATCTGATTATACACCCAGGGTTGGCTCCAACAAGATAACTGCTCAACGGTCAATAGAACTCCCACAAAATTTTGGTCACTGACGACCTACGTACAACGTTAATGCCAATACAGGTGTCGGCATCGCGCAATTTGGCAAAACGGCAAAAAAATCACGTTTAATGTTTCTATAGGTACAACACGTGATTTTTTTGAAAATTTATATTTTATTTTTTTCTGTTTTTAATATTTGTTGTTATAGCGGCAACAGAAATACATCATCTGTGAAAATTACAACTGTATCTATTACGGTTCATGAGATGCGGCCTGGTGACAGACAGAAAAACGGACGGACATACGAACAGCGGAGTCTTAATAATGAGGTTCCGTTTTAACCCTTTGGGTACGTAACCCTAAAAAAATAAAGTTACCAACCATCTTGACCATTTCTCATTTTTAACATTGCGTTGCTGTTTTCTTTCCAAAATAGTGCCAAAAACCAAATTTCATCATAATCGACCCACAAACAAAAAAGTTAGCCGCCATCTTCGATTTTCTAATATTGTTAGCATTGCGTTGCAGTTTTCTAGTCAAAATAGTGCCAAAAACCATGTTTCATCAATAAAAATGTGATTATAAATATACAACATATAAGATATCGACAAATTATATTAAAGTATTCATTCAGCATCATTCATTCCTGTGAATGAACGAATAGAACACATCACTATTATATTGAACATGGCAGCATTATTTCACCAAGTGACATGAGCAACTGTCAGATTACTTCGTCTAATTAAAAATCCGACTTTAGACGTCGAGTCACAAAAAATCTTTTAGGTCGCAGTAACTAGGTACAGCTCTCACGTGAGCTAAGGGTTTTGCCCCTATATACTAATTACTTAAATTATAATTTCCGCCTTCTTATCCAAATAAATTTAATAGGGTGATGCCAAACGAACCTTAACTTTTAAAGGCTTTAAACAGGTAGAGTTTTCATCTCCTCCAAATAAAAGTTAATTTATAAAATTTTGAACTTTAATAGTAAATTTCACTATTAACTATTATGGAAAACGGGATTATTACCATGTTTAAATTATTTCGGTGCAGTTGCACGTCCCATAATCATCATCACATAACCACGCCGTATCCGGCGATGGCTACTCCATACTGTCAAATATTACTTTGAGGTGGCTAGCAAAACTGAACTTCGTCTTGAAGATTCGGTTACATCGAGCACAGAAGAGTTGGCCGGCTGAGTTAAAACTATAGGTATTAGATAGGCTTCGCTCGCCGTTTTGCGTCAATCAAATCTTTCTACGTTCTTGAGAACAGTAGGACGCCATTCCGTTCTGAGACGTGCGTGTTCTTTCCAGCCATCAGATAATATGGCGCATTTTATTGGGTTGCGTTTTTTTACGACCTTATAGCATAGCTGTTATTGGCCGCCATGATTACGGAAGAACTAAAGCCTAGTAACTCTGCAACAAATTTATAATAGGTAAAAATCCCGTTTTTCATTATACTTAGTCAAAAGAAAATTTTTTCATTTATCAAATGCTTTAGTAAATGCTTAAAGTTTACTTTTATCCTAAAAGGTATACTTATTATATTAGGAATTATTTTAATGACCCATTGGTTTCTTAAATTATTAAATTAGTTTTATGGTGACCTATGCTATGTCGTGGCATTCACCATAGCGTTTAGTATTTTAACTAGCAAAAGGATAAGTAGTCGAGTCATAATATTGTTTTATTTTCAAGAATAAAATGTAAGTAATTTAGCATATGTTAGTCGCGTCGTATCTGACATATCTGCAAATTGTAAATACAATAAATACGGGTATTATTTTAGATATTTTAATAGAAACCTACTGTTTTACATCTCACCGATATACTAAGCATCAAATAAATTAACAGAAGATAGTAATTTTTATTTTATGTATCGGTATCAGCATTCCGATTAAATAACAAAATGCGAACAAGGTAAAGTAAATAATCAACATTAATTACAAAAAAGTAAGACATAAAAATTGTATATTTGGCGAAGTGGAACTTCAAATAAAGTCTTCATATCAAAGAAGTTAATCTAAAATAAAAAATATGATCTTTTTTGTACTTTTTATATTAAAGCCTGACATAAGTTTCTATCCTTTTATTATAAAATAGTTATCAGATAGCTTTATCGAATGAAAATGTTATTTAATAGGTATTGATTTAGAGTGCTTTTGACACCAAAGAGGGCAAAGTATTTATATGTTTAGAATAAAACTTAAATAAAATATTACTTATTGGCAATGAGTCACACCAATGATTTTTGTTATCAGCATATCTAAAAAATATGTTACTCGAGAAAAAAGAATACCTATGTTTTTATTTTTTTCCTATCTTCAAAAATGACTGAGATATTGAACGTTAAAGTACGGCCTCCGTGAAAAATTCGGGCAAGCCAATGGAATTAACGTGTGACGTCACGTCGCGATTGAGAGTTGGCGCTTCCGTATTTCTCCTTCAGCTATGAGTTGCGCTCTCACAGTTTTGCAATAAATTTATTTATTTTTCTTATAGTTGATCAATGATCAATTTTGTATTGAGCCCTTGTGAAAAAACACCTTCAAATATACATAAGTTCTTCAAATATACATAAGTTTTATTTTCGTGATTAATAAATTAAATCAACTTTCGTAATGGCGGGCGGTATTCTGTCAATATAAATAGCAACCGTCAAACTTCGATCAACAATAACTCGATGCCGTCAAATGGACAGTAGGTGACAGTTTTAGAGTGCGGCTGCGCGCGGTCGAAATCGAATACTAATCATTTACCATAACCTTAGAACGAAGAAAATGTACTGTAACTAGCGCCAAAAACGCACCAGTTGCGCGAAGATTGCGCACGGACGGACACTATGTAGGTACAGTTGGACGGAAATCACCCGCAGCAGCCGCAATCGGGGATGTCACTGCGACATGACGTCATCGCAATAGCGCGCAAGGAAAGCAAATTTACAAAAGCTGGTGAAACTTTACAACGCTGTAACTTTGAAAATCCTGGACAGATTTCGATGAAACAAAAACTGTTATTACTTGCACGAGTACGCGCATTAAATGCAGTAATTTTTATAGTCATATTTTGATGTGTTGGTGTGACTCTCAATATTTTTATCTACATTAAATTGCTTAAATTTAGTATTCAATTTGTTAGCATTTATCATAAAATTTGATATGCAATGTAGCATGGGTCCTAAGACAGCTTATTTTCGTGCAAAGCAAAATTATTTTTCTTAACAAGGAATAGGTTCCAATTGTCTAGCATAAGCTGCATAAAAAAATGTCAAATGCTGATTTTCTTGAGTTTTATTCCAATAGCATAATGAACTTGGTGCCTTGCACGAACGAGCTGCTGTCATAGGACCCATGCTACTTTGAACAAAGTATAAAAGTTAATTACCTACATGTTTTGTAAAAAAATAGAACCAGAAAGTTAATTTACCTAATAAAAGCAAACAAAATATTGTGTTCATTGAATTTTTTTGTCGAGAAATTTAATTAATTAATGTATACGTTTTAGTATAACATTGTACCAAAAATAGTTAGAGAAGAATAAAATATTTTGTATTTTATCGTGTTGTTTCATTAGAACCTTTTTGAGTAAAATAATGATATAATAAAATAATATCTCTATATATCGAAAGAGCATTCGCCCAGACATTGAAAGGTCGTGGGTTCGAGCCCCATCAAGCTAGTTATGAGACTGGCCGTTTTTTGTAATACTCGTATTGATTTATTATTAAATAAATCTTCATCCAATATTAAATAATTATTAAATAATGAATAATATTAAATAGTATTATATTAAATTGATGAAGAATATTTTGCACCTGAGCTGCATTGCAACCTCATTCCACCTTCTCCTTTTTCCATGGGGTTACCGGACATACTGCTGCCCCCTGATTTACAAACCGTCAAAATGTATGCACTGTCTCTGTCACTCACTACAGAATGAATAAAGACAAAGCTCAGAATTCGAACGTGATTCCGTTTCGGACGTTTTGTGAGTCAGGGGGCAGGTTACCATCCCTAATTGGTTGCCCCTACAAACTTACGCACAGAGCGCGTTAAGTTCTATTTTATCATGCAAACAGCCAAGGAGTGAAATTCCTTGCCGGCGGGCGTCTGTTTTCCCGAGTACATACAAACCAAGCCTCATGAAGGTGCTAGTGAACAGGCTTGTTCTGGGTGAACTCGCCCCATCTCGCTAACTCTAACTCGCTGCTCTTCTGCCAGACGCTTGGGCTAGATTGAGGTCAAAAGTAAGCCATAATAATAAATAAAAAATGTAAGTTACGTACCTATTTACGTTTTGTGTGCATTTCAGTATTCTTGTTCAATTGATTAATAAAATAATATTCAGGGATTTGTATTCAATAAAAATCAATCTAACCTAACCTACCAATACTGAAATGCACACACTAAGTTTAGTGTATGCATTTCGTTTCTTTTTTAATTTATTTAAGTACATTTTATTGAAAAAATAAGCGTTTGTGTATGTTTAATGCATTAAGTTTGAATTAAAATTCGTAGTTCTAGATAGATAGTTGGAGTGACAGACATGGCCGAGCGTTATACGCCCACTTGAGAGTATAATTATAAGTAATTTATTTTGACAGTGTTAATAATAATAAGATTTTTCAAACTTGGAACGCTTCCTGTCATTTATAATGAAAGGTCGTAACATTCGTTACCTTTTTTCTCGTTTTCATAAACAAATGTTTTATGTTGATTAGATACCTACAAGTGTACTTAAGTTGAAAACTTGTCGGCGTCTATCAGGAATATCGGAAAAGAAGTAACTTCTACTAAATCCGTCTCTTGTCATCCTAAGTTACGTCGATTGGTCCAGTTTGATTGGATTCAATTAACCCTAAGTTACTCCTCAGTAATCTAAAGATTTAGAGACAATCCGAATTTACTAAATTAATTCTTAAGTACTTTCCTGTAGCGAAGCGAAGCTGTTATTAATCTATGTTTCCTGTTATAAGACATTTTTGTAAACTGCGTATGAATCTAGGGCAATAGAGCTGGCATAATAAACTTAATAGTTTGATAAATATTTAAAAATACCGTTTATCGATTTTTGTTTTACCTTTCGTACCAGAAGAATTCTACACTAGTCTAAACAATATTTAGTTTTTCTCCTTAACAAATAAAAAAATACACTAACCCCTGCATTACATTCTAACAACGTACACGTTATCAAGGATTTCACTCAACCGCTAAGCTTGGGGTGTACGTAACATGAGTTTAATACTAGATCATCTATCAGAGGTCGTTAAGACCGCACAGCGGCCAGTAGGGTTCCGTGGAACGGGCACATAAATAATATCAGGAGATGCGGCGTACCGTGAATCGATTGAAATATCGACGCAATAAAGATCGCAACTTGTGTATGTACGGTGTTTATGTCGTAGGTAGTATTAGATTTTGATAACGTTATTATATTAGTTGAAAGGATTTATAGAAGGGTTAGAAAAGGATTAAGCTAAGCTTCAAATAATGAAGTGTTTTGGAGAAAATTGTGTTTTGATGTATAATAGTAAACACCTAAGGAGATAATAAAAATGATTTTCACTTCTCATGCTCGTAAAGTCCGTGTTTATGTTGGGTATAGGCTGCATAAAATCGCTTTTTATGCTCTAGTGCATAAAGTAAAATCTTCGTCTAAGTCTCAGACTTTAAGACAAAAATCGTCAGGTAAACAGCCACACACGCAATTAAACTTCGTAAAATAAACTTATTATTTCATTCTGTTTCTTCAATTTTGTACATAATCCATGTTAAATTACTAAATTAATAAAACTAGGCAAAATTAATGAGTTTTCTAAGAAATAAGTATTTCAAGAGCATTATGGACTACGATCTAATGCTAAAGTCACTGTGCTACCAATGCCACGTATAAAAAAAGAAAAAGAAAGTCTTCCCGCCAATATGGCGAAGTCTTTATTTTTTCTTTTTTGCAATATTGGTATTTATTTTCCTCACACTCTTAGTGAAAAGCAGAGTGTATAACTTGTACATAAAACCCATTTTACCCTCGAATTGACTATCCACCCTCGCCTACGGCTCGGATGGATATATACATCTCGGGTAAAATAGTACGTTTTATGCACTTGTTGTACAATCTACTATTGTTGATTGAAGGTTTCGTTAGCGAAAATCTGGCTGTCTTACTTGCTGATCGAAGCTTAGTTAAATCATTACGAGGTTTTCTTTTGTTTTTAAAAGTTTTTATTACATCGATTACTGGTTACAACGCCAATCAGCATAGAAGATGATTCTAAATCAATCGGACAAATTAAAATATCAGTTTCAAAAATCCAGCCATTTCCCCCGCGGACGTATTCAAAAAAGGCCTACAACATTTATATGGTTCAATAAATGGAATTGTTGTGTAAGGAAGATGCGATTGTGAATTATTGGTCGAATATCGACGATGCTACACGCCGGTGAAAGCTTTCGGCCATCTTAGAGGTAAATGGTTGCCTAACATAAAATATTACGAAACATTACTCAACTATTTTTGCTCCATTCCGGTTTTCTGATACTAAAACTTAGAGATAAAAAGCACTTTCTGTGAATTGATGTAGTTTCTTGTAAATCTTTTCTGTCTTTATGTGGGTTTTGGGAAATTACAGAAATTTTTGTTGGTACTTATTGAAAAAATAATATTTGTGTATTTCTTGTAATGGAATGCAATGAAATGCATGGGAATTCGTGCAGTCGTTCGCAAAATCATTTGATCAAATTGCAGTTCTCAGTAATAATCACCATCATGTCACAAAAAACCAATGTACCTGGCTAGAGTACCTACCTACTGGTCTTCTGAGATACCACCACTGTAATACCAGTCTCTCCAGAATGCTACTAAAGAAGTCACTTGATTTTCTGTAGCTTTTTGTAAAAATATAAGTTGCTCTATGGCAGATTTTGTGGAGAAGAAAATAAATTCAATAAATTCACTAGCTGTTAAGTTTTAAACGTAAGGTTCAATTACGATTATTGAACACCTTTCGCTAATCTGTCGTAAAATGGATAAGCAAAATATAATTATGAATAATCTGAAGATCAAGCCGTTCGTCCTACTCACTTATCGTCATTATCAACCCTCAGTAGTCCACTGGTGGCCATAGGCGTCTTTAGAGCGCCAATTTCATTCTGACCAGGGTGCTTACCATCAACTCTTATTACGGTTTTGTTTAGGAACCTAAACTGATCTGCTTCGCTTATTCGTACCACGACAGCTTAATATCAATGACAGCGATTCAGTGATCGATCAATGACATTTCACAGCCGCTAAGCTGTCAGAAACTCTTATTTGACTTATAACCCGGTCGATTTAACATGTCACCTGCAGGTTATACCCGTCCCTCTCACTCTCCGGGCATGACAGAATCGAGTGAAAGAGACAGGTAGAAGAAAAAGGACACAAATCGTTCGGTCATTAACATTTAGCAATTCATTTGCGATCCAGTTTTTAGAAGGTCAGAGTACGAAAGAAAGCGATTCATTTTAGGAACCTATTCTGAATCGCGCTATTTTTGAATCGCTGTCATAAAGTTGATGGTAGGCACCCAGCAGTGAAGTACTAATGGATGATGCTGATGATGAAAATTCTTATCATATGAATCAAGAAACGAGCAGTAATTTTTGATAAAAGGTAGGCAAGGAATTCTTCAAAGCTCGTAAAAATGAAATATATATCCATGCGAGCAAAGGTTATCCCACTAATATTATGGTAAGCCGGTTTATTGGACTGTTTGTTATTCCATTACAAAAGGATTTGCGCCACTAAAAAAACATGGCTGAAGAAATGACTTGACGATGAGAAGTCTTATTTTTCGAATTGCCAATGTCGAAAGACGACTTTTAAAAACATTGAAAATGAAAATCTAGTATACGGTACGCATTTTACGAGCCATGGTTTGCTTTTCGCGATGTGAATATTTAATTTAACCGTGACCACGACGCACTGTTTTTTGCATCCCATGTTAGATACAGTCGAACCAATTGGATCGTGACTCACCGATATGCCTATTTTCTAAAGATATTAAAATTCAATAAAGTCGATATTCAAAGTTATTGGCATTGACACTGACCTTAATAGTTTTGAGGCTTTCAAACAAACTATTAGCAAAATCGGTCACGATTATTATATATGAAACTTTCTAAATAGTAGAAAACAACTGATTCAAATAAAGAGAAATAGGTACCAAGTGTTCGTTAGCGTATACTAAAAAAGTCGTTCAGAGCATTCACTATTTTATTGCGATGTATAACTTTCGGGCGACTTTCGCTGCTAGCCGCCTAAGCGCAACTTTCAGCAATGGCGCAGTTTATCCGCCACTCCCGAGGGCTCTACGATATTAACGGAGCTTTGTCTAACTTCACCCTTTTGTAGAGCTAAAGCCAATGCAAGCGTAGAAATAATTCAGGTTAGATATTTTAACTGTCGATATTCAAAAGTAAATAGTTGAAAGGAGGTGCTGATTAATTAAATCAAAAATCATTTCTAGTTTTTCTAGAATGTTATTATAAAATTTGATAAATCGTGGTAGATTAATAAGCTATAAAGAGAATTTCCTCGGGGATATAAGATTTTCCTGCAATAATAAGTCCGACAGATATTTAAAATAAAAACTTGTTTTTCTGTGGTATCTATGATCGGACTGATTCACTCCTTTTTTTACATCCTGTCTTAATTTAAAACTAACTAAAGTTAAGTAAGACGTAAGTAAGTACAGTGTTTGGTTATACAATTTCTGTGAAATCCAAATTCGTATGGTAGATGTCACCATAGAAAAAAATAATCGGCGCGGCAAGACGCATTATAAAATAGAGATATGTTTGAAATCTGTTTGTAGGTGGGGACGGTATTTTGCGTAGTCTTGTATGCTTACAAGACTTAATAAATGTATAAACGGATGTATTTATAGACAGAGTGCAGGATAAAATAAAAAAGTTTGTGATGAATTTATGTACCTTCAATATGTTTAAGCGAACACTCATATTATGATCGATTACAGCCCCATCATCATGAACCGAAAACGTCCTTTAGTGTTTGGTGACCAAACTTAATCAAAATTTTAATTTCTCGCTTCACAGACTTATGTTTTTCACAGAGCGGTGACATTATTTTTGTTTACTTTGAACATCGTGACTCGTGACCCATCCGTCATATTTATTTGTTCAGAGGCCCGTTTCTTGGGATTGAGGGGACGTTTGTGGCCAAGATATGTTTGATCTTCTCTCTATAGGGTGGGATATATTTTATTCCCATAAGATTTTTTGCAGATTTTGAGAATGTTGTAACGTACCTATTTAGTTATTTTAAATGTCAGTGTCTTTATATTTTGAACAGACATACTTTTTCTTTGGAAGCTAATCTTTTAATTATTGTCAGTTTTACGCGTTAGAAGAAAATGTATCGAAATAAAAAAAAAATCAGCCTCAACAGTTGAGCTTTACATGTAAAGCCTATGCCGAAACCCCGAAAAAGAACCAAGATACCACTTCTCTTAATCGTTTACTTACTAGATGCTCATTCCTTAACGTGGATTAGGCAACAAACGGATGGGTAAGATTAACCGTCCTGAGTACTAATCAGTTAACCACTGCCGCCCAGCGGGATGTGTTTGATAAAACCGCCTGAATTCAAGCGGGGAGCGTAACCGCAGCGAGATACGCTGGTAAGCAAAGCTTTAGACTGCGTCTTGACTAAAGAAATTAAATAATTTATTCAAATATACTTGAAATTATTTTTATGCATTCACAATGCTATACGGTCAAAGCAAAGGCTGGGTTCCTGGGGGCGCGGGTTCGAATTCTGCATGAAAGTTACTTTCTGGGCTGGCGGTTTTTTCTGTCATTTTTTCCTTTACTATAAAAAATGCTACTTTGGCGTAAATTTTCACCATACCAGCCATGTATGATGATTTCTTTCCTACTTTGGTCAAATATATCGCTCAGTTAAATCCTTCATTCTCCCCAACATCGAATTTTTAGGGCCCAGTTTTTCTATATCTCGTAAAGCCAGCATGTTTTATATTTCTATGACGCAATGGCCCAAATGTAGGGTTTCAAAAGCTAAGGCAATAGGCTTAATTCTTTGCACCACTTTTAAAATTTAAGAACTCCAAATAGCAAAAGCAGTAAGCTTTGCTTGCTCCTATACTGAGTTAGGCACAGTTTTGGCATCACACAACCGTAAACCGTGTTAAATGTATTAAGTGGTAACGTGTCTGTTTTGTATTGTTTAATATTCTGTACTCGCTGTGTGTGTCAAAATAAATTACTTTTCTTTCTTTCTATCAAAATAAATTAATTTTGGCTAATTCTGTACTTAATACACCCTATACACTGCTGTACTGGATATTATACTGGTTTTGCCAGATGCACTGTCAAACTACTTCAGGCTGTTATCAGTTTAGCTTCAATACAAGCTATCGCTGGAGTACCTACTGAAGGAGGCAAATTCACGTGTAATAGCCACAATTTTATTTTTACTTTTGATACCAAACATGCCACTGTAATTTCTTCTTTTTCTTGCCAAAGAGTATAATATAATATGTCATTATCATTAGGTACTTAATGAATACCCCTCGTATCTATGAGAAAATGTAAGATTACAATCCTTCCTTTAACAATCCTATAGATCTTCGTTCTCATCACACACATTCTTTTCGATTTTCGACCGTCTCGTCGCATATCGCGTCGTCGTATCGGGGCCGATTCTCAGGCAATCGAGAAAAGTTCACATTTATAGCTCGAAATTCAAATATAACACAGTTTTTGTATTGTCAGAATTTCACAATCGAAAAAGTTCGATCGAAAACCAGTCGAACGCTACGAGTGGTAAAAACCAATAGATGTTCGTATACGAACTTAGCTGTCAAAATGAATTTGTTGACATGTGGGACAGCTTAGTTTGTTTGAAACGTTCTAACTTTTCAATAGAAACCACAAACAAAATGTTCGACATACGAATTACCACACTGAAAAAGTTCGAATGCCTGAGAATCGGGCCCTTGTAGTTGAAATTTCATTACGCCTACGAAATGTTGTCATGATACTCATACTTCCATCATCTTAGGGTGACGACATATACCCGCCCAAAACCTGACTTACGACTAAATAAACAATCCTAATATTCGACTCCATACATAATCCCTACCATTCTTACCCCATAAAAAAGGGATATTTCCCTACTAAAGCATACCATAAACACAATACGTCTTACAATTATATTGCACCCATCGGCGACCTTATGGCTACAGTCATAAGTGGCAATATTGCTTGAAGCACACTTTGTGTTAGTGTTTCAGTCGTGCACTGCGTAACGTCTCCTAATTCTGCTATAAAAGTATGGCGCACTTAAGTTTATTGCGATCTAAAGTTACTAACTTTGAGGGTCGTTGTTGTAAGCCTCTTTAGTTATGTGACTGTTCCTTGGACGTAAAATCGGAAAGAGAATCTGTTTGTATTGGATATTATATGACTATCGGCTTTTGTGGCTGAAACATGTTACTAAATGTTTATACATCGACATGAAACCTTTTACGACCACTTGTTTTATCATGATAAAAAATTGGTTTTAACATAATCTAAGTAGAAATCTTCAAATTAAATAAATACATTTCATACTTAACCAATAAATCTACCCGGAGTAAGTTTCTTATGAATTTGTGTTGTGTGGACGCAACGGTGAAATAAATTCTTTATTTAAAAATTTTTACTTTATGCAATTTTTATTATTATTATTATTAAAAATGAAGTATTTAGAAAATTCGACCGGTCTCACAACCAGCTCTGATGGAACTCGAACCCACGACCTTTCGCTATCCGGGCGATTGCTCTATCCACTGAGCTTCTACGGACTACGGAGCAACTGTAGTCCGTAGAAAATACATGTGTCGCAGTAAGATAGGTAAAGGCGTGATATAGTTATAACATAGGACAGGCATATAACATTTAATACTGCATCTTATTAGCCAACCGCACGAATATTTGTCTTATGCGGGAAAAGCCCAGCCTCTGCCGCAGAAGGTCCTACAATTTTTAATTTATTCATGCCCTGAAGCTGCGTAAACTGAATTCCACAAACGCATTAAATGAATCGTCTCCATGTGAAAGTTATTATTTCGATTTCCAAATTTCTTAAGCTTATTTCAACGCTATAAATCAATTTTGCTGGGAATGCACTAACGTTATACGTTTTAAAATGTCACTGTTAGAAATTTACGGCCGTGTAGCAAACGAACAACAATAACTAGCGCTTAAGTAGAAACATGGTGCTGCCAAGTTATGACTCTTGGCGCCATGCCAAGGGCTTTACACCCTCATTTACTTGATTACTCGACTGAAATCATAGTAAGAAAAACTGCCTACGTTTGGTTAACCATGACTTGTAAATGTTATTCTGGTATCTATTAAATTAACCATTGGCTGAAGCATCGCATGTGAAAGGGTATGAAATATAGTGCTGTATACAACAGCACTATTTTCTTACCATGATTATGATGTTAATCCATACTTAATATTATAATTGTGAAAGTGTGTTTGTTTGTTTGATTGTCCATCTTTCACGTCAAAACGGAGCAACTGATCGACATGATTATTGGTATGGGGATAGTTTGGAAGCTGGAGAGTGACATAGTATACTTTTTAATTTTGTATGGAAAATAGTTTTGCCTGTCGTACGATACAAAACTGTCAATTCTTACATAGTCGCTTCCACGTCTGCGCGCGGTCAAAATCAAATACAAATTTTTACCATAAGATTAGGACAAAAAAAATATTGTACTGTAACTAGCGCCAAAAATGCCTCAGTCGCGCATGCGCGCAGACCTTATCTGTCATGTACCTATAAAACTTCTTCGTGATTATTTATTTTCATCTTTCTAATATTCGTGATACGAAGTAGAGTTCGCGCCAGATAAGTCTGAGCGCGGTCAAAATCGAATACTAATCTTTTCCTTAAGCTTAGAACAAAAAAATGTACTGCAACAAGCGTTAAAAACGCATCAGTGTTAAACTGACACACACTCTACCTACTATATTAAAGTATAATACAATTTATATAGCAAAACAACGTTTGCCGGGTCAGCTAGTTCACTATAAGGGGTTGAAAAGCATGGCAATACTTGCGTATGAATTAATTAAATTAAATTAGTAATCAATTGATTGTGAATTAACAAAAATTAAATACAAGTTTATTAATATCAAAATGTATTTCTCAACTCCATTTTATAATTAGGTACTATTCTTTTTTACTTTCCCACGAACGTGGTATTTTGCTATGTGACCCGAGAGTTACAAATAACAAGAGAATGGCTATCTTTAACTGGAATTAATATAGGGTGGATTGTGATCTTAAACATACTCGGGATACATTCTAGTGCATCTCCAGTTATTTAATAGTACGATGACTATGGTGAATAATGGTTAGTATTAAAAGGTATAATATTCTCATCATGTTTGGCGAACAGTTAGCTGTCATGGCAGCGAGGCTTTTCACAGGCACGGTAGCCTTATCTGACTCGTTCCCGGCTATCAAGACGGTAAATCAAGACAATGTGGCTATTACACGTGAATTTGCCTCCTTCAGTACTCCAGCGATAGTTTGTGTTGAAGCTAACTGATAACGGCCTGACGTAATTTGACTGAATCTGGCAAAATCAGTAAATATCCATTCCAAAGGTGTGTTTAGTATAGATTTTACGAAAATTCATTAGTTTTGATTTCAAACCTTTAATGCTCCTTAGGCTGCCTGTCCATTGTCGCTGAGCGGAGCGGAAAAACGAGGAAATATTATATACAATAGGATTAAATAAAATCAGCGGAGCTGAGATTTTATGCAATTTTATTGGTTAATATTTTTACCTTTGCTTAACAATTTCTTATTCTGTGGCCAGAACTACCCAGGAAGCATGAGGTAATGCTTGTATTGGGCGGTTCAGATTATTTTGTTTCCTCTTGCCTCATGCCCTCCCAGACATTATTGGCATGGTAAAAATTGACTATTAAAAAATGTACATTTCAAGCTTATTTGATAAATAAACTTTTTCTGTGAATTATTTATTTGACGACCGTTTGGCATAGTGGTAAGATACTGCCTGCTTTCTGTGGCAGAGGTCTCGGGTACTATTCCCGAACAAGACAAATATCTGTGTGCATGAACATGTATATTTGTCTTGGTCTGGGTGTTTTCTATGTATATCAAGAATGTATTTACAAAAAAAATACATAAGTATATATTTATCCGTTACCTAGTTTCCATTACACAGTTTCTTAATAAAAACTTCTTATGAGCTAGATAGTTGGTGTGATTGTAAGTAATTTATCTATTTTATTTACATGACAAGACATCACTTTTTAGTAAATATATACTAAACAAGAAACAGTTTAAAAGTATTTACAGAGACATAATTTGCCATACGACGTTGTAAATTCTAAATAATTACTTAACAACCCCTCTACTATGTCTTTGCCTCCAGAGCGTATAAAACATAACTACACGACTCTGAACAAACAGGCGCTTTT
The DNA here is from genome assembly GCA_949710035.1 of Crambus lathoniellus. NCBI lineage: Eukaryota > Metazoa > Arthropoda > Insecta > Lepidoptera > Crambidae > Crambus > Crambus lathoniellus. The sequence goes on from OX453315.1 coordinate 17,520,840, forward strand.
ATTGCGAAAGCACTTAAGTTGTGCTTATATTGTTGCACCGAGTTTACGATTTAAATGTTCTATAAGGTTGCATTTACCTTGCTCAGAAGGAAGTTTCATTCTTATTTAGGGCTCATCAAAAAGTTACTGTGAACGCTTCTGAATATTTTGTCCGGCTCGAAAGACCAAAATAAATACATTGGTTACGTTTGTTTTTATTTAGCCAAGTACTGTTAGCTAAAACATATCGACAATCATTCACGACACTGTTTTATGAATTTTATTGCTTTTACACTCCAGCACTAGTGTAGACTAATCTGTGGACTGGTATTTTAATATTAAACTTTATATGGGTAAATATTATTTCTAACATTTTGCTACAGTTTTTATTCAAGTTCTCCATTTTATATTCAAACAGAGTTTCTGAAAATTCTCATTTTCAGATGACATCTAAAGGTGATATTTACACATTATTCGCAAACACTGGATGTTATATTCACTGCTAGATTCGGCAAGCATGTCAGCAATTTACCTTACAAGATCCACCTCAGAACTAGATATCGTGGCTTAATGTGCCGTAACGGTTACGAGGCACTACGTAAAGTTTTAAGCACTTCCAGTCGGCTCACTAATCTATTCGGCGTGTAGGATAAAGTCTACATGCTTGTAACGTCTAAATACTTAGTTTGGTACAAATCGGTCGGGCTTCTGTTCACGAGTTGAGGGAATATTAATTAGTGGAAATTATTCCTTTTTAATTTGTGGATATATTTAGGTAAAGGCCCATTCACACAGGATCTGTCATTGACGACTCGTCAAAAAACACAGCAAGTCATGACGCGTGGACGTTCACATTGCTTACAGAATCGTGTTTTTTTACAGTTCGTTTAAATATTCAAATTGATATTCGCATTGGTTTTGTGAATCAATCTTGGATAAATATTGCAGCGGATAAGCCACCAAAAATTCACAAATAGTGTTTTTTGACGCACCAGTATCAGTTTTAAGCGATGTCTGTTTTTATTCATTCACGAGCATTAAAAAGGCATTACCGCCGTCAAAAAAATAATCATGTAAAAAGGCGATTCAACGAACTTCGTCGTGTAAAACTGATGTGAGTGACTAAAATTATTATCTGTAATGTCAACTACTGCACTGCTTAATGCAATAATAACTGATATAACTTTTGTTTTGATCAAATTCAATTTGTGATTAACAAAACACTGTCGGGATTTTCAAACTATTTAATGTCAATTAACAGCTGTCGATTTGCGTTGCAATGGATTTTATAATTATAAAACAAATGTTTGTGCTAATGAGCGAAATTGATAAATAAGTACATTTACCACACACCTTTAAAGAGGTTTTGTTTTTTACTACACTTTAATCTTTTTGTATAAAAAAATCTGCCAATAAGGCCAGATTTTTATTTGGCTTAGCTATCTAAGTAAAGCATCTAATATTTATTTTTTGCCTTTCAGTAAAGAGTCGATAGTTAAGACAAAATTATGATTACAGAGGAAACCTATAATAGCCTTCAATTGGTCCGGGAAAATACTAGCAACACTTTAAAGGCTCAAAGGATATGCATTAGCGCTCAGTTTACGATTCCCATCGGGCCGTCCGGGAACGTGGGAAGTGTACGATTGGTCCACACTAGCCGAGAAATACCGACTGTTTACTGAAGACTGTGGAAGTGTAAATGGTAGCAGGTCTGAATTTGAAAGAACAATTACGAAAATCCGTAGAAAAAGGACTTTTTAAATTAATCTACAAATGTATAACAGATATTTATCTACCCCTCATCTGTTATTTAATTCAAACAAAGAATTATTGCTAGATACTGCCCGCGTACTTACTTTGTGGTACTGCCTAGCTTGATACATCGGACATGGGTTGCCTAATTAACTCATGTGCAAAGTAGGTATGTAAAAATAAAATGTTTAATTAAAAGAGAACGATCAAAAAACCCAGGCCCGGCGCAAACGAAATGTTCCAGGTAAACATAAAGTGTCTCACAACCAGCTCCGATGGATGGTTGTGAGACGTGTCGATTTTTTATTTTTTTTAATTTTTTTTTCAATTTTTAATAATAAAAATGGCATTGTGAATGCAAAAAAGAAAAAATGAAAATAACAAACATGAAGTGATTACACACTGCATAGAGAGAATCACTGAAATCGATGGCTATGTTTGGGAGTTATGACGTTTATTTTTATTTGAACGAGTTTGCAGATTGCGTCTTCTGTATCTTAGTACTATAATATAATTATTCTGTGGTTAAGATACCTTAGTACTATTATATATTCTGTGGTTCAGATTAAGTTAAGGTCTAAACAGGTGAGTAGGCGTTGTTAATATCCCTCATAAGTTACTTAATCGAACTACATTTCAAATGAAAGCCTTATATATTTTCAATTCATCCATAATAGGTTGCCTAATTTTTTAATAAAAAAGTGTTTTCAATTAATGGTTGGCAACATTTAAAATTTATTTTATTTTTTATTTGCCTGTTTTAAAGCAAATTAATCCGGTTAGATTGGAAATATACTAAGCTTTCATTTACTTGCGCTGATTTTAACTTTACCTGAAAAAATAACTATTATAGCCATCGATAAAAAAACCCCTATGCAGTGTTTAATCACTCATGTTTACCTATAAACTTATAGAACTTTTTGTTTGCGCTGGGCCTGGGTATCTTATTTGAACATTCTCCTTTGATCCATTTTTTTTTTAATTCGACATCATAGGCACAGGATTTACCCAGGAAAAACATGTGCGCTAAATCAATTTAGACATTATCTAGCATCTATAGGTACTTTATTGGAATTAACTATCAGATGAGGGTAGAAATTCCTTCTCGTATCTTAGACCAAGCAGTAACTTCCCAACACAGGTATTTTATATTCTAAAAGGGAATGTTACCATTATGATTTATTGTATACAAATTGGTTTGTGATTGAAATAAACATTTCTTCATTTTTCATTTTCAAACATTTTCTTTGAATTCTTTCACCAAAGAAACAGTTATTATATTCCCACGTGTGTCCACATTAAGTCTGGGATTTAGCAATAACAGCGAGATTTGGAATTCGCATTAAAAAGCCCATTGTGTGTTTCGGTTCATTACCGAAGCTTTCCATTGTTGGCCTGAAAAATACTTTATCTTGAGAAAAAATTCTTTGATGACACTCGCAGGTATAAAAGTATACTTTGTGATACAAAATCAGAGTTGGCATGTATGATGTTATTGAAAGAACTGGTGCATATTTTGTAAATTCCTATTAGTCTATTGTATTTCCTAAAATATTAAGAAGATTTTTGACGCAAATCAAGCAATAAAAAAAATATACTAGCTCCAAAAAAGAACGTATAAGTACTATATTATTACCTATATATCATATGAATTCGAATTGATATAAATCCCGCTTAATGTAATGTAAATTCAAAAAAGTTCCTCTTAACGCTCTACAAATAATTAAAACAAATTACCCTGGTATTTAAAAAAAAATCCTATCAATGGCAAAACAGAAACAGAAGCTCTTACCCAAGGAAACCATTAGATGTAAAAAGTGTTGAGATCCCGTTCGGTGTTTGCACCACATCAGGCACTGGCCATCGCGTTATCCGTTAATGGAGTTGCCTAGTATGTGGACGTCAGAACGCTATAAATTCCCAAGGAGCCGGGACTAAGTCTGGAATTTATTTCATATTATACCGAAAGATCTTGTGTGGAGATTCTGGCGTCTAACGTTTCATGTTGAATTTAATATGACTCTTGACATTTAATATTACTTAGGTATTGTATTGCGATACTGTTGAACATACAATTAATGCGGAAGTTTTTCATAAGAATGAAAAAAATTAAGAAATTATTTTTGAGTTTATTTAGGGAATGCCAAAAACGATATTTCCCGGACGGTAGCTTCCCGCGATCTAAACCAAATCTTTGAACCACCTTGCAGGTGGTCAACCCACAGAACGTCATTCGGATCACAGTCGCCATTTGAGGTTTATTTCCAACAATAAAATATAGAAATGTAAGGCTAGCCATATACTCGTACGCTAAGGTGTACTCTATGTGGCTGCGTATTTCTACTATGTAAGTATTATTGAGCGTGTACATGTAGGTATGTAGAAAAATAAGGCAACTTTAGGAACAAGCACTGTCGCTTAGGTTTACTTGACGAGCGAAACTGCGCAGGCGCACCTGTCAGGTACACCCTAGCGTGTATGACTTGCTTGACTATTTTTGTTTAGGCTTTACGAGCAAAACTTGCGCAATTGAGCTACTGACCTCCATGTGGCCCAAGGGCGGAGATGAAGTCTAAAGGTCATAGCCCACTTATACCGCACCGCTCCAACACCGCTCCTACCCAACACCGTCCTAAACGAAGGCGACAGCTAGCAGGCACCCAGCAGTCCACGCGGCGACAGCTAGCAGACTCCCAGCTGTCCACGCGTCGACTGCTATTCCCTATATAGGTCCCGTCACGGCGGCGACGGGGCGCGGCGACCGCTAGCAGTCAGCGCGGACAACGCGCGGACCGCGCGGCGTCAGCGAGGCGTCAACTACCGAGCAGTCTGACGGCGGTAAGCTCGCGGACCGCGCGCTGTCCGCTATTTTATATTGTTACTGTAAAATGCATCTACATTGAACGATATTAAGTCCATATTTGACTGTTCATACTTTGGTTGGGTGGGAGCGGTGCGGTCTAAATGGGCTATGACCTTAAGATGGAGGGAGTTCACCCAGAAGAACTTTGTTTACTAGCATAGATGAAGATGTAAGATGTTTGGGTTGTATGTACTCGGGAAAATAGACGCCGGCAAGTCATTACACTGCTTGGCTGTTCACATGATAAAAGGTGACATAAAGCGCTCTGTGCGTAAGTTTGAAATGGCAACCAAGTGTGGATGGTCACCTGCAGTACGTTACCAGCAACGCAGCAGCAGCGCAGGCGGAATGATGTTATGCAGCTCATATGCACACTCACCAAAGTATAGTATGTAGAAAGCCGACACGCAAACGACCTTACAACGAACGCGACTCAAACTTTGCATGTTTGTTTACCTCTTCTATACAAGTTAATCGAATTTAAATAACGTAGCAGCACTACTCTAATACTACCCAAATCCGGAATCCAAAACTATATAACCTCGCAGTGAATCATCCGACAACTAGCACAATACGCAAGCGATGAACTATCCCAAAGTTCCGACTCCCAACTATGTCTGATGCCATTGAAACCAAAACTATCGTCAAGTCCAATATCGCACTGTTTTTGTCGCCATTATTAATATAGGACTTTGCAGTTTACATGATGAATGTTAATGAGAACTGTTTGGGTACCCAGTTCAATTTATCACAACTTTTAACTTGTTTGCATAGATTATGTACGATAATATGTCAAGTCGGGACTAAGTTTGTTCACGTGGGATATAGTATACTGTAAGTCTCCTTGTGAGTTCACTTTGTGAGTAAGTGTGGCGTGTAGCTGCTTGTATTCTAAAGGTGTATTTGAAAGTTTTCAACTCCTTCGACGGTATTACATACTAATGTATGTATGAGGTCATGACTCACGTTTCTCTCCCATAGTGGTGAACCCTCACTTTATTTTGTCACTTCATCTACATTTATCTACGTTCATGGGTAGACTAAGTACAAATAAGATGAACTATATCCGATGATATACGAAAGGCTACATGCCTTTCGTACATCATCCGATATAGTTCATCTCTAAATGTAATGTCAGCAGAGGAAGGAAGATTATTAATTTAATTACATTTAATTTTAAGCATTACATTTAATCTTTTTTTTTTATTCCTGTACATTATGTTTCTTCTATAAGATATTGAAGTGTAGATAGTCTATAAAATAGAGTCACTTATGTTCCGATGTCTGTAAGTTTGAGATCTTCATTTGTTAACCTATAAAAAACTCTACACAACAACTATACCTACGCTAGGATTTTCTCGGAATATGTTGCACGTAATGATTTACAACTCGTTGCAAGAATCGAAAAACTTGCTTAGTATGCTTTTGTGTTCGTTCTGCCGGAAATTGAGTTTATTTTAAGACTTGGTTCATGAAAAACTGTTCATGTTTTTGATATATCATGTTGTGATGTAAATGCGCTGTTTTACAATTGAAACGCGTTGTTGACATAGACGTCATCATTAAATGAAAAACAAATTTTGTTTTTGTTTTCTTTAAAACCACATTACTTACAGACTAAAATTATTTTTTTGAAGCTTGTGTGATAAGACAAACAATTCACATAACTCATTTTGTTTAGAATGTGGCTCAGATTCTCAGATGTGTTGTTTTTAACACATTTTACAATAATTGTAAAAGGTATTAAAATGAGAAAAGTTGATTTGTTTCACATGGAACATGGCATTATTCCATGTATTGAAACAAATCAACTTTTCCCTTGAACATTTTCTTTTGCATTATGCACATAATGCAGAATTTCGAACTTTATATTTATTCTAAAGCTCTGAAATATCATGGTATTGAAAATGAAATATTAGAAAAATCATGGTATATTAAATTAATATTATCTTTCATCTGAAACCTTACTATTTTATTTGTCATACCGATTTCTTTTCGAACTTATTTTAAATGGCTAGGTACTGCAAATTCCAAAATCCCATGTGTCATATAAGTATCGATTTCAATTTATTTCGCTTACAAGTTTCACTTGTTTACGTATCCTGTGGCATCCCTGCTCATCGCTAGCAGCGTACAGGCACGTACTATATTGCCGCTGCCCTAATTTGAAGTTTCTTGAGTTAGCGTCGTCATGCCGACTTGCCGCTTGGAGGCTTGCAGGTGTCAAAGGATCGTACAGGTGCTTTGTATTTTCAGATTCACCTTTCTGCTTTTCTACATGTGGTGACTTCAATATTGGGAATGGAATAACACGCGTTACAACTATATCACCTTGACGACCGATATGGCGCAGGGGTAGGATACTTGCCTTCTGCGCCGGAGGTCTCGGGTTCGATTCCCGAACAAGACAAAAAATTGTGTGCATGAACATGTCTATTTGTCTTGGTATGGGTGTTTTCTATGTGTATTAAGTATGTATTTACAAACAAATAGTATTTAAGTAGGTATATATTTATGCGTTATCAAGTGAAATTTACATGGGTTTAGATAATTGGTGTGATTGTAAAAAGTTATTTATTCATATCAAACGTAGCACGTGGTCTGGGAAATTGAATTGGAATCAGTCATCATCATCATCAGCCATTTAATGTCCCCACTGCTGGAGCACAGGACTTCCTCGTGGATGGACAAGCAGAACGGGTCATACCCACACGTGGACCCAATACGATTTATTGAAATCAGTAATTTGCCCTAATTTATACTGGTTCATTTAGCGACTTAATGCCGCCTGCCACTTGGTCAGAGGAGCGGAGGTGCTTTGGGTTTAGAGATTAAAATTTCCCTATTTTTTACATCAAATATTTGTATTGACTTCAGGGCAGTTTTTTAACTCTAATGACACGTACAAATACAATAACTTTATTTGCTTCAAATAGGGTGCTTTCAATTTGATGTTAAAATGGTACTTAACCTATTTAGCCATTTAACACAGCATGCAAATATTAATAATTTTTAAAATATTTTATCATTAAAACAATTGAAATAAAACATGAAACTTAAATTAAAATGTCATCATCACAAGCAACTATTATTTATGGAATTAATATATTAAACTTATTTCAGGCCAAGTCATAAATTAATAACTATGTCAGAAAATAAAAATGTCAATGTTAAAAAAAAACGCTTCAGTCAAAATTAAAAAAAAAAACAAACAAAACAAAATATGACGTACCTATCGCAACCAAATCAAAAAGTCTTTTTTTATTAGTAATTTAAATTAATTTACTTTATTTTTAAGTTATTTTATTGGGAACGCAATAATAAGTTCACATTCGTTGTACGGCAAAGTTCGTGAAGTAAATTTAGCAACAGTTTTTTTTCAGTTTACTTTGTTTAACAAAGCGATATATAGGTATTTGCTTTGAGGGTATTTGTCATGTAATAAATGTTTTAAGTATAAATTACTTAAAACATTTTAGCTTTGCTTTTATGTTAACACAATTTATGAGACAACTTGACTGTATTATTTTAAAGCCATATTATTTAGTTTTTGAACATAATTAATAATATTTTTAGTAAACGTCTCATTTGAATTTGCTCAAAAGTACAGTCGTACATTATTAAAATTTATCATTTAACTTTAAAGAAAAATATTTTTACCAAACAAGAAAAAAAGCTTACATAAATATACATGATGCCTAAAATATGCACATGTTATATATCCCCACGATACTTTCCAGGGCAAAATTTATACACGAAAAAGGCTGGGAACATGTGATACATTTTCTTCTTTTATTTACTAGCAAAAAAATGCAAATTGCGCGATAAATCGCTGCCTTCACGAACATTACAAAGACCCATCTTGGGTTATAAAACATTTTCCATAATTTTGCACATTAACTTGCGTAAAGGGGTCCAATTTTTATCAATGAAAATCAAATAGTGCTTACTTTGGTCACGTAGTAGGGTTGCTCCCTGTGTAGCACAAATTCATATAATTCATTCATTCACCGGGGTTAAATAAATTGGTCGTCTCATTACATATCAATCTCATTGCATTCCCAATGACTTGACTTGACCTCAAAGTGCTTTGATGTTGTTGACTAATAGGTTCTTTATTTTTTAGTTTAAACTTTGGTTCGTCTAATCGTTTATAAAAAATATATAGATTCTAAGTAGGTATTCAATAGCTAATACTTTTTCTTCAGTCGTTCAAGTCTATTTAGTTTAAGGCTCTATGAATTTCTATATGAATTTAGGTACCTACATCATGGAATCGTTATTAACATTGATACTTCGTTCCATTACTTATGTTTCAGCAAAAAAAAGCTACAGGAAATACCATTTTATTCTTTTAAAATGAAGACCATTACTTAATTTTAAAGCCAAGCGACGTCACGTACAACATTGGAGATCCACTCGTCCGGCATGGAACGGTCTTCACGTGGACGGTTCCGGTCCGTGTCTTGTGTGAAATACCTTTATGAGTAACGTGTGTGGTCCCTTATTACAGTATACTTACGACGAATGTACGAGCTACTGAGGGTTGAATTTATGATTATTGATGCAGTGGTTGGGTAGCGTTTCAGTTCAGCAATCGTCGCAAAGGTCAGTCACGGGATGGGTGACCAAAAATGTATTATTTCGTGTCGCTAGTGCTTCAGGAGGTGCAAATTTAGCTGTTTTTCCTGGCCTGCATTTGCACATGACTTCATCGGTATGGACGTATATTTTAGTTCAAATACTAAGTATTTTTCCATGGCCAAAGTTATCTCCCTCAATTTTGCAACAAAAAGGGTCAATGTTTGAGAGCCATTTGAGACATCAAAATGTAACAGATACACCAATAAGTAGCTAAATACATTTTGCATTTTACTATACAGATAGTTTCTTGTAGTTCCTTACTATTATATATTCTGTGTTAATAGTGCCCTTCCACCTTCAGCCTTATCACCACTGAACATCGGGTGTGATGAAGGCTTAGTGCCACCCCGATGTGTTTAAAAACAACAGTGAGTTTACTATGATTCAAATCTTACAGTATCAGTCATTGAAAAAGTTTAAAAGTTCTAGACCATATTAATTTCAAGACCTGTATTCGCACTTAGAGCTACATTAGCAGTTCGATTCAACAATTAATTAGTTGTGGCACGCAGCTCAAAGTTTTACTAATTAATTGTGAGCAGGTAATTTCTCTGAAATCTAACGAGATTCTGACTTGACGAAGTTAAGAAAGTTTGAACTTCATCAAGTCAATAGCCCGTTGATAATGAATGTTAGTATTTCTACATTATCGAATCATTGAACTCACATAAATTTAATATACTCGTACATACAAACACAAGAAATTTATGTGTTCTCATTAAAAACTCGATAGGTATTACGTAACGTTCAAAAGTACAACTTATGCAGCGCCTTTGAAAGTTTAATGAGCAAATATATATTTCAAGTTGCTGTGATCATTACTATTAGGAGTGTATTTAAGGCGAAATAACAAGAATAACTGAAGGTTTTGGTTGGGTTAACTTTAATGCACTTAAATCTTAGGGAGGTATACAGCTAACAGTTTTGTTCTATTGCTTAAACCAGTTCTGGACAACAAAAATCCTTTATTAAGTTTTCGTTTGATAAATAAATGGAAAACACACAAATCACAGCAAAATGAAAATGTGTACTAAACAAATATTGTTTCACCTCTGCAAATTACAAATTCTTGGAATTTGATAACTTCATTGACAGTTTTTCTATGAATACTTAGATAATTTAATAAGTTTATTTGACTAATTTGATTGATAGTGGACGGACACCTTCCGCTTCATCTTCAACTGATTCGTGAATAGTTGAAACAAAATGTTCATATTCATAGGCAGAACATAATGGGGTAACGTATTGTTCAGTCTCACTCAGTCTAGAGAAATCTACTTCATACATTTTCCTGTACCCATCATAGCTAATCATAGGAACAAATCTGTGCCCCCATACAATTTCGTTTTCGCAATAACTTGATCTGGCTTGAATGGGTTGTCCCGTAGATTCAATTATACCTTCAAAAACTACTAAAGTCTCTATTTTGCCACATAAAAGATCTGCAGCTGATATCTTATATAAAGGACTTGTATCATCTATAACATGAACAACAGACACAGGCCATAGAAAAAAGCTGGACTCACAACTGTCCATATGTGAATGTAGTTCAATCTGTTCATTGTTATCTAAATAATCCAATTCTGTTTGCAGTCTTATAACAAACATATGAACTTTGATATTTAATATCCTCGATTTTCTCATATCACCAACCCTGAATATCATGCACAGTTTTCCATCTCTAAGGCTTATTAAGGCATGTTTACTAAATAGTATCGTTTGGGTTCTGGCTTTTGGTCTTGTTAGTTTTGCAAAAAGGATTCCTATCATAAAGGCTTGGAATATGGAACTCATAATGCATTGAAGGCACATCGCAAATATAGCATCGGGGCAGTGAAGTGTAATTGCTCGTTTACCATACGCAACTGTCGTGTGGACTTCGACACTGAATAAGAATGTAGATGTGAAGCCGTAAATATTTTCAATGCACGGTACCCAATTCGATGCATTCTGATTTGGTGGGAGGTGATCTTCGTTTAAATCTCCGTGAGTGAGTGATATACACCAGTATGTCAATCCGAAAAACAACCAATTTTCAGTAAAGGCTACAAAGAAGCTCACAAGGGTCCACCTCCATCTTGCTTCGACCATAGAGACAAACCACCTAGAGAAGAAACTAAGTTTCTGATTGGGAAACTTGTCAGTGTTTATTTCTCCATTTTTTAACACTGCCCTCGTCCTTTTTTGTCTGCTTGTATCTCGACGGATCTGATTCAAAATCTCTGTAAACGTATAATAAAGTCTGTAGTTTATAATTATGTTATTTTATTTTATAGGGAGAAAAAGTTTTTAGAACAAACGTGCTAAGAGCTCTATCTAATAACGACGCCATTGCAGTGACAACGCGAGCAATATTTAATTTAAGTAAGTATATTAAGTATGTATTTACAAACAAAAAGTATTTGAGTACCTATATATTTATCCGTTATCAAGTTTTCCATGATACAGTTTCTTAGTGAAATTAACATGGGCTTAGATAATTGGTGTGAATGTAAGAAGTTATTTATTTATTAAAAAAGAAAAAAAAATAGTTTTGGCTGCTTGGTGTCGCAACCAAGCTACGCACCAAGTGTGGTAGATCATGGAGTGATGTGATACAATTTGACATGTTTTGCATGGCGTCAGCTGCCGATATCACTGACAGGGCACCCCAATGAAATTAAAGCTTTAAGTTTCATTTTAGTCTTTCAGGTTTCGAGTTTTTCTCTGAAAATAGGTACTCACTTTGCCGAGGGTAGTATACTCCAGGAGTTACATTTGTAAAATCACTTGGAGTGCTGGAGTCGGTAGATGCAGATTGCGTAAGTGTTTTGCATGCAGGATCGACTTCGGCCATTTTAAAGACATTCTGTAACACATGCATATTTTTTTATAATAATAACAGTTGAGAGGATAACAAAATACAACTTATTTTAATTTTTAGTTTTTTGCATTCACAATGCAATTTTTATTACAGAAAAATGGAAAATGAAGTATTTAGAAAAATACTTCATTTTCCATTTTTCTGTAACAAAATACAAGTTCACTTAGGACAAAGTGATTAAAATGCCTTCCAATTTAAGAAGGACCTTCAAATTACGGTTGGTAAATGTAGGATTTTACTGAGTTCCATTAAATTTAAATAACATATGTATCTTGAGTAAATATGGAAAACTATAATAAGAATCTCTTTATCTAAATATAAAAGATAAGATTATGGTCGGGCACTTGGAGCCTACACTTGCGGTTAATAATTTAACACGACCTTGACTGAAACACTAAAAGTACAAATTTTTTTCAAGTCCAAGATATGAACAAAAGAATTAATATTACATGAAGAACTATCCTAATGGTAATCGAAGAGTAAACTATACCATTCAATACAGCTTTTGAAGGACGGTATAGTTACCACTATACGATTACCTTAACGATAGTTTTTCATGCTAGGGTTACTGACTGTTCCATATACGACCGAAACAGGCGCTGCTCTGGTTTTCATACACAATTATAATAATACAATCACGGTAATGGTTACCTTATCGACAGTTTTTTTGTGCTAGGGCTACAGAAATACACTCACATTCTCACAATTTTTCACATTGTAAAAGTATAAAAAATATTAATGATATTTTTAGTTTCTTTCTCAACAAATATTTAACATGTACCTAATTCATTTAAGTTTTTATGATAGAAAAATGGAAAATGAAGTATTTAGAAAAAAATCGACCCGTCTCACAACCCTCCGATGGGACGGGTCAATTTTTTCTAAATACTTGCTATTTTTCAATGTACCTAATTCGTTAATAAATAAGAAAAAAAATATTCGTTTTCAACACTCGAAAGCCTTCATGAAACTAAATTTCAAAAAGGTCTAAATAAATAACAAAAACAGGTGCATTTTCCAAGATTCTACGAAACGCTTCCTAGCTTTTCCTAACCATACCACGTTTCCTAACTACTCATTTTTATTAGAGTGAGGAGTAGAATGCGTTCTCTAAGCATACTAAATCATTATATTGGGCTCGGTTTTCCTTGGCCTTCCACTAACTACATCTAGTAATGGAAACTATATTTATAAATATTGTTATAATCGCTTACACGTACCTCAATTCCAGAAGTGTCGACGTAGATGTCATTTGACAGCCAAATATTTTATGATGAGCAAGGAACTGTCTCCAGTCATAATGGAATCTAACTGAGAACACGAGAAATGGATACTCAAATAGTAGTTAATATTTAATGATGATAACGTGTGACGTGCCAAGTTTACAAACTGTCAACGATAAAGCATGATTAGATTTGGATACAATGTTAGCGACGATTCTAAAAATAATACAGCCACAAATGGATGAGAAAGTTATTTACTCTTAAATTCGATGTATTTGTAGATCTTGGCTTTGTTGACGGTGATCCTTTGTCAACTATTGGTTATGAAACTAAACAACTTTCATAGATTTATATTCTTCTTTTAAAATTTAAACTAGTTTGCTATTTTTTCCATACTACTAACTTCCTCTTTTGACTTTTTCTCATTCTACTTAGGGTCTCCAAATCACCTCTCTCCAGAGACATCTGTTCTGGGCCGTCAATGGGTTGATTTCTGCTGTAAGCAAGTCCTTCTTTACCACGAATATCCATGTAAGGCGTTGATGGCTGCGGCATTTCGATTCTAACTCAAGGAGTATCACTCTTTTCGTCATATTCGGTTTTGGTCATCTCATAACGTGGCCATCACAGGCGCGACTCCATCTGGTGACGGTCTGACTCACTCAGTCCTTTCTGTAGGTCCACTCAGTCTGGCGCAACTTCCATACAAAAAAGTGTTGTATGAAGTTTGTACCAGAAATATCGCTGTCTTGCTTTCACCTATTTGACTCTCACTCACTCTGACTGACAGTCAGCCGCCAGCCGCCAAACTTGACATTCTTGTCTTGTTGACTGTTTGTAAACGAAGCTTGATTTTAGTATTATTGTGTGAATTTGTGCATTTTGTGAATTACTCGCAAAATTTCGCCTTAATTGTACGTTTTCGTGGTCCCGTGTGATCTGTTGAGAGATGTATTACAAAACTTGTGAAATATATTATGTGGTTTACGAGCCGGCTGGTCAGAAGGCCAAAAGCGAATATTCATGGCCAAATTTCCATTTAATGAAGAAAGGTAAGCATACATTCACATTTTGTTATAGCCATTACATTAAGGCTTACGTGATTTAAAAGTTTTCTATTAAAATTTAAAAAATTGAGAAGATAACCTGATAAATAGTGCTTGACATTTTTTTATCGACAATCGATAATTTTTTAACCGACTTCAAGAATTGAAAAGGAGGAGGTTATCTATTCGTCGCGTTTTTTTTTTAAGTATGTACACTAATTACTCGAAGTCGGCTGAACCGATTTAAATGATTCAAACGTTATAACATCAGGTTTTTTCCCAAGTTGGTCCAATTTTGAAGTGCCTATTGCATAATGAAGTAAAGTCCGTTCGGTTAGATAGTATCGGTACACCCGCACGGCATTGTGGCTCTTTTTTAGTGCATTCGTGCATGCAGTCGGGCGGGTCTAAACAAAAACACAAAATATTGTAAATACATGTTTCACGCCTGACTTCAAAGTACTTACTTAAGTACGTATACTTAAATACGTATTAATTACGTACCTACGTGAATTTTTTAAGGCGGTTTGTATGATTTACATTATTTATTCATTTACATGCTATGCTATATTAACATGTTTCTTGTTAATAATATTCCAGAACCTTCAACTACAACTGCAAAAATAGCACCTGCAGCCCCTCGGAAAAGAAAACAGGTTTTTTTATAGTATCTTTATTGCCAAATGCATGTATATATATTATAAGTTCGATTAAATTAGACTTTGACTTTAATAATGGAGTTTACTTTTAGCCCCATTTGCGCCAACGTGCAATTCTTGTTAAACTTGGTTTAACTTTTTGAATGAAAATTTTATTGTCACATAACTCTTGTTTAATTTAAACCGAGAATTAACGTTAGCGTAATTAAGGCATCAATTAGACCCTAAAGTTTGCAAAATGATAGAAATGGAATCCTGATATTTTTCAATATCGCCATCGATAAAAAATCCCACGACTGGTACATCACTATTTCGGTTATTATGTTGGGAACCCTGTACGTCATGTACGTCATAATTTCAGCTATGTGGTTGGTATTCCGTTTTAGTATAACTTCCATACAAAACGATAATTTACTTTTTTTCTATGAAAGACCCGTCTCTTAAACGTAGTGATTACATGCTCTTTGGGTCCACTGTTCATCAAAATGAGTGACAGTGACATTCGAACAAATAGACAGTTATTTAAATTTTTACTTTTTTGCATTCACAATGCAATTTTTATCATAGAAAAATGGAAAATAAAGTATTTAGAAAAAATCGAGCCGACTCACAACCAGCTCCGATGGGACACGAACCCACGACCTTTCGCTATCCGGGCGACTGCTCTAACCACCGAGCTACGGAGTCGTTACGAGAAGCGTCGAATTTATCAAATACCTCTTACACGCTGTATAGCCAGCGTTAATTTCATCAATGTGATGATATTACCACCCCCACACGCGAAAGAAATACCTTTCCAGATATTTGACAATCGCTAAAGAAGAAATTACTATGGCAAGTTATTTAAATTTTTACTTTTTTGCATTCACAATGCAATTTTTATCATAGAAAAATGGAAAATAAAGTATTTAGAAAAAATCGACCCGACTCACAACCAGCTCCGATGGGTAGTAGTAAATAGACAGTTCATTAAAGTTGTTATTTAACAATAAACTCTACACCTGAGTCAAAAATTAAATATGTGTCGTGGCCGTGTTGCTTTCGTCACATAGGCGTAAGGTGATTTTTGTTGTATAGTTTACTACTTTTCTTTCATACTATGTTTTTTAGTAAAGAAAAAGGTAGGTGGTGCCCTTGCGTGACAATCTGCTCGTCTTGGTGGAAGCACTGTCATGCCGCCATATTTAATGAGAGAGTTTCTTTTGACGTTTCATCGTTCAGTTCAAAAATTTGTACTAGATGGCGCTACCCCACTATAGCGACCTAACTTTTTCTGAAGAAGTAAACGAAAAAGTATTTACCTAATAGAAAATAGCAAAGAAAATAGTCTGAGTACAGTGCGACAACGTTTTCTGTTCCGGTGATAATCTTTGGAACTAAAATAGTTTTCATACGACAGTCCATTTTGACAGCTAATTTCATTTTGCAAGTGGCTCCTCCCTCTGTCACAGCTGTCACCGGAACAGATAGGAGTGTGAGACTATAATATACGAAAAGTCATTGTGTTTATTTATCTTACTCTATGCATTGTGTTGGCTTATGAAAGCTTTGGAGTGTCTCTGTGCAGATGGGTTTTGTTGTTATTTTTTTATGCTTGGTGAAATCGATTAGTCCATTTATTACAACCAAAATATGTTTGCACTGACCATGGATGAGGGCCCATCCCTGCCGCACCGCACACTCACATTGAGCTTCTAATATTATGTGATTGACAACTTTTCGAATGACATTATAATTAATGTTTTTTCTGATGCACATTATACCAGCCACAAAATAAACACCTTCATTATTATTATCATTGGTTAATCGGCTAGTAATTAAAAACCCCTCTCGATACATATTTGGCAGAAGTGTCAACATTTTCTCTTTCAGCCAATACAGAATACTTCATTAGATCTTCTAAAGTAATCGATGGCGCTATTGTATCACACTCGTGATATCAAAAGAGCTTCTTTATTCCGGGACGCGTGTCTTATACGATGTGTTTGTGTTATTAACCAGCCCATACAAGGACAAAATATGGGCTTCAAATGACAAATAAAGCCCATGTCCATATCCATATTTTTTTGCCGGTACAGGGGCTGATCAAGACGACACGATCCATAGTCTTTCGATATGATTGAAGTTCGTTCACGAGTGCGGTGATTAGGCAAGTCTAAAATGTTAAGCAATATCGGTGTCGAGTATTCAGTGCCAGGCCAAAATGTAAGCTATCCAATCGGAGTCCAGTTTCAGTACCAGTCCAAGCCAGGGGGGCTACCGGCTAAGAAATCTGGATATGGGTATGGGCTTCAACTGTCATTTGAATTCCTTATTCTGATAGATTTTTGCTGCTTTGTTCTGTTGAACGTTGCTAGCTAGTTATCGTTATACCCGACGTCACAAAAAAAGGAACTGATAGCGGCTATTTTCTTTATAAAATTGACTTAAAGTTCTCAAAAACGTATGAAGTGCATATCCATAAAGTTACGCGGTAGCCCCCCAGGTTTGAATCAAATTATCAAGAAAAACGAATACGCTCACAAAACACCACCAACACCAACGCATGGAAGCAAAGCAATCCGCAAACCTCACAGAAGAAAAACTTTACCACAGACAGATTAATTTGACTGTACAACCGACCGACACTCAAGTCTTTTTTAGGTTGAATGAACTAATCCTTTGCCATAATATGCTGAAAAAAGTAGGTTGTGTTAGGGTTACAGCGCCATCTAGTGCATCGAAAAAATACTGCAGGAAACTCTCCCATTGTTTGTATAATTTTACTAGCTGACCCGGCAAACGTTGTTTTGCCATATAAATTTTATTGGGCACGAACTTCGTATCACCTGCCTGACACAATGTCACTTATTAAAAAAAAATCATAAGCGGCAAAAATGTCAGTGATTAGATTACATACTCTTTGACATACCTTCTCTTTGGAAGCGGGAAGCGGCTAAGAAATGACAGTTGTGTGAAGTATGACAGTTTAACGGTTTTCTATACAAAATTACCATTTTTATTTATAATTTTTCTGGATAAAAGGTAGCCTATGTTACTCCCCAGCTCTCAAATTATCTCCATACCGAAAATCTCGTCGATCCGTTGCTCCGTTTTGACGTGAAAGACGGACAAACAAACAAACAAACAAACAAATAAACAAACAAACAAACAAACAAACACACTTTCACATTTATAATATTAGTATGGATTACATCATAGCATATACACATTTTTTATTATTTAATGATCACTAGCTCCCTCTTTTCACGTCATTTGTTAGTAGCTCAAATTTACCGTAGTAGTCATTCTAACTCACCAGATTATCAGTAAACTACAATAACAATACAGAGTGAGGTGTAAACAAAGTGTCATTATTATTTGTTTTAAGATTTCAATTTAATCAAGAAACCTCCCAAAAATGCATGTAAAAAAAGGCAAATACTGCTAACGCAAACTACATTATCTTATTTTCCATTTCTCCTGAAGTAAGCTGGATATATTGATATAAAAGTTTTATTTGGTTCTATCGCAACATAAGCCAAACATAATATTTAATCTAGAAGATTTACTCGCTTTGGGGGAGCTTGATACCCCAATGCACTTAGGAGTAAATGTGAGAGACCCCTTCGAAAACTGATCCATGGCTATCATAGCACCCTCATAGGGCAAGTGAATTATACTGGTGGGCTCAAATAATTCATTATAAGTTTATCCTGCATATGGAACTGTTACAGAAGCATTACTTAATAATATGCCAGCAAATCCGTATGAACAAAGATATCTTACCTCTTTCTAATACTTTTAATAAATGGGAAACTTTGAATTTGTATGTCCGTTACTCAAACACAGCGGAACGGCTGAACTGTCCCCTTAGGGCTGACCCACACGTACCACAACTACAACCAGAACCACAACACTTTGGCGGGTGCATTTTGTATTGAAAATGAAAGTACAATGTACATGTACCACATCTTGCCGTCATGGTCGACCGCGTGAGTGATACCGAACCGACCACAACGCAGCCACAACGCAACCACAACGCCACCGTCAGCGACCGCGACGTTGTGAACTAGCGGCCGGCGACATCTCAAACACAACATCCACTATGAGAACCGTAGTCGAACTGTGTCTTTATACGACGACATAACCACATCGCAACTCTTAGCAACAACGCAACCACATCGACATTTTCACGCATTGTCGCACAACCACTACGCAACTGCAAAAAGCTGCATCGACGCTATACACACGTGACCACATTTTGTGGCTGCTATGTGGTGTGGTACGTGTGGGTCAGCCTTAAATCTTGATGGCCTTGCCAATGATTAGTGAATTAATTACCTTATCACCTTGTAATAAAGTCCTTACATTCAAAAGTAAGGAGGCTGATCTGGATAGCATTTATTACGGAAATAGATTATAGTCTCGAAGAGCACGTAGGCTACTATTTTTTCCAATATTCTCACGGGAAAGAGAACCACGCGAGAAAACCACTGGGCGCAGTTTGTTACAAATAACGGTGGAACGAAAAGATTTTTTATCGAAAGACCTATTTTGTAACATTTTCAATATGACGCCAGCTTCATTCTCTTGAACGTAATTAATCCAATATTTCCAGCTAATACTTATTGACTCGGGCTATAAATAAACTTCATTACACCCGTCACTCTCAGGGCAATTTCAGTGACGGTATTAAACTTTAAACGTTCCAAAACTGATGTAGCCTTTACGAATCTGTTCATAAATCACCTACCTAAATTAACGGGGGAAATCTGTCATCGGTATTTACTTCAAGCGCATACCTTTTAGTGACAAAATGGAATGGTAATCTTGTAAAATCAGATATTACAGTTACAACCTTATTCTCAGCGACGCCCCTTAGGGAAGCAGTCTGAAAAGGGATTCTGACGGATGACAAGCAATCCCTCTACATTGGTCGATGTTTGTCATTCTATTAGCAAGGAAAACATCTTCGCTTGGCTGTACAAAGAGCTTTTCCATCACCCTTCTGTCTTATGAGACAAAGGCCATATTTCTGTTGATTGTTTTATGTAGGTACATAGTTTCGTATTCTTTAGGGTGGAATCAATTTGGGAATTGGGTCGATTAGGAGCGTAATTAAATGGAATAGACGAGGAATGCCTCGGGATTGTCAGGTGGATGGGCATGTTGGCAGCAGCATTCATTTGACCAAGGGATTTGAAGTGGTACAGACATACGAGTGTTTGCTCTGGATATGTTACTTTGTTTGTTCAGGTTTAGTTGAAATTAGGAAGCGAGTAAATGTAATACAACGAATTAAGTAATCAGCCTGGAATGACAAGCTGAGTAAAAGAGTCATAATTTGTTATTATAGAGATCTTATCTAAGAGCCTGTGCGCACGTCGACCGATAGTTTAGTCGGTATCGTAATACCGTCGGCCGAGAGTTGGGCGATAGTTTAGTTGGATGCAGTGCGCGCGCTCACTTAGTGCTTCATGCACATTACCGACCGGCCGATTAGTTGTGCTGTGCGATAGTTTGATCTAACAACTATCGGTCGATAGCTTGATCGGTCGATTTTTAATCGTCAATGCGCGCACTACCATTTAACTCTATACTGAATCCGAGACCGATCAAATTATCGCCCGATTAAAAATCAAAAGTGCGCACTGGCTCTACGTCTGACGCCATAACAACGATGTTTTCAGCATTGTTGTTTTTGCGGCAGTTAAAAAATTCAGCCAGTTCAAAGTCAAGGTCAAAGTATTTTTTTTTAATTCATATAGATTCAATAAAATTAATGCTTATGATTTGTCTAACATAATTTTCCTACAACCCGTTATGGACATCTTTTAACTGTATTCCTCAGTGATTGAGGATTCCGGGAGTAGTGAGCTTCTTCTACCTTGAGCCTTATTACCACTCAGGTTGTTCAGGTGGTAAAGGCTAACTGCTACCCCGTTGTGCATAAAAAAGTACATTGACAATATACACTTACCCCCCTACTAATACACGTGCTGTAAAGTTACACCTGGTGTAAATCTGTTGTTGTCACTTATGTTGTCCACCAGATGTATAACTATACACTACGTTTATTAGTAAGGGGATTGTGTGTAAACATAGTTTACGTGTTCGACATCACGTTTCCGGGTAAAACCACACCGTCATTACCCCGAACAATATGACGGCCAAGATTGGTGCTTCGGCTTGTATTACTTGAATTATAGGTTGGATAGGTTACGTTGCTATACAGCCATATTTTAACATTGAAAATGTTTTTTCGATCGCTCCGGTAGGGCTCCATTTTCGCTGAAAGTGTGTTTGCCCCGTGGTATATAACGGTTTAAGGCCATGAGGACGTATGAGGGCTCAAAAGACGCAGAATTTCAATGGTTTTAACGTTTTTTATGGTGAACAATTTTTTTGTAAAAGTCAAAAACTTTTTCGAAAATTGAAAAAAAAAACAAAGAAAAACCTTGATTTTTTAACACTTTCCCTCGGAATATCTTCGATCTCCCGTGAACGTGGTCGAAAATCGAAAAACTGAAAAAGACGCCTAGAGATATTGAGACGGGGAACATTTTATGTCTTATATTTTTTTTTGTGGGAGTGATAGGGGGTGCTCCAGGCGCCGCCAAGGGGGAACACCCCTTGGCGGCGCGTGGAGCATCGCCGTGCGGTATTACTCGAGCGTGATAGCCCTGTGAAACTTCGCAGCTTTGAGATACTAAGATCTATTAGGACTTAATAGACGCGGAAAATTATGGGCTTAAGGATAGTATAAACAAATTTTGAAAATCTCGATTAACGAGGGTGTAGCAGCGCAACCTAAAAATTTCATCAACTGTTCGTTTCTCAGTAACAAATCCGTCTCCACCGACGAAGAGGACGATTCTTCGTCCCAGAAGCGCACGTATAGATTTAACTGACGTCTTTTTACAAGCTTTTATTTAACTTGCAGTGTATGTATGCATGTCCGTTCGTCAAATCTTGCGAGCTAAATTTGACCCACTTTCCAATGTCCGATTGAGCTGAAATTTGGAATTTACCTTTAGTTCCGATGACAATGCAATTAAATATATAATCAGTATAGTTATCAATTCAGAATTCTTGCAAATTTTCAAGTACTATATTCTTGTTTTGTTGTGATGGTTACTTGACACGTGCTTGACCAAAGCCATCTTCTATCTCACTCGTTGCACTTGTAACAAGCCATGCTCCTTGGAAAAGCGGCAACGTTGCAGTCGATTACGTCAACGTGTTCTGTTCCGGTGGCCAAAACTGGAACTAACGTGTTTTGTTCATAATGTTATTTTACTGTCAAGTAGTACTGTCCAACCAGCGTTGCTGTCACCGGAACAGAAAAGATTGTTGATCTATACACTTTACTCTTTGTTCTATATAAACAAACAATCGTGTAGTGTTGCCAGGTTAGGCGATAACTCTCAAATTATGTGGAAGTAAAAATCAACGAACACTCAAAAAACAGTATAGAGGTAAATGCTTGGAACACAATCTTTGACTTTGTAACTTTGTTTGGGCTAATAAGGAGGTAAACATAGCAAAAGTCCCCGCCCGTAGCCCTTAATCCGGGGGGGGGGGGGGGCGGTTTGAAGGTCTCATTTTTTTTTCAACCCGATTTTAGGACAAACTAGTTTTTCCTAGGCCAAACTAGTTCATCGCGTTGACATTTCAGAGAGCGACTTTGCCTCGGAAGACCTGTAGATGTAGAACATGACACAAAAAAAAATAACCACCATTTTAACCAATCACGTGTTCTACAGGACTTCCGAGGCAAACTCGCTCTCTGAAATGTCAACGCGATGAACTAGTTTGGCCTAGGAAAAACTAGTTTGTCCTGAAATCTGGTTTGGCCGGTAAAATATATACAGTATTTTAAAAAACTTTTAGCCCAAACAAAGTTCCAAAGTCAAAAATTGTGTTCCAAACATTTCCCTCTATATCTCTTCGTTGACTAGGCTTAACTTGATATAATATATTAAAAAAAAATAACTTTCGCCGTAATTCAATTCACATCTTAGATTTCTGCGCGAACTGTTCATTTAAATAAAACACTTTCTCGGATTTTGCACGCATTTATTTAACAACTTGTTTAAATTTGCTTGTTACAAAATAAAAAGAAAAATTATTATTTTTGCACATTTTGGATATTTTTTTTATCTGGATGTGGCAAGTCGGAATACTCTTTGGTCATGTCAAGAAACGTTGCTGTTTGATTTCCTTGATTGCTGTTTGGGTGTTTTAATACAATATCTATTGTATAATTAGTGCATATAAATACGTGATCATTGTTGGAAATTACTTATGAAACCTTGGATCTCGAAAGATTTGGATTCCCGAAGGAGGAACACTGCGTCAGCGATGGATTCGTGCGATACCTCGAGCCGACTGGGAGCTTACAACATCGTGACTGTGATATAGTTAAAATAAAACAACCCTTAGTTATGTACGCGTATTATTTGATTTTAAGGCGCTATAATCAGGAATTCATCTCATCTCATGCATACAAGAAATTAGGATTACATTTTACTCCCTAAGGACTAAAGTGGTTATTTAGTCCCGCTTCGTAGGGCTATATTTACGTACTTTTAGAGCATGAGAATTGAAAATTATTATTATTTCTATTAAAACATTAATTTAAAGTCCCTATACTTAGGCTTTTTCTCAATTACTTACTTAAAAAATTTACATTTAATTAAAAGTTTCCCTGTCAGTTACAGGCCACTCGAAATGGTTTTGAAGAATTTTTCGTCATTCTTTTGTGACAGGTACCTACCGTTAAATTTTTTTCAAATCCAAGACCTTTTTTTTGTTTATAGGTCTTTTTTTTTACAAGCCCGTTGCATTGGCAAATCCAGGTGATTTCTGTGGGTATTTGATAAGAAAAAGTGATGTGATACAAGGCGTTGTCCAGTGATGTGATACAAAGCCTTCGCCAAGGCCAGATTTGGTGTAGCTTTTTTGATTTTTTGATTTGATTTGATTTTGATTTGGTACGAACGTGTGTAGCACGGATTACCTATATTTGCTTTACAGCAAAGTTCGTCCGCACCAAATCGGCGGTTAGGTCTGGTCTGGACGTGTGTAGCGGCTATAAGAACTAACGAACGAACTTTAAAAAGAAGCAAAAAACGCGAAGTTGCTTTAATCAGACCCTACTAGGTGTCACTTCACTACATAGTATATCACTACATAGTATAAAACAAAGTCGCTTTCTCTGTCCCTATGTCCCTTTGTATGCTTAAATCTTTGAAACTACGCAACGGATTTTGATGCGTTTTTTTTAATAGATAGAGTGATTCAAGAGGAAGGTTTATATGTACTTTTTATCCCGATATTCCCACGGGGACGGGAACCACGCGGGTGAAACCGCGGGCGGCCGCTAGTTGCACATAAATAGTTCACTAAAGTCAACGACAGATGGCTCCAAGTTAATACAACCATAGTCTACCTACAGAAAAGAAATATCCTTCTTTTCTTTATGTAAGTACTATGTTTATCAACTTTGATAGAAACTTAAATGTGTCTTGTTCTTTAGTATTTATTTTTTAAATACTTACTAAAATTTACAACTGAAAATCAGCGTTTGCTTGCGTTGCAAGACAAGTAATATGACGCTGAGCTGCGACCATTGAGTAGGTACTGCTGCGGCACGGCACACACACATTTTTATTTGGAACTTTTTGTCTTATTGAGTCTAATTTGTGTTTTCTATTCTTGTTCGTAATACAGTGCTACCTTCTCTTATACCTATGTGAATATGCCTTGTATTTAATGAATACTTATGTGTGTGTCTATAGTAAGAATCTACAATCTCTGTTTGGTGGTAAAAGTGGTGGTGGTAAGGTCCTTCCTAAATAGTGCACATAATTTTAAGGGGTCAATGTACTCACGCATACAAAGAGTTATTACTATGGTACCAACATTGGAAACGCGAAAAAAAAAATCAGCTGTTCCATAGAAAACTTTAAATCGAATAGATCAAAATGTATAGAACAGCTGATTTTTTTTCTGAAAAACTGAAACATGTCCAATAACTAAAAATAAATTTTATTTAAAAAAACCTTTTATTTAAAATCAAGCTTTTATTCAAATGTCCTAAAAATAATAAAATAAACTGTGTATCAAGTCAAATCCAACAAACTTATTACATTAAACAATTTATATGTTTTAAAAGCTTGTCGCGAGATTTTATTGTTACTGGGCTTGCACTAAACACAAATGCTTTAACTTATATTTGACATTTATGAAATTAAAGCGACAAGCTTTTAAAACATATAAATTGTTTAATGTAATAAGTTTGTTGGATTTGACTTGATACACAGTTTATTTTATTATTTTTAGGACATTTGAATAAAAGCTTGATTTTAAATAAAAGGTTTTTTTAAATATAATTTTAAATTAAAGATTGTTTAAAAAGGAGATAAATATTGTACGGTGATGGGAAATAAAATTGACATTTATGTGTGTCTAAAATTAAATTGTTACAAAAATAAAAACGAAATGTATGTTAATATTATGCTGTATTTGCGTTTTGTGAGAAATATTGTACGGTGATGGGAAATAAAAGCTGTTTACATTGTCATTACTGTGTTTAAAATTAAATGTCAAAATTAAAATGAAGAGTACCGTACGTTAAATACTGTATTTGAGTTTTGTGTCAAATGTACGGTGACGGCAAATAAAAATATATTACAAATATGATTTTCTTTATTATTTTTTTCATTAATAACCTATAATAGCTAGGTTAATTTTTAATGCCCTTTCAAGTCGTGTAGAGCACGAGGTTTGTGATTTTTTTAAATAAGCACCTACTGCCTACTATATTTTAGGGGATGAGTCTCTATCGATACTAATTTACTTAAGCAGAATGTATGGAATAGCTAAATTTGTTTCCACGATTTGGTGGCAGGTGAAATTATGATGAACAATTTCATCACCTAATACAGTATTGTGCTAATTAAAAATTAATGATGACTAAAGTATTAATGCGGGAAGCGCAGGAACGATCGTTGTGGAGATCCTTGGGGGAGGCCTATGCCCAGCAGTGGGCGTCGGTGTCGTTCGACTGACATGATGAAAGTAAATAAAGCTATAGTATTTAAACAGGTACGTAACTGTTTAAAATGTAAAAGTTAATAAAGATGTCTCCATTCAAATCACAATGACATTTATTTGAAAGTAATTGAAATAAAAGTCACTTGCTTTAAAAATTGAAAGTTCTAAAAGGGTGTGCTAAAATGCACTAGCAAGTTAATTCCTCTAATAAAACGCTGAAAATGTTCATATAACGAACTTAAACTATGAACAAAAATTTCTAGGAGAATTTCGTGGACACGGGAAATTAAAAGATTAGCCTTAATTACAATACCTATCTGTTTCCTGTCCGTTTTTTTCTGTACTTTAGATATATATAAAGAACTGGACAGGTGTAAGTAAAAGTCGCGGGGTGTGGGTTCCGACAGAAACCAGATAATCTTAGTCTGTCTGTCCGTCTGTCTGTCACAGCTGGATATCTCGAGAACTACTATGCTATCAACTTGAGATTTAGAATAGTTTTTGATGACGTTTGCCCAACTATTTTGCAAATAAGTGAGAAATAAAAATATGTATACTTAAAACTTATACTTAAACATATTTTCTTTTTTTTTCTTAATTCGTTCAAACAAACATACTTTCGTAGCTTTATCGTATTTCATTATGAATAAGACCGATGACCTTCTATTTTATAAGAATGAAGATACATAACGGTTCACTGGAAGCATACGTTATTTGCATAAGAATTTCATAACGAAAGAATTCAGCTATGTTTGTTATACTTGTATGTCAAGTATGTATGAAATATCCGACATCCTCACTTTTCCTTAATCTGGCATCATGAAAGTATCGACTTCAGGAAGCATGTGTATTGTTATATAATCTGCATAATGTAGGTATTGCTGGTGTATATTTTTGACTAAAGAACTAAGTAATAAGAATCTAATTTTGTCAATTTGAAAAATACTTATTATTCATATTTTATAATATATTTATGCTTTTAATAATGTTTTTAAGTCGATTCATAATGTAGTAGGAGGATGGTAATAAAAAAATTTGTTAATAATAAAAAAAAAATACTAGCATTTCTTTATCGAAGTTCACTCACTATCGCATGTAATTTAAATAAGCTTTCTTATAAAGTTCATTACATTTCCTCGATTGCAGCTGAAAATGTTCAAAGTGCCTGGGTAAAATTAATCAATTACTTACGATTGGTTGAAGTTAAACACTTTTGCGATATATCTCGTGAAATTCTGTTTTCCTAGTCGGTATCACAGTTTTTAAAAATAACTGCAGCCATTTTTAGGGTTCCGTAGCCAAATGGCAAAAAACGGAACCCTTATAGATTCGTCATGTCTGTCTGTCTGTCTGTCTGTCTGTCCGTCAGTCCGTCCGTATGTCACAGCCACTTTATTCCAAAACTATTGGGACTACACAGTTGAAACTTAATAGATATATGTATGAGATTTTATATTATTTTTATGCATTCACAATGCAATTTTTGTAAGTATAGGAAAAATGTGATAGTAAAAAACCACGAGCCCTATAAGTAGCTTTCCCGCCTGAAAGATATATGTATATATAGATATATGTATTCTATGAACCGCTTCAGGATTTGAATACTACAATTGAAAAAAATATAAAACTAAGGGGGGCTCTCCGTACATAGAACTGAGACTTAAAAATATTTTTTTAATTAAACATATCCGTGTGGGGTGTCTATAGATAGGTCTTTAAAAATGACATCAAGGTTTTACTAACCATTTTTTCTCAAAGACAATATTTTGAAAGATAGAGTCTTCCAAAGTGGTAAAATGTGTGTCCCCCCTCCTCTAACTTTTGAAAAAAAGTGAAAAATCTAGAAAAAATATAAGCTGTAAATCTTAATAAAAACTTTCAATGAACATTGGTTTGAACGAGATATAGTAAGCACTTTTTGAGATATAAGTAACACATTTTTAAAAACCGCAAATGTAACGTTGTCATTCATACAAACTCTATGAAAAGCAAAGTTATATTTTGCTGACGAAAAATTATAGTGGAATTTTGGCAAGGTATAGGCAATCGGTACGTAAAGTGTGTACGGAACCCTTCATGGGCGAGTCCAACTCGCACGTGGCCAATTTTTTTTATATTTCCATCAAGAACAGATCTTCGATTCCGCGATTCTTCACTT
The DNA here is from genome assembly GCA_949710035.1 of Crambus lathoniellus. Taxonomy (NCBI): domain Eukaryota; kingdom Metazoa; phylum Arthropoda; class Insecta; order Lepidoptera; family Crambidae; genus Crambus; species Crambus lathoniellus. The sequence goes on from OX453315.1 coordinate 17,549,073, forward strand.
TGATAAACCTCAGAGAGCATGGTATGTATAGCTCTGATATCGATATATAACTACATTAATGCGTGAAATATAGATGGTATTTTCAATGCTAAAATTCACCAAATCAAATGCTTTTTAGCTGGTGGTAGGACTTGGTTTAGCACACTCCCTTTATTACTACACCAACAAGAGGAACAAATATGACTCTATATTAACAAGATATCTTCAGGAGTTTTGTTTATCGTTCAGTGCCTAGTACCTACCTCGTTATCGTTTATAGAATAAAATATGATAAATATTATTTTATTGATGTACGGACCTCAGCCAGGTAACATCTAGGATCTAAAAATATGCAAGTGCGCAGGATAAAAATAATTCTATACTGAATTGACGACCGATTTGGCGCAGGGGTAAACTACTTGCCTTCTGCGCCAGAGGTCTCGGGTTCGATTCCCGAACAAGACAAATATTTGTGTGCATGAACATGTCTATTTGTCTTGGTCTGGGTGTTTTCTATGTATATTAAGTATGTATTTACAAACAAAAAGTATTTAAGTATATATTTATCCGTTATCAAGTTCACGTAGACACAGTTTCTTAAGAAATTAACTACGGGCTTAGATAATTGGTGTGAAAAATATTTATTTATTATTTATTTATTTAATTATTTTTAAGATTTTCCTTATTGTTTTAACTAAATAATTTTTCCTCTACCTCGATTTCGTAATAATTGTATATGAGTTAGAGAAGATACTTAATTTTTTAAATGAAAATTGGAAAACACCGTTTTTAATGGAATGTTGAAAACTAGTTATTAATTACAAATTAAAGTATTATCGCAAGAATGCTTAAAACAGAAATTAACAAGAGTTTTATTTACAGTACCTTCACGCTACAAACACGATATGAATGCAAGCAGATTTTTACCGTTGACGACATTTTATTATCATGCAGATATCATATTTCACAATTTTAAACAATGAAGTTTAAATTTAATGTCGTCGTTTTGCAGTAACGACTACTTACATATTCAAAGCAAGTACAAAAATTACACGGCCATTTCACTGCAAACTTGCTGTAATAAAACCACGAAAATTCTAATAACTTATTCAATAGGGCAGGTTCAACGAGTCGAAGCATTTTACCTATAGTGCGACAAGCTTTTCTGTTCCGGTGATAATCTTCGGAACTAAAACAGTTTTCATACGACAGTCCATTTTGACAGCTAATTTCGTATTGTAAGTTACTCCTCTGTCACGGCTGTCACCGGAACAGACAGGAGTGTGGGACTATACCTATTATTCTTGTTTAAATTTTAATCAGCGCCGAATGCGCAGGCAATGTCTTAGTTTCATGTGTCATTCTGATAATGTATTACTTTTGTTTTAGATGTATGCAAACTGCATCTTTTTATAGTGCCGTTAACATTTTTTCCTGCAGAACAGATTGTTTTGCGTTTGTATCGACACATACGCGACTTTGACGCGCGTGTGCTTCGCTACAAATGTGTGCCGACGGACGGCGGCGCGGTGCTAAAAAGTCTAAGGCAATTGGTACATAATATAGCCTTATTACAAAAGTATTTGTTCTATCAAAACATGTATTCTGGTTAAGTGACACTTTTGTATCACATGTAAAGAAAAACAGACAACATTATCCACTCAACGGTCACCCACGCTTAAACATGCTTACGGGGATGGCCGCTCAGCACAGCTCCGCTTCGCTCGCTCGGCTTTAAATTAAGTTTTACTCAAAAACTATAAAGATTTAATAAAAACAAATTATCGATTTATAACTCTAGTTAAATTTGCAATAAGATTGTATGATTTGTAGATGGACTTTTATTACGATTTAATTAGAAACAGCGAGTTGAAGTTGCAGAAAAGGAAATATTTTACCAGTTTCTTGATAAAACATGCAATAAATACTAACAAATAAACAATCATTACAGACCAATTTGTGTTTAAATAATAGTTTATAATGTGGTTATTAGATAAAAGTAAAAAAGATAACTCTCTTCTAGAAACATATATTTTTTAATTAAGGATATAAAAATGTAAGTAAAGAATCACGCTTACGATTTCGTATCGACTTCTTTTTTGTAAGTAGATAAATTTTATTGGGCATTGAGGCCATAACAAGTATATATTAATGTATAAGAACATATTTAGTACAATATATTTAATTATATTTTTTATTTTTCCATACTTAGCTAACATTGCTTAAATCATTGATTGGTTCCTTGCCTCCTGGAGGCAAGCAAGTCGGCTTCAATCGAAAATAATCCGACAAAATTTTATTAAATTGGCCCATATTTCTTTTTCTACGATTAAAATAATGCGTCTATTTAAATTTTTACTTTTTTGTATTCACAATGCAATTTTTATAGTTGAAAAATTGAAAATGAAGTATTTAGAAAAAATCGAGCCGACCCGGAAAGCGAAAGGTCGTGGAAAAAATCTTTCCGTGTTCTGTGGGTCTTGGGTTCGAGTCCCATCGGAGCTAGTTGTGAGACAGGTCGATTTTTACAAGCTTTTATTTAACTTGCAGTGTATGTATGTATGTATGTCCGTTCGGGTCAAATCTTGCGAGCTAAATTTGACCCACTTTCCAATGTCCGATTGAGCTGAAATTTGGAATTCACCTTTAGTTCCGATGACAATGCAATTAAATATAAATTCAGTATAGTTATCAATTCAGAATACTTGCAAATTTTCAAGTTCTATATTCTTGTTTTGTTGTGATGGTTACTTGACACATTGTCAACAATGTACCATAAAGTTATAATCAGCGAGCATTCAGCGAGCGCAATCTTCATAGAGTACGTGTCAAATAACTCTGCGACTGGGGCGTTTTTGGCGTTAGTTACAGTACATTATTTTGTTCTAAACTTCTGGAAAATATTAGTAGTTAGTATTCGATATTGACCCCGCGCAGACTTACCTGGCGTACCTACACTCTAAATTCAACTAGTAATAGAACACACGTCCCAACCCGACAGCCGATTTGAATTGGTTATTTGAGAAAGAACATGAGTCCAATTAAATCACACCAAAACATCAAAATGTGACTATAAAAATTTAATGCGCGTACGCGCATGGAGCAAAAACTGTTGTTACTTGCACGAGTACTCGTGCAAGTAACAACGGTTTTTGTTTCATCGAAATCTGGCCAGGATTTCCAAAGTTACAGCGTCGTAAAGTTTCACCAGCTTTTGTAAATTTGCTTGTCTTGCGCGCTATTGCGATGACGTCATGTCGCAGTGACATCGCCGATTGCGACTGCTGCGGGTGATTTCCGTCCAACTGTACCTACATAGAGTCCGTCCGTGCGCAATCTTCGCGCAACTGGTGCGTTTTTACAGTTACAGTACATTTTCTTCATTCTAAGGTAATGGTAAATGATTAGTATTCGATTTCGACCGCGCGCAGCCGCACTCTTAAACTGTCACCTACTGTCCATTTAACGGCTTCGTGTTATTGTTGATCGAAGTTTGACGGTTGCTATTTATATTTACAGAATACCGCCCGCCATTACGAAAGTTGATTTAATTTATTAATCACGAAAATACAACTTATGTATTTGAAGGTGTTTTTTTACATGGGCTCAACACAAAATTGATCATTGATCGACTATAAGAAAAATAAATAAATTTATTGCGAAACCGTGAGAGCGCAACTCTAATAGCCAATGGAGAAATACGGAAGCGCCAATTCTCAATCGCGATGTGACGTCACACGTTAATTCCATTGGCTCGCCCGAATTTTTCACGGAGGCCGTACTTTAACGTTCAATATCTCAGTCATTTTTGAAGATAGGAAAAAAATAAAAACATATTCGTATTTGATAAGAAAAAGTGATGTGATACTTGCTTGCGTTGCAAGTCAATTAATATGACGCTGAGCTGCGACCATTGCTGCTGCGGCACGGAGCACACACATTTTTATTTGGAACTAATTTGTGTTTTCTATTCTTGTTCGTAATACAGTGCTACCTAGTCCGTCTGTCCGTCTACCTACCTATGTGAATATGCCTTATATTTAATGAATATGTGTGTGTCTGTAGTAAGAATCTACAATCTCTATTTGGTGTTAAAATATATTTGTGTGTTTGCAGACTTGACGCAGTTGAAGAGCTAGACTGTAATAAATTTACTGGCAAACGACCATGCAATAATGGTGCATTAAATGAAATGAAGCTACTTACAAACACGTCCAATAATAACTAAAAATACTAAAATAAATATATTTAAAAAAACTTTTATTTAAAATCAAGCTTTTATTCAAATGTCCTAAAAAGAATAAAATAAACTTTATATCAAGACAAATCCAACAAATTTATTACATTAAACAATTTATATGTTTTAAAAGCTTTTCGCGAGATTTTATTGTTACTGGGCTTGCACTAAACACAAATGTTTTCACTTATATTTGACTTATGAAATTAAGCGACAAGCTTTTAAAACATAAATTGTTTAATGTAATAAATTTGTTGGATTTGTCTTGATACAAAGTTTATTTTATTCTTTTTAGGACATTTGAATAAAAGCTTGATTTTAAATAAAAGTTTTTTTAAATATATTTATTTTTCTAAATACTTTATTTTCCATGCGTCTAGATTAGATTTCGTATTTATCTCATATAGTTAATAATAATTTTATGAATCCTGTTTTCAGGATTCATAAAATTATTATAAACTATATGAAATGAATTGGACGACTTAAGACACTGAAACAGTCACTTCTTGTCTTCAAATAATTATGTTGCATGGAATTAACGACAAGTTTTAGGTTAGACCGAGTTTTAGTTGGTAGTAGTGCCTGCTCTCGACCGCCCCATCTGGTCAGCCCACCCGGAGTGGGTAACCTTATGGGGTGATTGAGAGGAGGCTCTCTCCTCCTGCCCCGCCTCCTGTCGAGCTTTCGAGCACGTCAGGGGGCGGGGCAGTGGTTAGAACCACCCAGCCCTGACGCGAAGCCTATTAGGCTTGGCGGAAGGGCTGGGCGCGGCGAGAGACAGGCTTGTCTGACTGAGTCCAACATGCCGTTAGCGGTATACGAAAGGACTGTATTTGCCCTCACTATAAAAAAAAGGCTAGACCCGAGTAGCAATTTTATCTGTCCGACATGTTTTACAACATGTCGTTGCAACAACCGTGGTCACAACCAGTCTGCTTGTGACCACGGTTGTTGCAACACAGCCGAAACGTCAAGCTGTAAGTACATAATAATATGTACTTCATAATAAATGTCGCGTTGAGTCCCGTTACTCATTGTTTATAATTATGAGGTAGGTACTTACTTAAAAGTAAAATTTCCATGACCTATCAATGTCCGGGCGAATTCTTTAACCTGAGCTATGGAGTCGGAGAATTTTCTTAGTCTTTACGATAACGTAAGAAAATAAAAAATATATTTTGATATAATAAATTTGACACATGAGCTATTTTTAAGTCGTATACGTATGACCCAAAAACCAGTAGTCCACGGCACTCAAACAGAAGCCAAACGTTTGTTTACATAGCAATCATTCACATTTGGAGATCCAAACCTGTCAGTTCCCACGACTAGCGTATAATGGGATTCTGTAAATGAAGAGTGAATAGATTTTCTTCTCTAATAATAAATTTGAGAACGCAGTCATTTGTTTCATCAAATAATAATTTTACAAACTGTGTTTGCTCTCGGCTTGAGCAAACCGATGTTCTTGTAAGTAATATGATTTTGATGTGCGCTTTTGTTATCTCGCAACATATTGTGATAATATTACTGCAAACCAATGTTTGTTGTATTTTTGAACAGAAAATTAATTTGACGTTGTGGAATATACATATTTTTTTAACTTCAGTATATATTTCGTTAGGTAAAGCAGAGACGATTTTCTCCAATCGTAAGTCAAATTGTTGTTTGACAACCGCAGGCGTTCTATAGAATGCTCCAATATTTTATTTAAGACCCCATAGCGCGCACGCCACGGTAACTCCCTGAGTTATCTACCTTCTGCCATTAATGGTTTTAATTCTTAACTTGTGAAAAATCTCTCCAAGTTCCCCCGTTAAAAGCGTCCCGAGATTTGCGAGAAACTTTCTATTACGGAGGATAAGATGATTCTTTTAATCTTAACATTAAGCTTAGAAATCATCTTCAACTTTATCTGCAGGAGGCAATCTGTTTGGTCCAGTTTTTGATGTCGAGTTTTTGTGATATGTATCAATCCTTAAGAATAACGTTGGATAAGGATTTTTTGAAATTTCTTGAAGAGTTGTATATTCCTTTTAAACGCTTTAAGCGTAAGAACGCTAAAGGTGTTAATCAGAAAAATATCAAGTTATCATATTGAAAAATTGAAAATGAAGTATTTTGAAAAAATTACCCCGTCTCACTACCAGCTCCGATGGGACTCGAAGCCACGACCTTTCGCTATCCGGGCGACTGCTCTATAACCACTGAGCTACGAAGTCGTTACGAGAAGCATCGAATTTATCCAATACTTCTTGAGCACTGTATAGCCAGCGTTAATTTCATCAATGTGAATCAATGTGAGACGGTTCAATTTTTTCTAAATACTTCATTTTCAATTTATCGGTACTAAAAATTGCATTGTGAATTAAAAAAAGTAAAAATTTAAAAAGTTATCATATTACATGATAAAAATTAAATTAAATACCAACATTTTACAATTTGTCGCGATATTATTAAATGAAAAGGATTTTGGTGTTTTTTAGGTAAACTCGACCGAATTATCTACTCGTAAGTTATCGGCTACAAATCACTACGATGCTGTGGTGTAGTGGGTGTATACAGATATTCAAATAAAACGAAAAACCCACTTTTATCGATATTGAAACACGAATACTATTTGCTATCACTGCGTAAGCGAAAGATTTCTAACATTTACACGAATACACCGAAAATTCCGAACAGAATTCAATTTCCACGTACCGTAGCGTCTTCAAAGGGGACGATATGGAACCGTTTCTATGAAATCGTTGACTCGAGCGATTTCATTGTAGGCCTGATTGGTGCCACGCTGGTGTTAGCGAGAACCCAGATCGTTTGGGGGAAGTCTTACACGAAGGTGATTGATTGAAGGCACCACATCCACGATCTGAAATGTATTTCAAATGCAGTCCTTTTAGATTAAATTTTGTTGATTCCAGCTTTATTTAAACATGAAATTGAACAATGTACATAGTGTATAAATTTCATAAAACGTAAGATTAAGGTGGTCATAACATTTAAAAAAAAAATAAAAAAATATTAGTAATGTCATAATACAACAAAAAATGCAAAATATTTATCTTATTGAATGTTTGTTAATCAATTACGACGAAACGGCTACACGGATCTGGTACGTGGGTAGATGGGTTAAAATAGTATCTACCTATGTATATACTTTTTAGTCCGGGAAAATATCTCATTCCTATAGAAAAGCAGTGTCTAGCTCACACGACCAAAGCCACGAGGGGAAGCTAGTTATTATATAATTCTGGCAAACTGGCTTGTTGCAGATACCCCTTTTTATCTTATATCTCGTATTATACATACGAAGAAGCCTTGGCAGAATTTCAAAGCTGTAATATATCAAAACTATTCAGTAGAACACGAAAACATTCAGGGTTAGTGCCCGGTTCAGGTGAGAATTATTCGGTCAAAAGCAGTGATGTAACTAATACTTACGAAGGTTACTATACGAAGTAGTTCATTTTTGTCTGTTAAAAAACCAGATTGGTTAAATTAGTCATATAAAAAACAGAAGAAGCTCGGTGGCGTGTTTAAGGCTGCCACACACCAAAAACGCACGCAGACGTGCTGCATTGCATCTGCGTGCGTCATGAGTTGTAACATATGAATTTGTACGCGTAGGTTCACACCAACAGTATCGCAGCTGCATTGCGATGCGTTTGCGTGCGAGAGCCGCACGACCGTCCGCGAGGTACAAACCGAAACGACCGCGGCGCGGTCGCGCAATAGCGGAACGGCAACGCCGCACACGAGCTCCGGCATTGTGACGTTGTATTCTAGAGGATTTCTCAATTGAGGACACACCGCGGTGACGGATGCGTCTGCGTGCAGCTGCGACGCTGACTGCGGCACGTCAGTTGTCAATATTTACAAATTGTCATAGTGGATTTTGAAATACGCGAAAAATTAATTAATATAGTACGCAGACACAAATGTATATAAGATCCACAAGATAAAAACTCTCTTTTGTGGGATAAAATAGGAAAGGAATTACGAATTGAAAGAAAATGTCAACCGCGAACCGAAAGCAACACACGGCGTCGCTGACGCACGGCGTCGCAGATGAACTGCGATGCGTGTGCGACGCAGATGCCGGTGTGAATTGCTTTATGCCGCAGCGTGCTGCAGATGCAACGCATCGTGTTGCTCACGCATCTGTAGGGCTAGCACAACTTGAGCGCGACTCGAGTGAGATAGAGTCGCGGGCAATTTCAACCAATCAGATCGCTCGTAGATAGCGGGCGTGACTTAAGACGACGTGCTGATTGGTTGAAAGGAGCGCGACAAAGAGTCGCGCTAAGTTGTGCTAGACCTACTGGTGTGTGGAAGCCTTAAGTGATGACACCAAATTTTTAAACAAAAAATCTTTTCAATATTGTGAAATAACAACTATTTCCAAGTTTCTACACTTACGTTTTGACTGGCAGTGGACGATAAAAGGCTGATCACATGATCAGGTCACCCACATGGGTGACAATACCAACCTAGTAAAATAATCATGGTTTTTTCCCGACTGCGACAGAAGGAGGGGTTATGTTTTTCGAGAGTATGTATGTCGGTATGTAGATTTCTAGGTTCCCTGCTAGCTACAGCCTAAACGGTTTGAAGGATTTTAACGTATGAGGTGTGTTAGAATCGTCTTGATAGCGCAAATGACACTGGGTACATAAATAAAAAATAAAAAACAAAATGCGGATTTTTAATGGCATATTGCAACATCAAAAACATGTTTTTTCTACCAATAGAAAAAACATGTTTTTGAAGGCCTTTTAAATTATAAAGCGTTCCACCGAACGCTTCCCAAGTAGCACACGAGGCTGCTTAACAGCCGAATAACGGATTTCCATCACGCGTAAAGCTGAATAAGGAAACTGCATAAAGGCTATATACGACCTTATACAGCTCTTATAGCTCTTAAATGGGCACAAATTATTCAGCCTTTAGTTCACATAGCTGCTTAAGAGCTGTGTAGCAGCAACTTAACAGTGTAATAAAGGGTAACAGCACAAATTATTCAGCCTTAAGTTCACATAGCTGCTTAAGAGCTGTGTAGCAGAAATTTAAGAGTGTTATAAAAGGGTATCGACAGTACTATGCGCTGAATTCGACTGACTAAGAGATCACAAGTTACTCTTTATTCAGAAAATATGTTACATGTAGGCTTTAATACATATTTTAAACTGCGAAAGGCTGCTTGCGGCCTGTGTAAATTAAGTGAACTAATATTTGAAGTAGCAAACTGGGTTTAAGCATAAATGCAAGATAATTGAACACTTTATGTTACGTGAAGTGAATTATAGTTACGATATAATGGTGGATAATATTCATATTCCCTGGGTAAGTACATAGTTTTACATATTAATAAAGGAAACATGATTGGGAATGTAATTTTACTGACATTATACATATATATTATCTAAGAAAATTTTAGTGCGCCACGAAAATATTCTGTTTTGAATAAGTTTTGTGATATAAATAAGCTGTGATGTAAACTTGACAAAAAAAAATGTAGTTCTATGAAAATAATTTTTTAATAAAAAGTTATGGTTAAGATATTACGAAGTAAAAACTAATGCAATACATTCCTATTTCTGGCACATAACATCGTAAAAGTTGAAAAATCAATCAGAGTTTTTATAGGTTATACAATAAAATGGTGGATTTATGTTAAACAGTGATGTGAATAGTTAAAACTCTTTTATTCTTCAAAAGGCTGTCTAATAGTTCACTAGTGTACTGTTAATCTACAAAAAACTGAATAAAATTACACATGTGAACTGTATACAGCAATAAGCTGTTTTCTTTACTTTTAATTGTTCACAAGGTCTACCTTTAGCCATGATGTGAACAATTAAATAGTTATTATACCGACTCTTTAGGGATCCGTGTATTATAATTTAAACCACCGCAGGATACCTTCTACTTCAAAATTTGTCAAAGCGATATTATTTTGTACAAACTGTAAAAAGCTTATGTAAACAATAATACAACATAAGTTTTTGCAGTTAAATAATAATAGTAACCTACCCAGATGATACTTATGTACAAGTTATGTATTTATTACTTATAATATAACTGACTGTCTGATTTCTTTATTACAGAATAATGCCTTTTAAGATGGTTAGAACCTCAGAACCAGATGGAGATCAATTGAGCATTGTACCGATCAAGATTGACAAGGATACAGTTTTATTTGTTTTTGTATATCTTTATGAACAGTACTTTTATTTTAAAAACTTTCTTAATAAGTAATTTACTGACTACTCTATGTGATGCAGATTTTATTAGTTGGATGAAAGTTTAGGTAAAAAATATGATACAATAGGAATATTTTTGTTAAGTTTGTTGTAATTACCAATTACTTTTCTGTGACAGATAATACCACATTGACAGAGTACTAATTGATGTTTAAATTATTCAATAAATATATGTAAAAAAAGTAATTTATTTTGTTTTATTTACAATTGGTTTTCCGCCCGCGGCTTCACCCGCGTGGACTTCATGACGTTATCTCGCTGGAATGTGATATTATTCCGGAATAAAAAGTAGCCGTTGTTCCTCTCCAGGCTACAAAGTATCTGTGTCCCAAATTTCAGCCAAATCCGTGCAGCCGTTTTGACGTGATTGAGTAACAAACATACAAACATCTAACTAAACTTTCACATTTATAATATTATATATAGCGGAAGTATGTAATAATGGAATAAAATATTGGCATTCTTTATGTTTAATACATACTAATTTGCACTTTATTTCTCGAAGATTTAAAATGACGGCAACGTTATCACATTCATCTGAAATTGAAGCTTCGTACACAACACGCTTTGGCATATGCCAAAGCGTGTTGTCTTCACCGGGATAAAGATGTCATTATTTTGAATTTTAGTACCATGTTCCAAAACATCCGATTCATCGATTATAAACTTAATTTTAGTAATGCCAGAGTTTAAATAATTTTTTTACGGAACCATCCTGTTTCAAACTATTTGTCACGCTTTGCGTTACTTCCTAATTTGAAGGTTTTATGTCTTTATAATTTTTTAGTACTCTTTCGATAGTTTTCTTTTAATGCCCCCTGTTCTCGTTTTAATCTTCCACGAATTACGCGAATTCATATTTATATAACATAAAAAAAATATACCTACATCGGTAATGGCCTACAACTAGTTACATTGACTGATTACAGTACCACATATGTTCTTTTATTCAGATAACGTCTGATTTATGGTACTTATGTGAACCATTATAAAGTAGAAGCCGTTAATTCGATACACTAGTGAGTCTCTAAGCAGCTGCGAGGCATCTGGTGAATATTTAAACAGCCGCTATGCATATACTATCAATGGCAGTATAAAGGCTGATTAGCGGTAGACATATTCAGCTATAAGCTAAAATATGGGCCACATATCATCCATTACACAGCTATTCACTTCATAATAGTTCACACGTGCCCCTTTAATAAGTCAGTGTATTAGGAGTTCACAAATACCTTCTTATACAGTATTTAGCGAAATTTTATCCATTAACCAGTCTTTATTACGGTTTAGGCTTTAGAAAATGTTAAAAGCTGAATAGAGTCTGTGAAAATATATCTTTATAGCACTCTTAGCGTATTAATGGTAGTTTTGTCGGTCTTAATTTGCCTTAATGCAGCTCTTAATTAGCCTAAGTTGTTTAAATATCACTGACAGCTATAACGCAGCTGTAGGGTCACCAGTGTACTCTTAGAAAAGTCTTAATAAGCACAGAGTTTCAAATAAGTCTTAAAGTGAGTAATTATACAGCTATCTGTGCTACTTGGGTTTATAATGACTGCAATGGGAAATTAAAAGCTTGTTTTTCCCTTTTTAGTGGCTAATTTTTTTGCAGTCGTTTTTTTTTTTTATAATAATGATTTTACCTAGATCTTTCTTAAGTTCACATTTAAAGACGCACGTGTTTATAGTAGCCCATCGTTGAACTATTCAAACCATATACTTTTTCTCCGAACGGTGATAACAGCATACTACCTACTACATCGAAAATGAAGTTTGGAAAGGCGCGGGATGAGGGGAGGGGAGAAATCATTTGCTACGCATAGCGCATGGTGTTAGGGCGCGCAGTTTTATTTAGGACTAGCTTTCCGCCCGCGGCTTCGCCCGCGTGGACTACACGACGTTATCCCGCCGGAATGTGACATTTTTCCGGGATAAAAAGTAGCCTATGTTCCTCTCCAGGCTACAAAGTATCTGTGTTCCAAATTTCAGCCAAATCCGTTCAGCCAGCCGTTTTGGCGTGATTGAGTAACAAACATCCAAACATCCAAACATCCAAACATCTAAACTTTCACATTTATAATATTAGTAGGATAACTTTGAATGGCTTTAAATTAATAATAGTTATATAGTAGTAAACTTAAATAGTATTATATAGAACTAAATTTTCATATCATATCAACGTACAACGTACAACGACAAGTAGAGCAAGAATTTTTTGTCTGAAATGAAAAAAAATCTACTTTTCATACAAATTTAGCAACTAATCCGAACATGGCCTGAAGCCTGAAGTTCATGGCTCAGCAAAACGTCCAACAGACACCGCTGCTGTCGCTGGCGCTTACGGTGGTGTTGAATGATTTATATGGTCCTGTTCAGCAACCGATCTAGCAACTGGTTCAACAGCCGGTCCAGCAACCGGTCTAACATCAACTGGGGTCCAACCACCGCTCCAGTAACCGGTCTAGCAACCGGTTTGGCAACCGATCTAGCAACCAATCCAATAACCGGTCCAAAAACTGGTCAAGCAACAGGTCCTACAACCGGTCTAGCAAGTGGTTCAACAACTGGTCCAACAACCGGTCTAGCAACCGGTCTAGCAACTGGTTCAGCAACCGGTCTAACAACCAGTCTAGCAACCGGTCCAAAAACTGGTCTAACAATAGGTCCAACAATCGATCTAGCAACCAGTCCAATAACCGGTCTAGCAACTTATCCAACAACCGGTCTAGCAACTGGTCCAACAACCGGTCCAGCAACAGGTCTAGCAACTGGTTCAGCAATCGGTCCAACCAGTCCAATAACCGATTCAACAACCGATCTAGCAACCAATCCAATAACCGGTCCAAAAACTGGTCAAGCAACAGGTCTTACAACCGGTCTAGCAACTTGTCCAACAGCCGGTCTAGCTAGTGGTTCAACAACTGGTCCAACAACCGGTCTAGCAACCGGTCTAGCAACTGGTTCAGCAACCGGTCTAACAACTGATCTACCAACAGGTCTTACAACCGGTCTAGCAACTTGTCTAACAACCGGTCTAGCAACCGGTTCAACAACTGCTCCAACAACTGGTCCAACAACCGGTCCCTCAACCAGTCTAGCAACTGGTTCAGCAAGCGGTCTAACAACCAGTTTAGCAACCGGTCCAATAACCAGTCTAACAACCGGTCTAGCAACTGGTCCAATAATCAGTCCAACAACCGATTCAGCAACCGGTCCAACAACTGGTCCAACAACTGGGTCCAATAACAACTAGTCCCGCAACCAGTCTAACAATAGGTCCAGCACCCGGTCCAACAACCGGTCCAACCAACGGTCCAACAACCGGTCCAACAACCAAATGTGATGAAATGATTTTTCATTCAAAATTTCACCCCTATTTCAAACTTTTAGGGGTTGTTCAATAAAAAAAAATGAAACAAAATTATATCAAACTAGCGGATCCTCGCAGTTTCACCCGCGTGTTACGGGTAAAAGGTTGAATAAACGGAAACGGGTTTCCGTGAGAATATCGGGATAAAATATAGCCTATGTCACTCGGGAAGAATGTAGCTTTCTAATGGTGAAAGAATTTTCTAAATCGGTCCAGTAGTTTCGGAGCCTATTTGATGCAAACAAACAAACATACAAACAATCAAATCTTTTTAATATCTTTTTAATCGTATAGATAAAAATTACCTATAACATAATTTTTTTTTTATTCAGTACGGGGAAGCATTTGCCTTAATCACACGATGTTAAGTGGTGATAAGGCTGAAGGTGGAAGAGCACTACTCCTGGAATCCTCAATCACGGAGGAACTGGCTATCTTATCTTTACACAACAATGCTAAAAACATCATTGTTACGGCATCAGACTTATATGTCATCCCCGTTATTGGAATTAAAAAAATTACTAAATGATAAATAAATAAATACCAAAAGAAATTATATCATTCCTTACGCACCGGCCTATGGTAAGGGCTAGAAGTAATAGTAGTGAGGCTTCACTTTGAAAAGTGTCTCTTAAAGTATGTTTAAGCTATAATGTCTTGGAGGTTGTCTAATAAAGAAAAATAAATAAAAATAAATACAAAATTTTACCATATTTCGATCGCCTTGACATCACTACTGCACTTAGTCGGTTCCAGCCAGTTGGACTCGGCATAAACTGGATATTTCTAGATATTTCTGGAAATTACCCGCTACGTGAGAGTTAATTTCATTTGGCGGATACCAAGCGTTGCGAATATTACTGTGGGACGACATTTTCAGTGCTTGGAGGCACTGTTTCACTACTTGAAGACTTTAGTTTTGTAGCTTTAAATTTTAGGCCAATGAAACATATTTTTAATCAGTGTTACTATCACTGAGAGGCATTTGTATGTTGATTCATAGTACTCCAGAAGTTTGAGTTTAATGTATTCAAATAATTTAATTTAAGAAGTTTAACCCAGTAAATAGAGACTAATTAAGGGGGGTTATTCAAAACTATCGGACCACTTTGTAAGCTAAAAAACTAGTTATTCAAGTGTTTGAATAACTAGTCCAGTGTGTTGTGTTGTGTTTTACATGATTTGCGAACGAGCTTGTTTACTTATCATGTACAGCTTGTGTACATGATAAACAAGCCGCTTCACGTATGTAACTATGCTTATTTTTACAAGTTTTTTTTTTATTTAACTTGCAGTGTATGTATGCATGCATGCATGTATGTATGTCCGTTCGTCAAATCTTACAAGCCTTATTTGACCCACTTCCCTGTGTCCAATCGAGCTGAAACTTTGTATGCAAGTTTGGTTCCGATGACAATGCAATTAAATATATAATCAGTATAGTTATCAATTCAGAATTCTTGCAAATTTTCAAGTTCTATATTCTTGTTTTGTTGTGATGGTTACTTGACACATTGTCAATGTACCATAAAGTTATAATCAGCGATCATTCAGCGAGCGCAATCTTCATAGAGTGCGTGTCAGATAACTCTGCGACTGGGGCGTTTTTAGCACTAGTTACAGTAGATTATTTTGTTCTAAGCTTATGGAAAATATTAGTATTCGATTTTGACCCCGCGCAAACTTATCTGGCGCACACTCTAAATTCAACTAGTAATAGAACACACGTCCCAACCCGACACCCGATTTGAATTGGTTATTTGAGAAAGAACATGAGTTGGGAGGCAAAAAACTGTCTGTTAAAAACATATACCAAGCAGTAAAAATGTTTGATGCGGTTTTGAAAAGTATGCTACGAGTATAATATACTATTTACATAAATTTGAGATTATCAAATTATTATTATTTCTATTAAAACAATAATTTAAAGTCCCTGGACCTAGGCTTTTTCTCAATTACTCGATTAAAAAAAATCGACATTTAATTAAAAATGAAGTTTCCCTGTCAGTTACAGGCCACTTGAAATAGTTTTGAAGAATTTTTCGTCATTCTTTTGTGACAGGTACGGTTCAATTTTTTTCAAATCCAAGACCTTTTTTTGTTAATAGGTCTTTTTCTTTACAAGCCCATTGCATTGGCAAATCCAGGTGATTTCTGTGGGTATTTGATAAGAAAAAGTGATGTGATACAAGGCCTTGTCCAGTGATGTGATACAAAGCCTTGGCCAAGGCCAGATTTGGTGCAGCTTTTTTTATTTGATTTGATTTTGATTTGGTATGAACGTGTGTAGCACTCTGTGGTAGCACGGATTATATTTGCTTTACAGCAAAGTTCGTCCGCACCAAATCGGCGGTTAGGTCTGGTCTGGACGTGTGTAGCCTATCAGACCCTACTAGGTGTCACTCATGTGTCACTTTCCACCATGTAATACTTCCATGCTTTGCACATAAATAGTTCACTAAAGTATACGACAGATGGCTCCAAGTTAATACAAGCATTAGTCTACCTACAGAAAAGAAAAATCCTTTTTTTCTATAAGTAGGTATACTATGTTTATCAACTTTGATAGAAACTTAAATGTGTCTTGTTATTACTTATGTATTTATTTTTGAAATACTTACTAAAATTTACAGCTGAAAATCAGCGTTTGCTTGCGTTGCAAGACAAGTAATATGACGCTGAGCTGCGACCATTGAGTACTGCTGCGGCACACACACACATTTTTATTTGGAACTTTTTGTCTTATTGGGTCTAATTTGTGTTTTCTATTCTTGTTCGTAATACAGTGCTACCTACTTTTATACCTATGTAAATATGCCTTGTATTTAATGAATATGGTGTGTGTCTGTAGTAAGAATCTACAATCCCTTTTTGGTGGTAAAATATATTTGTGTGTTTGCAGACTTGATGCAGTTGAAGAGCTAGACTGTAATAAATTAACTGGCAAACGACCATGCAATAATGATGCATTCAATGAAATGAAGCGACTTACAAACACGTCCAATAATAACTAAAAATACAAAAATAAATTATATTTAAAAAAACCTTTTATTTAAAACTAGCTTCCGCCCGCGACTTCGTCCGCGTGGACATTCGAGAAAATACTTAGGGGACCAATAACCAGGATTAAAAGTATTCTATGTTTTAATTTAATAAAAATTCGATCAGCCGTTTTTACGTGATTAGGCGGGTCCTATATCACCAAGTGAGCAGCCTTGTGCGAGGCCCGCCGCACGTGGCAAACGTTCTGCCTCGCGCGAGGCTGCTCGCTTGGTGAGGGAGGACCCGCCTACTCACGTAAAAACGTCTGATCGGATTTTGATGAAATTAAAACATAGAATACTTTTTATCCTGGTTATTGGTCCCCTAAGTATTTTCTCGAATGTCCACGCGGACGAAGTCGTGGGCGGAAGCTAGTAGAAAATAAACCACCAGCCTCGCAAGTAGATCCCGGCAGAAAATAAACTTGCGAGGCCGATGGTGTTTTTCTTCTACAATTTTATTTATTCATAGCTTTCCGCCCGCGGCTTCGCCTGCGTGGACTACACGACGTTATTCCGCGGGAATGTGATATTTTTCAGGGATAAAAAGCCTATGTTCCTCTCCAAGCTACAAAAGTATCTGTATCCCAAACAGCCAAATCCGTTCAGCCGTTTTGGCGTGATTGAGTAGCAAACATCTAAGCTTTCACATTTATAATATTAATAGGATTCCTTTCAGTCATACAAAGGATTATCATAAGTATTACGTAAAAAAGTAACAAAAGTCAATTGTTTATGTAGCCAAAACGAATTTTTCATACTGCATCCCAATTCACTACGGCCAATTTAGAAATTTTTGTACTATATATCAAACGTAGGACAGTAAAAAACCGGTCAAGAGCAAGTCGGACTCGCGCACCGAGGGTTCCGTACCGTACCATCATAAATAAATAGAAAATACTACAACTATGCTTCACCCAAACAAAGCAACCTGCGAGTAGGTAGGAAGGAGGATATTTTGGTTGTAAATAAAACGTAAAAATGTTTTCATCGGCGAGGCATATTATATTCTTCCAAGAATTTTGCGATGTAGAAATTTGCAGTTTTTGGTCAGCGCCATCTCTTGACCGATAATGGAACTAATGTAATTTTTGTTGATGATTTCTGAAAAAGTTGACTATTTAGAGACATCGTTTTATTTTTCCCGTAATCTTTACATAAACTTCTATCACCTAAAACAATTTATCTTTGCAAACTTCGGAGATAAGGGGGGACGGTATTATTTTTTCATTTTTCATCATAAGTCAAAAACTATGCGGCCTAAAACAAAAAGAAAAATTGTTTGAGAGTGTGCAAGCAGCGCTCTTTTATATGATACCCCATATGCCCTAGTAGCCCCACTTCAAATTTTTGGCTTGGCACCGACTTCAAACAGTTCAGTAAGTACCAAGATAAATTAGAAAAAGTCACGTATCATCGTCCTTTGAATTAAAAAATCTTATTATTTTTTTCGTATTTTAGTGTTTGTTAATTTTAGTTTGAAGATCCGTTTTGAAGGCGGTTACATTTTTTTTCAAAAACGTTTTATAACTAATCTTTCGATTTAAATTTTTGCGTACATGTCAACAATAAACTGATTGAATAAGCAACGAAAACGTTGAAAGTATACAAATCTATTCCTTCTCACTTGCAAGTGGTAACAATAAAATTGAAGGTTCCCTTTTATTATAATAGGGTATTTTACTGTTGTTGAAATGTAGATATTTAATGATGACGTTAAAAAATATTTCAATTAAAATAATTTGAATCTGTTTTATAATAAAAGAATTATAGTCTGTTTGATTTTGACTATAGCTGTCTCTTTCTAAAACGAAATCTTCTATGGCGTGACTATGACGCTACTAACCCACTGACGTCACTAAGATAGCGTCCTGTCCTTGTCTAATTATAAAGTTTGAAGTCCTATATCTTTGAAAATATTCAAGATAATTCAAAATGAAAACTTGTTTTGTGTAGCTAATAGTTCGAAAAACATTTTAAAGAAATAAAAAAAAATCAGTAAATTACTTTAATGTATGAAGCTCGCGCTCGGACGCCCCGCCTTTTTATACCTTCGGCCGCGAGACGCGTCGAGCGAAGCTTCGAACTGCTAAGCTATCGGGAGTTACACGTGTTGTTGTGAGTCTAACATAAAAGATAGACATATGCTGTCGTGGGATATTTTTTATATAATTTTAAGGAGAACATTTCCGTCATACATGATTTCTGTGTAGCTTTAACCATGAAGGTTGCACACGCGACGGAAGCTTAAAAAATGGAGTAACCCGCTCCCGCTTTCCCAACATTTCCCTTCACTGCTCTGCTCCTATTGATTGTAGCGTGATGAAAAGTACACTATAACCAGCTCAGGAGTATGAAAAATAACTGTACCAAGTTTCGTTAAAATCCGTCGAGTAGTTTTTGTTTCTATAACGGTTATACACACAGACAGACAGACAGACAGACAGAGAGACAGACAGACAGACAAAATTTTTACTGATTGCATTTTTGGCATCAATATCGATCCCTAATCACATCCTGATAGTTATTTTGGAAATATATTTCATGTACAGAATTGACCTCTCTACAGATTTATTATAAGTATAGATAGATCAAGCTTTTATTCAAATGTCCTAAAAAGAATAAAATAAATTTTGTATCAAGTCAAAACCAACAAATTTATTACATTAAACAATCTATATGTTTTAAAAGCTTGTCGCGAGATTTTATTGTTACTGGGCTACTTGCACTAAACACAAATGCTTTTACTTATATTTTTGACATATGAAATTAAAGCGACAAGCTTTTAAAACATATAGATTGTTTAATGTAATAAATTTGTTGGTTTTGACTTGATACAAAATTTATTTTATTCTTTTTAGGACATTTGAATAAAAGCTTGATTTTAAATAAAAGGTTTTTTTAAATATAATTTATTTTACCCATAAAGTTATAAAAGAAAATCTTGATATTATTTTGCTACCGAGATCTTATTTACCACAGTTAGGAAATTAATTACAGTTGTTTTTATAGTACAGTTGAGAAAAGGTTTCAGGCAGTTAGACAGAGTATTTTTGTAATATAATACTAAGGTTGTTCGAACAGTGAAGGTTCAAGGCATAATTGTTATATTCGTTATTGATGATAATTATCAGGGTCCGAAGGGACGTTACTTTGTGAATACCTTCATGGTCACCTTTGACTAAAGCTCTCCATCACTTTTGGGGCGTCATCAAAACTGATATCCTTCTTGTGACATGTCGACCTCTAGCGAACAATTAGTGAACTACCGGACCCTAGTAATTAGGGCGAACATCGTATATCAACAAGTTAGAAGCGACAGCGATTGTGTATTTGTAAGACTCAAATGAACTTCCCAAGTTTGAAAAAGTTATAAAATAAACATCAGTTACCTACTTACCCAATAACTTGGATTCGATTGACTTGTATTTGAAAGTCCTGTCCATTTCATTTTTATTTTAGCTACGAAAACCATATGTTTCATCTATTATAGAGTCATCAAAAGTGGTTATTTCAATGAACAGTTCGCACATTATATCAAAGATGCGCTTACCACGTAAATGTGCATGAAGTGGTATTTGTAGATTTATTGAAAGATAGGGTATCTTGATTGCTTACTCCTATAACATAGGCCCAAAGATAAGGGTCTTAGCATAGCAACATGTGTACGCGTTACGTCGCAGGCTAACTTAACAACTTGGGCCAACTTCAAACGTCACGCAAATATGAAGTGTCCAGAAGGCACTTAAATTGTTCATCTAGTTGTATATTAGACCACATAAATGTAACGTCCTATATTATAAGACCACTTAAATGTGCAAGAAATAGTACTTTCCTAGATCTCGATAGACAGGATATTACAATCGCTGACACCCATTGCATGGGCCCAAAGACAAGGGTCTTAGCATAGCAACATGTGTACGCATTACGTCGCAGGCTAACTTAACGAGTTAGGCCAACTTCAACCATCACGCAAATATGACGGGATCAGATCGCACTTTAATTTGTTCAGCTAATTGTATATAACACCACATAAAGTAGCGTAGCACATAAGACCAAGTAAATGATCGAGTAATGGTACTTTTTTATATCTTGACAAGATATCACAATCGCTTACTCCCATAGCGTGGACCCAAATACAAGGGTCTTAGCATAGCAACATGTGTACGCATTACGTCGCAGGCTAACTTAACGAGTTGGGCCAACTTCAACCGTCACGCAAATATGACGGGATCAGATCGCACTTTAATTGTTCAGCTACTATATTCGCCAGATTAGTGATGTGCTATTATGAACATGTTATAGCGCAACTTACTTAATTAGAGAATCCAAGGTTTGCTAAGTTTTAAGTGGTAAATTGCTGTGTAATCATGGCAGTTCAAATTATAATCAAGCTGATGTGAACTTGTGACGGGACGTCCTCGTCGGCCAGCGGTACACTAGCCGGAACGTCGGAAGTCACCGCCCAGTATTTAATTTGTAGATAATAGATGAATAAAAAGATGATGTTTATAGGGACTTGACTTTTTATTGTAAAGGTAGTAATAAAGAAACGTATAGGAAGAATAGGAACCCTTTCCAAGGGTCAAGGGTTCCACTTATTTAATACTAGCTTTCCGCCCGCGGCTTCGCCCGCGTGAACTACACGACGTTATCCCGCGGGAATGTGATATTTTTCCGGGATAAAAAGTAGCCTATGTTCCTCTCCAGGCTACAAAGTATCTATGTTCCAAATTTCAGCCAAATCCGTTCAGCCGTTTTCGCGTGATTGAGTAACAAACATCCAAACATCCAAACATCCAAACATCTAAACTTTCACATTTATAATATTAGTAGGACTATAACTAACAACTCAAACTGGTATAAAAACTGGTAAATGCTCCGAGAGCTCTGTACGGCTTGGTGATTTTAGTAGAACTGAATCAAAAATGATGAACAGGACTCGTGAAACGAAGATTTTGAATTTGAATTGAAAGAACAGGATAGGATTCGATAAAATTAATGGCCAGTATGTAGAACTAGATGGAATTTCCAGCCATCATGGAGTTTTTAACCATCCATAATGACTGGTACGAATCGACATCGTTACAAACTAGCTGGAGGAACCTGCGTACAGACTTATTTCGTAGTCATGGCCTATAAATATTACACTATACAATACAGGTACAATAAAGCAAGGATTTTACCAGTTTTTTTTTCGAGCTGATGATGTTCACTACTGAATAAAAACCAAAACATGGTAAAATAACACTTTTTGCAAAATTTATAAGCAATACAATATCCATTTATTCCAAAATTGAAGGTTCTAAAAAACAACGATAAAAAAACATAAACATAAAGATTAAAATAGAAAGAACGATAAATGGTACCTACCTCAGAAAAGGTTTTATATTTATTATTTTAAGAGGAGGAGACGAGACAGAGAATTAAAAACTAGAAATTTCTGAAATCTATTGCTACCTCACTCTATCTATTTAATTGCTCCCCTCATAGAGCGGGATAGAGACAACTATAGCTCGAACCGAAAAAACCATAGTAGAAATTTAATATGGCAAATACCTATTTAACCCGGCGGGGATGTGGAAGGGTCAATTTGACCCCGACAATTTTTAATAGTGTATAGTTTTTTTCCGGAACTCGCGCATGCGCCACGCATTGATATTCAGTCGGCAAGTTTTTGTGAAGAATGCCATAAATATATTTGTCTCGAACACACTGTTTCGCTCTGCCAGAATTGTGCTGCAAACACAGACAATAATGACATGTAGTTCATAAGTTACTGTAAGACTGTAAGTGAAACTGAGTGACTACATATGTACCAAATTACAAGGTAAAATGTTAAAAAAGTTTTCCATGTTTTATTACTTTAGTGTTACTTGAGTAAATTTAAGAAAAAGTTAATGATTTTTTAGTTTTTTGTTAAAACTGGTTTAATTATTATATTTTGTACTATTATAGGCGTGTTTTATTTATCTAGTGATAAAAATAGTACTTACATTTTTATTTTATTTGCACAATCTCATTAAATCTTTAGTACAAAAATAAAAAATAGCTATTTTAAACCCAATGACATACAGGGTCAAAAAGACCCTTGACAACCTCCACGTAACTATTTTCACCACATCCTCACCGGGTTAAAATAGGTACACGGAACCAACCAAAGCTCTCAAAGTTATCTGTGCAATATGGTGTTGTACATTATAAATAATAAATAAATAATTATGCACAGATATTTTGAGAGCTTTGTTTGCTTAGATAATTTTGAACACTCTGACTGCTTATATAAATATGAAACAATGAGTCCTAAGATAGTTTGAACACCTTGCGTTATTACAACAATAAGATGATTCGAACTGCCTAGATCAAAGTGGTTTTATGTTTTTCAGATCTGGGGGCACGGCAGTGCTCCCGCCAAGTCGAGCGCGAAGCACTGCCGTACCATCCTTTACTGGAACCATTTCGCCGCATTTTCAGGTCCCTATTTGAGAACCTCTGGATAAGACCAGAACACAGAAATTTTCGTCATCCAGTAAGCTATAATTACATACTTAAAATCCAAAACTTCAAGTCTGTAGGTCATTTAGTTCAGAAGTTAAGCGAAAACAAAGTTTCCCATTTATGACACTCACTCATGATCATCAAAATAGAGCTAGTACTTCCCATAAACTCAGAGAGCTGAAATTTGGTACAGAGTTACGGTTTAATGGCTACATAAAGGGAAAACTATAAAAACTAGGATAATTTCTAGTTACACCAACTGCATAAATAACTTTGTAATCCTATATAAATATATAGGATTACAAAGTTACATTTGCAGTAAATAAATCAGTATATAGAATGTAGAATACCAACATGTAGAATGTTCAACGTCAAAAGTCACATAAAATTCAAACGTAACTATATCAATAAAGAAATCGCAGAAAGGAACATTAGAGTTGGCTTGACTTTACTGAGAGATTTCAACGCTTTTTGTAAAGAAATAAGCAGCTCCAGCGAGAGTTGGTCAGTTTTTTATAGGATGATTTTGGTGAGATGATTTTGACTAGGTACTCTAGACGCTTATATCAATTTGACGCTGACTGTACCCTAATTTCTTTTCCAAAACTTTTAACCGATTAAATTACCGATTTAATTTATTTTTCATTCAAAATTAAAGAAAGGATTTGGCCGTGTTCCTATGTTTTCTTTAATAAATATTATCCAGTTAAATTTGTTTTCTGGATGTTTAGGGTAATTTTTTTAGTAATTTGAAGGTTCATGTCTCTTTAAGGATTTATTTTATTTGAAAAAAAAAGAATACATATGAACATGCTAATAGTACGAAAAGCGGCCATTGTGATTCGTAAATAATTAAATTTATTTATCTAGATTAATCCTCTTAATCTAGATAAAGAAAGAAGCTTGAGATAACATTTTGGTCACCAATCCGTGACCGACCTGAGCGAAAGCTGCTTATCTGTTGCAATGAATCGTGAGTAAACTAAAAACAACTGTACCATAATGCACAGAAAATGGTAACAATAACACGAGAGAGATAGAATGTGCTTCTGTCAGTACACTCGTTATTCGATCATGTTTTCTTACATCTCAAGTAGAGTGGAGACTTCAATCTTCGCGGAGTTTGTTTGCATTCATACACTAAAGCGTATCGCAGATATTTTCTTTTATTTGCAAAAGAAAATGTTGATTTTAACTTTTTGATATTGGAAACAATACGTTTTAGTTAAATTTAACTTTTTAAAGCATATTAAAACCAAAAAGTAACAACCTAATCAAATAGCGATTTGCAAAAAAAGCTTTAAAATTATTTTGAACACATTTGTGATAGTAATATCTTGTATTAAAAACTAAATGAGGAAGTATGACATATCGGTTGAAGCCTCAATTTTGTGCTGCTTCAGTATGAAAGTAGCCAAAACTTTAATCCGTTTAATAATCGTGTCCGTGATCGTGTCGTGTACAGTATAGTTTTAAAAGGAGCAAAAAATACTTACCGACACTTCGTTAAATAAAATAAAACCTTGTTTATAAATAGGTATGAAGATTTTTTTTTAAAGAAATTGACTATACTACAATTACCTAAACTAAACATCTCTCTGTAGTTTTGTTTAATTTAATCAACTGTTAGGTACTGTTTGAAAAAATAACGTACCTACCCCAGTTTGAAGAAGCTCTTACAGTAACTTTACATTGCGTTAGGAACGGGTCAAAATCTTAAATCTGTATAAAATGTGACCACCTCTTGTTTAACAACTATAATCGATTCTCTTTTATTTCACCATATATTCCAAGGAAACGAGTTCGACCCATAGATGTCGAAACACTTGGGGGTAGAAACGGGTCGCCAAACATAGTTTCAAATATTTACTTAGGAGGAAAGAATTTGTACGGCGGACGACGCGACAAGCCCGCCTTCGATCCCCGAGCGTGATACGCCACACACTCGTTTATCTGGTCAAACATAGTGATGGGGGCTATACCTGTGTACGTTGACAAACTATCGATAAAGACTTCCTTCGATGTAGCAAGAAAACTGTCGTTATTGTTAATCGTAAAAAGTAAACTTATACCATCAGTCTTAAGCTATCAAAGTGCTGCTGTTAAATATCTATTAAATTTCAGTTCCTCCTACGAACGAAAGAGGCGCTTTTCTGGTTTTAATACAAAAGATTACAATCACGATAACAATAGTTTTTAGTTGTTGCTTTGCGTACCCCAAGCACGAAAATACCTCAATAATGTTAATTATATAATAGTAAACTATACTATCCCTCAAAATGCTACCCAAGTGATGCGTATTCCTGGTTCTAGTTTGCATACAAAATAATACGATAAATATCACGAAAACCAGAGTTTTTCGTATTTGGTGTAGACACCGTTAGTCCAGTTTCATCTGCCGACATCTTTTTCAAGTTTGTGGTTCAAATATCGGACTGTTGAAAAAAATTGACGCGGGTTGTCGAATATAATAGGGTATTTTACTGTTGTTCAAATGTAGATATTTAATGATGACGTTAAAAAATATTGCAATTAAGAATACCAAATGTGAAAAAATTATTTGAATCTGTTTTATAATAAAAGAATTATAGTCTGTTTGATTTTGAAAATAGCTGTGTCTTTCTAAAACGAAACTTCTATGGCGTGACTATGACGCTTCTAACCCACTGACGTCACTAAGATAGCGTCCTGTCCTTGTCTAATTATAAAGTTTGAAGTCCTATATCTTTGAAAATATTCAAGATAATTCAAAATGAAAACTTGTTTTGTGTAGCTAATATTTCGAGAAACATTTTAAAGAAATAATAAAAATCAGTAAAATACCGTATTAAAAGCAATGAGTATTTTTCTAAACTACCATTTGATGGTTTGTATAAATTTTTGATTTATATAGGTATACAAAATTAGTGATGAAATAGAGAAATTAACTAAAACATTGCATTATTTTAATTACTTATGTACTTATAATCTGTGTCTCTACTCTATATGCCTATAAGCCTATTATCATAAACAATTAAATAATCTATAGTTGAAAATAATTTCATTAACATTAAACAACTATTAGTCACCATCACCAGTTCTCTTGTTATATCAGAACTAGTAAGGTTTTCCCGATGTTTATCGATATGTAGAATGAACAACACTATTGACCCGATGATATAAAGAGGATCTATTAAATTTTCTGTTTATTTGATCGTATTGATGTTAGCAGAAAGTTAAAGATCTTTACTGAAAGGACCTAAGGATCGATTTTATAGTCTAGCAAGTATTACGATGTAGTTCTATGGGTTATGTGTAAAGTTATGAGGTGTGTTATTTATGTACAACAGTTTATAACGGATTTTTTTAAAATAAATATATTGAACTGACAAAATTTTTTTTGTGTTATGTTATGATATAAATTTCAGCAGAATTTAAAATGATTCAAACTTTGTTTTTCTTAAAGAGACTAAAGTGACAGTTTATATTTTAAATCAAGTCTTCAGAAAAGTTTTGTTTGTTTGAAACTCTACCATTAATATTTGAGTCATTAAACAAATACTTTTTTTATCCACAACTTTGTAGAACTTTGTAGAGCCTTCATCACACGTCCTGATGTTAAGACCGATCGATGTTACTGAGGAACTGGCTATGGCTATCTTATCTCTAACTGCCGGAACACAACAATGCTAAAAACATCGTTGTTATGCCGTCAGACTTAGATAAGATGGTGGTAGCTCGCCATGCGGACTTTGAACAAGTCCTATCACCAACCAAACCGAATACAATATGTACACCCACTGGGAATAAAACCCGAGACCCCTGGGTCTAATACCGGTGGTACCTACCATTAGACCACATAGGCGATTAAATAATTACCTATATAATTTCAACTTTATTTAAATAACCTTTATTTTTAAACTGCATTTTTGTATGATTATTATTATTAAATGAAAGCTCCAGTACCAGTTAGACTCTGCAGTAACAGCAGACACAAATAACACATTCGAAGTCAATCAAACAGAGAACCAACTTTCAATTAAGATTCCTCAAGCTAACTGAAAACCGCCGAATTTCTGTTTGTCACCGAAGATCGTGGTTTCAGAAGTGGGTCGACGAAAAACTTTGTTTTTCATCGATTACTTACATTTTAGAATTGACTTTCGAAGACAAAAGCCTTTTCTTTGGGTGATCTGTGACACTTCGGTTGACGGTATAATATTTCGAACATAATTGTATTAACACTAGCATAAACTGATTTGCTTGTGTCGTCGTGACCATGGGTCCTAGCGTGATTTTTACTGACGCAATAAGTAAGTACGCTTATAAGTTGGTCTTTATAAGTACGAAAATGTATTTTATGTGGACAACCAGTAAAGTAAATGGCCGATTTCAAGATATCCATAAGTTCTATTTCTTAGGTTTCGGAGAGGCGCCGGTGAAGTTTATATTTTGCCTTTGAAACATTAATATATTACTTTATAACATAAGACTCGGTAAATAAGTAAAACTTGGGTGTCTCTTTAATTTGAACGTTGTAAAATATAAGTTTAATGAGTAATGCCGTGTAGTGCCGGCACATAAATAGAATAGCACTACCCCCTCTCTTCCCGTGGGTGTCGTAAGAGGCGACAAAGGGAAAACTGCCATCAGGAGATGGGCAGCAGCGTCTCCAGGTTACAACAGGCCATACTGCGATCGCCAACCTGCCTGCCAAGCGTGGCGATTATGGCAAACCCCCCCGAAAAATGGATACACACCCAAAAAATCGGCCCCCAGTCCCCGGCGGCCCCGCTATTCCTAGCTACGGTAGCGGCTATGGTAACGGCGGGGCAGGGGGTGCTAAGAATCCCCGGGTAGGCTCCGGCTACCAACACCGACGACTCGACCTGGCAACCTACAACACGCGCACATTGAGGCTTGACGCGAAGCTCGTAGAGTTGGAAGAGGCAATAAGTAAGTTACATTGGGATATCATTGGGTTATCTGAAGTCCGAAGAGAGGGGGAGGACTCGATTACCCTGCAATCCGGTAACTTACTATACCACCGGGAGGGCGACCAACAGTCCCAAGGTGGTGTCGGGTTTATCGTCCATAAATCCCTTGTCAACAACGTGATCACCATCGGAAGTGTCTCGAGCAGGGAAGCGTACCGGATACTCAGATTATCGAAACGATATTCGCTGAATGTTATCCAGGTCTACGCTCCGACCTCGAAACACGACGATGTCGAAGTGGAGGCTATGTATGAGAAGATCTCTAAAGCCATGCATAGCTATAAAACCCACTACACGGTTGTGATGGGGGATTTCAATGCAAAGTTGGGGCAACGTTGCGGTGATGAGCTGAGAGTGGGGCAATTTGGATTTGGGCAACGGAACGATAGAGGCCAGATGCTGGCAGACTTCATGGAGAGGGAGAACCTCTATATGATGAACTCCTTCTTTAGGAAGCCCGTAAGCCGCAAATGGACCTGCATCAGTCCGGACGGTAAAGTCAAAAACGAGATCGATTTTATCATGTCGACGAAGAAGCACATATTCAATGATGTCAGTGTGATCAACGCTGTTAAGACAGGAAGCGATCACCGTATGGTGAGAGGCACATTGAATATCGATCTCAAGCTCGAAAGATCGCGACTGATAAAATCCACGCTCCGACCAATACCAGCTCAAATTCAAAACCCCGAGTGCTTTCAGCTCGAGCTTCAAAACCGCTTCGAAGTTCTCAAGGGAGAACAGCATAGACGTGGACAATCTATACAACATGGTGGTGGATACTGTCTGCACGGTAGGGTCTAAGTACTATAAAACCCGCCGTCCCAAATTGAAGAGACTCTCCTACTCATGGATCAGAGACACGAAATGAAGCTGCAGAACTCAGCGGTTGCCCATCGTTATCGACAGCTTAATAGACAGATATCTAAGTCTTTGACGCGCGACCTTCGCCAATTTAATACCGAGCGTATTAAAGACGCCATTGAGCGGAACAAAGGCTCCAAAGTGTTCGCGAGAGATCTGTCTATCGGGCAAAGTCAATTGACGAGGCTGAAAACTGAGGAAGGTAGCATCATTTCGTCAACACCTGAAATCCTGAGGGAGATTGAGAGTTTCTATGGACAGCTATATTTCACACAAACACCTGTTGAAAGCAAGGCTACAGACCCTAGAGCCAAGTTTACCCGACACCATACCGAAGATATCCCGGACGTCAGCCTGTACGAGATTAGAATGGCTCTCAAGCAGCTTAAAAACAACAAGGCGGCGGGCGATGACGGAATCACAACAGAGCTTCTGAGAGCGGGCGGTAAGCCGATACTTAAAGTCCTCCAGAAGCTTTTCAATTTAGTCATCCTTGAGGGCAAAACGCCAAAGGCATGGGGCAGAAGCGATGTGATGCTGTTTTTCAAGAAGGGTGATAAAACTCTCTTGAAGAACTATAGACCCATCTCGCTTCTGAGCCATATCTATAAGTTGTTTTCGAGAGTCATTACGAATCGTCTCGTTCGCAGGTTTGTCGACTTCCAACCTCCCGAACAAGCCGGGTTCTGGAAAGGCTACAGTACCATAGACCACATTCATACGCTGCGGCAAGTAATACAGAAGACCGAAGAGTATAACTTGCCACTTTGCTTGGCGTTCGTGGACTATGAGAAAGCCTTTGATTCGATTGAGACTTGGGCGGTGCTGCAGTCTCTCCAGAGGTGCCAAATAGACCACAGGTACATCGAGGTGCTGAGGTACTTATACCAAAACGCCACCATGTCGGTCCGATTACAGAACCAGAGCTCTAATCCTATCCAACTACAGCGAGGTGTGAGACAGGGAGATGTCATCTCTCCCAAACTGTTCACAGCTGCGTTGGAGGATATTTTTAAGCTGCTGGACTGGAAAGGATACGGCATCAACATCAATGGCGAGTACCTAACACACCTACGGTTTGCCGATGATGTAGTTCTTATGGCTGAGACCTTGGAAGACCTGAACACAATGCTCGAAGATCCCGGTAATGCTTCGCAAAGAGTGGGTCTTAAGATGAACATGGACAAGACGAAAATCATGTTCAATGCCCATGTTGCACCCGCTCCAGTTAATGTTGGGAACATTACACTCGAAGTTGTTGACCACTATGTTTACCTAGGACAGACGGTCTAGTTAGGTAAGTCCAACTTTGAGAAAGAGATCTCTCGTCGAATCCAGCTCGGATGGGCAGCGTTTGGGAAGCTCCGACATATATTCGCGTCCGAAATACCTCAATGTCTCAAGACGAAAGTCTTTGACCAGTGTGTGTTGCCAGTAATGACCTATGGAAGTGAAACGTGGTCTTTTACTATGGGTCTCATAAGAAGGCTCAAAGTCACCCAGCGAGCAATGGAGAGAGCGATGCTTGGTATTTCCCTGCTCGATCGAATCAGAAATGATGAGATCCGCAGGAGAACTAAAACAACCGACATAGCTCGAAGGATTGCATCATTGAAGTGGCAGTGGGCGGGACATATAACGCGGAGAACCGATGGCCGTTGGGGCGGAAAG
Organism: Crambus lathoniellus; assembly: GCA_949710035.1. NCBI lineage: Eukaryota > Metazoa > Arthropoda > Insecta > Lepidoptera > Crambidae > Crambus > Crambus lathoniellus. Next base: position 17,579,972 of record OX453315.1, read on the forward strand.
GTTCTCGAATGGCGACCGCGTACCGGACGACGTTCCGTGGGCAAGCCCCCTACAAGGTGGACCGACGATCTGGTCAAGATCGCGGGAAGCCGCTGGATGCGGGCAGCGCAGGACCGATCGTTGTGGAGATCCTTGGGGGAGGCCTATGCCCAGCAGTGGGCGTCGTTCGGCTGACATGATGAATGAGTAGTATAAGTATAAAACGACTTAAATGATCTTTCCTAAGTCTCTTAGCCTGTGGACTTAGGGATTTTTAGGTTGGACTTAAAACGTGACTTAGGGATTTTTATACATCAATTATTTGGACTTAGGGTTATGCACCCTAAGTCATCATCACCATTACCAACAACTTGTGACATTCCACTGCTAGAATACTCCTCTACATAATAAAATCGCATCGAAATTACAGTCCACTGCTTGAATACTCCTCTACGTAATAAAATCACAGCAAAATTATAATTTTCTTTAAAAATTCAAACGTACAGTACCTTACAACTTACTGACATTCAAGTCAAAATCATGGACTTAGGGACTTTTTCCACACTTAGGGATTTCTTGATTTGAATCACTGGACATAAGCTACTATGTGTTTAAAAAAATCATACTTAGAGACGTCCTAGAAATATTTTAAATATACAAAACCATAGACAATGACAATGCTCTACCACCCGTGTTGCTAGTGCATAAAATCCCGAAGTGGACTTAGGGACATCATGAATTCGGCCATTCTTAAACCTTTTTCTTCTTTTGATTAAAGGCCTGAATTACAGAAATACACAGTATTTTGCTGTTCACTTACTTAGGGTAAAAAGGTAAGGGTACGAAACTATAAGTGGACAATATCTTCAGCTAGCAAGACACACCTTGCACCTTCACCAACTAGACTACTCTACACGTGTTTGCCCCAGCCCAGAAGTTTCAAGAGTTATTCGTGCGAAATCTAGCACCGAGAGCATTCGGTGGGTAGGTTCGGCGGGTATTTGTGCACTGTTATTTTCGGTTTCGTGGTGTGTATCAATAAAAATATGAATTATTATAATATTTTTGTTATAAACAACTTACTGTGGGTAACAAGGTTACTTAAATATTATGTGATTTAACCAAAAATTGCGAATTTAACCGAATATAGAGACTATTTAAGACTTTTTTAATATATTAGGTATATTATATATATTCACCTTATCAACACCACTGACAAATTTTCCTGTAATGGACAACGCTTATTAAATTTTTCCCACGTCCAACCGTCAAGGCCAGACTTTATTGTGGCAACAAAAATATTATTTTCCCTTTTACAAGCAGCAGCAATGTTGATAACCTCTGACAATTAGCTTTTGAGAGACCTCGTAAAAGTTCCGACTGGTATCATAATTTTGGCCATTTCATTGTTTATGCTTTTTCTGGGATCATTTAATTGTTTTATCACTGTATTATTTTCAGCTACTTAGTAAGTTAAAAAAGAACTTTATTCTTTTTGTAGGATGATACAATTTTGTCCAAAGTAAGTTTTGAAATTAATCAGCTACGTAACATTATATTCTCCAAATTGTTTGTTTAAATTTTGTATTATTTAAGCTTACTGTGACCACGACTTTTCATGAGTTTAACAAGCTATATTATTATTTTACTATTTGCACTTTTACTATCCAATTTGTATCATTAAGAATGAAGTTATTAGAAAAAAATTAACCGTCCTCCCAGGACCTTTCTTTTTGGGCAAATGCTCTACCAGAGATTGTAGAGCTCTAGAAGAGCATTTGTCCGAACAGTGAAAGGTCGTTGGTTCGAGTCCTAGCGGTGCTATTGTGAGATGGGTCGATTTTTTTATACTTCAATTTCAATAATAAGATAGTTATTTTATGTAGAAGTGACATAAGTGTTTTTATAGTAAACTTTATTTGAGATTCAATCATGCATGAAAACTCCAAAAACTCTCATTTGATTCCTTAGCATAATATTTCTATTTTGTATAACATAATATAACTAGGGGAAAGGTACAATTTTGTTAATAAATACTCACAGATATTAAGTCTTTGGCATTTTCAAGAAGTCTTTTTGCAGTTTAAATACTCAGTCCCAGCCGTTTCCAATCAAATAACGGAAATTAAAATATTCATTTCCCAAGCAATCCGCCATTTCGAACTGAAAGTTAAGACCAAAGTAGTTATTAAGATCCATTATCTATGTCGGTTGAATTAATAAAATTCTTGTTATTAACTTGTAAACTTTTTTCTTAGTCTTTTATTAGTTCTTACTTTTTAATTTAAAGTCGCTTTATCGCGAGATGTCTTTGATGATCGCAATGTAATCTTTGTTGAAATTAAGAATTCCTTACAATTCCATTTAGAGTCTACAAAACCAATAAAAGAACAAACATGTTTATTTCAAAGGACAATCAGGATTTTAATTTAAATATTTCAATGCGGCCCTTTTTTCTTAGATTTCAGAGAAAAGCTGTTAGAATAAGTGAGTTGTTACAAAAACGTAATTAATTAAGAAGATAGATATATCATTTAAACGAGGCAATTAATTATTTAAATTGATCACATCTGCTGTCGATTTGACGTCGATAGATCCTGACAATATATACTTTGTTTAATTAAACCAATAATCTTGCACAATAATAAAGGTTACATTTTGACTAACCATCAACATTAGCAGTAAACATGTCTTCCTAAAACCGAAAAGAGACAAGGATTAAATCGCTTAAAAATTTCGCTGCCTTACAACTAAATCACCAATTTAGCGTTGACTCAGCTCCTCGGAGATTACTTAACGTTAAATATTCAAATATTACTAAAACAACGGGAAGATAACGCTTAACGACACCGCTGAATCGTACAGTTTCTTTACTACCTTATCTTTGGGAAAACACTTTTATCACAATATATGTGAGAACGGTATTAAAACTTCTTTATTTTTCAAATTAATCAAATAATGACGTTCACAGAAAATTATGCATTTACTAAATACATTGTACACAATATAGATAAATAAACACCCAGACCCACACAAATAGATGAGGCATAGTCTTGCAATTCAAGACAAATAGGCAATGTTATAGAAAAATATTTTTACACCAATCACATCACACCAATTATCTAAGCCCATGTAAATTTCATTAAGAAACTGTGTCATGGAAAACTTGATAACTTCTTCTTCTTCTTTTCGTGTCAATGGTAGATATTATATGATATTTTGCCAGTAGTCATCACCATCATCATCATCATTTCAGCCGTACGACGCCCACTGCTGGGCATAGGCTTCCCCCAAGGATCTCCACAATGATCGGTCCTACGCTGCCTGCATCCAGCGGCTTCTCGCGACCTTGACGGTCTGCCGTCAGGGGGTAGGCCGTCAGGGGGCCTGCCCACGGTACGTCGTCTGGTTCGCTGTCTCCATTCGAGAACCTTTCCGCCCCAACGGCCATCGGTTCTCCGCGCTATGTGTTCCGCCCACTTCAATGAGCAATCCTTCGAGCGAAGTCGGTCATTTTAGTTCTCCTGCGGATCTCATCATTTCTGATTCGATCGAGCAGGGAAATACCAAGCATCGCTCTCTCCATTGCTCGCTGGGTGACCTTGAGTCTTCTTATGAGACCCAAAAAACCACGTTGCCAGTAGTGCGCGACGTCAATCCCTCTCTGACTGACTTCATAGAGGTCTTGTTGAGTGCAGTATGTGGGGAGGTTTGGGCAGCAGATCATTTGCTCCATCGTTTGGATCGCTCTACAGGCGCACGCATCGCTCGAGGCGAAGCCCCACCTTTTGCGATTCACGACACACCTGCCTACTCCAGTTCGAAGTCTGTTTAAGGACTTCCAGGTTTTTCAAAGGAAGGCTGTGACCTGGAGGTAGTCTTTCCGAAAGTTCCGTACTTGAATTGGTCCGAGGGAACTTTTTTTGCCCACAGGCCAAGTCTAGCCTGTGTAGGTGTTTGTCGGGAGCCAGAGGTGGACAGTTAGTTGTCAAGCTTCGCCGGCTTTTAAGGCGTGTAGCAGGGGGAGAGTGGTTGAACAGTGGGTGCCTTTTGGTTCGTGGGTGGTTTGTTCCACAGAGCAGGCAACCTCTAGGCGGACGCTTGGCGGAGCAATTCCTGCGAGTGAATACAGATGGCACAGAGGAGTTGGTTTGAGTGTTCCTGTGATTATGCGACATGTGTCATTAAGAGCCGTGTCAACCTGCTTCGCGTGGGCCGATCTAGACCAAACGGGGCACCCATACTCACCTGCTGAATAGGAAAGGGCTGAGCCACTTGTACGAAGGACAGACGGTGTTGCCCCACAGTGAGTCGTGGTCAAGCGTTTCAGGATGTTGTTACGCGAGAAAACCTTCCTTTTCAGCCCACGGCAATGCTCTCGATATGTAAGCGACCGATCCATGGTGACTTCAAGATATTTAGGGTTGCTGTTGTGCTGTATTTTAGCCCCACGCCACTTAATCTTGAGGGTCCTATTTGCTTTCTGGTTTTGTAGATGAAACAAACAGGACTCTGTTTTCGTGGGATTTGGCTTCAAAGCATTGGAGTCGTAATACTGGCTAAGCTTGTTTAGTACATCTGTTAGGTGTTCTTCTATTTTATCAATGCTCTTAGATTGATAGCGCCTGGTGTTTTGTTCTGTAGGCTGGTCGTTAGTGTAAATATTGAACAATATTGGGGCCAGAACACTTCCCTGAGGTAGGCTATTTCTCTAATTACACCACCTACTAGCTTTCGAATTGAGATGCACTTGGAAACGGCGATTATGCAGCATTTCTCCTAGTAGATTTAGGAAGATAACTTGATAACTGATAAATATGTACTTAAATAATCTTTTTTTATAAATTAAAACTTAATATACTTACATAGAAAACAGCCAGACCAAGACAAATAGACATTCTCATTGCGCATAAATATTTGTCATGTTCGGGGATCAAACCCGAGACCTTTGGCACAGAAAGCAGTTATACAGTTATAAATCGTTTGTCTTCAAAATGTCAAAAGGTCTTGTGCGGGAATTCAACCCGTTACCTCTCCTCAGACGGCTGAAGTAGGTACATACCCTTGCGCCATACAGTAGTAGCCTTAGCACGAAAAATATGGTTATAGTAATTGTAAGTAATAGTAAACTATGCCATCCGTCAAAACCTGACAAAGTGCTGCTGTCAAATATCTATTGAATCTTAGTTCCATAAACGACCGAAAGAGGCGCTGTTCATTACCCTCAGCACGAAATACTATAGTTATGGTAATTGTTATTGGTGATCGTTTAATCTAGCTATTTAATAAAAATGAATGTTGCTAAGCGCAAAACTCAAGAACGGCTGAAACCGCAAAACCAATTCGGCATTTTTTTCATGTGTTCCTTAACTCTTAACATTGGGACGTAGCCAAATTTAGGCACGCGTAACTCTACTTCGACCCACTCGGGACGTGCGCAAATTTGCGCACGAGTACTACCACTTCAAAATTTGTATAAAATAAATTATTAAAAAAAATAAAAAATAATAATAATATTAATTAAAAATAAAATTTTTAAATAAAATGAATAAATAAGTTATATTAATTACTTATTAATTTATTAAATATAAATTTTTGGAAATCCGCCATAGCGAGCGGAAGTATGACACATAAATTAAATTTTGCGATATTTTAAGGGTTAAACCCCACGGAATGTTATTATGGAAAGAAAAACATAAAAATAGCGTAGAAAATGGTAAATACCACACTTTTCTTTTCCCATACAAACCAGCTATCAAACATTTGACGTAAATCGTTTATCCGTCTTTCACATCAAAACGGAGCAACGGATCGATGTGATTTTTGGCATGGGGATAGTTTGGGAGCTGAAAAGTGTCAAAAGTTACTTTTTATACCGGAAAAATATTAGGCTCCCGCGGGGTAACGTCGTGTAGTCCATGCGGGCAAAGCCGCGGGCGGAAGGCTAGGTTTGTATGAAAATCAGAGCAACACCTCTTTCGGTCGTTTAAAGAACTAAAATACAATAGATATTTCACAGCAGCACTTTTACAGCTTTTGACGGATGGTATAGTTTACTATACGATTACCATAACGACAGCTGTATTTCGTGGCTATGGCTATGGCTATGGCTGTGGCTAATACGATGATGACAACGATTACGATAAAGATACTTTTTTGTGTTAGGAGTACAGTACCCCGAGTGTAAGTTTTTATGTCAAGCAAACGCAAACTATTTCGAATGCGTATTAATGTCAATTTGTATGAAAACTATATAAGCGCGCTACTCGCCGCTAGAGGCGCTAATACAGTTTTCATACAAATTGACATTAATACGCATTCGAAATAGTTTGCGTTTTTTGACATAAAAACTTACACTACGGGCACTGGTTATCGTATAGTTCGACTTATTTAAACGACTATAGAACTGACGAAAAGTTAAGTGGTCTTAATTACATACATGATAAGGCGCACATGTAACGAGAAATAAAGTTAAATTAAACAACTTAGCGAAAAAAAAACGTTTGCATATTATTGATCCCTTTAAACATTATGTGAAATGAATTTTTTTATGGCTATACAAACTACCTAACCTTAATTTATTACCCTAAGTTTAAGATGCAGTTTCTACTCGGAAAGCGAACGAAAAATGGGCAAGATTAAGTAATTTAATAGGTTGTTCGACACCTGATAAATATTTTAGATATTTGCTGTCATAAAACTAAGAAATACCAACCTGATGTATGAAATCTACATGTCTCGAATACCTTCCCGAGAATCCAGTAAAAATCAATCTTCCCGGTATTTGTAGCAATTCCTGTAAATGCAGTATTTATTGCTACTCCTTTTCAGTACAGGTCTTGGGTAAGGTTTCCGAAGCTACATAAAATAAACATAAATGTAATTGCTTTTTTTATTCACAACGGGGTAGCACTTAGGTAAAGGTACCTAGAAAGTTGATTCTGAATAATAATAAAATTTTTGTACATACATGAAATTCAGGATATGAAACAAAGAAAGAGACGCATCAAACACATAACACACATAGTACATGTGTAATATTGCAAAATTTGGAAAATGAAGTATTTAGAAAAAATCGACCCGTCTCACAACCAGCTCCGATGGGACACGAACCCACGGCCTTTCGCTATCCGGGCGACTGCTCTGGTTGTGAGACGGGTCGATTTTTTCTAAATACTTCATTTTCCATTTTTCTACCATAAATATTGCATTGTGAATGCAACAAAGTAAAAATTTAAATAAATTGCAAAATTTGTTATATTTTCGTCAAAATTTATAAAATTTGGTCTAAAAGCTGATGAATTGTTAGCTTTTTCTCCAAAATTTATTTTCTTATTATCATTTATATATTTAGGTAATTATATTTAATCGTTGAGACCTCGGATAAGCTCACAGTTACTTTTGTATTTACACTCTTATAATTATAGAGAAATGATTTGATTTTAAATGGCTACATTATTCCCGAGTGTCAAAAGCTATATCTCCCACGTTAAATTTGTACCGTGGGTAAAACCATGCGGAACAGCTAGTTTATATTTGAATTTATTCTGTCGATGACGTTAAATTAAATTGAATCCGGCTTGATAACAGTGTTACCGATGAGTACCTACATTACGGATAAGTTGCTACTGCGATCCATATTTATTGCTAATTTCAGCAAGTCGTATTTTTATTATTTTCAATCACTATTTGTGTGAGCTCCTGGAATCTGAAAACTTTTTAAATGAAATTTTAATAAAGTTGCTAACGATGTTTAGTATCTCAAACTTATTATACTGGAGAAAAGTTTATTGGATTTTTCCTCCAAAGCATGAATCTACGGTTGGCATATCTAATTGAAATTAACATTAAAAGTTTTTTATTGTTACAGACAGAGGTCGCGACAGTCTCGTAGCCAGCTAATTAGTGTCGGTCGTTTCACCAGGAATTGCTATTGATTTTTCATTTTACTTCACGTCAATAAGGAATATTTTAGCGCGCATTAACGAACCGCTATTTTCGAGTGTAGGAAGTATAATTAAGATCGGCTTGTTACGGGATAGTTTGGTACCTATGTAGGTGTAGAAAAATGATCTGTTGTGAATGTAAAATCGATTTTTCGTAACGGCCTTTATAATATTTTTATGCTGTGAAAATGTTGGTTATTTTAGTTAATGATCTTCTCTTCGGCAAAATTAAATATTCGAAATGTAGTTGTTATTTCTATTATTCGCAACTTAAGTGCATAAGCTGCTTATCTCGGAAGCAAATAATAGTATTGATAACTGCTGCGTCTATTTGCTATGTTCTGTAGAATACCAATACTGTAAACACCAATGGTAGACCGCAAAGTATATTAAGAATACCTTTATTTACGAGCATACACAGTACAAATAATGTTGTCAAAGTAAAAGTGTAGTTCATGTGATGCACCAGATACTGGTATGCTCTTTCAGTATAAGATCAGTACACCTAGCATGAAAAATCGTTCGATCGATCGTATCGTTATGGTAATCGACATAGTAAACTATACAGCAAGTCACAATGCTGATGTCGAACATGTATTAAATTTTAGTTCCTCATACGACCGAAAGATGACATGTCCATAAGTTTCAGTTTCAGACCTTATAAGTCAATGTTTCATACATATTTGTAATTATATAATTTCATCGAATGACCCCTAATAGAAATGTATAAACACATACGATGACACAAATGTAATACAATCGTTCATAATCTATATAATATATAAAATTCAAAGTCCTGACTGACTGACTGACTGAGCTATCAACGCACAGCCCAAACCGCTGAACCTAGAGACTTGAAATTTTGCACATAGATACTTACCATAAACAGTGTAGGCATCCACTATGAAAGGGACCAAGCGAGCAGCCTCATTGAATCATGTTCAGCGTGTAAAACATCGCTCAGGCGGGGAAGCTACATTTGAGCTATACAAATTTTTCAATAGCCTCACATTTTTCTTTACATGCAATTTGTTCAACCTTCTTCGTTTGACGTTTTATTTTTTTTAATTGCCTCGCACTGCGGGCCCAATCACTGGCACCCAGTTCCGGTGTCGCGTCGTCATCGATTACCAGCGTTTTCGGCGACGTTGATAGATCGCCGCGAGCCCGTGCTTTCACCGGTAAAACTTTTTGTATGGTCCAAGTGTTGTGACGCGAGAGGTTTGTGGAATAAAAATAAGGAAAACCAGAAAGAGGTTGCACGTACCTACTAAGTTGGTAGTGAATTGTTGTCACTCTTTAGCAGAAAACAGAATTGTAATAAATTTCTTTATACAACAGTAAGTATACCCCACAACAGTAACCTGCCATTTATTTTGTTGATTAAAAAAAACAAACTTTAGTAGCTTGAGCACTAGTGTTATGGAAATTGGAAAAAACGACGATTATTACCACATACCTACCCGAGGAAATATTGAGAAGTTCGTTTTTAATATTTACCCGAGCGGGAATCGAAGCCGGGTCCTCTAGAGATAACGACGCCTTGAAAACTGGTGCGTACTCTACTCGGCCACGCAGGTCGTCATAAAGGAAGGATCATAGGAGGACCTAACAGAGGGTACTTTTTCGACGATTGACAGCGATACGGTAAGAAGAAGTACTTATCATTAAAGATACGTACTATCATCTCCATTTCTTTACGTTGTTGCTGCAACATGTCTGTTTTCGAAGCGACACTTCTGTATTACACATGCGCTTTCTAACCACTATCTTTTATTTCTGAGCTCCAAGTGTTCTAACCTTCGATTAACAGTAGTACTAGATGAAAGCTCACGAACTAAATCAAAACTTTTTATGGCCGAGAAAAAAAGTTAATAATGTACGATCTTATGTCATAAAATGACAGGAACTACTTATAGATATTACGCTCACGTGGCTCAGTGCGCGCATATTTTCTCAGCCGTGCTTGTTACTCCAACTATGTATCAAAACCTAGGTATAATTGTTGATCGAAGGTTCTAACGCAGATATCTGAGACAATAAATAATCTTAAAAGAATATTTTTTAAAGCGGTTAGTTGTAGGGGAGCATGACGGAATTTTGGGATTTTCTAAAGCGCGGCAGATTAACATAAGATGCGATAACTTGCATCAAGTTAAGTATCTCTACCAATTATGAGCCATTTATCTGGAGTTAAAAAAGTCGTAGAAAAAAACCGATCTAGTGTCGAAATCGGCAGATTACTCCGGCACTCTTAAAGGTTAGACACAAATAGATAGATTTTTGAAATAGGTAGGTACAACCTTTTTAGCATGTAATTTAATTATCTTCTCTTAGTATGACTATTTCTATGTATTTGTTTTGCATTTTTTATAATCTGTATGCACTCCGCCTTCCCACCACTGCTAAAAGTGCTTAATCATATAAAATTCTTTCTTCCTGCCACCTAATTTTCAAAATTGAATAGGTCCTAACGACGCTCGACTTACTTCACATAATTTAGCATCTAGGGCTCCCCTTCTAAGTAGGTATAGCATGATTAACCTAGATCTGTAAGCCCTAAATAACTTCTGCAAAGATCGGTTTAGACTCAGCTTAAAAAAAAAGAATTGAAAGTCACGTGAAGCACTTTGCAGAACACCTCTCTTACCTTTTTTAGGTTATGGATTTTAAAAATACATTTTTAAACGTTTTTGGTTGCTAGAGAGTTAAAGTTTAGTTTTTTTATTATTTACAGGCAATATTAATTCTGGTTTTAGTAAGTTGAAATTATTACTAACTACCAAAAAAAGGAAATAAGAGACAAAAATAAAAAACATAGGTATTTCATTTGTTATTGCCCTTACAACTTTAAACAAGCCATATTTCGTATACAGAAGGAATTACTGTCAAGAAAATATAAATAAGTTTAAAGAATGTCTACATAATTTAAGTTGGTCTGAAATATATGCAGAGGTTGACTTTCGCGTTGCTTTTACAAAGTTTCATGAAACATTATGCCTTTTCTATGACCTCTGCTTCCCAAAAATCAGAATTAAAATCAATAAGAAAGGTAGAAAATGGATAAGTCGAGGACTAAAAATTAGCTGTAAGACAAAACGACATTTAAGATATTTATACTATAAAAGGAATTCTAAGGAAAATAAATACAAATATAAAAAATACTCCTACATTCTTAAAAAATGCATAAATAGATCCCAAAAAAACAGCAATATTAATTTTGTTCAGAGAAGCAGGAATAAATGTAGAGCTACGTGGTCAATTGTAAATAATCAAGTAAACAATAAGATACCATATAGTGATATATCTAGTATAAAAACAGATGACAAACTAATAACAAACCCAAGAGACATTGCGACAGCTTTTAATAAACACTTTATTGACATGGAAAATAATTTATCATCATATTCTAATAATGATGTTAACAATAGTGACTTTAAATATATAACTTTACGAAATTTAATGTTCTTATAACCCATGACATCAAATGAATTAATAAAGGAAATTATGACGTTGAATAACTCCAACTCTGAAGGGTATGATGGCATCAACACGAGAGTATTAAAGACCTGTGCTCTTGAACTTGCTCTCATTCTGACGCACCTTGTAAACTTATCTTTTCAATCAGGTATATTTCCCCATGAATTGAAGGTTTCATTGGTCAAACCTTTGTACAAAAAAGGGAGCAAAGACGATATAGATAATTATCGTCCAATAACATTGGTACCTTTATTATCTAAAGTCTTTGAGAAGTGTATGCTTAAAAAGCTAATGAATTTCTGCACTAAATATAGTGTAATTAATAAATCCCAGTATGGCTTCCAGAAGAATAAATCTACAACTACAATCAGTGACTTAATAAGTACAATATTAAATGGTATTAACAAGAATAACCTTACGACTGGTTTATTCTTTGATCTATCGAAAGCCTTTGACTACGTATCACACAGTTTATTATTGCAGAAACTAGAGTCGATAGGAATAAGAGGACCACCCTTGCAGTGGATATCCTCGTTCCTAGCGGGTCGACGTCAGTGCGTTGTTTTAAATAGATTAGAGGGTAATGATATGAAGACGTTTCAATCTGATTACAGCGAAAAGTTGTCGGGTGTCCCTCAAGGGAGTGTTTTAGGACCGATGTTGTTCCTTCTTTACATCAACGACATAACAAAAGTGACAAATTATAAATGCATTATGTACGCTGATGATATTTCAATAATAGTTACATCAGACATTGGACCATTCAACCATTTTTTAAAAGCCTGGGTTTATTGCCGTTTCCCTGTCTTTATATTTGTGAAGTGGCTACATTCGTTCATAGTCATTTAGATTTATTTAAAAAAGCAGGGAATTTCAGACTTAGATATCCACAAAGACTAATATTTCAAGAAATACCATGAAGCAGTAAATATGTAAATAGGTTTCTATGTATGTGTGTTCGTATATATAATAAGATTAGGACCTAGGACCTTTAAGGGTCTGAACAACAGAATGTTCAAAAATAATTTATGTAAGTGGCTTAAGGAGAATAATTTCTATGACTTGAAACAATTTTATTCAGATCGAAACTAATTTATATAGATTTTTACCAAATATGACATACAAAAATATTCAATTGTATTAAACTTAAGTTTTATTGTTTGGTGGACATTTAATCAATATTTGCATGTGATTTTTATAATCAGCAAAGCATGAGCATTTTATTCTGTAAAGCCTTGGCTCACTATCATTATACCATGTTTTCTGCAAATAAAATATCATTTATCATTCATTTATCATTTACTAGCGGCCGCCCGCGGTTTCACCCGCGTGGTTCCCGTTCCCGTGGGAATATCGGGATAAAAAGTACATATAAACCTTCCTCTTGAATCACTCTATCTATTTAAAAAAAACGCATCAAAATCCGTTGCGTAGTTTCAAAGATTTAAGCATACAAAGGGACATAGGGACAGAGAAAGCGACTTTGTTTTATACTATGTAGTGATAACTTTAGCACTATTGATTGGCTTCAATCAAATTTGATGTTCAATCAGAGGTCAACTTCCCTACTCAAAAGCAATTATTTACAATTTGAATATAAGTTAGGTTATTGTTTCAAAATAGATTTAAAGTGGATAACGACTATGTCAACGACATCTATCAATAAGTTATTTATTCTATTGAGTAAGTTTATTACACTTATTTACCCATCACAGTCTACATTCTGTTTTACAAGTTTATTGCAATAAAAAAAATGAATGCCAACAGATTAAAAAAAAACTATTTTACAAGCTTTTTATTAAGGCGAGACTCGGAAAAAATGTGCTGAAGGGAGATAGCAATGAGAAAACGACGCGCGCGGGAGCGAGACCGATTTTGCAGATTAGGCAAAAAAAACACAAAATCACTTCGTATTAAAAAACTACAGCGATTTTTAAAGAAATGCTTCTATACGATCCTCAATATTATTGGTGTCCACTAATTAAACCAATTTCCAATAGTGTAAGTAACCCTATTTAAGAATAATCTTCACTTTTCGTATTTTTAGAGGTCTTTTCGAAAAGAAAAAGTGTCGAGGCAAAATCATAAAATCGTGTTTTTGAAACTATACGATTCTAGATAAAAGTATGAAGAAATATATATCTTATTACCAGATTTGTAACAACTGTAACCGTCCTATAGTTTTAAATCAAAAAGTCCATATTTTTCCGAGTAGCGCCTTAACTTGCCATGTTGGTTACTTAGTATGTTAGTTAGTTAGTGGGGGACTAATCTTGCAAGCTTAGTTTGACCCACTTCAGTGTCTGATGGAGCTAAAATTTTGTAAACAGGTTTGGTTCAGATGACAATACAATATTAAAGTACAGTCAGCAAAAAAGCTTGTCATAAAACTAGTTTTTTTACTAAAAAATTATATCTCTTCTAATATTCTGTTTGTTTGAACGACCTTAGGATTGACCTGCCAAACCAACATCTATCAAAGTCAAAACTATACAACGTGTTTATGAACTAACCCAAAACCTGATACACCCCAATTAAACAAAAATGCAATGTTATAATTAAAATATAAATTGAGTCAAAACTATTTATGTTTTAAAAGTTATTTAATGATAGTTTGGTGGTGCCCAATCTATGAAATTTTAAAGTCTACGTCCGGCCGCCCCACCGCCCTCGCTGTTTCGCCCGCGGCCACAGATTACTAAATAGTTACTGCCGCGGCGCTCCGCGTCCGCGTCGAGCGCTCACGCATTATAAATAATTTAGACATGGGCCAATAAAAATGAAAAAATATCTATATATATAAAATTCAAAGTCCTGACTGACTGACTGACTGACTGACTGAGATATCAACGCACAGCCCAAACCGCTGAACCTAGAGACTTCAAATTTTGCACATAGATACGTTATACAGTGTAGGCATCCACTAAGATAGGATTTTTGGAAATTCCACCCCTAATGGGGTGAAATAGAGGATAAATGTTTGTATGAAAGTCCGTCAGTTTTGAAGTTAGGATCTTCAAACATTGTATTTAGGCTGGCAATTGAAAATTAATATTTACCTGTGTCAGTCAGCGTTTTTGATAATTCCACCCCCGAAGGGGTGAAAAGGGGGATGAAATGTTGTATCTGGAAAGTCCTTCATTTAATTTATTATTTAGGCTTATGGTCGGAAAGTAAAACAAGTAAGCAAACACATATATCGTATTTTTTCGAAAATCAACCCCATAGAGGTTAAATGGGATAAATAAACCTAAAAATCGATATGGATGTCGTTAATGAGGTTTTATGGGATGACGATTGCAAAAATGGCATTTATTTTGATGTTTAACACGCTGAACATGATTCAACCCCTAAAAGGTTAAAATAGGGGTGAAGTTTTGAATGAAAAAACCAGGGTATAAAATATACATTTCAACTTGAAACTTTGTAGGCTTACTTCTTAAAACAAATAGGCAACCCATTTCGTAGTTTTTCGAAAATCAAACCCAGGGGGTTAATAGGGTATAGAAACCTAAATCATCTTAAGTGCCCTAAAAGTTCTTGGTACCTAAGCTACTCAGAACTAACTTTTTAATTGTGAAACAGACACTTATTATTTACTAGCTTCCTCCCGCGACTTCATACGCGTCGACATTTGAGAAAATACTTAGGGGACCAATAACCAGGATAAAAAGTATTCTATGTTTTAACTGCATAAAAATCTGATCAGCCGTTTTTACGTGATTAGGCGGGTCCTCCCTCACCAAGTGAGCAGCCTCGTGCGAGGCCCGCCGCACGTGGCAAACGTTGTGCCTCGCGCGAGGCTGCTCGCTTGGTGAGGGAGGACCCGCCTAATCACGTAAAAACAGCTGATTTGATTTTTATGAAATTAAAACATAGAATACTTTTTATACTGGTAATTGGTCCCCTAAGTATTTTCTCGAATGTCCACGCGGACGAAGTCGCGGGCAGAAGGTAGTAACCTATATTGAAACATAGTGCGATCGATTCGCAATACCATTCTGAGCAAACTACTTTCTGGTTTTGGGTTAATCCATTAATTTGTTTACGTGGTTGAGTGGTGTACGCATCGGTTTACCTAATTCTGAAATTCCGGGTTTAATTCCCGATCGGGTAAATGTCGAAAATTATGTTTTCCATATTTTCTCGTATTTGGTAGTTTTCAATAAAATTGTCATAATTACTAAGGTAAGCTACTTAATTTAAGATTTTAACTACGAGTTAGTTATGTGATGCTGTCCAATATTTATTTTATTATTATTTTATTCATTTATTTGAAAATGCGCTTTCATTTATAATTTTTACTGTTGTATCTAATGAAATAGATGTCGTATGTATAGGTATCTATTCCTGTCTGATGCAAAGAATTTCTCATGAATCGCCCCACAGTCATACTTTCGTTTGCTAAGCAAACATTGAGCTGAAGCTTTTCTATTACTGATGTTTGTGATTGGCTAGACAATTTGGTTTGTTTGGTGTCGAGAAAGATTATTACTCTGAAGTTGGTTTTTAATATCACTCTGTTGACTTTAATATCTACGAAGGTTTGAAAGATATTCGCTTTAAATTTACTCGCTTGATGGGAATGACCAGCGTTTTTATGGCTGGTTTTTTACTCCAAAGACGCGTTCTGTATTTTTTTACAAGCTTTTATTTAACTTGTAGTTTATGTATGTATGTATGTGTTGCAGGCGGATGGTTGAATCCGGTGGATGGTTAAGTATGGCAGATTGAACCCCTCGGAAGTCCTGTAGAACATGTGATAGGTTAAAAAAGTTGTTTATGTGTCTTAAATTTCTTGCTTATTTTTTTTGTGACTCCGTCAACTTATTTGTAGATAAAATAGCTTACGTAACAAATGGTCGGCCTAGGCGTTTGATTGAATGGCGGATTCAACCAGCTGGCTGCGACATATGCATGTCCGTTCGGGTCAAATCTTGCAAGCTAAATTTAACCCACTTCCCAGTGTCCGATTGAGCTGAAACTTTGCATACAGACGAAGCATACAGACGATTATATATTCAGTGATACAGATTTGGTTTGGATGACTATACAATATTAAAGTACAGTCAACAAAAAAGCTTGCCATAAAAATGAAGTTTTTACAAAAAAAACCCTTTTGTGTTTATAATATCTGATCAGGGGAGCTCGTGGTACATTGGTTAGCGCGCTTAGCCAGAAATCGTTGTGGTTCAGCAACTTTCGCAATGGTCGGTCACGGGATGAGTAACCAAAAGTTAATTATCTCGAGCTCATCCACGCTTTGGAAGTATCGTTAATCCGTTAGCAGTTAGCTGTTTACGTCTGCAGTCGCTAATACCCACCAACTTGTTGCTAAATAAAAGCCCATTCTTCTTATCCATCCATAAGGAAAGCCTGTGTCCCAGCAGTGAGGACATTAAATGGCTGATGATGATTTTGATGATTATTCCATTATAGTTTTTTATTTTATTTTTAATTGAATTTTAAGTGATTTTCGATTCGCGGGGCGCTCGCGAGTTCACAGTTCACTGCCGGCTGCCGCTGCGTCCGCGTGAAGTGTATCAAGCACTGCCGAGCAAGCGTTAGCGTGCCTATTTCGGTCGGGAATCCTCGCCTTTTATGTATGTATGTATGCATGTCCGTTCGGATCAAATCTTGCAAGCTAAATTTAACCCACTTCCCAGTGTCCGATTGAGCTGAAACTTTGCATACAGACTATTATATATTCAGTGATACAGATTTAGTTTGGATGACTATACAATATTAAAGTACAGTCAACAAAAAAGCTTGCCATAAAAATGAAGTTTTTACAAAAAAACCCTTTTGTGTTTATAATATCTGATCAGAGGAGCCCGTGGTACAATGGTTAGCGCACTTAGCCTGAAATCGTTGTGGTTCAGCAACTTTCGCAATGGTCGGTCACAGGATGAGTAACCAAAAGTTGATTATCTCGAGCTCATCCACGCTTTGGAAGTATCGTTAAACCGTTAGCAGTTAGCTGTTTACGTTTGCAGTCGCTAATACCCACCATCTTATTTAAATTTTTAGTTTTTTGCATTCACAATGCAATTTTTATTACTGAAAAATGGAAAACGAAGCATTTAGAAAAAATTGTGAGACGGGTCGATTTTTTCTAAATACTTCGTTTTCCATTTTTCACCCACCATCTTGTTGCTAAATAAAAGCCCATTCTTTTTATCCATCCATAAGGAAAGCCTGTGTCCCAGCAGTGAGGACATTAAATGGCTGATGATGATTTTGATGATTATTCCATTATAGTTTTTTTTGTGCTGTCAACATTTTCACTAATCAAGTAAGTATTTAAACAAATCAAGTCTAAGCTTCAGGCGTGACAAAATAATAACCAATTGTTGAAATTACTTTCACTATTAGAGCTTTGAAATCAAAAAGATTGCAGATGTAATGTAAGTAAAAAAATGTTTTTTTTTTGTCAGAGATCTACTTGAAATAGAAATTTTGCATGGATTTAATTTCCAAATATGCAAACAAAGCAGAATACATGATTCTCAAAACCTCGTACAGGCATGAGATTCCATGTAAATATATTCCATAGAGAAATGAATGCAGCAATATTTTTTGTGACGCCTCTGAAAACTAGAATTCTTACGTGTTGTTGTTTTTTTTTATATTTTGAATCCATAATCCATAATCATATTATAAATGTGAAAGTGTGTTTGTTTGTTTGTTTGTCCGTCTTTCACGTCAAAACGGAGCAACGGCTCGACGTGATTTGGTGTACCTATAGCTGTAGAGTGACATAGACTACTTTATATTCCGGATAATTTACAAAATAAAAATGGCAATTTTATATGGAAAATCGTCTAACTACACAAAACAGTCATTTCTTCCATGGCCGCTTTCAAAGATTATGTAATCATTATCACTAGCCAACTTTAATGTTTGTTACTGTGATTTCTTTATTTATATATGACTAACGTGCCCCAGATTTCTATTGACATAATATTTTTTTTTCTCAAATCATCAAACTTGATTAAGTTTATATGTAAGTAAGTATAGTTTATTATTAGTGAAATTAAAGAAGATTTTCTATAAATACACCAAAACTAAACTATACTACCGACCGTATATAGGTATACCATAAAAGGTATCTATGTACCTACATATATTTTAGCGCTCATTCATTATTCAGGCTTTAACTGAACCCAGTCTAAAATTTACATTAACCAGTAATGTTGATGTATCCACAACAGAGGATGGTCTCAAACAAAATTTTGTTGTTTTAGTTTGTTTTGTTGGCTAATCGCGTTTCGGAATCTAAATTACTACAAACAAAATGGTAACATTATTTATAGGATTGAGTTAACACAATATTTATTCAGGTGTTTTTAGATTAAATCTTACCTGATAAAAATATGATTTGTATAATTATCATATCGTTAAAGATCATAATAATATATCCTTACATAAAAAAACTGACACATTTCAGAACTAGGTATATTGAAAAAGAAATATTAGAAAATATCGACTTACCTCCTAAGCATCCTCAGTAGCTCCACCGGAAATCGAAACGGGGACCTTCCACTGTCCGGGCGAATGCTCTGACCGCTGAGCTACGGAGTCGTTCTCGTATGCATCCTATGCATCAATGCATACAAAAAACAAACTTAAAAACAAACAAGCCAACTTTTGAGCCCTATATTCGTTTTAGATATCTATACAAATACGAGTTAGTTTCAAAGATTGATGTAATCAAGTAGAATAAACGCTATAGTTGTAAGGTAGAGAAAAGTGGTGCAAACTATCAGACACTGTGATCATTTTTGGCACTAAAAAATCGACTCTCCTCCCAATTTTGGGGCGAGCAAGTTTAGGGCGACCAAGTTTGGGGGTAGGTCGACATTTTTAAGTATTTAAACATAATTATAAACTTATAGGTGACAAGGCCCTTAAATAAATATAATAGTTTGCAATAAGGAGAAACAAATGACAGTCAAAAAGTTTTGAAAAACTTATGGCGAGTTTGGAAACTGACTATAATGACAAAGACACAATTTTTATAACGTCAAGTGTTTTTTCCACAACCGGGTAGTACCTACTTCGACTGTGAAAACCGTACATACAAAGTTTACCGTTTATATTCGAACCCACTACCCTGGCTCATTAGGCGAGATCAGTAACTATTGTGCCGTGGGGCTCATCAGTCTAATTACATCATAATGACGATTTTTAACGAACGGACAATCACCGCAATAATTGTTGTACGTGCAATTTTATGATAATGACAATTTGAGCGTTTTTTGTTTGCTCTCGTACATCGTATGTTTAAACGTCAAATAAATTTTGAAGCGCTCACGACCCAAAAATGGCCAAATATTTTCCTAATATCTATCAATCGAGGTCACACAGTACAGTGGCACTCTAAATGTATTCGCCGTATGTAACAAAAGGTAGAAACTACAAAGGTTTTCTGGTAACTAAATATAGTTATATATTTTTATTTTTTCCCTTCCTTGTAAAATATCGCTCGATTCGTAATAAAGAATTCATATGATATCCGTTATAGCATTCTCCTGTTTTGCTTCATTTAGTTCTGTGAAAATACTTTTTGCGTATAAGAATATTGACAATATTACGTAGTAGTGGGTTTCTATAAATATCTTACGATGTAAGAGTGATCTTCATACGAGAAGATCCGCGTCACTTTTAGTTATTCTATCTAGTTCCACTAACTTTCAGCCCCCAATCCAATTATACATATAGAACTACATAGTTCTAGCACGTTCTAGTATATCATTATAGATAATTATAAGAAAATATTGAGGTACTTACTGATCGTCCTAACGGCATGGAACAAACTTAAAAAATAATTAAGATCATGAAACTGTGTATATTGACTAAACATTTTTACACAAATAAGTTATTTGGTAAAATAAAATAAATTATGACAAAAATATTTGCAGTCTATACTTGTATATGTATGCAAATCTGCCAACCAAACCTGCATGCAAAATATCAGCTCAATAGGCTGTTGTACACGGGTAGAGTAAACGGTAGAGTAGAGTGGTAGAGTACTAACTATCCCACAGCTATACTAATGTAGACATCACTGGTAGAGTAGAGTAGGTACTGAAATTAGGTAGAGTAGAGTAGCTAGCACCGCGGGCAAGCTACTCCACCGCTCTACTCTACCGTTTACTCTACCCGTGCACAGCAGTTTATTCGGATACTAGGAAGTGTCTAATGCCTAAGCCACACTTGACGAATTGATCCCGGCGTGAATTGCGTTATTTATTACATATAAATGACTTTAGTGTAACGGGCAAACTATCCGTCGCTCTGTTGCAGACCGCTCGTCCTCTGCTTTACATATTCGATAGTACCTATACACCACAAAGATTTAATTAGTACAAAGATTTTAGAGGATGATAGTATGTCCATTAATACGGAAAAAATTTACTATGGGGCCAACCACAGAATCGCGAAAAAAAAATCAGCTGTTCCATACAAAAGTACAACACTCGACTGAAATGTGTGGAAAAGCTGATTTTTTTTTCGCGATTCTGTGGTTGGCTCCATAGTAAAAATTGTTTGTATTAATAGACAAAGATAATTAATATCGTTTATCAAACTCCAACATAATATTTTTATCTGCTCAAAATAAAGAATATTTGATTGTTTACTTTTGAATCAAAAATAGGTTAATTTCGGAGATCCTGCCCTTAATTACTACCGTTTCAGTCGCTTCGTATTACTTTTTATAAGAATATAATTAATTGCACCACAAAAAATACTAAGTTGCACACCTAAAATACTGAAATGTTGCGTTGCGTGCGTTTTTGTAGGTTAGGTCATGGTTAGGTTAGGTTAGGTTAGATTGGTCAACAGATAAATGTGACATTTTGTGGCAGGCAGAGTATAAAACTACTTTGGTGAATTTAGCTGCGCTTCATGATAATTATTTTTGAATTTGTCTATCTTTATTAGTTATAGGTGATACGAATTTCACCGGGTCAACTAATATACCTATACGAGTATAATAAAATAACTTGTATAAGTAATGGCGTTCCTACGCGGATAATTTCGAGCTTTTCAAGCAAATGTGAAAGTCAAAAAGAGAATACCCAATAATAGAGATAATGTTACAATTTAATCAGTAGCATTCAAACATCAGTAGTATTTCTTTAGACTTAACAATTTTCGTCGACGACAGTACGTCGCGTCGTTACGCTACGAACAACGCGAACGTAGAAACCACTTGAACGGGTATATTGCCTAAGCAAACATTGTCCCACCGTTAGGGAATAATAATGATTGTTGTCTGTCTCTTTGCCTGACTTCTGTTTACAACTCGGCGAAATTTAATGGCGTCGAATGTAGCTGTTGTACACTTCGATTTGAGACTTAGTTTTTGGTCAATCAAAACAGCGAAAGAAAATGACATACTAACTACATTATCGCTTTTTCATTTTATTTAATAAAGTGCTTTAGCAAAATGTTTGAAATTAATATACCTACTCCTTCTCTTCTTTAAATAATGTATTCCATATTTTCCCCCGCATGTTAAGAGTAATTTGTCATCATACTTGATTCGCAACAATTCCAGTTCATTCCGTAAACGTTAGCGACATCAATCAACAGGCCAAAAAACAGAACCGTTGTCAAAGACAGATTTAATTTCTACGTCGCCGCGTATAAATTACAGCGCAATGTGTCGAACACTCAATAAGTAAAAAAAAGAAGAAAAAAAAGTAAACAATGAGGCGTAAAAAGCGCGGCAGAGAGCGCTTTAAAGCGCAAGCACAAGTCCCGTTTGTCTGCGTACAGTGCAACTGTGTGCGTGCCTCTGCAGGTATTGAAACGTAGGCTTCTCAGTTCCAATCGGTCCGTCGAGCGCCGAGCGTGTGTCGAGCGCTTTTAGTCCCAGGGAACGAATTACGAATTCGAAAATTGGAACGTGCAGACGGTCTTATTTTTTAAAAATATAAAAATTTGAACTTTTCAGTCTGTGAAATAATTTTAAAATGGCGAACGCTCACAAGGATTATTTGGAGTAGTTAAAACGTTATTTATTGTGGTTTTTGTTGGTGATAGATGACTAAATGCCGGTGGATTGATTGATGAATGATAATATTGTACAGTGATTTTGTGAATGAATGTTATTTGAGTGTCATATGTGATTGGTTTTATTGTGACCGTTGGAGGAATTTCAAGTAAGTTATCAACTTTTTTACTAAGCTTTTCATAGGCTGAATTTTTAAATACTTGTAATAATAATATACTAACAAGTGTGACTAATTTAAATAAATAAAAAATAGGTAAATAATAATAAATATTAGACACCATCACATTGTTCCAATACCAAATTAATAGTAGCTTGAGCACTAGTGTTATGGAAATTGGAAACAATTGGAAAATTGGACAGAAATTGGAATTTTCAATATTTACCGGACCGGGAATCGAACCCGGGACCTCTGGAGATAGTGAAATCGGCACCTTGAATACCGGTGCGTACACCACTCGGCCACGGGGGTCGTCAAAATAAGAAATTTGATGAATATATTTCCGTTAACTCAATTTAAATCATTTAATATACATTATTTCTTAATGTAGATAAAAAGATTAACACATCTTAGATTTCTGCGCGAACTGTCCATATAAATAAAACACTTTCACGGATTTTTTCACGCAATTTATTCAACAACTTAGTTAAATTTTAGTTGTTTTTTTTGAGATTTTTTGGTTTATCCGACGTTTCGGCACCTTTCCAGGGGCCGTGGTCACGGAAAACTACCCACTATTTTTTTGATTTTAATAAAAGAATATACCCACTCTAATTGTCTTTGTTTTTCGTTCGGAAACAGGATACGGTTAGGTATTAATTATTTTAACATTATATTTAATTATAACAAAATGATTTATTAATTTAATATTTTGATTTGTTTAAGTAATTTGGATAATAATTATTTATAGCAAAGCAAAAAGTTACTGACTCGACCACCAGTTCACAAAAGTTGGAGCCCTTCGGAGAAAGAACTGGCAAGAAAACTACACGAAGGGGGACGATCTCCATTTATTAAAATTATTTGCAAAAAGAACTAACCGTATCTTTAGTTCTTGCAGTGTGTGGTTTAGGTTGTGACTTTACTTGATGGATTATAGGGTCCCAAGCTGGTGGTATCTTCCAGGTAGATAAAAAGAGTTAAATAAAAATAAAATTACTAATAAATTTCTGGCCGCAGCTTTGCCCGCGTAAACTACACGATGTTTTCCCGTGGGAATTTATTATTTTACAGGGTAAATGTGCTTATTATATAGGTACTATTCCAAAACAATATATCTCTGTGCCAAATGGCATCCAGATGCGTTCAGCCTTTACGCTGTAATTGAGAAACAAACATCCAAACATTCGCATTTAAAATGTATGTTATCTTATATTAGTGAGATAAGAATAACACACGAACAAAATTTCAGAAGAATATATTTTTGTTACTTAATTATACTCGTTATATATCGGTCAAATAGCTAATGATTATGAGAAAAAAAGACGGTAAATGATATCAAAAACTATATAATAGAGGTTATTCCTACCGTAAGGTAAATCTTTTCTGTTTAACCGTAATTGGGTTTTGTAAAAAAAGCGAAACACGGATCTACGAATGAATGGCATGTTCAATTATCAATGCCAATTTCAATCTGAACCGTAAAATGGGTTTCATTTGGACCTGCCTTTAGAATGAAGGTTTACGTTTCCGCTCAAATAATTTAACCTTCGCAAGATGAAAGATGATTAGATGAAACTTCAGAATCACGGTAAAATTAATTTGAATTATATTTAACCAATTTTATTATAAGACTAAATTTGTACTGCGAAAATATGTATCTAATTTTCAAAAGGAAGTAGAAATCAGGTCATAAATGTAAATTTTCATAAACCTAGTTTTCAGCAATTTATTGTGTTGCGTTCTTTTGAATATGTAAAAAAATTAGTTTTATGTGGGGTCTTAATTCAACGAATTGTCGCTATATCGACGAAGACGCGATACCGTCTGTTTTTTTTCTACCCATATGCCGACTACAAATTGAAACGGTTTTAGTTTGCGCCTCGTAGATAAAGCACCTCGTAAAAAGTACCTAGTATGTATGCTATGCTAGACTATATTCTAATTTGTGTCAAAACCCAGATTCGTTATGGCATTTCGCCGTGATTGAGTCACAGACGTGACAGACATACATCCAAACTTTTGCATTTATATGTAATACTAGCTTACCGCCCGCGGCTTCACCCGTGTAGACTACACGACGTTATCCTGCGGGAATGTGATATTTTTCCGGGATGAAAAGTAGCATAGGTTCCTCTCCAGGCTACAAAGTATCTGTGTTCCAAATTTCAGCCAAATCCGTTCATCCAAGCCAAGCCAAACATCTAAATTTCATATTTATAATATTAGTAGGATTTGTTAAAAAAGGGTAAGAAGTAACGTATCTAGAGTAAATTCGACGTTCGTCTGTCCTCCTTTTCTTAGGGTATTAATTTGAAATTAACATTAAAAATTACACGGCTCTTACTTGTACCAGCCGATTTGTACGGAAAGTTAGCACATTATCGGAGGATTTAAAGTCCTCGAAACGTGTTAAATAGACGTGTTAAATCCGGCAAAAGCCATTTTACAGAAATTTTCACAATGGTCCATACCCCCAGCACAAACAACAGTCGTTCTTGTAATCGTATAGTAAACAATACCAGTACGCCTAGCATTCAACACTATCGTCATCATAATTTATTATTTTGTATGAAAACCAGAGCAGCGCTCCTGAGGTCGTTAAGGAACTAAAATTAAATAAATTTTTGACAGAAGCACATTGACAGTTTGATAGCATTTTAAGGGATGGTATAGTTATACGAATACCGCAACGAGAGCTAATCGTGCTTGGGGTACATACAGTCCTTTAAACGAGCATTTATCGACCTTCCGTAAACTTCACTACACCATATTCACCTAACCTATATTTGAAGGCAATTTAAATAAAATATTTCAAATCATATTAAGTTAGACACATGAGATCATTAACATTACATACTTTGCATTAATTTTCCCTATTTATAAAATTATAACCATATCTCTCGAATTAATTGCTCATTCGACCGTTTTATGTAAATTTTCTTGCAGAAAGATAAGCAGACTATTCTCAATTAGTTTGGAAATTAAGGTTAAGTGATACTTAAGTTTTGCGTGTGGCATATTAATAAATGAGTTGTATGTTGTTTTTCTAGTGTCAAAAATTATTATATCTTTTTAACCGACTTCAAAAAAAGGCGGAGGTTCTCAGTTCGGTTGTTTTTTTTTTTTTTTTTTAATGTTTGTTACCTCATAACTTTGTCAATTATAAACCGATTTTAGAAATTCTTTTTTGGTTTGAAAGCATATAGTTACAAATTGGTCCCATTGTTATACGGTCAGGATCTGATGATGGCATCCTGGAGAAATCAAGGGAACTCTTCAAATATTATAGGCACACCTATAGCGATTTTGGTATTTTCTTAAGTAACTCGTGCATTTGCTTTCGGTAAGCATCATTTGGTGAAGAGTAACTGATGATGAAGACCACATATGGCCATCGAAAACATTAATTAAATACTAAATATGTTACGGGCGCAATACGATTCCTTTAAGGTTCATAAGTAATTTTCAAGTATTTGCGACTGGTAGTCATCATCTCACGATGATGAGCTGGTGATGGAAGGTACAACTCCTCAATAGTTAGGAGTTGGAGGATAATTCTGTAAATATCGTTGATACGTAAATATTTGTAGTTGTTACCTTTCAGGTTATTTAGTTAAGCTGATGATGGAAGGTAAAACTCTTTAACGCTTAGGAGTTAAAGTATGTTTTTAAGTACTACAAGCGCCAATAGAACTTTAGGTTGTATTCTTTCAAGTAATTTAGGTTAGCTGATGTTGGAAGGAAACTGCATAACAGTTAAGAGTTGGAGGGTGGTGCTTGTCTGAGTTCTAATTTAGATATGGGCTATAGTCGTTGCACATTGAGCTACCCTTGCTCATTATGCGGTTTCTTATAGTAGATTTCTTACACTAAAAAAGGAAAAATAAACAAAAAGCTGAAAGTAACAAGAACGAATACTTAAAATTCAATTTCATTTCATTTCAAAATAGTGAAACAATAGTAAACAATATCTCATGCGCAGAGTGGTGTAAATTGTAACCTATCAAATACATATTAATATTAATATCTATTTGGCTTGACACCGACTTCAATCAGATCAGTAAGTTCAAGATTAATTAGAAAAAGTCCCGCACTTTCGTACTTTGAATTGAATGATTCAATTTATTTTTAACTTTTACTTGTTTTTGGGAAATGAGTTTTTGTTTGCAGTTTTGTTTTATCACAACTAGTTATCAAAAATATATTGGGAAAAAAAGACCTTAAGATGTTGTTTAGATGTTAGGCATCCAAACCAGTATATTGTTAAGTCTATTAAAAGTTAGGTATCGTATTTTTAGACGACAGAATTCGCCTATCACGAGTAATATGGAATCACTGCAATCAGCTTCTGGAAAATGAATGAAAACATATTTTTATACGTTTAATTAGCTAGTTTATATAGATTTTTTACTTATATAGATTTTTTTACTCTTGTCGAAGTGAAACTTAAAATTTCGCCGTTTACTTCGTCCGTTATGTATACCGCCTCATATGGGAGAGTTCCCATTTTGCCTTTTTCCTTCTAGATCTCGGTATAAATCACAGAACAATCTTTCCGTGCTCTGTGGTATAAATATTTATCAAAATTGGTTTAGTGGTTCAGGTGTTGAAAAAGAACAAACCAAAATAGGTTTTCTTGCATTTTTTAAATTTGTACTAACTTTTCACTCTCGGCTTTGACGGCTAAATGATGTTTTCCCGTGGAAATGTTATTAATGTTTTCCCGAGGCTATAAAGAAGCCTTATAAAATCTAGACCATATATATCTATTTGGCAAATTTAATCCAGATCTGTTTATGCTTGAAACATCCAAAATTTCGCATCAAGAAAGATTTCATATCATAATAAAAACAAACATAATTTGAACACGATATCGTGTGGTGTCCATGCCAAACTAGTTTGAATTAGAAATAGCCAAAGTTATCAAACTACGCAAAGCTTTGATAGTGCAAAGCTAAACAGTTCAAGTCGTAAGTATACCTACTATATTTAATTAATTTTTGTACTTAAACATTTTTTGTATGATTATTACATACATAGGTTAGCTGATATTTTTTGTTGTTAGGTATTATTAATTTACTCGTTTTTGAGTAGCAAGTTGGTTTTTATTTAGTTTCGAATATTATCTTTTTTAAAAGCTTAACTGATTGAAAAGGCAGTAGGTAATAAAAAAAATCGACTCGTCTCATAACTAGCTCCGATGGGACGATCGATGCTCCGATAGTTGTGAGAGGGGTGGATTTTTCCTAATACTTCATTTCTACAATATAAAAAATTGCATTGTGAATGTAAATAGTATAATAGCTTTACGGATGTCACACATCCTCGAAAATCGGAAAATCAACTTTATGTATTGCTAACTTCGATCAACAATAACACCTAGTTCTAGATACATAGTTGGAGTGACAGACATGGCCATCGTTATACTTGAGAGTATAATTATAAGTAGATTATTTTGACAGTGTCAATAATATGGTATTTCAAACTTGGAACGCTTCCTGTCATTTATAATATAAGATCGTAACATTCGTAACCTTTTTTCTCCGTTTAAAAAAAGTCAGTCTGTGTCATATAAAATTTTCATTTAGTGCGTGAGCCTTCATCTAGTACTATTGTTGATCGAAGATTGTTAATTAATAAAACATTTTTATTCCAAATATTTTGGATAGTAGAATAATTTTAGTAAATCAACTTGACACTACATTCATTTCAAGCTATTTGTCCAACATTATTATACTATAAGAATTCAATACTTTTATTTTTGAAGTAAATGTCATAACAGAAAAAAAATCTTAGGTATACAGATCCCATAGAGTATATTTATTTTTTATAGTGGCACAATTATCTTTACAAACAAAAACAACCTCCTAACGATTTACACCAAAAACTTATTAAATCAACAAACAAAAAAAAGAACAACGCCATTTTCTGAGATTAATTACGTTAATTAGCAACCTAGAATAATGTACACGCTGAAGCAGGCTTATTTTCACGTTCTACAATTTCCACTTTCATTTTGGCAAAGTGTTTTAATATGATTAACCGGCCCGAAATTACTCAGATGCTTTGTAAAATCTTAAAGTGTCTCCGACGGAAGGTGGAGCTTATTCGGAGATTTCATGCACAGAAAATTCTCAGTATTTGGAAATCTTAAAATTACTTCAAGCGCTCACTTTTAAAGAAAATGAGTTTTAAACTTTTGCATCAGTACTTGAATAGGTTTGACGACCTCCCTGGCCGAGTGGTGTACGCACCGGTTTTTAAGGTGCCGCTATCTCTGGTTTGATTGGTCGGGTGCTATATTCCAGTGGCTGCCGATATCCTCCAGTGGTGGTGGACAACGGGAATAAATCAGTTGGCTAAATATTGAAAATTAATTTTTTAACATTTTCTCGTGTCTGGGTGTATGTGGTAACCCGTCGTTGTTTCCTTGCCATAACGCAAGGAGCAAAATATATAAGGGTGTCCAATATTTATTCCAATATTTATGTTCTTGTCATTTAAAAGGTAGGAAAATGTTGACGATTTATAACTACATATTTATTATATCTAAGTGAACAAATAGATTTTTTATTATATTTATTTATTTATTAACTAGGTTAGATAGGTTTTTCTCTTCACTTTTTTGCATAGTTATATTTTCGATTCGAGTAACTTTTTACTTAGTTTTATTTTTTGCTGTGGCTACCTGGGTATTACTACACTTGCGTTAATAGAGAGCTAAGCATGTTATTATAAGCACTTTGAACTAAACGCACGGTTAAATCAATTATTTATACAAAACTTATGTTTCAAACAAAAAAAAAGAAATAGGGCACCAGCAAAGAAGACTTTGAAAAAATAACTGAAAAACACATTCTGTAAAATAAAGGATTTTAACTAAGGGTTCCTGTTAACTCCTACTTAATATTTATTTACCGTAGCATAAACTAATGTAAAATGTTAAAAATTTGTGATAGAATTGGAATGAAAAAAAATCCACTTCTATCACCTAAGTTCACTTATATTTGATCTTCACATAATGAGGAGTAAAAAAATGAAAAATCCTCATTCCACTTTTTAAAGGCACAATGAGCTTTCAAACGTCGGAGAGATGCCATTGTAAGCGTCGAATCCGGTATTATAATGAGGGTTGTGTGAGCTTTAAGAATTGATTTTTCTCTTCACGTTTTCCAAATCGTTCAATGTTTGTACGAATAATCAGTGTTATACTTCTATCTGTGAAATAATGTATGTCCTAGTTTACAAACTTCAAAAGCATAAAAGTTATACAAAAAAAAAATGTATTCCCATTCTCATGTTTTTTTTTCCATATTTATCCCATTCTTTACTATAAACACATAAAAAAACTATTTTACTAAATTAGTATATTTAAACAAGATATTGATATAGTTAAAGGACAGAAGATTCATAAACGGTAAAGTAATTAAGCTGGTTCGTCGAATTATAACGTCTCGGGTCGTAAAATTTCTTAATTTTATGGTGACGATGTTACCATAATTAAATTAGTAATCAGTCGTGTCATTGAGATTATTCCGAAATAAACCAGAGTAGTTGAGGCGGTAAAGAGTTACATCAATGGGAAGGCAGAGTTCTCACGTTGGAAATGATAAAATAAACTATGTTACACTTATTTCTTGTACCATCATGTAATTAGCATTATATGTAAGTATGAAAATTACTATTGTCTTGCGCATCAAAGAATTAAAAATATGCAGAGAGCCATTCAGCATGATTATTTTGAATGGGAAACTAACTCCATTTCTCTGTATGTATGGCTGTATTTTTTACTCTGAAACCACTCACACTTCACTTAACTTAAGTTTTGAAGAGGGATAGATTAGACGTTCACAAAAAACTATTTTTTATATAAACAAGAGCGCGAAATAACCCAAGTATATTTATTAGAAAGCACGTTAGTGAATAAAGTTTAACGAGAATATAAAATATTTTGATAGGAAATATTGAACTACAAAATGACCAAAATGCATAATATATTTTCTACTTAACTATGTCACGTGGCACAACATGCCAACTACTTTTAACTGAACTAAAAGCAACACAAAATATATGTTTATGTTAAAGACCATGGACCATTATCATTAAGGCATCTTTACATAATATTACAAACAAATAAACCTATAAAGGCCAAAAAGTATATCACAAAGGTCAAATATGACGTATATTGATGACACTAAAATAGCCATAATTAATTAAAAGCCACCTAATGGTGTAATCAAAGTAATAAATTTTGATGCGAACTCGTTTATACGAAATCAATTATCAGATCGCAGCGTGGTCGATGAAAATATTTGTTGATTAAGATTTGTTTCGCAAAGAAACAACAATTTTATTTTGGACTTAGTCGCAACAATATTTATGTCTTAAATATTTAGACATAATTACTAAAAATACTACTTGGAGGGAGCAGAACAATGAAGTTTTCAGCATACCTAGAGTTATTCATTCCTATTTCCTTGAAAATTCTGATTTCTCAGGTTACATTTTTCCCCCGATCTGTATAAGTTCTTTGACAAATTAAATTACACAATATTTTATGAGCATCTCCGTTTGACTGGTACTTTTATTTATTTGTCTAAGGTATTTCTTGTCTAGAGCCTTATGGTCTAACATACCGTCACTCGGTTTGCACCTTTTGATTATCGATTTGTCATTTAAAAAAAAGAAAATAATTGGTAATCCATCACATACATTAAAACCAAGTGTTATGGTAATTGGAACCAACGACGGGTATAAATTTAAAATAATATTAAGTTTGTTTGCTACATTTACCTGACCGGTAATCAAACCAGGGACCTCAGAGGTAGCGGTACTCTAAAAACCAGTGCGTTCGCCATTCAACCGTGGAGGTAGTCTTCTTAAATTGGCATAGTTTATGTCGCTATTTGTTTACTTCTTTGATACATTAGTCCAATTCGGTATCATGATCGTATTAAACTACATGAACACAAGAGCAACGCCTCTTCCGGTTGAAAAAGGAAATCAAATTCAAAAGATATTTGACAACAGCGGTTTGACAGCTTATGTCGGATAGTATGTGATTATATCATGAAGCTCGACTTAATACTGAGGTAACTGGAGAGTGCAGTACTAACACTTTTTTGTTCCCAAAAATTACACAGTGGCTGTCTTCCGTCTCACCTTCACTTTAAAAAAATACGTATGGTCATATGAGACAACTGACAGCCACTACATACATAAATGTCAAATTTGCTGGGTACACTTTTTTATTCAGGGTGAGAACTCCAGTTACCTCAGTATTAAATCGAGCTTCATGGATTATATGCTCTTTAAGTATATTTACTACGATTACCATAACAACAGTTTTCTTGGTACGGTCGGCAAGTAAGTGGTCTACCAGTTTTGACAAAAATTCGTGTGTACCTAAAAATATTTGTGCATGGGAAAATCAACCCTGTTGTTGACGCGCGAATGATTTTCAACCTTAGGGTGATAGACCACTTTCTTGGCCGACCATACATACTCGTACAATCCGATTTCCCGCAAACGACAGATGTGTCGATAGCACCAACGACGTCTATTCCGGCTCTCAGTATTTGATGTGCCTATTATTATTCCTGATTCCCTACATACTACTGACATCAGAGGCTTTTGATGTCTGAACAATACCAATATCTTAGATGCTGGCTGTTTGAAGCTAAAGATTTATCTCTTCAACTTACCCGTTGGTGAGTTTGTATTTATCAAGCCACGCGTAAATCAGTAGGTACTGCCCTTACACAATGTCCATACAGAAATAAACGTGTAGTTACTGGCTCTTACTTAGTATGAATGTAGATGTATGATGTAAACCTTCCTCTTGAATCATCCTGTATACGGCATTAAATCTGTTGCATAGTTTGAAAGATCAAAACGGACCTAAACGTCAAGATATTTTTTTTTACCTACTATGTTGAGATGACGAGTCATTGCTCATAGAAGACATCAATACCCCAGTATGAAAAACTATCGTAATGGTAATTATTTTGAACTAGCTTTCCGCCCGCGGCTTCGCCCGCGTGGATTACACGACGTTATCCCGCGGGAATGAGATACTTTTCCGGGATAAAAAGTAGCCTATGTTCCTCTCCAGGCTACAAAGTATCTATGACCCAAATTTCAGTCAAATCCGTTCAGTCGTTTTGGCGTAGGGCAGGCGTATCGGTTTTGGCCATTTTAAGGTTTTTTTCACTTTTAACCACTTAGTGCTTAATTATCTTAAGTATTTTAGAGAAAATCTATAATGTAGAGTTATAGATAATTTATCGACCTTTAAGGGTACAATATACAAAGTAAAAAAAAACAATAGTTTTTTTATTTAGAACAAATTCTGCGGAGGGGGCCAAATACACCGTTTGCATTGGTTTTGGCCACTTTCATAAAATTACTATATTTATAAATTGAGTTTATGCTTAATTGATGTCTTATTAGAGTTCTGGACTAAAACACTACATGAAATAGTATTTCAATCACAGCTAGCTCCTTACTACAATTTTATAAGTATACCTTTATCACTTGATTAAAAGAAAATTAGCAGATTGAGGCTAGTGTAGGCTAGTGCCTACACTAGCCTTAATCCGCTAATTTTCTAGTATGTTAGCTAACAAAAGTGAGCTGTGAGTCTTTCAAAATAAATGAACTTTATGATAGGTTGGAAACTTTCTACTAATGCCAAAGTGGCCAAAGGTGGCACAATGCTAAAATTTCTAGCCCCACTTTTGGCCACTTATTGTTTCCCAACTTTTTGTAAGAACAGTGAAAAAACAACACTTAATCCACATAGAAGAAACATATTCCAATATGATATAAAATAACTAATAACCATAAAATAATTTTATTGTAGAAAAAAAATGATTTTACAAAACCTTTACCCTTAACATTTTGATAAAGAATTTTACAAAATGTTAACTTTGAAACATAACACGTGTTTATTTCTAAAATATCGTACTACATAAAAAAAGCTAAGTGCTGTAATTATTAACTAAAAGTCCAATCATTTATTCGCCATTAATAAATATAAGCAATAATTATTTAATTCCTATTTATATAACTTTAAAGTGAAAAGTGACCAAAACCGGTACAGTGGCCAAAACCGGTACGCCTGCCCTAATTGAGTAACAAACAATCAAACATCTAAACTTTCACATTTATAATATTAAGCAGGAAGTAGGATAGTAAACTATACCGTCCTTCAAAAGCTGACAAAGTGATGCTGGGAACAGTCTAAATTTCATTAAAATCCGTTCAGAAGTTTTTGAGATATAGTCATATTATGGTAGGTACAATAATTTACATAAAAAAATAGAAATAAAAAAGTAGGTGCCTATGTTTGGCTTTTTCTTGCTCCTGGCTAGAACCGACCTCGAAAGGTAGGCACTTTGAAGATATTATTTTTTCCTTTTCAGTTGAAAGGTTCTTTTTGAAGTCGGTTTAATTTTTGAAATTTAATTTTTTATACTCATCCCATTGATTACGCTATAAAAAATAATTACAAAATATTTTCATAAATAATTATTTTAAATGTCTAACATTACCTTAATAAAACTTTACAAAATCTATTAATAATGGGTTTCGATATTTAAACTGATGGTTAAGTAAATGAAAGGCTTAAATAATATGAATACTTAAGTAGTATTAACATAGTATTAACGGATAATTATATGTTTCTTTTTACTTCCGTTTCAATGACGTTGAAAAACAAGGGTTCCAATTGTATTTTTCAATTTGATCAATGATGTTGATGTATAGAACAATAATATTATCATTAGCGTCAAAATGGCGGCGACAATGTGATAATGTTAGTAATATAATATAATGAAAATAATCTTATAGTGGGGATTAGCGGCTGGCATTAATGCTATATTCATCTTGCAAAAACGAGCAATCAGGGCCATCTATAAACTAGGCTCCAAAACTTCGCTTAGAGACAAGTTCAAGGAAATAGGTATACTGACAGCTGCATCTCAATTTATATTAAATTGCATTCTTTTTGTACGTCGCAATATTAACTTGTATACCAAACATGGTGATTTACACAATCGTAATACTAGAAATAGAAACAAGCTCGTAATGCCTCGGTACCGTTTAGAAAAGGTGCACGGATCTTTCGTTGGTCAAGGTATACACATATATAACAAAATCCCAAGTGATATCTTGGATTTACCATATCTAGAGTTTAAGAATCATATAAAGAGTGGCCTCCTCAAAAAAGGCTATTACACTGTAAATGATTATTTGAACGACAAAACACCTTGGTCGTAACACTCGTAACGAATGTTCCTAGTATGATATTGTGAGTCGTGTCCTATATTTTATATTATTAGCGTTTATATGTTAAGCTTTTAATTCGGTCATTTAAGGTAGGCAGTTTGAGTATGTCATGCTCACTAAAACATTTCTACGGTGGTGGCGTGTGAGGCGGGTCGTTACGTTCCCTAAAATATGGTTGAGCGAAGCGATGGCTGGTTCATGCGTCATGCTCGTGAACGGGTGCTGCCAGTGGGAATGGGTCTGCTCTTATCTGCTTGCTTTAAAATGTGTTTTCTTTTGTTTTTATTCATTTTATTAAGAATTACATTTGAAACATGTATGGCGCAACTTGCAGTATATAGTAGAATTGTCTTTTGTTTTTAACTAATATTAAAGCTTTAAGTAGAGTTCCTAAGTACTTAATTGAAAATTGTTCACCGCTATGATCATTAGTTCGCCTATACTTAACTGTATTTATCATAACCCATTGTGTAATTGTGATGGAAACTGACCTTAGTCATACCATGTTAAGGTCATTTTTCAATTTGACGACTCTGTATGAAATAAAACAGGGAGAAAAAAACAACCCTTGGAGTTTCTTGCCGGTTCTTCTCCAAGGCCTCCCGCTGTAGGGTTTGCGAACCGATGGCGTAGCTTCTATGACGTTCACAAGTATTGTAAATAACAATCTAAATTGAATAAACAAATTTGAATCTTGAATCTTGAATCTTGAATTGAAAATTCTAACAGCGATATTCAAATGTTATTTGGAAACCATGTTTGTGCTTATAATATGATTTCATCGTCATCATCGTTCGGCTGACATGATGAACAATATAATTTACAAAAAAAAATTATATAAGTGCTTACATAGTACTTTTATATATTAAATTTTGAAGAGGGTCCCAGTGCTGTATGATAAGTGGTACGAAAAAGCTCTATATGATTTTTGAGAAAGCTTTGAATTTATTTGATTAATGTTTGATTGGCCAAACATTGGTAAAAAAATCGCAATCTCATAATAAATATTAATTGGACTTTTTTTGTCACACCTTGTATATGTCGTGGTCAGATAACTGAATTGATTATTTTATGTAATAATTGGTCATTTCACGAAATAGTCGTATTTCCTGAAATTATCAAAATCCGCTGGTCATATCATTGAATGATCAGCGTTTAATGATATAAACAGCTAAACGCATGGCCATTTCATGAAATGGTTAATTGCTAGTGATCATATCGTAAAATAGTCACATTGTGCCCCGCTAGAGGTACTGATGTCGTTTTTTTTATTGTTTGTACATATTTTTTATTACAAAAGTTAGTAATAATGCGACAAATGTAAGTATGTTCTTATTACAAATTGATATACAAGTGCAATCAAATGCACGGTAGAGTGTAGCAAAGAGGCCAGCGCAAATCCCAATAAAAGAAATAGGTAGTTTTTGATTAGGTTAGGTTAGAACTGTGACGAAAAACAGCGCGAGCCGAGCGAGCGAAGCGAGCATGCAGCGGCAGCGGCCGGCGAAGCGCCAGAATAAAAATTAAAAAAGACAAACTTTGATCTCACGGAAACATTACATTAATTTCCACACATTTATACACTTGGTGTGCTTTACACCTTTGCAAAATGAAACATTTCTACAAATTTTATCAAATAATTTCTAGGCTATTTTTAAAGCTCTGTGATTTCAAGCTTTGTTTTCTTATTTGAACTAGGTATGTCTAAAAGTTTTCATATAAATCAGCCAGCCAGAAAAACACAAAATATGAAACTGAAAACAAACAGTTAGCTCAAAGTAAACTTTAGAACAATAACATAACATAACAACGTACCTACACAAAGATAAATAAACTGGAAAGCAATAAAAAATAGATATTTTTATGTTTGCACATGAAAGAAAAGGTTTGAAGGATCAACCGTGCCGGATTGTTGTTATTGAATACAACACAAAGCCAAAACAGATATAGGTGACCCGTAAAGAAAACATCTTTGCTATTGTGAAAGTTAAATAGATGGCGGTAGGTGTCCGTTTCAGTTGGTAAATTTAGTTGAGCTTTAGTTCAGAAACTCAGAGGGTGAGCTAAAATCAAAATCACCGGAATGAAATGATATTCGTAGTCGAATGGTATGTACTTACCTACTACGTACACAACTAATAGTGTATTATAATGTAATAAAAAAACATTAATAGTAATGTGGTGTGCTACTTTGAAGAGATGATTGCATACCGGTATACCTAGCATGAAAAAAAAAATGATGAAATGAAAAAATTATGCTAATCGAGTAGTAAACTACACCGTCCATCAAATGCTGTCTAATATGTATTGAATTTCAGTTCCATAAACGACCGAAAGAGGCGCTGCTCTGGTTTTATATATATTCACTAATATCTTACTTATCTATACTTAAAGAAGAAAGATTTGATTGTTTGTTTGTTTGTTTGCATCGAATAGGCTCCGAAACTACTGGAGCGATTTAGAAGCTACATTCTTCCCGAGTGACATAGGCTATATTTTATTCCGATATTCCCAAGGGAACGGGTACCGCGCGGGTGAAACTGCGAGAATGCGCTAGTCCTACTAATATCCTACTAATATTATAAATGTGAAAGTTTAGATGTTCGGATGTTTGTTACTCAATCACACCAAAACGGCTGAACGGATTTGGCTGAATTTTTTGAGACAAATACTTTGTAGCCTGTAGAAGAACATAGGCTACTTTTATTCCGGAAAAATATCACATTCGCGCAGGATGGCATCGTGTCGTCCACGCGGGCGAAGCCGCTGGCGGAAAGCTAGTACAAAACAATACACGATCACGATAAGGTTTACCATAACGACAGTTTTTCGTGCTAGAGCTGATGTTATATCAATTACTGGCTTTCCGCCCGCGGCCTCGCCCGCGTGGTCTATACCACGTTCTATGCCATGCGCTATCAGTAAGCAGACCTATTACTTAGACTGAGCAAAGGAAAATAGATCTTGTGACGAACCTTATAATACTATCAGTTTACATTTAAGTCATCATTAACCTTATTTTTGAAATATGTACTGCAGTTGATAGTTTTATAAACGGGATGCTATTAACAGCTTTGCTTCGTGAACTGTGTCACAGCTGGAAGGGGTATAGGGGTACGCAAACCATTGAGCATTTAAAGCGTCATGAAATGCCAAGCCCATATAATTTGACATTTCTCTTGTTTACTATAAACTGTGCAAATTGTTTGCATACAGTAGCTGGGGGTCGAGACTAGATTATAAGTTTTGTGAATCAATTGACTATTTTATGAATGAAACTGATATAAAATAAATCATGTGATCTAGACTAGTCCAATGAATTTAATAACAAAACAAGAGTAACAAAAATATAAACTTATCTGAACTGTCTTTAAAATCAGTAGCCCTGGCACGAAAAACTATCGTTTTGGTAATTGTTATTGTAATCGTATTATTTTGTATGATAACCAGAGCAGCGCCTTTTTCGGTCATGCAAGAAACTGAAATTCAATAAATATTTGACTTTAGTTGTTTTAAAGATTGAAAAATGCAGTGTAAACATTAATTGATAATGGTTCAATCAGCAAGAATTAAAACCGTGCTCAGTTCATTAAACGTGTCAATCACAGCACAATATGAGACAGCCAATCAAAAGCGGCATTTTATCACACGTCTCGTGCAAATCAATAAACTTCCTACCGCGGCCATGATGACGTTATAAAAGCTTCAGCTAAAGAAAATTGGAAATCATTTTCATAACTTTATCATCAGTAGCCATATAAGTTCCCCACTGCTAGGGTTCAGTCCTTTCTTATGGATGGATAAGAAGAATGGGCCATGAACCACCACGTGGGCCCTGTGTACATTGGTGGTCATTGTCAACTGCAAACGCGCCGGGACCAACGGCTAAACGTGCTTTCGAAGCACGAAGAAGCTCGAGATAGTCCATTTTTGTTCACCCATCATGTGACCAACCTTTGAGAAAGTTGCTTAACTCCAACAATTGCAGGCTGAGCGAGTTAACACCACTGCACCAAGGGCTCCTCCTGTTTTTACAAGTCTCGTGTAAATCAAGAAACTTCGTTCGCGCCATAATGACGAACGTGACAAAGCTTCAGCTAGAAGTCAGTATTTAAACATTTTCATTGGTTACAATGATAACAACAGCGACCCTCTTTTAAGCCCATGATTCTATTTATTATCGTATATTGCAAGAAGCTCAAAATGTTATGCCACTTTGTTAGGTATGCAACATAGGATGGGTAATGTTATGCTCCTATAGTATGTGCTGAGGGCACGATTAACTATTGATTCCGGCTGAATTTGCATCATCAAGTCTTCGTGATCCATCTGTAAGGAAGGTATGTGCTGCAGCAGTAAGGACAATGTAAATTAATGATAACGATCATCACATTGCAGTTCACGATTTTATGACCGTGGTACCTACGTAAAGCTCGCTTTGTTTTCTACACAAATTATTGATCGTCATTCTTAACAATCAATTTATTTTATTTTTTGAAAAAGCACAGTCGACAATATCGGCTTTTATTTTCTGCAGAACGCCAAGTAAGTTACTTATCAAAGAATCTTGTCAATTGTTTAGCCACTCAGTTAAACAGCAATATAATTCCGATCTCCTTAATTACTTGAAAGTAATTATGTCTCATCAATGTTGTATTTCAATGGTTCGAAATAGACTTTAATTAAAGTAGGAGATTCGGCGTCATTTCCTAAAGTTGACGTAGCGAGTCCATCTTGAACGATCTCATTGTCCTGCTTAATGAGTGTTAAGCGTTGATATTAAGTTAATTATTATTTCCATCAATCTTTGTGATAGCATCTCGGATGTTTGTGTTTCTGTTGAGTCAACTGGATGTTGCAAAAATGATTGTGAACTGATTTTATATTTTGGAAGCTCTTCTGTGATTAGGCACATAATTTGTAACTTTGATAACTTTTATAAATTTGATTATACTAGATAGTTATTGAAGCTTTTTTGCGTATAATAAATTAAAATGCAATACCTTCACTAATTTCTATTTGACGTCAGTTTTAGGTCTTCTTTTTTAATTTCTCTAATAAATTAGCAATTATTTTTTATGGTTTCTTGTGGTTTTCAAATAAATATGATTAAACATGGAATGTTTGAAATGTAGTAGCATACATAAGAAACATAAATCTACGTTTAAAACTTACGTTTACTATAACAAACAACACTGAGCATAATATATTGATCTGTTTTCAAGCTAAGCAGCTTCGTTTTCGTATATGAACGTCCAGCTTAGCTTTTGTGTTCTTTGCATGAATTTTGTTCCGTCTGAACTGAAGATACTTCATCGCACCTTCGAGCTCGTAATTAATAATGATTAAGTACATAATAAAATTTTGCATTTTCAAATAAGAGTCGAAATGTTATTGCAATAATCAGTACCTATCGTCATATCAAATAACAAATTTAATATTTAAATCTTCTTTGTCATGGAATAATAATTCCATTCAATCTGTTATTGAACCTTGTTTTGCGTTAAAGAACAAAAAAGTAATGAAACCACAGAACTGAATAATCTATCTATCCAGCAGATCGTTTCAAATACCAACAAAAGAGAGGAAAAAAGCGGTAAAAAACAAACGGATAATACCAGTATCCTTAGAAGCCGCGATCGGTACAAAGCAAACTGTTAGAATTACCCCCTCTCTATGTAAATATTGACGGATGACCCCGAAGGAGGGCTCGTCTTGACCTTCTTGTTATGACTTGCCATCGCACAAAGTTTACTTAGAAGTTTTGATGCCGGTATGTTTGCTTTGATAAAAATGGGAAACGGTATAGGTAGGTGTTATTTATTGTTTCTACTTTCCGTGTTTTTAACCGACTTGTGTGTGATATTGTTGGAATTTTGTAATATTTTAGTAAAGCGTTACATTTTGTTTTTCATCAAGCACGTAAGTGTGTATATGTTTGTTGGTTTATATGTTTACAATTATTTTTAAATTCTAGAAAAAAATCGATTTGCCTCCTATTTCATCTTAATTGATTGTTCTTGAATACTTGAACCTCTGCAAAGATGTGGTTCTCGAATGTCGAGGGAAGTAATTTCCTTACATTTGATGCAATAAACATGACCAACAGGGTAAGAATCAATAAATACTTCTCCGTCGTGTCAATGGCAAGCACAAAATCAAAAGACGTTGGCCCAAAACTGTACCACTCTTACGGCGTTATCCGCAGCCAACATCGGCGTGTTCTTACACCTTTTTCCTTAGCTCAGCAGTCAGAGCATTCGCCTGTACGGCTGAAAGTTACAGGGTCAATTTCTGCTGGGAGCTAATTAATAAAAAAAATATCACAAGGAAATGCATGCAAGATGCATCGTTACACAAATAAATGAAATTGCAAAATACTGACACACCTTAAATCTTAAACGTCTGCCCGATACCTGTTTCATTACTAAACGAGGCTTCCTCATGAGATCCTTTTGAACGCCAGGTCGGCTATGGCCGACAAATGCAAACACGTGCCCAACACGCCACCGTCGTCAGCCGACAAGAAAACTTTTGTTTTGGGCATGTTTTTATTTGTCGGCCATAGCCGACCGTGACATCCAAAAGGTTAATACTGAGTATCCGATACTAATTTGAACATTGATTCATCATCATCATCAGCCATTAGCCATTGGCCACTGCTGAGGCACAGGAATCATCCCATGGAGTCAGAATCAGTAAGCCTGCAAACGCATTCGAAACCAACGGTATAATCTGCCTTCCGAAGCAAGGAGGAACTACAGATTACTATCTGTCTACTACCAATCTACTGATTGGTCACCCATCCAGTACCGACCATTATGAAAGTTGCTTAACAACAATGATCGGTTGCCTAGCGCGCTAGCCACTACGCCACGGTCATCTGCGCCACAGGTTTCTCAATAAACGTTGAGTTGGTAAATCGTTTTTCTTCAGCGTTACACCCAAAAACCAGAGTAGGGTGTAATTTTGACATCGGGAGTCTACAAAGGGTATAATTCCGGAGCCATCGTCAAAGACATTGTTGTTTCGCAAACAGAAAATGAATCTTTCAAACGCAGGATTTCAGGACAGTGGGATAAACGTAATACAGAAGTTTATCGCAATTTGTTCAGGCCTTTTTAATCAAACTCTGCTCGTAGTTTAATCTTGATAACATTCCGGGTCTAATTCCAATTGGCCGTTTGTAATTTTAAGGCTTTGTTTGGAGTTTGTACCGATTGTCAAAGGCAAATTGCTTTTTTGTTGAATTGAAATTATGATCGTTGTGAGGACCATAAAAGCTTATTAATTCTGTCAGGAAATTGTTCAACAAATTTTAATTATTATAATGGGTTTTAATCGATTCGGAAAGTGCTAAATTTATGTCTCATTGAAGATGGATTGATATTTTCACGCTGCTTTGGTGTAAGTTGAACTAATTTTGTACCAGGAAATTACCGTTTGCTGACTTGCTGAATGCAGTCAATCGCTAGCTACGTTGATTTTTAATGAGCATTGCTGTAGGAGTTGGCTTCGAAAGGAAACGGAATTATATCTATGTAGTTGTATTGCATTTCCAGTTATTTAGGTTAATCACCATCTTATATTATGTAATTTGGGAAAGCTTTTCTAGAATCCCTGTATTTCATTAGGTACTTCAAATATTACATTATCAGCGTTAAGTAAGATACAAACTCTTCACACTTGCAATATCAGCTAAGTAGATTCTTGCAACTGTTATCAATTCTAAGGTAAGGCGACGACAGCAGACACTATAGATACTCAGTGTATACATTGTCTGTTGCACAGACGTAGAATTTTTTGTATCTAGCTTCTTCCACTTGACACATACTCGTCACCGATCAAAATTGTTCGGTGTAGTAACAGTAGTGAAAACTAAAAGTCGTCAGTTGAAGACACAAACAACATCAACAAATTTCCTTACTTGTACTGAGTAGTCCGTCAAATTGCCGCTACCTGACACAGCAACTCGGTTTCCTGTGATAGTGTACCATGTCGGTAACAAAGTGTCTGATTGCCGCAACCGGATACAGCACCTCGGTTTCTTGTAATGGTGTACC
The DNA here is from genome assembly GCA_949710035.1 of Crambus lathoniellus. Taxonomy (NCBI): domain Eukaryota; kingdom Metazoa; phylum Arthropoda; class Insecta; order Lepidoptera; family Crambidae; genus Crambus; species Crambus lathoniellus. Next base: position 17,622,917 of record OX453315.1, read on the forward strand.
ATGTCGGTAACAGAGTGTCCGATCGCGGCAACCGGACACAGCAACTTGTTTCCTGTGATAGTGATATCAACTGTTTCCAATCTTATATTGTTTAATAACTTTCTTGCAAAAACTATGGATACAGGAGGACAGGCAGATGTCATATACACAGACTACAGTAAAGCTTTCGACATAATTAACCATAAAACGCTAATAAATAAACTTTTGCGTGTCGGTATTTGTGGCGATCTTTTGCGATGGTTTTCATCCTACATTGAATTCCGATTGCAAGCAGTGGTAGTTAATAATTACTCATCTGATTGGGTTATCGTTCCAAGTGGGGTACCGCAGGGGTCACTGCTTGGGCCGCTGCTTTTTGTGATTTTTATAGCTGACATTAACACGTGCCTCAGGCACTCAAGTTTACTCTGTTTTGCGGATGACATGAAGGTCTACGCTGATGTAAGATCCTTGGATGACGCAGCAGCCTTGCAATCCGATTTGGATAGACTCGAGATTTATTGTCAGGCTAATGATCTAGATTTAAACCCGTCTAAGTGTTGTTTGGTCACATTTGCTCGGAAACGTAACTTGATATCATTTAGGTACACTCTTAAAGGTTCAACCTTGGAAACAAAGTCTACTGTGCGTGATTTGGGTGTCCTCCATGACTCTAAACTGCTATTTGATGCGCACATTGACAGCATTGTGACTAGAGCATCTAAGTCACTGGGATTTGTTATGCGCTGTGCAAAGGAATTTTCATTCGTTAAGACCTTAAAGATTTTGTACTGTTCATTCGTCCGCAGTATTCTTGAATTATGCCAGTCAAACTTGGAATCCTCGCTATGACACTTACATTTCACGAATTGAACATATTCAGAAAAGGTTTATACGATTTCTTTGTTACCGTACCAAGGATTGCTATAGTTCCTCGAACTACTATATACTCTGTCGGAAGCATCACCTCTTACCGCTTACTTTGCGACGCGAGATCAATGACCTGACGTTTTTGCTAAGGCTTGCATCGGGTTTATTGGACTGCTCGGAGCTCCTGCAACAGATACAGTTGAGAGTGCCCTCTAGGTCCCTCAGAAGCAGTTCACTTGTATTTCTCCCCCGTGCCCACACGAACTACAGGCAAAATGAATTCATATGGCGTGCGAGTGATAACTTCAATAATTTATGCAATCAATTGAACTTGGATTTGTTCAACACTAGTGTGGCGATGGCAAGGAATGCGTTAAGCAAACGGTTTTTTGACTGGTAATTTATTAATATTAGTTATAAGAGTAATTGCGATGTTTTATTTATATTCTAGGTATCTATATTGTCTTATTCATATATTTTAGTTGTAGTTAGGTTATTTTGTAGCAATCAGTGAGGACCTGTAAGTGGCCTTCTGGTGCCTATTGTAATTGATGCTAGTTTGTAAGATTGGCTGTTGGTCTTCCTTTAAGAAAATAAATAAATAGATAGTGTACCATGTCGGTAACAAAGTGTCTGATTGCCGCAACCGGATACAGCACCTCGGTTTCTTGTAATGGTGTACCATGTCGGTAACAGAGTGTCCGATCGCCGCAACCGGACACAGCAACTTGTTTCCTGCGATAGTGGGCCATGTCGGTAGCAGAGTGTCCAATCGCCGTAACCGGACACAGCAACTCGGTTTCCTGTGATGGTGTGGCGTGTCGGTAACAAAGTGTCCGATCGCCGCAACTGGACACAGCAACTCGTTTCCTGCGATAGTGGGCCATGTCGGTAGCAGAGTGTCCAACCGCCGTAACCGGACACAGCAACTCGGTTTCCTGTGATGGTGTGCCGTGTCGGTAACAGAGAGTCCGATCGCCGCAACCGGACACAGCAACTCGATTTTTCTGTGATGATGGACCATGTCGGTAGCAGAGTGTCCAATCGCCGCAACCGGACACAGCAACTCGGTTTCCTGTGATGGTGTGCCGTGTCGGTAACAGAGAGTCCGATAGCCGCAACCGGACACAGCAGCTCGATTTCCTGTGATGAACTGCCGTGTCGGCAAGAATAAGTGTCTACGTCTGCGCAACGCAATTGTAGATATAGATAGATGCTGTGCTGTAACTATGCAGTAAGCTGTCACCTTGCTACTACACAGGAGATCTGTGGGTGTGGTTCAGTGTACAATGACACTAAAGTTGACATTTGTGTCGGTGTCAGTGTCGTCGTGTATTCTTAGCTTAATACATTTATTTCGTTTCTCTGTAAACTGTTAACACAGTCCATAACCAGACACCATTAGGTTGATTGTCAAAACCACCGTAAATAAGTGAGCCGAGAAACTGTTCCACAACTCTAATACATCACCGTAATCCTTGCAAAAGCGAAGAGTTTCAACCCTTTTCTAACCCTATACGGATTATGCTAATTTAAGGTTCAAGTATTTTGCGCTCATTTCAAATAATTTCCGTTCACTCGAAATGTATAATGAAACAAGTTTAAATCTGCTTAACATCGTTTGTTTATATACAGGTATCAAGATTTTGGCGATTCAAATCTGATTAGAATTGGGAGACTAGAGGCTTGATATTGAACTTTCTTATTAGTAGGTATAGGAATAGGGTAGGTAGAATTTTGATTAATTAGACAGGGGACAACTTGTCCTACTAATTTGATTTTCTGCTGATCTAAGGCCCACTTGCGCCAAGCTAGGTTAACACATTGCCCGCGTGGACTACACGGCGTTATGCCGCGTGACCGTTATATTTTTCCGGGATTAAAAGTTTATCTATGTTCCTCTCCAGGCTACAAAGTATCCCGGTTTATTTGTCAAATGTAGGTGGTTGTTCATTGTCTAAAATTTAATGAATCTTTTTTGCAATATGCTTGTCATTGTACTTAGTTACTAGAAATAATACGTAGTAGTATATTTTTTTACCCTGTTGAACTAAGCAACAGAATTACGTAACAAAGCAACAGATTAAGTTGATATATGTTCATATTGACATAAAACAATGTATGCAACATGTCATAGTATCAACGTCGTAATCTAGCCAACATACAGTGCCACAATCTTTTCTGTTCCGGTGACAGCGGCGCTATGTACGTTTTTCTTTTTTTTTGTAGCAATTTCCCGGCCCCGACTTCTAAGACCTTCAGCCGCCAGCAGCGCTATGGTTGGACATCAACTTGACAGCAGAATGACATTAAAAAAACACGTTAGTTTCACATTTTGGCCACCCGGAACAGAAAAGTTTGTGGCACTGTACAAATTTCTAGCTAGCTCATAAGGTGTCAGTTTGCTGTACGATATTGAACCTTATGTGGGTTGGAAAATAAATTGCGTGACTGTATAATCAATATGACTAAAGAGTTTGACTTATTTATTTAGCTTTTGTGTCTACCGAATAAAAACGCAATTGAATTCTATGTTGTACCTACTTTAATTTTATTCAGAAATACAGTTTGTAAAATCCTTGAAGTTAAAATGTAGGACCAAAATTCATTACTTTATATAACGATGGACCCTTTTGGTAACTGTCGGCAGATAATAATTATGGCCCTTGTTTTATACTTCATAAACATGAAAATTAACATAATAAGTGTTTCTGAAATTATAATGTAGAACTATAAAATTGTTAATTAAATGTGAACCGTCATAAAGTTAACTCTGATTAACTACTACCACTAGATATTTCTATGAGCTAAATAAAATACTCGTACTATCAAAAGGAATTATTGTCTGCCATAATAAGTTAAATGGTATAATAATATAAGCAATTTGGAATTGACAACTCTCTGCCAATCTACCAGTTCCTCAGTGATTGAATTTTTTTTTTAATCTACAACGGGGTAGCACTTAGCCTTCATTACACCTGATGATAAGTGGTGTGCGCTTCCATCTTCAGCCTTTTTTTCACCACTAACATTCAGCGCCCCGATCGCGGTAATCTCATGACGCATTAGTCAGGTGTGCAGTGCAGTTCACGCGACGTACAATACCGTTTTTGATACGCGCGGCGTTTACAGTGCGACAACGTTTTCTGTGACATAGAATGACGGCGATCGGGTGTGATGAAGGCTTAGTGCTACCCCGTTGTGTATAAAAAATAGATTTGACTTTATTGAAAAAAGATCTTTTCGTCTTCGACGCCAACTTTAGCCATAGTTAATTTACAAAGAATGTTATTTTTTTACATTCCAAATTATGCAAAATAAGTGCCATTTTTTGGTGCATTGATTCAGATGGTCTACATGTTTCCAACTTCAAGAACTGTAAATAGATACAATTAGCTATGAATTTCAATTAAACACTATACGGCCTATTTGGTGTAAGAATAAATAGAGAAAAATAAAAGTTTCCTTAAGAACAAACCATTTAACGAACGAAACTTTGAACTACTAAGAAAACAATTCTTACTTATACCGGAAATGCACATAATGTTTATTACAGTATGTTTATAGCATTTCGCACTTCACATACGTTCTCAACTTTCACTATGAGTATAGTATTCGTATTGTATGTAGCTTTTAATGAGATGACACTCGATGTTTTGATAGCTTGTCAACGAACGGAAAATGATGTAACACAACTAAATGCCTTAAGGCTTTTATATAAGAATGTTCTTTCAATTTTTAATGGTACTTCAGATTGAAAAGCTAATTTTATATCGTACTGATTTTTGAAGAAGAAGAATTGTTATTGTACTGATTGATGAAAGACGTGAAGTGACGCTAAATAATAATTATTAAAGTACTTTTATAATTGAATCTGTGGTAATGGAACAACTATTCAGAAAATAATATACAATCAAAATTAGGCTGACAGCCGAATAGTGTAACGATAACCAGTTTTTGACAGCTGCTTAAATATCTAAGAGGTCGACTGAGCGATGGTTTCAATCTCATTAAGATGTCTATTTCTGGAATATTTGCCTATTTAAACGCAATAGTGAGCAAAATCAAACACTTGTCCCTTTTCATGTTTCTTTTTGAGCAAGTTATTTTTATAGTTTTATAAGGATGTCTGATTGGGTTAAAATTCCAGTGCAATGAAAAGCAAATAAATTTAACATTTTGGTTTTAAACGTGGCCTGACCGCCTCTTGTGAAAACAAACGAAATTTTTAGACATGAACTTTAATATTAGACGTGCTTTCAACTGAATATCAACTACTTAACAAAAATAAAAAAAATACAAACATATCAATAATTCATATGTCCTAATCGTTAAACTTAAAAGGATCATGAAAAGAAATGCATAGTTATTTAAATTTTTTTTTTTTGCATTCACAATGCAATTTTTATGGTTGAAAAATGGAAAATGAAGTATTTTAAGAAAAAATCGACCCGTCTCACAACCATGTGAGTGGTTAGAGCAGTCGCCCGGAAAGCGAAAGATCGTGGGTTCGTGTCCCATCGGAGCTGGTTGTGAGACGGGTCGATTTTTTCTAAAAATACTTCATTTTCCATTTTTCAAGAAATGCATACATTAAAAAAAATAAGCAGCCCTTATAACTCAAAGGTAGCAACTTAAGCTGCAACCCAGCTTATAAGGATGTTAGCAAACTAACGTTGGCGGTTAACCCTGCTTTCGCAGGCCCATTACCTTTTAATCACACCCTTGCTTAATTAATTAAGGTCAAAGGTGCGTCTACACTGCGATAACAAAAGCAAATCTCAATCCTATCACAACGTAATAAGGATGTCGGAAAGCTGAAACTTTTGCTGTGATAATTTCAAATGTAAGTCGCTTAGTTTAACAATAATTTTAATGTCTGTCCCTCGAGGTCTCGTATGCCCAAAACTGTACTTATGGTTAATGGGAGATCAGGCATATGTTTCGTTTAGGGTCAAATATATTGTTACGGAAATTGTGTTATTGTTAAATTTTATGACTGATAAATGTTTTATGAAAATACAAATTACTTCACCAATTTGGATTTGGCCTTTGAATTCGGGTATAAAGTTTTACTGCGAAACTGCTGGCTGAGAGATAGAGAGAAAATTCGTTTATTTGCTAATTATTACACACACATACAATTTCAAACAAGGTAAACATAAAATTGAAACAAAAAAAGGCAAGGCAAGGCAAGGGAGACACAGAAAACTTAATAATAAGCAGAACAGGGAACTACATATTTTACGAAACAAAGAATTGTACGTATGTGCAGCAGCAAATTGGGCAAAAACTCACTGTACTTTTTTGCCCTTGAGACGCTGGTAAACAAAACTATTGTGTAGAATAATCCTGGAAATCATTGTAAGTAGGTATGTGTTTGAGTGTGTGGACAACATGCAGGCTTATAATGTTATTATGAGAAATATCAAAATCTAAATAACTTAAATGTAGGTATAATGATTCGGTGCTGGATATCGCATGGACTAATATCTCCTGAGGATGCCCCGCAGGTTGGGGCGAAACACGTGTAAAATATTCTAATCGTTGAAGGTGCAAGTTAAATATATTAAATCTTTCACAAACTTAAATGCATTTACCTGTATCGAATAATGATCATGACGGTCAGTTAGCAGTCATAAAGAGTAAAGCTGGGTTGCACCACCGTAACTTTAACTTATCCGACTCGGTGACAGCGTCGCTGTCGTCTATGGCGTAACTTAGGTAACCATAATGTAAAAACACATAGTTCTACATTTGGCCACTGACTCAATATAAGTTTGTGTCTGTTATAGTAACGGTTGAGGAGCCCGTGGCGCAGTGGATAGCGCGCTCGGCCTGCGATCGTTGAGGTTAAGCAACGTTCGCAATGGTCGGTCACGGGATGGGTGACCAAAAAACTTTTCATCTCGAGCTCCTCCGTGCTTCGGAAGGCACGTTAAGCCGTTGCTCCCGGCTGCACTTGCAGTCGTTAATACCCACCAATCCGCACTGAGCCCGCGTGGTGGGTCATGGCTCATTCTCCTTATTCATCCATAAGGAAGGCCAGTGCCCCAGCAGTGGGGACATTAAATGGCTGATGATGATGATAGTAATGGTTAAAGTAAGATCACAGCGTATAGGGAAGGGAAATATATAGACTGTGGTAAGATGGTGCAACCCACCCTAAGTTTATAAAAACAGAAAAAATAAGTATCTATACAAAATAGAGTATAGAGCAACATTTTTACACACACAGATAATCTACAAAAAATGTCCAATATAAATTAAGCTTGAAATTAGTCTAACTTCCTTACTACAACCAATAAAAAAAACTCTAAGACACTCCTGCTAAAATTTAAATTTTTATTTTTATTGCTTCGTCACCTAAACTGTTCTCATGAGAACGAATGGTCTTTAAGGTCAACGTTTGCCATTTAGTTGCCATATCAGAGCAGTTTAATATAAAGCAACACAATCATAATTTGCAGATTAATTTTTTTTCTATTGGATGATGATGATGCTATTTTCACGCCACAAAAAGTTTCGTTGTTTTCGTATTAAATCTTTTTGCTGAATCAGGCATTGGTTTTTGACCTGGAATTTAATTACTAAAACAACTAGCCTACCCGTGGCTTCGCCCGAGTGGACTACACGACGTTATCCCTCTTAGGATCTGTGTTTCGGGTATGTGATGTTTTTCAGGGATAAAAAGTAGCCTATGTCGTTCTCCAGCTCCCAAGCTATCCCCGTACCAAAAATCACGTCCGTCGATCGAAATTGCCCATCTTCCTCATCCACGCATAAAAAAGGACAGTAGGACCTCGCTAAAAAGAACGTCAAGCAAAATAATTAATTAAATTACTATTTTAATTTTTAACCGTCTTAAAAAAGAAGGATGTTATCATTTTGATCTGTATGAATGTGATACTTAAACATTTTATTTCTTAACTTTTAGTGTAGATTGTACCATAAGCCATAAGGTACCCATCCATATCTCAAAAACTACTCAACCGATTTTTATGAAATTAGAACTGTTCCCTAAGTTGCAATACTTACACCTGATTTAAATAATAAAAAAAATTGATATTGAATTTTACATACATACATATACTCACGCCTATTTCCCACGGGGGTAGGCAGAGACTATGGATCGCCACCTGCTACGAATGAATTTTAGTTTTCGAGAAATTCGTGTACAAACATACATACCTACATACACTTACGAACTTAAGCACACGTGCTTGGAAGCCTAAATGTAACGCTATACTCAAATATTATCCAATTTCAACAATATCACATACATACAATACAGGTCAAACTGATAACCTCTTTATTTTCTTGAAGTTGGTTGAAAATTGTGATGATCATGATTACACAACACGATTTTGCATCAAGATTTCCTTCACATTACACGTCTATTCTTAGGAAATACACATTTATATAGGTACATACAAGTTGAAGGCTTCTCTGATTGTTACAAGTACACGAGAACTTGCAAACTTACCAAATCAAATTACTTTGGAGATAAGAATGTACTTTATTAGGTGCTTCTATTTAGGAGTTCTCGAAAGGGACTACAAGCGCCTAATTTTCTCGTTCCAGTTTAGATACGTTTGTAAATGTTGATAACAATGTTACTTCAAGTTTTGCTTAAGTATTTTTCCATGTAGGTCTTAACAGTTTTTGCTTACTTCTCAGTACCTAGTTTACTTTTATTTTTTAAATCTCTACAAGTAATCTGTCTTAGTTCAGAATTCCAAAAGAATTTTGGTAGACGTAATTGAAATATTTTTATTTATGAAGTTCATAAGGTCGTCTTACTATGAATGAACAATTTTAGAACCTTTTTCGTAATTTGAAACGTTTATTTAAGGGTTATATGTTCTAAAACTGATATAAAGGTCATGTAATCTTTACAATCTGTTGAACTTTAGGGTGAACGGGCTATTAATGAAAACTGGACAAATAGAATAAGACGAGGGTTAATATTTAAGTATGAATACGATAAAAGGTTAAGAAACATATAACTACTTGAAAATCCAAATATGTTACTATCTACATAATTATTATGGTAAAAGCGTTAAAGTTAAAAAGCTAGAATGATTTGGGTAGTGCTTTTTTTGATCCAGTTAATACTCCATCAATGAGTTATTTAATAATTTGAAGGAGATCTCGATACCTATGAGCTATAACAATAAATAATAACCTCATAGGTACTCTAATATAGTATTCACGTTATAGAAAATATATTTAAGAAATCTGAAATGTACCATTTTCCAAGAGAAACATGTCCGTCGCAGCGGAAATTTGTCAACTAAATTTAATATTACAAAACAATAACTCGTTTCACACATTGGACCTTGCTGAATATATCGCAGACTTTTTTTACCAAAAATTAACTAGATTTATCTTCTTGAGCAGTCATACGCCCACTGCTCGGCAATCAATAGGCCATCCTCAAGGTTCTCCGTAACGGTTGGTAACGCTCTGCCCACATCCAGTGGTTTCCCGCGACCTACAACAGGGTGCGTACCATCAACTTTAAGACAGCGATTCAAAAATAGCGCGATGCAGAATAGGTTCCTAAAATGAATTGCTTTCTTTCGTACTATGACCTTCTAAAAACTGGATCGCAAATGAATTGATAAATGTGAATGACCGAACGATTTGTGTCCTTATTTCTTCTACCCGTCTCTTTCACTCGATTCTGTCATGCCCGGAGAGTGAGAGGGACGGGTATAACCGACAGGTGTCATGTGAGCTTGGCCGAGTTATAAGTCAAATAACAGTTCTTGACAGCTTAGCGACTGTGAAATGTCATTGAATGATGACTGAATCGCTGTCATTGATATTAAGCTGTCGTGGTAGGAATAAGCAAAGCAGATCAGTTTAGGCACAGCCTTCTCTATGTTTCGGTCCTAAACAAAACCGCAATAAGAGTTGATGGTAGGCACCCAGATCATCGGTCCTTGTAGTGAGCCTGCCGGCGTCCGGTCAGCGATCGCCATTACTGAAATCCTTGAGCATTGTGTTAATTTAGGTCACAGCCAAGAGAACTACATCATCATAAATTAGGACCTTTTTTAATCAGCACTAAATAAATAAATTGATTACCGAATGCGCTAGCGGGAAATAAAGCACGTATTTAAAGGCAAGCCATAGCTATTCCGTTAGTATTCCTATTGCACTTACGATACAATAATAACTATTGATTTACCACTTAGTTCTAGACTAAAATAGCGTGGCAGTCAAGCCAACGATTTCTTGTTTTATGTCAATTTCACCGCTCTTGACATTTCATTGTCTATTTTCTAACACAGTTGCTCGGTCAATTTTATTCTTGAAATATTGACGTGTTCATTGATTAAAAGGCCCGCGTCACGTTAGTCTCCCATACAAACGTAATACCAAAAAAAAACTTAGGTAAAAATTGCCTGTCGTTAAACCAATAACTCTGAAATAAAAAAAAGTTTAATTCGTAAAACCTATACAAAAGCCTTTGGCTGTTGTAAAATTAGTTTTTTGCAAGTGTCCCAAATTCTTATTAAACCATTAGTAAAAAGGAACTGGTCCAGAAAAAAGGCATTTATGGCTGATGTAATTACCGAAAGCTATTTTAATTAAAAACCGATAAAAATGCAAATAAAGTTTACGCTTTCGGCTTAATTAAATTCATTGCTTTATTGATATTCGTATCACGATTCTACGTTTGGGAATCGTTTCACTGTAGGGTGTTTTATGTTGTAGTACAAGTTATAAGGGATGGAGTGAATGAAATCATCGTTTAAATTTCATCATATAATCATCATCCATAATATATATTTTCATTTCCCCACTGCTGGGGCACGGTTTTTTTTTTTGAGAAAAGAATGGGTTATATTCCACCACGCAGGCGCAGTGCGATTGGTAAGTGTTAAAGACTGCAAATTCAGACGGGAACCAAAGACTTGCCGTGCCATCGAAAGCGAGGAGGAGCTTTAGAGACTAAAAAAGTTGTTAGCTTCCGTCACCTTAATCATAATTTAAATTGGAGTAATTTATTGAATGTCTATGTAGGTCTTTTTGCGACATGTTTTTTCAAATCTTCGAATAAAGCGCGGGCAGCACCACCAGCTGGCGAGCGAACTCTTGCTAGCGAAGCGATCACCATCATCATCAGATCGCTATATCAGGCGAAACGCAGTGAGTAGGCAGGAAATGCAAGCGACTTAATCGCTCGCGGTGTGTACCCCTAGCATAATAAAACTATCTTTACGGTAATCGAATAGTAAACTATTAGGTACCATCCTTCAATAGCTGTCAAAGTGCTGCTGTCAATAATGTATTGAATGTTCCTTATACGACCGTAAGAGGCGATGCTCTGGTTTTCATACAAAATATACGATCACGATAACGGGTACTATAACGACAGTTTTATGTGCTAGGGCTACTGTAATATCAAAAGAGGTGAAACAAGTTTCACTAGGCTCGCCCGCTCGCGTGTCGCTCGTTGGCGGTGTAGCCCGCTATTAAGAGCTGACTTTGGAATGGAAAAGTAAAGTTTTTTTTGACGACACGGTAGAAGTTTATAACTTGGGCACTTACTCGAAGTGGTGAGATTACACCTCGTGAATTTTTATTGTATATTAATTCTGCAACGGCAGGCTTAGGCACTTTTTAAAATTAAAATGTTAAAGTGTTTATTGTTTCACTCTCGTTTCTTTTGTAAATAAGTTAACGTGTTAGAGAGGAATGGTTATCGGATTTTAATGTTATTGTTTTTATGAGAAGTGTTCAAGGAGATTCTAATTTACCGAATTAATTACAAATTTTAGGGTTGCCCTTAATTCGCTTTGGAAAGTACGTCAACCGATTGCTCATGGCAGTATTTGCAGTTATTAACATCAAACAATCGGCATTGGGTCCACGTGGTGAGTAAAACCCATTCATCCATTCACTAAATGCTCCCAGCGTTTTTATGTTTCGGGCCAGCCGTCGGGTCGCAGGGGGAGATTGCCACATCGGGCCCTCTACAGTTCAGCTCCTACTGACCTTAGTGAGGTGTTTAGTGGGTATTCCCCCCCTTCCTGACCCCCCATCGAGTTGTTATCACTGGATGGGGGGACTGGAAACGGATAAGGAGTCCCACATAACCACCACATAACCACATAGCCCGCACACACCGTTCGCGAGCGTGGTATGCGTAGATGCATTCCCCTCACTATAAAAAAAAGCGTTTTTACCTGCGTAGTATCTACTGTTTCCGTGTGAATCATCATTATCATCATCAGATGATGAGATCTACAGGAGAACTAAAACAACCATCATCGCTCAAAGGATTACACTGCTGAAGTAGCAGTGGGCAGTACACATAGCGCGGAGAAACGATGGCCGTTTTGGGGCGGAAAGGTTCTCGAATAGCGAATGCGTACCGAACGACGCCGACGTTCCGTGGGCAGGCCCTCTACAAGGTAGACCGACGATCTAGTCAAGGTCTGGTCAAGGAAGACGCTGGATGTGGGCAGCGCAGGATAATCGCTCTAGAGATCCTTGGAGAGGCCTATTCCTAGCAGTAGTGGGTCGTACGGCTACCGGTGAAAATATCGGGACTAAATATAGCCTCAATTACTCAGGAATAATGATGACTGATAATAGCATTTCCAAAGCATAGGTCCAGTAGTTCCAGAGATAACATTGTATATCAAAATTTTAAAATTTTACGTATTATTATAATATAATTAGTCCATTCAGTCCATTCATAAAGAATGGCCATTCAAATTGGTTGTATTAATGGAACATTTCTATTAAAGTATTAATTCAATTACTCCTATAGATACTAATTTGCAACAGTTCTGAGAGCAATTAAACCGATATTCACCAGTAGCCGAGTTTGAGCCAACTAGGTACCTATCGATATACTGATAACGCTTACTGATATTATCCCACCTAGATCCCGTTTAAACCCATACGACTACTAATTGCCGTTTATACCGTAAACGGCGACTGTATAAATTTATTAAGCCCAGTGGATTTCGTTAATATCTACGTATTGTGAACTTTAGTGTTTCAAAAATTACGAAACGTTTACTGCGAACCAACCGACATGAATGTATTTAGTAAACAAAAAAATAATTTTCGATAATAAAATTAGTTAAAATTTAAATAATAATAATATAAACTTCGAAAAGTTATCAATCTAAGAATATAAATAAATACGCTGACAATGCTTGGATCGTGTTATCGTAATCATGATCTTTATCAAGTTAACTTTTACCGATAAACCACTGCCACAATATTGTCTTCATCATCATCAACAGAATACAAACAAAATAAAGTTAATGTGGTTATGTGGTTACATAACCACATTAACTTTAAACATCGTTATTTCTAAAATTCCTCTATTGTTTAATATGTTCTTTCCAATCTATTTTAATAAATTCCGAGCCAGCTAGCCTAATACCAGTATTATTCTAGTCTTGTCAGTGTCGTAAAAATCAACTGATGGAAAGGCTCACAGTCCACTGAGGTATAAAGTAACACACATTATTGCAAAAATACGCAAGTTTTCTCCGCATTGGAAGATACCTTTGCTTACAGAGGGTACGTATGGAAATGACGATGATGATCATTTACAAAACATTGAACTCCGAGATAGTCTTGTCTTCTCTCATAAACAAAAGTAAATAAAGGGGAAAGCAGATAAGCCCATTACGTCATATTTATTTACTGATATTATCGATAATTCAGCAATGCAATTTCGGGTACCCACAGATTCTGTTACTTATCTTTCGTATACATAATTTATTCCGACTCACTGAGCAATTGAGCTCAAAGCCCCAAGCCACGAAATATATATGTCGATAGCTTACCACAATTGCCAATAAATATCCCGAATTGCAGTAATATCATTTTACTGCTAGTTTAAAAGTTAGCGAGAATAGGAATATTTTCATATTAAATTGACACCGGTCGCGATGTGAGGAGAACGTAAAAAATATTTACGATTATCTATTAAACATATTTTCCAGAGTTTACATTCACTAAACTTTGATGGAAGCATGGTTGTTAAAATAATAGAATTAGATTCTTTTATACTACTGCACTGTATTTTGAAGGTATAGGCGTCCTATTCATTTATTACTGTGGACCTATGGTCACGCTGTTTGGAAATCAAACAAATTGTCCTCTACAAGAACCTATAGTATATTTTGTTTCATTGAGCCAATTTTAAACAACTTCTGAAGCATCTGACGCACGTAACGGTCATGCCGTACTTACAGAACGTACTTACCTACTGTTCTTGGGTGGGCCTGGCGACCTGTAACCCAGGTTTCTATTACAGAAACCTATTTCGGGCACCAGTCTCGCACAAATATGGTGTTACACTACCACCTAACTAGCACTAAGTATTTATATTAAGGACCCTATTTGTGACGAGAGAAATAAATCTATTTTTTTTTTTTTTTTTTTTATTTATGCCACCCCGGAAGAACGTTCATGACCCTTTCTATATTTCGTTAAATTTTATCTCCGCAGCGCCCTTGCGCACTCACGGCATAAGCCTGCCTGGGGCGCTTTGACTATCAAGTCACTGACAGAATCAAGATCTCACTTCAAAACAAATGGCTGTCGATATTTGAACCATGACTTGATGATACTCAGAAAGGATATTATATTCTTATTTTAGCTGCACAAGTTTTTCGGTTTACTCTGATCAATATAGTTAATGCAAAGGTGGGCGCTGTTTTGTGGTACAATCATTTGTTCAGCAAAGTTCGAGGTCAGGATACGGCCTCGGATTGGGTAAATAAGTATTCTCAAGGCAGTTGGTAGTAGGAATTAATGAAACCTCTATTGTACAATCATAGACCGTTGAAATTACATTGGTTAGCGTTTTTCCTTCATTAATGATTCAGCGATACGAGCATGGTGATTTTCGTGGTCTTTCCATGTTTGGTACTTGTGTGTTAGTGGGCGGGATTGAAATTAAAGTCCACATTAAAATAATCGATGTTAATTCGTTAGCTGTAGTTATATCTTCCGCATGTGTATGAAGATTTGTACTTTGACTTGACATAAGCCCAATGTCACTAATGTAGAAAATGTGGTCTGGATTACACTTGGTTCGTATTGGACAGCTGTTATCATAAAATACAGCAAACGCTCTGTGACGTCCACATATAATATATACAGTGATTGCTTTTAAATTAAGCAACAGAAGTGACATGACTGCAGATCAGAAAATAGGTCAGAATGTTTGTGTCGCGCAACCTGAAAAGTAACAGAGCACTTAAGTGAAAAAAAAGCTATACACAAAGTACTAAAGACTACTAACTGCTACTACTATTTTAGTCATCGCTGATTTAAAAACGCTTATCTGATGTTTTGATATAATTTAGTTGTTCCTAATTCATAATTTACGAAGTTTAAATACAACAAGGTTAACTTATCCTCAGGAATACAGGCGCAGGCAGCGAATTCCACTCTTTGGCTAACGTTGCTTTTCTGAAAAAAAAATCCTGAATTTAAACTCTAAAAACGGTTGACAATCAACAAATGACAAAGAAATGCTGTTCTTGTATTCTAGCAGAGATGATGATTTTTATATTACTAGCGATCGGCCTCGTATTTGTACGGGTGCAATATATTGAATGATTCTATCTATTGGTGAAAATTGCACGCTGTGGTTTAATTATTATAGCTTAGTTTGGTTATTATAGTTTAGTTAAATTAAATTATGTTGTGTAGTTTGAAATATCTAAACGTACAGATGGTGGTAAGCGGCTTCGTTACATTTTATATAGAGATGTCTTTTCATGTAAAACAACCTGAAAAAACGCGGTTCCCATCTCGCACCGTCCACAATTCCATCCCCTACCGAAAATACTTCTTTCCATTTGGTTGTTTCTTTTCCTGAGTAGGTTACAGCGCAGGCGATTACCATACTATACACGGCACTGGCGCTCGTCCAAGTTCGCGCCGCGCGCCGCATGCTGATACGCGCGACCCATTTATATAGTCCAACCGTATGGGAGCTTGCCTTATTGACCTAGGCTTAAGCAGTTCTTAAATTTTCAGGAATAGGTACTGTTGAAATAAAATATTTGGCACAAGGCACCTGCCTTCTGCGCCAGAAGTCTCGGGTTCGATCCCCGAACAAGACAAATACTTGTGGGCAAGAACATGTCTGTCGGGTGTGTAATATATGATTTAATAAACACTTCGTATCATAAAATCTTTTCATATAACGTTCATTTCGTATAATCAACGAATGATATAAATTCAAAATATATAATTTTAAACCGTATAATGAACATCTATCTATATATATAAAATTCAAAGTCCTGACTGACTGACTGACTTACTGACTGACTGACTGACTGACTGACTGAGATATCAACGCACAGCCCAAACCGCTGAACCTAGAGACTTCAAATTTTGCACATAGATACGTTATACAGTGTAGGCATCCACTAAGAAAAGATTTTTGGAAATTCCACCCCTAAGAGGGTGAAATAGGGGATAAATGTTTGTATGAAAGTCCGTCAGTTTTGAAGTTAGGATCTTCTAATTTTGTATTTAGGCTGGCAATTGAAAATTAATATTTTCCTGTGTCAGCGTTTTTGACAATTCCACCCCAGAAGGGGTGAAAAAGGGGATGAAATATTGTATCGGGAAAGTCCTCCATTAAATTTATTATTTAGGCTTATGGTCGGAAAGTAAAACAAATAAGCAAACACATATTTCGTATTTTTTCGAAAATCAACCCCTTAGAGGTTAAATGGGATAAATAAACCTAAAAATCGATATGGATGTCGTTATTGAGGTTTTGTGGGATGACGATTGCAAAAATGGCATTTATTTTGATGTTTAAAACCCTGAACATGATTCAACCTCTAAAAGGTTGAAATAGGGGTGAAATTTTGAATGAAAAATCAGGGGTAAAATAGACATTTCAACTTGAAACTTTGTAGGCTTACTCTTTAAACAAATAGGCAACCCATTTCGTAATTTTCCCATAATCAAACCCAGGGGGTAAAATAGGGGATGAATATGTGTATGAAAGTCCGTCAGTTTTGAAGTTAGGATCTTCTAATTTTGTATTTAGGCTGGCAATTGAAAATTAATATTTTCCTGTGTCAGCGTTTTTGACAATTCCACCCCTGAAGGGGTGAAAATGGGGATGAAATATTGTATCGGGAAAGTCCTCCATTAAATTTATTATTTAGGCTTATGGTCGGAAAGTAAAACAAATAAGCAAACACATATTTCGTATTTTTTCGAAAATCAACCCCTTAGAGGTTAAATGGGATAAATAAACCTAAAAATCGATATGGATGTCGTTATTGAGGTTTTGTGGGATGACGATTGCAAAAATGGCATTTATTTTGATGTTTAACACCCTGAACATGATTCAACCTCTAAAAGGTTGAAATAGGAGTGAAATTTTGAATGAAAAATCAGGGGGTAAAATAGACATTTTAACTTGAAACTTTGTAGGCTTACTTCTTAAAACAAATAGGCAACCCATTTCGTAGTTTTTGGAAAATCAAACCCAGGGGGTAAATATAGGGTAGGTATAGAAACCTAAATCATCTTAAGTACCTACCCTAAAAGTTCTGGGTACCTAACAAGTTCTTGGTACCTAAGATTACCTACCTTGATTGTGAAACAGACATTTACTATTTACTAGCTTCCGCCCGCGACTTCGTCCGCGTGGACATTCGAGAAAATACTTAGGGGACCAATAACCAGGAAAAAAAGTATTGTATGTTTTAATTTCATAAAAATCCGATCAGCCGTTTTTACGTGATTAGGCGGGTCCTCCCTCACCAAGCGAGCAGCCTCGTGCGAGGCCCGCCGCACGTGGCAAGCGTTCTGCCTCGCGCGAGGCTGCTCGCTTGGTGTGGGAGGACCCGCCTAATCACGTAAAAACGGCTGATCGGATTTTTATGAAATTAAAACATACAATACTTTTTATCCTGGTTATTGGTCCCCTAAGTATTTTCTCGAATGTCCACGCGGACGAAGTCGCGGGCGGAAGCTAGTTTGATATAAAAACGTTTCATATAATAAACATTTACTGTAACACTTACGTTGTATAATATTTAAAACACATAATTGTTATATAAAGTCGCTTTCTCTGTCCCTATGTCCCTTTGTATGCTTAAATCTTTGAAACTACGCAACGGATTTTGATGCGTTTTTTAATAGATAGAGTGATTCAAGAGGAAGGTTTATATGTACTTTTTATCCCGATATTCCCACGGGAACGGGAACCACGCGGGTGAAAGCGCGGGCGGCCGCTAGTATAACATAAAATCATTTCATATAACGTTCATTTCGTATAATCAACAAATAACTATTTCCGGCGCTACGCCGGCCGCTGCCGCGGCACGCTCGCTTCGCTCGCTCGGCTTGCGCTTTGTTTTGTTCAATGTTCTAACCTAACCTATCATCAATTGTTTTATCACTGTTGTGGCTTTTTATGGCAGCATATCAAAAAAGTATGAAATTATATATTTTTCCGTTATCTAGTTTTCATAACTAAATTTCATAAACTGTGCACAGTTTCTTAATGATAACTATTTATGAGCTAGATAATTGGTGAGATTGTGAAAAGTTATTTATTTATTTATTTAAAATAACATGCACCATTCAGCTATAGGACTCCACTGCCGGCGCCGTAGGATTTGCAAACAGATGGCGTAGCTTCTATGGCGTTCACAAGTCCTGTTATTAGTTTAGCAAGAGTCAAGACTGACTAAACATTTTTTATTTTTAACCTTTTTTTGGTTGCACCCTGTCGAAGCCGGGACCGGTCCCAAGTATTTGATAAAACGCCATATTTGTGCAATTTTCACATTTTGTGGGTCTATATATCAAAAAGGAATATTATTTGTATGGTATATTAACTGAGAATATATAAACCAACCTACCCTAATGTATCTTTACCTATATGTTGGAAAACTTTTTAATGATCATCTTTTTTAGCAATAACTATTTAGTTTACAAAAAAGACAACATCGTTTGCTTTATGAAACCAAAAACACATTGACTGAAATATAATCTCTTTGAAAGTCGTGCATTTGACAACAAGTATAAAAGCACTGTTATGTGGTTGCGCAGATAGTGGCTTCGCATCGCTAACGCCAAATCAGTGTGGCCACTACCTTACAACCAAATAATAAAGAAAGCCTATAATAGCGTCTTCGATGTTATAAATAGCAGCATGGAGAAAATAAATCGGTAGCTACAGTTTTATTCACGTAAGTAATGTTAAAATGTGTTGTAATTTACGTCTTAGTTTTAGTCGGTTTAGACCAAAAGGTATTCCGGCTTTTCAAACTTATTTCAGCAAAAAGGAAACTACAACGGTTATAATATAATCTTTTACAGAATAAAGTGTCATGAAACCGTGTTATGAAGAAATACGTTTTTAACTATAAGCTGAAAGCGATCCTCGTCTGTGATGTTTGTTTTATTTCCATTTAGAAATATAAAAAAACCCGCTGCTTTTATTTTCTCAAAATTCATTAAAATATTTAAACTTTAGCCTCTTTATTAAAGTATATACCTACCTAGAACGATTCAAAAAGATACCAATGATAAAATGTGTATAGTGCCACCAAAGTGATCTGTATGAATGGCCAAAAGCGGAACTACTGACGCCAGTATGAAAACGCATTATAATGTTCACATAATGTGCACAATATGTGCATGTGTGTGTCGTACAGTCGTTGTCATTGCGCGATCGTGGCGCCTACCTTCATTCTACAAATAAGTTGGTGGCACTGTATATTTTGTTAGTTGTCAAAGAGACTTGTAAATTTTGATCTTGATGCTCCACTTTTTCTTGTTATCTCCATAGTTTTCAGTGTCCACAAACATCAAATTAATTATGGCGTCTTCTCACTGAATTACAGTAGGTACTTACAAATACCGTTTCCACATTGCTTGATGTGTATAGCATCGCAACGTCGCACAATTTCAGTAGTTCATTCAGAGGTTTTATCCTACGTTATCCAAGCATTACCTCGGCTTAGTACATAATCCGCGTGAGACTAAGTTAGACGCTTTCTGGCCATCACTTACGCCTACCTCAATGTGTCTCTTTGAGTGAAAATTTTGCGGAAAATGATAAATAAGACCTTCTGACGGGCTCCGAATTTTGATGGGGTCCCTTTTGTATCGTATCTTGTTTCAAAGTGGGCTTATCCGTTAGCTGAATAATAGTGTGGGCATTTTAGTTGTGATAGATAAGGCCTGAGACGGGTCCTGAAACTGATATGATAAGTAATAGCTTAGATGTGGATTAAGAGCTTTTGAAGATGATGGAAATTTGACTAATATTTTGTTGGTATGGTGTACGTGAATCGAATTACATAAATTATTTCCGACTCGGATTATAATCTAGCTTGTTACGTGAAAGGCTCGTTTGCGTAACGTGAGCTTGAATAATGTAGTAGGTATCTTATTCTTAATGCGGTCTGTAAATACGACATCATCATCATCAGCCATTTAATGCCCCCATTGCTGGGGCACGGCCTTCCTTATGGATGGATAAGGAGAATGGGCCATGACCCACCACGCGGGCCCAATGCGGATTGGTGGGTATTAACGACTGGAAATGCAGCCGGGACCAACGGCTTAACGTTTATTCCGAAACACGGAGTAACTCGAGACTTTTTTGGTCGCCCATCGTCTGACCGACCGTTGCGAAAGTTGCTTAACTTTAACGATCGCAGGCCGAGCGCGCAAATCACTACGCCACGGGCTCCTCATACCTTTATAATATTCTGTGCTCATACGACAAATACGACATACCTACTGAAAAAGAAACCTTAGAATGTCATAAAATTATATGTAAGTACACACAATATTATTACAATACTCTTGATTGTTATGGGTACTCATTTCGTATTTAGTTATATCTCAATCCATTTTTGTCCTAACAGTCAGTAAACTATGAACTTTTAAATAAAGTGAATACACCTTACTCGTACACCTGATGATACACAAAGTCTACCCTTACACCTTATTCAATCATTAATCTTTTCAACCATCTATTTGAGCAACTTTTAACCTGTCATTAATTCTAAAGTACGAAATGCTCAGATAAGTGCTTCCTCTAAATTATTTATTCACTTAATGAAACTTTAGTGTGACCCGTTACTTAGGTCCAAATAAATAAATGAGAATAGCTTCGGAAATGTTTGCTTTTTTATGTAACTACAAGTCACAATTATCAGTACCCCAAGCACGAAAAACGTAATTGACGGCGGGCGCGGCGGGACTTTTGAAGAACGGTATAGTTATTAGTAGTAGATGTTTCATCATTAAAAAATTGAAGACACACAGACTTACGCTATAATTCATTAATTTATACATCCCTAGTTATTGATATTATATGTACATATTTTACTGAATCTTTATTAATAATTTATGTCAAATGATTGGAACTAACTACACGTACCTATATTTTTAAGCTATGTTAGTGCTGGCCAAAAACCGCAAAAGATGACCATGGAAGGAAACCCCATAAATTTTATATACGACTTTTACTCATTATGAAGTACAGTATTACCCAGGGTTCAGAATTACATAAGGTGAGAACCCTGGCTCATTTTTAAGATTGTTATTTGGGCTGGACTAAAATAAAATAATATTATGCAAATGCTATGTATGCCAAAATGAAATTCAATCGTCCGAGCGTACATTGGCCGGGCAACTATCATAAGCGCTATAGGTAGGTACTTTGGTACTTGCCACTAAAACCTTTTCCCCCAACACACAGACCCCAACCCCACTTCAAATAGTCCATAATATAATTGGATAATACTTGTAAAAAGCATATGCTCGCAGTTTTCCATCAAAGCCAACCGTCTCGAGTTTATAAAACGATCATTGTACCAAAGAGTAATCTCGTCGTTATCTGCAGAGGATCTGGTTCCCTGCACACCCTACTTTTAAGTAATGCGGCGAAAAATAGAACTAACGAATCTTCGTTGAGAGCTTAGGGTAGCTTAGTGAAAAGCGACCTTAAGTGGAGCTGAGTAGCGAGAGTGGCGCCCTCCATCAACTACCGGTTAAATTTGTCGGCTTGTAAATAGAGAGGGCATTATCAAGCGTCCCTTCGGACCTCAGAAAGGCTCTATGGGAATATCCCTGCCCTGTCCATTATGGAAATTGTGCCGGTAATATTTTTGAAGGTGGGGAGAATTTGATATTTTCATCATAAGTTGTTGGCACGGGTTTGGCAACAATGCATTATGAGGAAGTTCTTTATTGGATCAAGATGTTCAGATGATTAAGTTTACGAATAGAAAATATTTGGGTTAAACGGGTAACTTTATGTTCAATTTAAACAGGCAAATTCTTCTACATTAAAATCAAAACGTCTTATAAATCCCCGACTGCAAAGGAAGGGTTATTTTGTAAATATCATAATATAACAAAAATAATGGTGAACTGTATTTCATGATCTGAGGTTAGAATTAAAAATAGTGTTCTACTTAAATCAAATGCTCTACTTCCATCGTATTAAAATGAAACGCAACGGACGCTGAAAACAAAGAAATAAACAAAATTTATTCAAATAACCACTTGTTTGTTAAACTGTCATTTTCGAAATCCCCCAAACTGTGGATGCCGGAATCCGGCAATTAACAGACAGGGTTTTTGGCGCGCTCTTTATTTTATTTTTAAATGGCAAGCGGTTCATAAAATCATTGAACATTCAGCCTAGATTATACTTTACATATTGTTTTTTTGTTTAAAACAAAACACACGTTTAATTTATTAAATAAAATATAACAGCGTTCGGTGCACTTTATGAAGCTTTCCTTCAATCAAGTAAAATGCGAAATCAAATTCTTTTTCTTGCTTCTCTTTAGAAACAGCTGAAATGAAAATTTCATAACATTCTTATTATGTTTGGATACGTATAGGGTATTTTGATTAGACTTGTTTACTATTTTACATTATTAATTATGTGAATAATATAAATAGATAATAATAGTTTTTATTTTGTTGGAGAAGTTTAATGTCTGAAACTTTTTAGCCGATTTAATAAATAATTTTGCCAGTAGACAGCTCTTCTTCAGATTTTCGATCAACACCACTATTTTGCGACACATAATTTGGCATTTGTCAAAGGGTGCTCATCGTCGTGGTCGGTCGGAAAAATTATTTTAGTTCCAGATATTTAACTAACCGGTTGGAGAGTGTCAAAACGGCCGAGCGAATAAGAGCGCGTTTCTAATCTGCGCTTTTATTTCCTGTCATTTTTGACGTAAGATCGTTAATATAATTTATATTTTGAATTAAGTAGCTGTTCAATCCTCTTAAAATAACCGAAACATCTAAAATAAACAGTCTTTGATAATAATAATAATAATACGAATTTATTAATAACCAAGGAAAATACTTACGTGTTTTACTACCTAAGTTGCAACTATAAACATAACTTAGAACTTAGTTGTATTAATAAAAACAAGACAATTGTAAATATCGGCATCCGAACTAGGAAACCTGTATCTCAGGTGCAGTGTTCTTTCTCTCACTGTGAATAATACAAGGAATAAATTAATATAATATTGTCAGTATTTTCGAGTATTTTTTTGTTCATCAAACCGAATCGGTTTTACTAAAACATTTAACAGTACAAGTAGTCATTACAACAAAAGGTATAAGTCTAACTCAATTAGTAGCGCCATACAATAATTATGTCAGAGTAATCGATATTATGTAAAATAGTTCTGCAAAAATCAACCTTAACTCCAACACATACGTTCTTCAAACGTACAGAACAGTCAAGACAAGTTGAACAAAATTCGTGTTATTACTAAGTCATATCATGATAATTTGTAAAAATCACACTCTAATACCTTGTGTAAGCAACAATCGTCCTTTTGACTTTAGCAATAAGAGCTCGAACCTAACTCAATTAGTAGCTAACCCAGGGTTCCCTGGAAAGTGAGAACCGCAGCAGCGTTTTCCTTAATTACGTACACGCACACGATGCCGCAAGGGTTCAGTACATAAAGGTTGTTCCTCGAACTCATAATTTGTTTGAAACTTGAAACTTTGTGCGGTATTTGATATTAAGTTATAAAAATTATTAAAATATTATTAGGGATCACCTGAATTAACTGTGCTACGTATTATCATCAGATAAATTTTCATGTAAAATTATTACGTAACGTATGTTTTTCGTGGTTACTAGTTACTCTGAGGTCATGGCGTTTGCAAAAGCCCCGATACACTATCAACCATTTATCATACATTGATCAGCCCGGATTCGAATTCTGTGTTTCGTCTTTGTCTTTTCTGTAGTGAGTGACAGTGACAGTGCATACATTCTGCTAACGGGAACGTTTCCGATGGTTTCTGAATTAGGACGATGAACCTGATATTAAATAGTATGAACAGTTTAGGATTATATATCAGTACCCTTATCATGAAAAACTTTATTGTGATGGAATATTATTCTATACCGTCCCTCAAAAGCCTGCAGCTGTCAAAGTGCTGCTGTCAAATATATATTAAACTAGCGGATCCTCGCGGTTTCACCCGCGTGGTACCCGTTCCCGTGGAAATATCAGATAAAATATAGCCTATGTCACTCGGGAAGAAATGTAGCTTTCTAATGGTTCCTCTTTATAATATTAGTATAAAAGTATGGATATAAATTTCAGTTCTGTATACGACCGAAAGAGGCACTATTCTGGTTTTCATAAAAAAATACGATCACGATAGCGGTAACCATAACGACAGTTTTTCGTGCTTGGGCTACAGAACCAACGGAGTTATTACCAGTAAATGATTAAATACAAATAGATCCAGATACAGAGCAATTTGAGCCCTACAAATAGTTTGCATTCCATTTCTCGCTCTTTGTTTCGCAGTGGCAGCTTATCTCGGCCTCCTTCATAAATCCGCTTTGCACTGCTCCTTTATAATAATCGCCTCTTGACACCGCAGCTTGAGTGGCGTAGAGTAAAAATAGGTCAGCTCGTAATGCTCACGCGTCATTGTGCTAAACACCTTTACTTGGCAAAGTTTTGAGAATCTAATGCACTGTAGTTATTTATATCTCAAAAAAGTATAAAGCTACAACTTGCACTAGAACATTACGACCGCATCTTCTTTCTTTTACTTTGGGGGGTTTTTGCATCTCCTTGGATCAAGCTATTGAGCTCTTAGGAGACTTTTCATTGATTCCATGATTTTTCATCAGATTGTGAGGACTATTTTCTGCAAATTCTGCAAAGTGACTACCAGCGTCGCTTTTCTTGAGAAGGTGCGTCATCATGTCAGCTGAACGACGCCCACTGCTAGGCATAGGCTTCCCCCAAGGATCTCCACAACGATCGGTCCTGCGCTGCCCGCATCCAGCGACCACCGCGACCTTGACCAGATCGTCAGTCCACCTTGTAGGGGGCCTGCCCTGCCTGGCCCTGGCCTGGCCTGCCTTTGAGAAGGTGCCAATTAAAGTTTTTGTTATAGTGATGGCACCAGGCGCGGCAGTTCAAACATGATAGTGCACGTTTTCCAGTCTGCACGTCACCAATAAGTTCAAGGAACAGTTCAAGAAGAAGAAGTGTTAGTGGTGTGTCCTACTATGTCTTAAAATCCTCGGCTAGTGAGCCTGGATAATTGACTTCAACCATAGACAATTCCGTGTCCCCAGTCCCCACTGCTGGGGTATGCCCCATGCTTTTCTGTAGTTGGATAAGGAGAGATGATGATTGTCATTAGAAGCATTATTTATGACTGAGTCTCCCAATTGTGCACGTTTTAATACTACAGATTTTTGGATTTGAATCATGATATCTGCTTAAAGTATAAGTGCTTTTCAGCTGCAACAGCTGACAAAAATGTCTTTCGTTTATTCTCAAAGTTGTACTGACCTAAGTTATATGCCTAAGTGGACCAGGCTAGATAGATTTATGACATTTTTTGCACTCATTTTCTGCTGGTATCCAAGTTTAATGAAGGTCTTTGAGCATTGACTGATTGGTTTTTTAAAAGCTATTACGCCATTTCCTTTAGATACAAGTATTATGCCAATATATTCTAATAAAAAACAGCCTTGCTGTGTCATATAAGTAACAGAGACTATAAAAGTATGACGCAAATTAATTGATTTTTTATAACAAAACACTTTAAATAGTAGGCCACTTTTGGACTTATTTTCAATCTTCGATTGACATTAATTTATAGTTCTATAACAACAAAATATATAAACCATAACTATAATCATATATAAGTTGATCACGCACAATTGTGATGACCACATCTACTGTGTTCCACAGTTTATTGAATCGAAGGTTTCTCATGCAAAATTAAGTAAATTAAAACTAGTCCTACCTTATGGTAAGGGATACTGTCCGTAATCCAGGGGGCTGGTCGCTGTCTTGCCGGCGCGCGCGCGCCTGGCCAAGTAGGTCTTCACCCAACCCCGAGGGGAAACTCTTATAGCTAACACTCTTAAAACTACACAATGCCCTCATAGGCCGCTAAAACTTTCCCGGCGCTTTTCAAAGCGAACACACACGGGTTACACGTCCGTACCCCGACCGGAGCCCTAGTAGGGGCAAAACGAAATCTCGGTCCCAATATGGGTAGGTAACTTGCGCGGCACGTCGCACACGAACTTGTCTCACGGCTGCTTACGGCCAACTGCCTGCACGCGGCCCGAGCG
The DNA here is from genome assembly GCA_949710035.1 of Crambus lathoniellus. Classification (NCBI taxonomy): domain Eukaryota; kingdom Metazoa; phylum Arthropoda; class Insecta; order Lepidoptera; family Crambidae; genus Crambus; species Crambus lathoniellus. The sequence goes on from OX453315.1 coordinate 17,649,435, forward strand.
CATTGCGTGTCGCCCGTGACCTTGACAATGACAACGCACCGCTCGCAGCGCGGCGCGAACATCCCCCCGTCCCGGACAGTAGCAAACTGTCCGCCAACTCAATCTAAGGGCAGGCGAGAGAGGGTAGCGATCGCTCGCTTCAAAACAGAGTCCCCCACCAGGACCTCGGCAAACCTGGGCACACCATCCGACCCCGGATGAAGCTGAACAATGCGTCCTAAACGCCAGCGGAGGGGCGGCAGGTTTGGATCCTTTACCAACACGAGGTCTCCTGTCTTGGGTGGGGTCGTCCTATCCGACCACTTAACGCGTTGCTGCAAAATGTGCAAATACTCCAGATGCCAACGGCGCCAAAAACTCTGCGTAAGCTGCTGGAGCAATTCAAATCGCGAGAGCCGTCCGGAGGGCACTTCGGAATAAGGATATTCCGGCAAGGCGTTAAGCGGTCTGCCAATCAAAAAATGGCCCGGCGTAAGGGCCTCTAAATCATTCGCGTCCGAAGACAACGGACATAACGGACGCGAGTTGAGGACCGCCTCAACCTTACAAAATACGGTCGCGAGTTCCTCAAACGTGAGGACCGTCTCCCCAATAACGCGACGAAGGTGAGTTTTAGCGGCCTTTACAGTTGCTTCAAAAATCCCTCCCCAGTGGGGGCAGGATGGCGGGGAGTACTGCCATCGTACCCCTCTGCGAGAGAGTGTGGATCCGATCTCAAAATTATTCCTATCCAAAAATTCACAAACTTCCTTTAAATACCTATCGGTGCCCTTGAAATTGGTTCCACAATCGGACCTTATTAACGACGGCATTCCGCGGCGAGACACAAAACGATTCAACGTGGCTACAAAGGCTTCTGTGGTGAGGGCACTAACCACCTCCAGGTGGACCGCTTTAGTGGCCAAACAAACAAATACACACAAGTAAGCCTTTTCCGTTCTAGCATTACGAAGCCGCGATGTCTTAACGGTAAATGGCCCCGCAAAATCCGTTCCAACTCCTGAGAAGGGCATCGATTCGTTCACTCGATCGGCAGGCAAATCACCCATCTGGGGCTGCATCGTATCGGCGCGCAAACGATAACACGGGAGACAACGAAAAATAACGGATCGGATTATTCTCCGCGCTGACAAAATCCAGAACTCTCGTTGGAGGAGCGCGGTCAAAGCATTACAACCGGCATGAGCATTCTTTACATGTCGGTCTGTAATCAACAGTCTAACTAACGGTCCATCCTTGGGGAGCAACAAAGGGTGGCGTGATCCGTACGGCAGGTTGGCATGTCTGAGCCTACCTCCGACACGCAGCAATCCGGTACTGTCTAAGAAGGGATTCAACCGCACCAAGGGTCCCTTCAACTTGGGCTTACTTGAGCGCAGGGCTTTCAGCTCCGGTTCAAACTCTCGCTGTTGCGTCACTCGCAACCAATGCAACAGAGCGTCTTGCCGCTCTTGTGGGGCGAGGACCGGAGACAACAATTTCTCCTGAGGCTGGCGACAATTTCGCACAAAGCGCCTCATCCAAGCAGTCACGCCGAGCAACTTATCCAAAGAACTGTAGCGGTCTAACAAAAACTCCATCTGCGGAGCCGCCACCGTCTCCACGGCGTGAACACGCATGCCTAGGTCTGGGACTCTGGCCACAGCCGGGGTGGCAGGCCATGAGCGCTCAGGCCGTAACAACCATGATGGACTCCACCATAGGTGGTGGTCCACTAACTCAGGCGCCTCGCAGCCGCGGGAGGCACAATCTGCGGGGTTCAATTCGCCCGGTACGTGGCGCCAAATCAACGGGGCCTTTGAAGTCTGAATTTGTGAGACCCGGTTGGCCACAAAAACCTCAAGGGTGTGGACTGAACTCTTCAGCCAACAAAGGACGACCTGGCTGTCAGACCACGCAAACACCGTTTCCCAAGGTGTCGGCAACATGATTGAGTAGCCGTACTAAGAGAGTGGCGCCGGACAACTCCAACTTCGGAATGGTTAGCCTAGTCCGAAGGGGGGCGACCTTACTCTTGGCCGTAACTAAGTGTACGGCGACAACGCCTGCTGCATCCACCGTTCGGATGTAAACGGCTGCCGCGTATCCGCTTTCGGACGCGTCACAAAAGCCGTGCAGGGAGGCTTTAAACTTTCCCGAAGGCAGCATTTGCCTCGGTATACAAACCCGATTGACGTCGGGTAGGGATGACACGAACCTCACCCACTCTCGTAGGAGGCTACCAGAGAGGGGTTCATCCCATGACAATTCCGCAGCCCAGAGCTCCTGTAGGAAGCACTTCATCGAAAACACTACAGGGCTGAGCCAACCGTTCGGATCAAAGGTACGGGCTACAGTGGACAGCACCGTGCGTTTAGTCCAGACCTTTGGGTCTGGCAGTTCCAATCTATATGTGAACAAATCCGGGACTGGTCGATACTGGACTCCCAAAACAGACAGCATGTCTGGAGTCTCCGGATTTTCAAAGAGGAGCGGCTCTTGCTGGTGGTCCTTAGGCAAATCTGCCAATAGGTCCGGTGAGTTAGACAGCCACTTCCGCAACTCATAGCCACCAGCCCTCAAGAGCGCAATCAGCTCATCACGTAAGACGAGAGCCTCATCTAAGCTCGAGGCCCCCGTGCAGATATCGTCGACAAATAAGGCCCCCCCCTCAATAAGAGCAGATGCCCGGGGATAGCGTAGCCGTTCGCGCTCTGCGAGCTCCAAAAGCGAACGGATCGCCACAAAGGGGCTCGACCGCAAACCATAAGTGTTGGTGTTCAGCTCGTAAGCCAACATCGGATCCTGGGGATCCTCACGCCAAAGGATGAGCTGGTATCGTCTATCCTCCGGGTGAATCACGGTCTGTCTGAACATCATGCGGATATCGGCCACAAAGACGACAGCGTGCCGGCGGAAGTTGGTCAAAACATCACAGACATCGTGATGCAACTTCGGCCCCGCATGCAGACACTGATTCAACGACACTCCGGTTGACGTGGGCGCTGAACCATCAAAGACCACGCGGATCTTCCCATTGGAAGTCTTCAAAACAGCGTGGTGTGGCAGGAAGTAATGTTCCACATTACGCCAGTCCAACTGCGAGATGGACATGTGCCCAAGGTCCAAATACTCCCGCATGAAGTCTATATACTTCTCCTTGAATGCGGGATCCCTGGCCATCCTACGCTCCATGGACAACAATCTCTTCTCGGCCATCGGTCGGGAGCTCCCTAAAGGGGGGCGAACCGCCAAGAAGGGCAAGCGGGTAATCAAGCGACCCGAGAGGAGGCGCCCAGTGTTGTTCTGGTAGAACAATTCGCACTCCTCCGCTAACGGATCCAACCGCTTGGCAGTGGGAGGTTCCTCCACCTCCCAAAACTTTTGGAGAACGTCGGACAAAGTAGAACCGACAATGGTCTGGCAGTCTACCGACGGGGTCTCTGGTGTCTGTGGTACCTTTCCCATCACCACATGACCCAGCGACGAGGACAAGGCGACAAGATCGGCTGTCTGCAAAACTCGCTTGCTTCCACACAGTACACGACCGAGGACATCCGCACCAATCAACAAGTGTATTGGGCCCGGTCGGTGGAAGGAAGGATCAGCCAAAGCCAGTCCAGACGTCAGCTCAATCGTGGATGGCGGCACTCGCACTTGCGGGAGTGGTCCAACCACCTTATCAAAGACTATCGCCGAAGCACCGATCTTCGGCCTTGGCGCGAAGTGGGGGGAGAAGGAGAACTCAACTCGACCAATCGGATCAGGGATCCGCGAGTCTCCCACCCCCCGTACCGCTTCGTGATGCGGCACAAGCAAAAGACCCAGCTGTCGGACAAGCCACCTGGACATTATGCACCCCTGGGCACCTGAGTCCAAAAGGGCACGCACCGTGACAACATTGCCCTTAGGTCCCCAAACATTCACGGAGGCTGTTGGCAACAGCACAAGCTCCGGAGGGGTGGTTGGGTCCGACAGGGGCGCCATTAAAAATTTTGGGGGGGTACTTGTCCCCCTCGCGCCTGAGTCGGCGCGCCAAATGTGGGACGCTCGTACCGGGCGAGCGGGTCCCAATCGGGTACATACTGGCCCCGACCAACAGCACTCCTAGGTGCAGGGTAATACCCGTGTGGGGCGTGCCTCGGTACATAGTACCCCAATCGAGGCCTCTCCATTAGGGGGGGGGAGTAGCAAATAGGGCCCGTGCCCATCGCCACCGTGGCGTACTCTTGTGGTACCCCCCTACCCCCGCCCGTGGCGGGGGCGTCTCTCCTATAGTTCCCCCTCTCCGGGGGGGACTGAACGGGGGGGCTAAGCCCCGCCGAATCTCTAGGGGACCGGTTCCGGGCTGCCGGGCCCCCGCCCGTGCGCGAGGAATTCGAACCCCGGTCGCTCCCGGCGTCCTTGCGGTCCAAACAAAGGAGGGGGTGATGCCTCCCTCCGCAAAGACGACAATCCTCGGTCTGGGGACACGCCGACTGCATGTGTCCCCCCAAACACCTATAGCACCATTGGCGCTGTCTAGCAACGGCCCTCCGTCCCTCTGGGCGGAGGCCTCTAAATTTGGCACATTCGTGCACCATGTGCCTATCTCCCCTGCAATACCTGCACCGCTCACTCGGTGCGGGGGGAGGGGACTGCTGGAAGGCAGCATAGCGATTGGTCGGGCGGCGGGGCTGTTCCCTCGCCGCCACCATACGACCAACACCTGGAACCGGGGCGGGCTCCAGGTGGTCCGTCACCCTACATTCGTCCTCCAAAAAACGAAGGAGGTCCGCGAAGGGCGGGAGATACGAGGCGCTGTCGCCTCCGTACCTCTGCTCGAAACGCCCCTTCATTTCAGCGGGCAATTTGGCGAGGACTATGTGCAGCAGTATAAAGGACCACTGATCCACCGGCAGGTCCAATCGCCTTAGGGAGTTGACCGCTGACAGTAGCGGGTTCAGCAACTCCCTCCGTAACAGGTGTACCCGCGTGATTCGCGGGAGGGCCAAAATCGTGGCCACGTGGGTGTCCGCCAGTAACCGGACATTCTGGTACCTGCTAACCAGAAGCTGGCGAGCCACCTGGTAGTTGTCGTCACTGATGAGCAGGTGCTGGATTACCGCGCTGGCCTCTCCTCGCAGGGAGGAGCGCAAATAGGCCAACTTCTCGCTAGGGGATAAGTCCCGTCGTGAATCCACCAAACTGTCAAACAAATTAATGAAGCCCATCCAGGCTGACAGATCCCCATTAAAAGTGGGAATCTCCAATGTAGGCAATCGGCCTAGCAACGCCGTCGGGGTAGGTTTGACCTCCCCGCTCAAAACCGGCTCCCCCTTCCGAACAGCCAGGGCCCTCTCAGCCGCCTCCGTGAACTGGTCAGCCAGCTCATAGGCCTGGGCTACATCCTGCTCCAGCTGTTCCGACACGGCATCATCAGCTGGGGGGTTTTCCAAATAATGCGCGCGACACTCCATGGCGTGGCGCTCCAGGTCTTGCAGCCGAGCTGCCAGCCCGCCATACCGAGCTAGCAACGCGCCTACCCGGTCGGCTCGGTCTATTAATGTGACCGCACAAGCAAGCCAACGCAAAACTCCTTGGATGCCGGCCCTGGATACGGCGAGCGGATTCGTAGGAGCCATTTATAATCCGTTTTATAAACAAAGCAAACAAAGAAATATAAAAGTGGTAAACATCAACAAAAAAAACAATAGAAATAGGTCGCGTCACGATAATATAAAACACAAGTAATCTGTGCCGGCCGGCGCCTGGTCAATATTGGCCGCCCCGGGTTTGAGTGAACGTTGACAGCTATATGCGTGGTCAGAATTGGCCCCAACGGGGTTCAAGGGTTAAAATTCGGACGACATACACGGACCCTACTAGTTTCATAAATTATTAGCAACTTACCAATTTCAAGGGCTAACAATATAACGGTATAAACAAAACGTATAGGATTAACGATATGGCATACACGGCACGGCCAAGTCAACCTCGCAAATCAACTACTAAACCGTTATCAACAAACAAAAACAAAACTATTTTTAATAATAATACTCGTAATTTAATACTACTAATAATTAAAACCACTTTCCTCTTTTTTAACTAGGCAAGCGGACTCGGAACAAACACTAGTATGTGGTACTAATATACACACTTTCGAACGAACTATTCGTCAAATAAATCCGGACACACAAAAAAAAATATACACATCTAGGCGAGTAAACTCGTATCAAAACACTAGTATGTGACAACAATTATATAAGTGTCTATCTATTATCGGATCCACCAAGTGAGAAACATTCGCTTCGAGAATTTACTAGAACAATTTCTTAGTACTTCAATCGTCTCGGCATACCCTCGAGATTTCAACAAAAAAAAATAATTTTTAGGTACGCTTTTTAGGTACGCTTTTTATTTTTACTATGAAATTTTATGTACCTAGTTAATTTTAATATGAAAATTAACTAATTATATCAACTAGGTACGCTCTGCTACCAAAAATATGATCACGCACAATTGTGATGACCACATCTACTGTGTTCCACAGTTTATTGAATCGAAGGTTTCTCATGCAAAATTAAGTAAATTAAAACTAGTCCTACCTTATGGTAAGGGATACTGTCCGTAATCCAGGGGGCTGGTCGCTGTCTTGCCGGCGCGCGCGCGCCTGGCCAAGTAGGTCTTCACCCAACCCCGAGGGGAAACTCTTATAGCTAACACTCTTAAAACTACACAATGCCCTCATAGGCCGCTAAAACTTTCCCGGCGCTTTTCAAAGCGAACACACACGGGTTACACGTCCGTACCCCGACCGGAGCCCTAGTAGGGGCAAAACGAAATCTCGGTCCCAATATGGGTAGGTAACTTGCGCGGCACGTCGCACACGAACTTGTCTCACGGCTGCTTACGGCCAACTGCCTGCACGCGGCCCGAGCGCATTGCGTGTCGCCCGTGACCTTGACAATGACAACGCACCGCTCGCAGCGCGGCGCGAACATAAAGCGCGTCACATACGGTGAAGATGCTATAATATTTTATCTTAAGATATCTTAAGATAAAATATTATAGCATCTTAAACTATCACACACGGTTAAGATACGATATATTTTGGAATCTTTTCACTCTCTTGATATCCGTCCTAGGTAGCGGACGAATATTCTGTAAACCATCTTATACAGGGTGATCAAAAATGAGCAATTCGGATTTGCTATTAGACTTATTGGACAGTTCATCAGAAGATGATTCTGACCTGGAATTTGATATAAAAATTGCTATAGCTAATTCGAACTCTAGATCAGTTTGGATAGAAAATCTTACTATCATCATTAGGTAGGTACCTACTCCTTACGTTTGACGTTTCAAAGCGTCATTATTTCTAAGCAAACTTTTTGGTTAAAGTAGGTGTAAACTTACTCTTCGTTTATTATGAATGTGTTACGGGACGCCCTCGTCGGCCAGCGGTACACTAGCCGGAACGTCGGAAGTCACCGCATAGTATTCAATTAGAAGATGTTGTAGAGAATAAAATATTGTTTCAGCACTTGGAGAGTTGTTTTATCAAATATTGTAAATTAGAAATATGAAAGAATATGAAGAATAGGAACTGTTACTATAATTAATTAATTGGCTATTTAATAGTTATTATATTTCACTTATAAATTTTTTGTACGCTAGCTCGCACGCGAGCTCTGTTCAGCTTGATTGTTCTGGTAGGACTGAATCAAAATGCTGAATAGGGCACGTGGAGCGAAGAATTTGAATTTGAATTACGAAAGAACAGTGGTACAGCATAAAATTGATGGCCAGTACGTAAAACTATAAAACTTTCCAGCCATTATGGAGTTTCTAACCATCCATAATGACTGGAACGAAACGGCATCGTTACAAATGTTTTGGCTTTTTCGTATTTATCCCAAAATGTTTAAAAAATTAATGTCCACCCGTCCGAAGCCGGGGCGGGCCGCTAGTTCTCTCTATGCCCAGCACCGAAAACGGGACAACCTGTATACACATATTTTTGTATCCAAAATATATATTTCGTATGTTAAGATAGTATCTTAACATGCAAAATATATATTTCCGTATCTTAACATACGAAATATATATTTTGCCGTATCGCCTAGCATCTTAAGATACTTAATATGAAAATATATGTTATCTTCGGCGTGTGTGATGGCCCATTGAATTGTATGGCGAGCGATATTCTATGTTAAGATAAAATATTATAGTATCTTCACCGTCTGTGACGACCTTAAGTATTATATAAACTGTTGACTTTAGAAAAGTTTGTTAGATTAGTTTTTTGATAAAAAGATACAGAGATAAACGGTAGTTTAAAAATACTTTTTAACATCATGTTTTACCCTAAAAAATACTTTCTGCCTATAACTGAAAATTGACCAAATTTAGAGCTTTTTTCTCGGCGTTCGACAAAAATATTTTCTGTGTTGTCATTTCTTCACCTGAGGGATAAGAAAACATGAAGTCCGACTAAATAAATGGAGATTGTCGAAAATTAATAACGTTTTTCGACAAATTTTGATACAGTGATTGCAAACGAGTTTTAATTCTCGAAACGCGACAGCGATTTTGCCGGAAGCATTTTCCTACCCAAAGTATTATTCAATATTTAAAACACTTAATGGTCTAGAAATGCATAGCATCAGTAATCTCTCGTCTGTGTCTCTCGTTCATTCACTCGTCGGTTTGCCAAAAAATAACAGGGTTTTTTAAACAAAATCCTCAGAGAGGTCTTAATTCAGCTTTTCTGAGCTTCCGCGGCATTGGTGGTTAAAGTTATAGGTACAACAAAACTCATTGCACCACATAGTGTATGTAGGTACAATTTCATGAGAAGCTCAGAAATATCAGAATACAATTTATCAATTTAATTTTGGTATGTTGAATAGTTTCAACACTAAAAATCGTGTTTATTTAACAGTCGACATTCATGTTATTCCGTTTTCGAAGAATAATCAGACATCGACATTATGGATCAACAAGTTACGAAAAAAAAATTGTTTTTGTCTTTAACTCACGGGCTTATCTAATTGCTCTGTTATTTTAGTACCTACACCCCTTTCAATATTCAATCCAGCTGCTTGATTGTATGATTGAAGTCAACAACACATTATCATTACTTTTGGTATTAGTATCTACTGTGACATTTTAAAAACCAATCTGTTGTAGGTACCTATCAACTTAAATGAGGCTGACCTTAGTACTCTACAAATAAAGGACATAGGTAGGTGGATAGGGCTGGAAATTGGTTCCACCTGCGGATCCATATACTCTCATGAGAACTAAAGGACGGGTCACTTCTGTTCTGAGAACTAATAGGGCGAACAAATTACTGAACATTTAGTTGGATAAAAATAAAACTGACTTAAATGATTATGGAAAAGTATACCTTGACGTTTCCTCAAATGTTTACCAATGTTGTATTTTGAAAACTTTTTTAGTGTTTGTCCCACGAGTCCCTAGGGGTCGTTTACCCATGAAATTACTTAAGTTTTGAATGAAATTTCTTAAAACTTAGAAAAGTTTTCGAAGGAAAACATAAAAATGCAAACACCAATGAACAATACTAAAAAGTTGTACAAAAATACAGCGAAGTTACGATGAAACAAATAGAAAATTATAGTTCTTGACAATATTTCTCAACACCTTTACCAATGAAATTACTTGCGTTTCCTTTGAAATTTCTAAGGGCTTTGAAAGTACCCTTGAGAAGTTTTTAAATGAACACATAAAAATGCAGACACCTCATTTTCATGCTTTTCACATTTCCAGATTTTTTTCTTAATTGTAACCGCACGACTACTAATTAGTAGCCTAGGGAATACCTGCAGCATGAATTACTGGACTCGGTTAGACTTTAGTGGTTTATGGAAAAAGTTTGTAATAAAAGAGATCCGACAGAAAGCTAACAGTAGTACCTAGGTATATTAACTACGTTTAGTTTTGGTAGTGTCGCTTTTTACTTGTTACGTAAGGAAATATCAAGATAAGTAAGTACATTATTTGTGGAAGCGTTTTAATTATGCACACTTTAACTCTGGCCGCACACGGGCCACCAACCACAATCACAAAACGCCGCCCACCGTCCTCTTTTCTGTGTTTTCATACATTCTATATGAACTCGCCGCACACGATGACGCCGGTGGTCGCCTCACCACATGTTACATACAAATCAGCGCCACTCGCTTATTGTTGTGACCCCGCCACCAGCCACTAACGCCGACACAAAAAGCTACAAGCAAATGGTTTAGAAAAATTATCACCCACCGACTGCAAGGTGTCTTAAGGGCGCTTGTGCACTACACTGAATTTTACCGTCCCGGAAAAAAACGGATGCTTGTATTTTAATAATAAATCATTTATAATAGTAAGAATTTATTTATTTAGTGTAGTTTCAATGTTTCAAACCCTAAACTACACGAAATAAATAAATTCTTATTTTTATATATAATTTATTATTAAAATACAAGCATCCGTTTTTTTCCGGGAGGGAAAAATTCAGTGTTGTGCACAAGCGCCCTAAGTGTCAGTCGCGCGCTTCAGCCACATGAATAAATGTGTTCAGCTACCTTTGTGGCCGCTTCAAGCTTCAAGTGACCGCGTTTGTGGCTGTCGCGAGTGGCTCGTATGCGGCGACGCAGACCTAGAGTTCCGGTTCTTTTTAGTTTTAAACGTTGCATAGGGCAAAATGATCCCAACGATCAAATTGGATTACATTCAGACGAAGTCATGGGTATCTGCTGGTGGTTTTTTAAATCAACAGTTTTATAAAACTCTCATGTCACAGTGTTTGTAACTAAACTCGGTAACAAACGGCTTGACCGGTTTTTATGTTTTTTTTTGTCTATATAATTATAGTAGGTCTGAGAATAGATCGTAAACTTTTTTTATAAGGGAGGCCAAACCCAATTTTTTTTTTTTTGGTTTTTTTTTTACAAATTTTTATGTTACGGCATTGAAACACATTTAACTTTTTATTTCACCCTTCTAACACCAACCCCTATTTTGATTAGCGATATTAGTATCTCTAGAAATAATTTAAATGACAAAACAACGTTTGCCGGGTCAGCTAATAATAATTATATAGACTACTGTAGTAACTGGAGACTAAAGTTTAAATTTTATGATCACAGAGTGAATATCATAAGAGTATTTTTACCAAACATGTGTTGGACAAAGAGACGTGCCTACGCCTAGTATTAGCGTAGTGAGATCAACGCGATCTTTATATTATTGCTAAGCCCATAAAGTTAAAAAAGTCCACTCATAAAAGTTACCCAAATAGTTCAACCTTAGATCTCGTGGAATAAAGATCAATTTTCTTAGACTGGTTTGAACAGAAAGTTTGTCGTCTGCGTAGGCCTTCACTGTGATGATGATAATACCAAAGTAAAGCATGGTATTAAAAAAGTTTGGTACATGACTGTCAGACTGATATTTCTTAAACGCTTACACCTATTTAAAACATGTCAGGAATATACAGTATCCTTATACAGGGCGTTAGTTTGGTCAGTTGCAAGCCCGAAACCGCAGCTTGTACTCATAAAATTGAACAACTTTCCCCAAGAAACATGGGTCGAAATCTGAAAAAAATGTTAAGTTCCTTCATACAAAATCGATCAGCTGACTGTGCAGTTTGTATGGGAGACCAAATTTTTTTTTTTCTCGTCATTTTTTTCCAAAAATTTTTTTTTTCTTGTCCGTCTCGAAAACGTTGAATTTTGACCTTATTGAATTTTAAAATCTGTTCGAAAATTAACTTATGGTGGGTCACGATTCAATTAGTTCGACTGTACCAGCCTGTTTCTCGAAGCTTAGGGTTGAAATATGGTAAAGGTACTGTTAAAAAGGTTGTAGTACTTGTAGTAGATGCTTCGATCAACAATAACACTAGTAGATGTCAGAAAAGTTCTAATATTTAATCTAACGCGGACGAAGAAAGACATATTGAGTATTAAGATGCGGCTAACAGCTGGTTTATTAACGACTTTTTTTTCCACAACGGGCTAGAACCCACCTGGTGTTAAGTGATGATAAGGCTGAAAGTGGTGAATCCTCAATTGTGAACTATTAAATCGATATCTTTTAAAACAATTGGATGAACTGCTCATGTAAATGTAGTAATTTTTTAAGTAAAAATTATTTTTATAAAAAAATAAAACCGCCTTCAAAAAAACCACATCAAAAAAGTAAGAAATAATTCCTCACCAAATAAATAACATAAGTACTTTGAAGTCGGGCGTGAAACATGTACTATTTTTTTGTTGTTTTTGTTAAAACCCGCCCGACTTCAAAGTACTTACGTTATTTATTTGGTGAGGAATTATTTCTTACTTTTTTGATGTGGTTTTTTTGAAGGCGGTTTTATTTTTTTATAAAAATAATTTTTATTTCACTCTTTTTAGTGCATCGTGCAGGCAATTTACGTGTTTTCTGGTAAATAGGTATGTGATCAAACTCATAACCTCCTTTTTCGAAGTCGGTTAAAATACCTTGAGGTATCCCCTTTTTAACAAAACAAGAATCATCTAAATCGGTTTATAAACAAAGGAGTTATGCCTACAGATACGTATTAAATTCACATAAAGTGGTAACGAAAACGACAGCATTTTCAAGATTTCCCGAAAATTACTGAAGCGATTTCAAAATTTCAAAAAATGGGACCAACTTGGAAACCAACCTGATGTAATAACGTTTGAAGCATTTCAATCGGTTCAGCCGTCTTCGAGTAATCGGTGGACATACATAAAAAAAAAAAAAAAAAAAAAAAACATACATACAGACGAATAGAGAACCTCCTCCTTTTTGATTTAGAAGTCGGTTAAAAAGACAAAAAGAGAGAGCTATATTAATAACCGTTGTCAAAGATCTACACTAGTACACTACACTACACTAGTAACATTATAAAATCCGAAAGTGTAGACGGATGGGTGTTCGTCACTTAAACTTGGCAAAGAGGTAGATTATTCTCTAACGGCCAGAATTAAAAATCTATCTACAGATAGGGATAGGCATGATCCAGATTAGTTGCTAGGCAACACCTAGCAACACCCAGGCAACTGTCGTTAATTCTGTTAATATTAAACGTTGCATAGCTACTAATCTGGATCATGCCTATCCCTATCTGTGGATTGATTATTAACTCTGGCCGTAAAGGAGCACATAGAGTATTGTTACCTTGCAGGTAAAACCACACAGATAAGTAGTAGAATTAATTTTAGTGGATTATTTTACAATACTGCACTTGCAGCTAATTGTACTTCAAACTTAAAATAATTATTTATTTTTGTTACAGATCTCTCATGGCTGAATATGTAAGTAAACATAAAACACTTTCTTTTTCGTCTACTCTACAGTAATTAACGACTATAAAAATCTCCAAAAATTGCCACTAAATGTCGCTAAGATATAACCCTAAAATAACCCAACAAGTTAACACGCATAACCGAAATCATTGACAACTTTCTTTTCTTCTCTCCGCCAATAACATTTTAAAAACGACTTAGTTTCTAAGACGATAAGTTTGAAAATCATTGATTGGTCCCCATGAGTATAGTTGAAAAAATGGTTGATGAGCCCAACAATCAATTTGTTACGTTCTTTTGCTGGTTCGTTTTATATTTTGGTCATGGTAAAGGGTTTGTGGTAGGTCTGACTTGGGTGGTAAGTAATAACAAACAGTAATATTAGATACGGTTTAGAAATGAATAATGATGACGACACGGCTTCTGAGATAATTGAGAGCGTGTGAGACGATTTATTTATAGTATTTGTAGAAGTAATAGCTTTTTGTCTTTTTTTGTTACAGTCGTTTATTATTTTTAATAAGTTTTCTTGATTTTTATCTACTTGTTGTTGTTGTCTAATATTTTAATTATACACGCTAATCTAGCAAAAATCGCGCAAATATTGCTCTAAAATCACTTATCGAGTTGAATTTACGTACAAATACAAACCTCTTTAGTACGAATTTGCGATTTTTGCTATCGCTTGACTTTTGCAAGTTACGTGATAAGCCTGCCGGTCTTACGTTACGAAACTCAAAGACGACAGGTATCTGACGTCAGTTGCGGAGACGAGGCATTTCTATTGAGTACCTAACATGTTGGATACTGGTAGCGTAATATGCGAGTCACGATACAAATGTATGGGAGATACGACTCTGCGACTCTAGTCGTTTGTATTGTAAGTATCGTTATTCAATACTATTCACTATGTCGTCACTGTAATTTTTTCACTGGAGTTTTTTTCGGTGAGAAAACTTTTCGGTGAGTTTGGTTTTCGGTGAGTATTTTTCGGTGAGTTTTTTTCGGTGAGTTCGGCCGACACACGCTAATCTTGCCGACGGCAAAGAAACGTTTGTTTTTTGAAATGGTGGAAAGTTCACTTAATTTTATGTTTTTAAGAAAATATTTAAAGCGTTACGTTACAGAGTAGTTTTACCATAATTTATCCAATTGAAATGTTGAATAAAAGATAATGGATCTTATTACTTATTCCTATTCCCATCTTTCTTATATATTTTTTTATTTTATATGTTTTAGGAAAACTTAGAGAGCTAATTACAGTTTCCACTGATAGTTCATTTCTAAGCTTTTCTCTGGAAACAGATTTAAATAGACAACGAGACAGGGAACAAATTAGTTGTTAGCTACAATTAAAAATAGGTAATAGTATTCTTCTTCTTCTTATCGAGTCGACGACAACCTCAAACACGGGCAGCCCAAAAGGCCGCAACCGCAATAGCTCGCTCGGAAGTCTCGCGCAGCTCCTGGTCCGTGCAGGTAGTCGGGCACGCAGGGCACCCAGTCATGTGTGCGAATAGTATTGATAAGTAATTAAACAAAAAAATTACAGTGACGACATAGTGAATAGTATTGAATAACGATACTTACAATACAAACGACTAGAGTCGCAGAATCGTATCTCCCATACATTTGTATCGTGACTCGCATACTACGCTACCAGTATCCAACATGTTAGGTACTCAATAGAAATGCCTCGTCTCCGCAACTGACGTCAGATACCTGTCGTCTTTGAGTTTCGTAACGTAAGACCGGCAGGCTTATCACGTAACTTGCAAAAGTCAAGCGATAGCAAAAATCGCAAATTCGTACTAAAGAGGTTTGTATTTGTACGTAAATTCAACTCGATAAGTGATTTTAGAGCAATATTTGCGCGATTTTTGCTATCGCTTGGCTTTTGCAGGTTACGTGATAAGCCTGCCGGTTTCTAAAAATTTACAAATTTATTACTGATGCTTAATATTTGTTTTTTTTTTACACCAATTATCTAAGCCCATAGTAAATTTCTTAAGAAACTGTGTCTATGTGAACTTGATAACGGATAAATATACACTTATATACTTTTTGTTTGTAAATACATACTTAATATACATAGAAAACACCCAGACCAAGACAAATAGACATGTTCATGCACACAAATATTTGTCTTGTTCGGGAATCGAACCCGAGACCTCTGACGCAGAAGGCAGGTAGTTTACCCCTGCGCCAAATCGGTCGTCAAAGAATCACATTTAAATTAAATGGAGATAAAACTGACGCTCCCTACTTTACAGTTTGTTGTCCCCAAGGGGATGCCAGTATCGGGAGTCAAAATAATCCACATAGTTCTCATTAGCATATAAATTGGACGCGATTAAACATAACTGGTACATTTTATTCGTAAATTGGGATTTCCTGTACCTCCCGTGTGTACAGATTATGCAAATGAAGTGAGGACCCCCTTTATAAAAGTCTTCATATTATTTTTATTATGCATTGGAGACACAACAGGCAACTCAACGCAACTTGAACGAGCGATGCCGCTTCTGTGGTCTAGTGGCACATACCACCGGTATCAGATAAAAAGATCGCAGGTTCGACACCAAGTAGACATATACATACCTATTTACATTCCAAGAATACGAAATGTATCTCCATTTCGTATTCGGTTTGAATGGTGGTTAGAATAGAACTTGTTCTTAGTCCGCATTGCAATTTTTTTTTCAAGTACAAATGTATTGTCCATTTTTGATTTTTGACCGTGATTTTGTGACATTAAATCACATTCGCGATTTAAAAATCGCTCTATTACGTTCGCGCGAATATGTGTACATGTCTGTGTACTGTCTGTGTGAACAGTGTGTGAACCTGTGTGAACAGGCAAAAAGTATAATCAGATGGAACACTAAGATATTTATTTTTATTCCATAACAGGGAAGCATGACCTTTATCTCACCTGATGTTTTGCTATGATAGACCTAAAATGGAATTTCAATATGTTCTATAACTGTACCTTAGTATTGAGAATTTCTCAAACAAAGGGTTGGATATAGCCTGTACGTCAAGTTTTTAAGGCGCTACTCGGAAAAATATGGACTTTTTGATTTAAAACTATAGGACGGTTACAGTTGTTAAAAATCTGGTATTAAGATATATATTTCTTCATACCTTTATCTAGAATCGTATAGTTTCAAAAACACGATTTTATGATTTTGCCTCGACACTTTTTATTTTCGAAAAGACCTCTAAAAAATACGAAAAGTGAAGATTATTCTTAAATGGGGTTACTTACACTATTGAAAATTGGTTTAATTAGTGGACACCAATAATATTGAGGATCGTATAGAAGCATTTTTTTTAAATCGCTGTAGTTTTTTATTACGAAGTGATTTTGTGTTTTTTTTGCCTAATCTGCAAAATCGGTCTCGCTCCCGCGCGCGTCGTTTTCTCATTGATATCTCGCTTCAGCACATTTTTTCCGAGTATCGCCTTAACGTCGCATTTGTATTACTTAGTACAAACGCGCATTGACAGCGCGCTTTTTAAGGCGATACTCGGAAAAATTATGCTAAAGCGAGATAGCAATGAGAAAATGACGCGTACGGGAGCGAGACCGATTTTGCCGATTACGCAAAAATAACACAAAATCACTTCGTATTAAAAAACTATAGCGATTTTTGAAAAATGCTTCTATACGATCCTAAATATTATTAGTGTCCACTAATTAAACCAATTTTCAATAGTATATGTAACCCCATTTAAGAATAATCTTGATATTTCGTACTTTTTAGAGGTATTTTCGAAAAGAAAAAGTGTCGAGCCAAAATCATAAAATCGTGTTTTTGAAACTATACGATTTTAGATAAAGGTATGAAGAAATATATATCTTAATACCAGATTTATAACAACTGTAAGCGTCCTATAGTTTTATATCAAAAAGTCCATACTTTTTCCGAGTAGCGCCTTAAGGCGCATTTATAACGATTCACACACAATATGCGCGTCGATGGTGCGTTAAAGAGCACGGTGTATAGAGGGTCTTAAGTACTTTTAAAAAGAATACGTAAAAAGTTCCATTTCCAAAGAGTATAAACGCGAAAACTTAAAAAGAAAAAAGACTTTCGCCCCACTCTTTCTTTATCGAAGTTTAATTATATCCTCACTCAACTCCATCAAAAGCCATCCTATGTAGAACTTCCCAATGAATCTCGCTTAAAATTTAATGAAATACCTAATAAGAAGAATCAGACCCCCCTTCGCTTAGCAACGTTAAGGTTTTATGGATTCTAATGCTATTGTTTTAAAGTCTATTTTCCGAATCCAATTTCATATAAATGGCTCTGCCAATATCATATTTTCAGCGTAACAGAGAAGGGCTATTCCAAAAGCGACTCCACTAACCATCAGTTCTGTTCCCGTTGTCTCCTTTAGGTATGGTTGAGGATACGATATAAGCTGAAGCGATTCCGGGTTTTAACGACGCGTAGTAAAAAGCCGGAAACCATATTTTATTTACTTTCATACTACTTTTGTAAATACTTAAACTGTAACAAATCATACGAATTTCGTGGAAACATCATATTACTTAGACAGTGTTGATCCGATCCGAAATAAGTTCATTAAGGGCGTTTGTGCACTACCACTGAGTTTTACCGATCCGGAAAAAAACGGATGCTTGTATTTAATTAATTACTATTATAAATGATTAATTATTAAAATACAAGCATCCGTTTTTTCCGGATCGGTAAAATTCAGTGTAGTGCACAAACGCCCTAACACATTAGCTACAGGCGACAGCCAACAAAAGCTGCCGCCACTTGAAGCTAGAAGAAGAAACAAGTGACGGCTACCGGTGTCAACAGTGTGCGAGTTCATATGTAATGAAAACTACAGGAAAGAGGTCGGTGGCGGGGGTTTTCTACGCCATATCGAATTTCAATATATCGACATGCCATTTGATCGAATGACAAATAATCGATAGATCAATAGCTCGTTATGCCAATAGATCAAAAGCTAATTAGATCGATGTTTTATAACTATAATGACTATAGTTTTATAACTAATTAATACTATTTTGTAACGGGAGCTTGTCTTCTTTAATTATTATACTTAATCATATTTATTTACTAGCTTTCTGTGGACTACACGACGTTATCCTGCGGGAGTGTTATGTTTTTCCGTGATAAAAAATACCAGCTCCAGCTCCCAAACTGTGTCCATACCAAAAATCTAGTCGATCCGTTGATCCATTTTAACGTGAAAGGCGGACAAAGAAACAAACAAACATACATTCATATTTATAATATTAGTATGGATTTAGCCGCTAGAAAGTATTACAAAACAGAAAGGTAGGGTACTGAAAAGACCTTATTTAGCAATAAAGCAGCAATCTCTAACAAGCAATCTTGGGTTAATGGATAAAGAGATACAAGCACAAAAAGGGGGTGAATGCGTTTCTAAATGTACTGCTAAACTTTAGAGTTAAGTTTAATTCCATTTGAATAAAATAATTCCTTCAGAATATTTGTAATGGAATTAAACTTCCTATACGATAAAAACGCCACCTCTTGTAAATTGCCACCGTCCCTATAATTACACCATGATTCCACTTTCATTAGCCAAATTAGTCAGTTTTACAAATTGCTTTTAATTTTTATGACCTTTAGGTTGATTTATAAAAAATATGCTGAATTTTAATTAACGAAATAGCACTTACTTTGGAGCTGTACCTAGGTTAAAGGCTGTTAAAAGACTATACTTAAAAAAAATATTTTTATTAAGTTTTAAGGTAATCATTTTTCTTTGATGCGTTTATTCTAAAAATTAACTAGTAGGTATATTTGAAAAAAAAAATACAAAAGATTTTTTATTGGTTTGTTTAAATACAATATAACTTTGTCTCTAATATTGAAGTTTTTAAGAATCACGTCTATACTGATATCATCATCATCAGCCTCATATCAGAATCTATAGGTATATATAAATGTCCTTACTGCTGGCGAACAGGCCATATTTATACATGGATATAGATAAAGGAGAATACAAGCATGACAACGAATGCCTCGCTAGTCCTCCTCCATATTCGTGGCGAGGCATGTGGTAAGTTCGTGCCTCACCACGACTATGAACGTCTACACATTGCGAAGTATGGCGTGATGCGTCATGCGCTGTGCATGCCTCGCAATGTGTGTATCTGCCTGAATCGACCATGATCGCCCACGCGGGCACAATGTTGATTGGTGGGTATTGACTGCAAACGCAACCGCGACCAAAGCTACCTTCCAAAGTACGGAGAAGCCCGAGATAACCAATTTGTTTACCCATCCCGTGACCCACCCAACATTGCGAAAGCTGCTTAATCTCAACGATAGGAGGCCAAGACAAATATAATAAAAATATAATAATACCTAGTTTAGTTTCAAGAACTTACACAGCACAATGAAAAGCTCTCCACTTGTTCTTACATTACAATGCTGGAATTATTCCAGGTCAACAAATTCTTGAAAGCC
Source organism: Crambus lathoniellus (assembly GCA_949710035.1). Classification (NCBI taxonomy): domain Eukaryota; kingdom Metazoa; phylum Arthropoda; class Insecta; order Lepidoptera; family Crambidae; genus Crambus; species Crambus lathoniellus. The sequence continues at coordinate 17,669,212 of OX453315.1, forward strand.
CAGGCGGCTAGAACACTCCAGATATTTTTACTTTTTTTCCATTGAATGATACTTTTCGAATCGAAACAAATTGTTAATAACAGTTCGACTTCTGTTCCAATAAAATCACTCATTCAGCTTTTGGATTTACCTTTGGATCTGGTAAATGTCACTGAATATATTGAATGGGATAAGTGGACCGGTTTAAAGCATAAGGTGCCAGCCCTGTGATATAAAAAAACCTGTTGAGATAGTTTGCTTACGTATTGACGGTAAGGTAGTGGTTTTTTTATGTTTTAACAGCACCACCGGCCTCGCAAGTAGATTTGAAAATCCGGTCCAATGCTCTAACGAATTAAGCTTCCTAAAGGATTCAATTTTTTTTCACACTCAAAGAATTACTCAATACATTGTAAATGCATAACAAATTGCACCTACAATAAATGTAACATGTTTACCTCTATTATGGAATGCATTATAGAATTATTGAGTAAAAAATTAACAATGTCATGTTTTAACAAGAATCTAATGATCTCTTGATGACATTGTTTGTTATCATTTGCAATTTTTACAAACAATCAATTTTTTACAAATAATCATACAAACCCTTATAACCCGTACAACAAGCCCGCGTTTTCAGTATTATAAAGCATTATTATCATAGCTGATAAACGGTAATGTGATTAACAATTTTTTTTATTCATACATATATCAACTTACTTCGATTACTTAATTTTTTTGCTCCATTTATTTAAAAGCGTTATTTTCACCTTCAATAGAGACAGTCAGTGCAAATTGCAAGGCACTAAAACCGTACCTAATTGTTTCAAGGATAAAAAACATGGTAATAAATTATTATCTTCTTCATTTCTGTATAATTAATAACTTATGACAAGCTATAATCTTCTCAATCGCGTTAACACCAAAATAATTTTAAGTTTTACTCTTTAACTGTGGGACAGAAACAAAACCGGAAATACCAAACCGAAGTTTGGCTTTTAATCTAGCGAATTTTATAAATAACAAATTAATACGAATAATCGTTATAATGTTGATGTTATGCAGATTTAATGTATGGAACATCAGGTGTGTTATTAAGTTTAGAAAGAAGTAAAAACTCGTATTTAAACCAGATTTTAGAGGCCTTGACTTTTTTTGGAACATCTCCACTGATGTTGTGTACCTATTAAAACGATTTAAGGTACACAATATTCATTTATATTCAACGCATATAAATCTTCACGTAAGTTGGCAAGGTTGGTGGGTAGTAAATTCTTGCTATGTTTGTAGTCGCATTGGATCCATCACCAAACATTGGAACATTGGGAACATTAAAACATGTAGTGATACTCTTGGGATATGATATCACATGGTAGAATGCTAATTTCGGTACCAGACCTAATAGTATTGCCCAGCAGACTGTTCATCACTAATTTGATATAATTAGCGCGCTAAGACCCGGCTACACCTGCGTATTATATCAAATAGCGCGCTATATTAATGGCATTAGACGCAGGTGAAACTCAGGCATTACAAAGACGAATAATGTTTTGACAGCAAATCAAGACAAGCGCTTTAGTGCTCTCTAATGTCCATAACAAGACCTTTCAAATGACATAATTATTGGTCATTAGCAGGTATAGTCACGAGCAATAATATGTAAACAACATAGGACTATGTCATATTATAATCACGGTCTAACTACATTATAATACTGAAAGACGTTTGTGGCACACAGATGGTTTTGTTTAGGAACGCTCCAATGTGACAAAGGTTATTTCTTTATTTTCAATCTATAATCTTTAAGTTCTATTATTGGTCGTCGTGATCGTGAGTGACTAGCTGGTATACCAGGTTCCATACATTTTTGCTCATCTTCTTTAAGTAAAAGTTTCATTACAATGTTGGCACAAGTTCAAACATCAGTTACCTTTTTAATAAAACACTTCCACGGATTTTGCACGCATTTATTGAATAACTTGGTTGAATTTTAGTTTTCCATGAACACGGCCCCTGGAAAGGTGCCGAAACGTCGGATAAACCAAAAAACCTTTAAAAGAACTAAAATTTAACCAAGTTGTTCAATAAATGCGTGCAAAATCCGTGGAAGTGTTTTATTTAAATGAACAGTTCGCGCAGAAATCTAAGATGTGTTTATCAGTTACCTTTCTTGTATTCAGTGACTGCACAGCACATGCAGCTTAATCACTTTAGAACTTTGTCGCATCAATTCGCCCTTGTAAGCTGTCAACTGTCGCGCCTACAATCTGTTTCTGTCTTGTCGCTTTTGGAGTTAGATTGACGTTCCGTATTATGACAAGGGTTCGATAATGTCAAGGGTTTTAAATTAACAAAACACAGACCTCGTAGCAACAACAGTGTGATTAAATACAACTCTGTTTATTTTAACACCATTAGCATGTGTCGCGTTGTTTGCCAATGATGGAAAATTAATTGAACTTATTATTATTATTCAGGCAGGCAGGTTGAGTCAACAGTGTGCCTGTATTTATTTAAGTAGAACCTACTCACTATAGAGCATAAAACCTACTCGGAAAATAAGTGATTAGTATAATTAGTAAAACTTTACAGAGTCAAAGAATATATACACTTACGCGACAGAGTCCGATAGCCATGAATACAAAAATGGTAATACGTTACTCGCAAGTACTTACACTTCTTTCAAGTATTTACTTGTTTACAATTTTCGCCAGTATCTTACCAGGGGCAGGACAGGGGCGACCAAACTTTGAACGTCTGACTGCTTTGTTACCCGGGGATCATGATTTAAATTTATCTTAAGATGTTTCTTGCGGGATAGTTGACGATTAAACGTTTAGAACAAGTTGACTATCGGCCAAAATTAATAATCTATCCACAGATAGGGATAGGATAGGCCTGATGCAGATTAGTTGCTAGGCAACACCTAGCAACACCCAGGCAACTGTCGTTAATTCTATGTTAATATAAAGTGTTGCATAGCGACTAATCTGGATCATGCCTGTCTCTATCTGTGGATTGATTATTAATTCTGGCCGTAAATTTATTTCACAATCCGATAGCCACAGATACAAAAAACGTTACTTGTGTACAGCTTTCGCTAATAACTTGCCAGGGGCAAGTCTGATTGCTTTCTTTTCCAAGGAAACAGATTTAAATTTATCATTAGAGGTTTCTTGCGGGTTAATTAATAACTATTTGAATTATTAGTTCATGGCTAAACGATTATAACAAATTGAGCAGATTTATTTTTAACCACAGTCCGATAGCCATGAATACAGAAATAGACGCACGTAAACACTTGTGTCCAACTTTCGCCAGTAACTTGCCAGGGGCGACCAACCTTTGTACGTCTGATTGCTTTGTTCCCCGAGGATAAAGATTTGAATTTATCATTAGAACGCTTCTTGCGCGTTCGATGCGGTGTGCCAACTGAAATATTCAGAAGAAGGGTTGTTCTTAGCTAGCTCCGTTTTGATCATGGCCGCGCAGTTGTTTTCGTTGGGGAGAATAAAATATTTTCCAGTGAAAATTGGAAAGGTTTAGCCAAGCTTAGGATTATGGAGAAAACTGTTGACAGATTTATATTTTGCTTTGTTTTGTAGAAAATTGCAGTGTTTAAATGTAAACAAATAAGTCTACGTACCTTTTCCAATTCTATAGACGTTAAAAAAATCTTAGAATTTATTATGTAAATTAGTAAAGTAATAAGTTATTTCGAATATAAAAAATATAATCCATTTTCACGTAACTAAAACTAAACATCCCTACATTTAAAACTTTTTAGATTTTATATGATAAGAACGTTTGAATTTTGATAAAAAATTATGGAAAAGTGAAAACAAAAACGTTTCATAAGTCTGGAACAAAACCTAAAGACATGAAATATTAGTAGCTGTATTAGTCAGTAGTATTTATATATTACAAAAAGTCGTTTGTACCAACGCAAGAGATCGTTGCTGTGTTCTTCACTAGGGAAATAACTCTCACCATACAGAAAACTGCAGATTTGTTGTTCCTTGTGAGGAAGGTTTAGCTCTTGGGAGTAAAGAATAGTTAGGAAAGGCAACTTGTAAATTTATACTTTCCGAGCCTTTAACCTAAACTTAGAACAATGGGCAATGTGAAAACCAACGTATATTCTGTACCATGTTTCTAATATAAACTATATTTCTGTGTAAAAATGCGTATTTCTGATTCTATACTACTATTATAAAGAGGAAGGATTTTATATTTTTGTTTGAAAGAAAGAAAGAAGAAGAAACCCACAGGAATGGGTACTATGCGGGTAAAACCGCGGGGAACCACTACAGTTTATAATCTATACAAATAAATAAAATTGGAGTGTCTGTTTGTAACATTAAAATAACTGCTTTTTACAACATGCATAGGATTATATTTATGGTACATATACCAAAATGACTCTGTCTGTCTGTCTGTCTGTCTGTTTGTTTGTTCCGGCTAATCTCTGAAACGGCTGGACCGATTTTGACGGGACTTTCACTGGCAGGTAGCTGATGTAACAAGGAGTAAGTTAGGCTGCTTTCTATCCCGGAAAAATATCACATTCCCTCGGGATAATTTTCTTTGTGAGTATGGATGTATTGATGTTTGTTACTCTTTCACGCAAATACTACTGAACGGATCTGGATGAAATTTGCTACAGAGATAGGTTATAGGCTGGAATAACACATAGGGTACTTTTTATCCCGATATTCCCACGGGAACGGGCACCACGCGGGTGAAACCGCGGGCGGCCGCTAGTAAACTTATGAAGTTGTTTAATGACTTAATAAAGACTTTTTACTCAACTATTAACTATCGACTACAAGATGATAAAGAACATTGAATTTGGTTGCGCAAATTAAATCGCAGCAATTTTCGAACATTATTTTTTAATTGTGGAAGTGAATTAAACCACATAACTTTTATCATATTCCCTAATTAGACCATATTTTCCACGTCAAAATGTTATCATTAAAATACAAAATAAAATCTTTTTCTAATTTATTTTCCACGTGAATTTTATTACAGAATAAAAAACTTGTTTTGCGTGAACCGCAATTTAACGTTGAAGTCGGAAGTTATCTAAAACTTACGTTTTGACACGTCAATTAGTTAGAATCGTCGTAAAATAAAGATTGACTGTCGATTTAAGACACTTTGTTTTACTGATTTGTGGACTAGTGATATTAAAAATGTTTTATTTATTGCCTATAATGTTGTTGATGGTGTAAGTAAAATTTGATGACTTCTAGTACGTATTTGTAGTTTTTAAACTTATCTTAAAGTTTTTAGTTCATATTAAAAGAAAAGTTTAGTTTGTCTTTTGTAATTATTTTTTTATTTGTATTACTAGTTTTATTCCATAAAAGTAGGTTTTATATCAACATACTGTACCAGAGAAAATTAAACATAACTGTCAGAGCATGACTTTGAATATTTAAATCGTATTTCCAATCTGTTACTATAACATTATTCCCAAATACAAATCAAAATACTGCTTAAAATAAGTCATTATACGTCAAAAAAAATTAATATGGATATCTTAGAAACTTGATTCCGTCCGTTGAACTGACGAAACGAGCGACGACGTGACGTGATGGTTTTCGCCGTGCCCGCGATGCTGGTGATCTTCTTGCGTATCTCACTCACCAATGGGCAGCCGCCATCGAGAGTAAGGGTGAAGCACTTGCCGTGAGCCTAGACATCACAAAGGCCTTTGACCGGGTCTGGCATAAGGCACTTTTGGCGAAGTTACCAACATACGGGCTTCCGGAAGGGTTATGCGCGTGGGTCGCCAACTTTCTGTCTGGGCGGAGCATAAAAGTCGTTGTGGATGGAAAATGCTCAGACACCATGCCCATCAATGCTGGCGTCCCTCAAGGGTCCGTGTTATCGCCTACCCTGTTCATTCTGCATATCAATGATATGTTACTTACTAGTAACATGCATTGTTATGCAGATGACAGCACATGTGATGCACGTTACTCAGGTCGCGCAAATATACCTTCCGAACAGGTTAAACTGTGCAGGGAACAAATAGTGTCGGAAATAGAGGCTTCCTTGGAGCGAGTCTCGGAGTGGGGTAGACAAAATCTTGTCCACTTTAACCCCACAAAAACGCAAGTATGCGCTTTCTCCGCAAAGAAAACTCCATTCGTCTTAGCGCCTACATTCCAGGACATTCCCCTTACCACCTCTAAAAGTATCGGAATACTTGGCGTTGACATCACGAACGAAGTCCAATTTCGGGGTCATTTGGAAAACAAAGCAAAGTTGGCTTCGAAAAAGCTAGGAGTGCTCAATAGGGCGAAGAAATTCTTTACTCCACGTCACCTGCTTTTATTATATAAAGCTCAGGTTCGACCCCACCTTGAGTACTGCTCGCACTTATGGGCGGGAGCTCCTGAATACCAGCTCCTTCCACTTGACTCCATTCAGCGCCGTGCGGTTCGTATTGTCGACGATCCGAGACTCACGGACGGTTTAGAACCACTAAGTCACCGCAGAGATATAAGCTCTCTGTGTGTGTTCTACCGTCTATACAATGGGGAATGTTCTGAGGAGCTTTTTGAACTGGTGCCACCGTCACACTTCCGCCACCGCACCGCACGCCAAGTGAGTAGAACTCATCCTAAACACCCCCACATTCTTGACACCTGGAAATCAACAACTGTTCGGGCATCACGTTCGTTCCTACCTCGAACTTGTAAGATGTGGAATGAGCTTCCTCCAGAGGTGTTCCCTTTGTGCTATGACATGGAGTTCTTCAAAAAGCGTGTAAATAGGACCCTTAAACACAAAGGCTGGCAACGCATATGCAACCCTTCTGGTGTTGTAGATGTCCATGGGCGACGATGACTACTTCCCATCACGTGGCTCGTCTGCTCGTTTGCCCCTTTTTAATATAAAAAAAAAAAAAAAAAAAAAAAAAAAAAAAAAAAAAAAAACGTGACAAACTCTCGCAGACCGAGTGGAACCAAATAAGTTATTAAACATACCGTATTACATAGGCCTCGATTTTATTAGCATAAATCAATAATTTCTTAAGAACGCTGTAATGTGATCGTCCTTTACGTAACTTGAACTAAGGCCGAGACTGCGCTGGTCAGGCGACAGCGGCGGCGGCGACAAAGTGAGTAAATAAGCGCTTGTCATTTCTGCAGTGCGGCGTGATGTGGTCAACGAGATGACATAAATCCATACTAATATTATAAATGTGAAAGTGTGTTTGTTTGTTTGTTTGTTTGTTTGTTTGTCCGTCTTTCACGTCAAAACGGAGCAACGGTTCGACTCGATTTTTGGTATGGGGATAGTTTGGGAGCTGGAGAGTAATATAGGCTACTTTTTATTCCGGAAAATTATAAAATAAAATTGATTATTTTGTATAGAAAATCGATAAACTGTCGTACTATACAAAACTGTCATTTCTTCCATAGCCGCTTCCAAAGAGGTATGTCAAATATACGTGACTATGACGTTTTAGCCGCTTTGGATTACCTACTTTTTAGTAAGTGACATTTGTTGCAGGCAGTGTATAAAACTTCTTCGCGATCATTTATTTTCATCTGTCTATCTATAATAGATGTTGGTGATACGAAGTTTACCGGGTCCACTATAATTAATAAGGCAAAACAACGTTTGCCGGGTCAGCTAGTAATATTATAAATGTGAAAGTTTAGATGTTTGGATGTTTGTTACTCAATCACGCAAAAACGGTTGAAAGGATTTGGCTGAAACTTGGGACACAGATACTTTATAGCTTGGAGAGGATCAAGGGTTCTTTTTATCCCGGCAAATTATATCATTCCCGCGGGATAACGTGGTGTAGTCCACGCGGGCGAAGCCGCGGGCGGAAAGCTAGTATTTTAATATAAATGAGTTTGTTTTCACAAACCGCCCGCCCCGTCCTCGCTTAGTTGACTTAGTAGTACGACCGAGGTCTAAGAATTTAGAATATAATTGGAAAACGTGTATACGTGTGTCGTTTAAGTGATTTGGAGACAAATTAATTCATCTGTTTTATAATCAAGAACGATTGGACCGGTAATGTTTGATGATTATAGAATTGAAAATTCGGCTCGTAGACATGAGTATTGACAGTACGTCATCAAACGTAATAAATAAATCAAATTACATAAATTTGCCCCAATTCAAAATTACGGCTAAATAGAAAAGTCAGTTTTCTACATTTGCCCGACCAGAAAATTAACCCAGGACCTCACAGATAGTGGCATCATGAAAACAGGTGCGTACGCCGCTCAACCATGGAGGTAATCAAAGTAACCCTTTTTTTATTCAAAATAAAGAGATATTAATGAAATTAAAATGGGCTTAGATAATTGGTGTGAATGTAAGTAGTTATTATTATTTAGAAACTTGATCGACTTGGAGGATAGGTGGATGGAGGATCGAATCCATACTAATATTTTAAATGTGAAAGTGTGTTTGTTTATTTGTCCTTCTTTCACGTCAAAACGGAGCAACGGATCGACGTGGTTTTTGATATGGGGATGGTTTGGGAGCTGAAGAGTGGCTTAAGCTACTTTTTATAGGCTACTATCTATAGAAATCGTTTTTATTAATTTTTTACACCAATAATTTTTTTACAGGCATTAAGTATCATTTATAGATTATATTTAAAATAAAACTGATAGGTAAAATTTTTGTATAAACATTTTTATACCAGCGAATCGTGATAACAGCATGGATACTACGTCAAAAATGAAGTCTGGAAAGGCAAAAGGCACGGGAGAAGGGGAGGGGAGTAATCATCTGCTACACACAGCGCATAATGTCAGCGCGCGCAGTTTTATTTAGGATAGCTTTGAATGGCTTTAAATTATTATTTTACTACTGGATGATAGTAAAAGAAAAAACACGTGTTTCGTAATTTTCTTCAAAGATTATAGTTTATACAAATTTAGATGGTTTGCTGCTGAAAAATAACCCTATAATGTATATATATATATACAAACAGATTTCGTGGCTGGCCCCATTGTGGACACTTTCATTCACTCAAATAATTGTTCTAATTAAACATTGTATGCATATCAAATGTCGTAAGTATTGTTATGTATAACAAAGAGGTCAAATAACGTAAATTTGTTATTAATAACGCAACACTTTACCGCCGCTGTCGATTTTGACGGGTTTACACTACAAAAAGTACTAACATTCAAGTTTAATAATTAATGATCCGAATGAGACGCCCACATTCAATGTAATTATATTCTTATACAAGCGCATCAAACGCTTTAACTAACGTTACGGAATTTTCAACGTCATCCCACTAATGTGTTCATGCAATAAGTTTTATAATTGCTTGAACGGTAATTGCTTTGTCAATATTAAAATAGAATAATAAGCGTTGAGTATATTTTTTTTGTGTCGAATAGTTAATTGATTTTAATGTCTAACCTAATATTTAAAATAGTCTGAAGCAGTCTGAAGCCAAGAATAAATTTGAGTTAAGACCAAAAAACACTTTGTGATTGAAGTGGTTTTGGTATTATTTTTACAAAATCTAACGTAAAATTTTGAGTTACGAGACATCATGATATCGTTCTTCACGTAATCAGTCGTTTATCGTCGAGTATTGTAATACTGCAACCTTACCTACATGCTAAACATTCAAATTCCGCGACTGTACATTAAACATAGATTTATGTTTATCAAGATTTATTTTTTAGTATCAGGCTCAGATCATAAATACAATCTCAAATTGCTTTTTAAGTAGGTATTCTATAAATTCCTACCATTTATTTATTTCTACAATGAAAAGATTAATTCTCTTATCCATATATAATAAATAAGCTTGGATCTACGACTTTCGATTAGATTGCTCAGTTTATTACTATTTCGATCATCTAATTGTTTTTATTAGCTCTATTATGGGCTATGTTGTTTATTATAAAGGTCTAATGGACCGACATGAAGACAAAACAGAAAACTAAAAAAATACAAGCTTTTACGTAACTTCTTGTTAACCCGTTATCGGTATGGAATGGACCCTTTTATCGGTTAAGTTAGATAAATGGTTATTGTTTTGTTTCGATTATGTTAATTTTTTGTTTACAAAAAAAGTCCCCTGGTGACGCTGTCGATATTAAAATTTGAAGAAATGGAAATGTTGAGTCCTAATTATGCTTATTTTAAGTGAAATAAAATTGAAATAAGTATTCTTAATTTGTCATTGTTATGTTTTACAAATAAGTATTTGTGATTAAATTTAATAGATTTACATATTGTATCACGTATTGTGTAAACTAAACGATCCTCAGCAATGAGGGACCGACTGAGGAGTAGGACATATTGTATATACGGTTAACACTAGAGGGCTCGCGTGGATGACATTTGTCACCCAGGGTGTAATATTTTAATAACTTTTGAACGAAACGCGCTTCAGTGCTGTTCTTTCAGGTATTCCTCTAGTACAAATCATCCCACGCGTCAGTAGTGCACCATCACTCTTGGTGCATCGGCGTGTGCGCAGTGCGCTTTTAAAGTACCTACGTAGGTGACGCATGTACGTGGGTGACCAAATCATAGTTTGCCCTAACTGTGATGTAGACGCTACTGAATTGGAATAACCCATTTGTAAACCTTACATTAAGAAGGTTCACTTACCAAAATATGGTTTTGAAAAAAAAAAAATAGACTGATTAATCGCAATAAGTACAATTAAGTTAATTTTTGCAAGAGTTTGATTTTTGTTTATAGTTCAAAAAACTTAAGCAACTGTGTAGTTTTGTTAAAGTATTTGGTATATAGAAATATAGTTGATTGGTCATATTATATTTTAATTGCTTTCATGAAATTAGAGTGGTAAGAAAAAATACCATATTTGATGGGTGGCATATGTCCCCCGCGCGAGCTTTCTAGAAAAATTTTGGACGCGAGCCCTCTAGTGTTAAGTTATCAAATTTTTTAACCTATTATAAAGACGTGAATATCATTGATAAGTCTATAGAGCTCGGTAGCGCAGTGGTTAGTGCGTTAGGCCTACAAATGCGGTTCACGGGATCGGTGATGCAAAATTTATTTTGATTTTGAATTCACGTTAAGGCGATGAATCCCGACCGAAATAGGCACGCTAACGCTTGCTCGGCCGCGCGCGATACACTTCACGCGGACGCAGCGGCAGCCGGCAGTGAACTGTGAACTCGCGAGCGCCCCGCGAATCAAAAATCACTTAAAATTCAATTAAAAATTAAATAATAAAAAATTTACACTTATATGACGGCCGGAATCCCTCGGCTAATCAAAGACAATTATTTTCGTATATTTTTCATTAACTTAAACCAAGTATACTGCAAGTAATACGATATTTGGATTACGATTAGACGGATGTTTGGGATTTTATTTGACACAGTAAAATATGACCAATCAAAAAAATATGGCCGGAAGCACTAGATAAATAACTGTAAAATAACATATATTTTTTCTACGTTTTAAGTACTTGTGATTTGCGAGTAATCCATAATTTAAAATACCCTATTTTGGGGAATGCCCGCCTTAAGCAGTTTGGTTTCAGCTGCATCTGAATTTATTAACATCCAAGAATCTGGTTTAGTAAAAAATGTAACGACAGAGAAGATCAATAAATCGACAACTATAATAAAACTGTACGTCATCAGTAATTTTAATAGAAATCGAAATAAAAATATTTATTTATAATGCTGAGTACGTACAAGGTGTTAGTTCAAAGAATATTAATGCACTTATATTTGCTATATAATGGCGGCGTACAAATATTCGTGATTTTTAAGATAAATTAAAATAAGTTAGTAAGTATAAATCAGGCGACAAACATCAAATTAGGGCTTCAATTTATGTTAGTATCCATTAAACAGGTTTAAACATTATGTATATGAAGGTAATGTCAATATAATTAAAACAAATAGTATAGTTAAATTAAAACAAAATATAGAAATTGTAAATTAAAAGTCATAGTATTAAAATTATACTTAAATTATTCACAAATATATCTAAACTAGCTAATCCGGCGAACTTCGTACCGCCTTATTGACAGCACGCCACCTACCGAGTCCAATTGAAAATATAAACCGTTCTTGAATTCACCTGAAGACACACAAAAAAATTCATTAAAATCGGTCTAGCCGTTTAGGAGGAGTTCAGTTACATACACACGCACAGAAGAAATAATTATATACTCGTATATAAAGAAAAGCGCTATGATAATACAATTACATAAAAAAGGGATAGTGATAACATAATTATCACAAGTCTTGTATTGTACTTATAGTCAAAGTACTCTTTGATTGAGAAAAACCCCTGTTCAGCAAGCCAGGAATAAGGATCTCTTAAAAATATTTTTATCTTTTGGCAGATATCTCAGATTTTTTTTAAATAAGCCATGCTGAGCATTAAATTTAACTTGCTTGTTAAGTAACAACAGCGAGCAAATTAATTAACCAATTACCGTAAAAACAAGTTTCTTTTTTAATAAAGTCGTTTGATAATTAAAGTAATCTATGTTATCCGCTATCGATTTAAGTAATTTTACACACTTTGTACAGTATTATTTAGTTAGGTAGGTACCTATAAATTTTTAAATGTCGCGTGCCAAAATTATTTATGGATTTAAACGTGCTCTATTTTAAATTTTGTGCTTATTAAATTGCTTTTATTTCCGGACGTTTCAACACCTTTCCATGGGCCTAGGCATACATTATTTTATTATCGCATTTGAGTAAAAGGTTGAATATTTGATCATAACTTGTAAAGAAATGAGATCTATCATAGAATTCTTAACGCGAACGCAATAGGGTATTTTACTGTTGTTGAAATGTAGATATTTAATGATGACGTTAAAAAATATTGCAATTAAGAATACCAAATGTGAAAAAATAATTTGAATCTGTTTTATAATAAAAGAATTATAGTCTGTTTGATTTTGACTATAGCTGTCTCTTTCTAAAACGAAATCTTCTATGGCGTGACTATGACGCTACTAACCCACTGACGTCACTAAGATAGCGTCCTGTCCTTGTCTAATTATAAAGTTTGAAGTCCTATATCTTTGAAAATATTCAAGATAATTCAAAATCAAAACTTGTTTTGTGTAGCTAATATTTCGAAAAACATTTTAAAGAAATAAAAAAAATCAGTAAAATACCGTATTGTAACGTTTGCACATAAAGAAACCCCTCCGTAAACTTAATTCACCTGGGTTAATTCACCTAGGTGAATTAAGTATACTTTTCGTAAACTTAAATCACCTGGGTGCATTAAAATTACTTTCACAAAACTTTATTCACCTTATTCTCCTAGGTGCATTAAGTATACTTTTAAGTAAACTTTATTCACTTTTATGAAGAATGTTGTTTTTTAGTGAAACTCTGGCTCAATGAGTCATCATCATGTCAGCCGAACGACGCCCACTGCTGGGCATAGGCCTCCCCCAAGGATCTCCACAACGATCGGTCCTGCGCTGCCCGCATCCAGCGGCTTCCCGCGACCTTGACCAGATCGTCGGTCCACCTTGTAGGGGGCCTGCCCACGGAACGTCGTCCGGCACGCGGTCGCCATTCAAGAACCTTTCCGCCCCAACGGCCATCGGTTCTCCGCGCTATGTGTCCCGCCCACTGCCACTTCAATGATGCAAACCTTCGAGCGACGTCGGTTGTTTTAGTTCTCCTGCGGATTTCATCATTTCTGATTCGATCGAGCAGGGAAATACCAAGCATCGCTCTCTCCATTGCTCGCTGGGTGACTTTGAGCCTTCTTATGAGACCCATAGTAAAAGACCACGTCTCACTTCCATAGGTCATTACTGGCAACACACACTGGTCAAAGACTTTCGTCTTGAGACATTAAGGTATTTCGGACGCGAATATATGTCGGCTCAATGAGTGCTTATGATAATTTATGATTGTCATATTGACACACAATTTTCCTGCAATCTATTATGAGTTTATTATGTTTCCTCAAAGCAAACTTTCCACACTACTCTAAGTAAACGAATAAAAAAGTTTAATAGAAACCTACTTGATCTGATCGCGGCATTTAAAAAAAAACGCAGACACCAAGCGCACTCCAAAACAACGCAGATTCAGCGTTCAATTAAAAAATGGTCATAACTATTATAAGCCATTTTCTATATATATGTAAGCCATTTTCTATAAATGGTCAGTTAGATTCATTTTTAACTGGGGTGATTATTTAAAATATCTCTTTGGTTTTGTGACAAGCGGTACTTACAGGTGATTAAAGTTTACTAAGAGTATGTTTTATTCACCTAGGTGATCAACTTTTAACTTGGGTGAATTAAGTTTACTTCCTATTTTAAATATATGTCTTTTGTTTTGAGACCAGCGGCACAGGTGATTAAAGTTTACGAATAGTAATAGTATACTTAATTCACCTAGGTGAATTAACTCAGGTGAATTAAGTTTACGGAGCGAAAGAAACATACACTAGTAGGTACTGTAGTCTCGCGTTGATTAACTACTATTATGTTAGATGCAAAATTGAGGTAAACATGCTTCTTTGCGTCATAGTTCGACTTTCAGGGGGCCGATTCTCACGCAATCGAGAAAAGTCACATTTATAAGCTCGAAATTCAAATGTAACACAGTTTTTGTATTGTCAGAATTTCACAATCGAAAAAGTTCGAGCGAAAACCAGTCGAACGCTACGAGTGGTACAAACCAATAGATGTTCGTATACGAACTTAGCTGTCAAAATGAATTTGTTGACATGTGGGACAGCTTAGTTTGTTTGAAACGTTCTCAGAGGTTCTAACTTTTCAATAGAAACCACAAAAAAAATGTTCGACATACGAATTACCACACTGAAAAAATTCGAATGCCTGAGAATCGGGCCCCAGGTCGTGAAAAATCTCGTTAACTTGTACCTTTTGTACCTAGATAATCTAGGTCTATCTACTCTTTACAACATAAAAAGAAGAGCACAGAAGTTGATGATTGCGTATAAAAGGTACAAGTTAACGAGATTTTTCACGACCTGAAAGTCGAACTATGACGCAAAGAAGCATGTTTACCCCAATTTCGGTAAGTTTATTGTTAATACTTGTACCGGCCGCGTATTGTTATGCACACACACGCCTCAGCATCTCCAACAAATCCCTATTCAGAGATCGAAGGTTAAACGAAGCGTTTTGGTAGTTTCCTCGCGCCGATAGGGGGCTTTGAAACCAGCGGAATTGGCCAATTATCAGTTGATTGTAAGGTTAACTGTAGTTTACGTTCAGAAGGTTTAATTCTGTACAATAACAAAGGAACTGACAGCAGAGAGACAGTAATTCAATATGTTCTGTATATTTTGACGCCCTATTTGGTGCAGGGGGCTTCGATTCCAGGACAAGGCAACTATTTGTGTGCATTAACATGTCTTTTTGTCCAGGTCTGGGTGTTTTCTATATTATATTATATTCTATACTATATTATGTATGTATTTACAAACAAAAGTATTCAAACATTGATCACCTTTGGGTAAGTAGGGTAAGTACTTTTTTATTACACGCTTTAGAATTATGTGCACTTCATTAATAACTTACTTATGTTGTCCAAGTTTTACATATGACACTAGTTAACTGAAATACGTGTTTGTGGAATAATTTCGAAAAATTTTGAAATGTTTAAATCAATTTCTTACCGAAGATGGCTGAAGTATAGGTATATAATTAATAGTGATATAATTTATTCGTCATCAAGTTTCAATGACACAGTTTCTTAATGAAATTTACATGGGCTTAGGTAATTGGTGTGATTATAAAAAAAAATATTAAGGCCATCAATCAGTTGCATTCACGTGATGCGTACATAGGTTCGTGCTCTGTTGTTCTTGGTGAAAAAGGTGGTAAAAGTAAGTGGTAAAAGAGTTTAATGTGAGAGGGTCTCACACTAACGTAAACTGATTAATAAAATAATATATATAAGATATATGCAATTGAATCAATAATATAAATTGTTCTGTTTATCCTGTCTTAAAAGTGAAGCCAAATATCAAACAATTTTTATAAATAAGAAGTCAACATTTATACCGTTGTATAACAGACGCTTTTATACGGAAGCTACACAATAATAGGAAACCAAAGCTTAATACCCCATCAAAATATCTCCATTCTAATGGCCCCAAACCAATCCCTGTTCCTGAATTCTGTCCCATAATTCCACGGCAAGGAGGCTGGAATGACGTAATCTTCGCGCGGTGAATCCCAAAGCCCCCCTGATTGGATCGGCTCGATTTTATCACGTTATCCTGAAAATTTTTCGATAACATCCGGTTCATACCTTATAACGTGAGGTCTGCATACTCATTCGACGGAACGTTGGAATCAAGGTGATTGTAAATACGCGAGTATTGGTACGGCACATATTTGTAAATATCGCATGATTGATCCGGATTCATTGTTGAGTTCGTTATCAATTGTATTGGTTATTTTCATGAGCTATGTAAGTTATTTTCATTTATTTTACACTCAACTTTAAAATTTTATGTCTTATAGTTACTAACTCAAAGTTAACTGCAAACAAAAACCAATAATAATATGTATCTATAAATATAGGTTTAGGATGACATAAATTACATGTTTTATTTAAGGTCTGGTAGGTATATTTTAATTAATACTCGATCTCTAATATTCTTTCTGAACTAACTTTTTGGAAGCTAAATATTCGTTAATTTAATAAGATAGAACACCAACTAGTTACTTAACTAACCAAAGGTAGTTTGATACTTTGTCCAACATTATTTTTAACCATAAGTTATCACCCAAGACATCTATAGTAACGTATTAGGTAATCTTATTAATATTCAAGAACACTTTTATTAACTGCTTAAGTATATTATTCCATGATTTATTAATTACTCTAGCTAGAACATATAACAGCAGAAGCTGATAGATATAAATGGTGAAGTAATTAATTATTTAATTCACTGACAGTTTTGTAATTAAGTAAAAAAACATGTTACAGGAAGTGTGAGCATCTTTGTAGTAAATTGCTAATCGAAAAATAGTTCTTTTAAGAGATGGGTAATATCAATTTTATTATTTAACCCGGCGAGGATGTGGAGTGGTCAATTTGACCCTGTCATTGTTTTGATTGAGTGTAATTTTTATTCGCGCGATTGGAGTATTTTGAACGTCTTATGCCCGAATACTCGTACGCTACTTATCTTTGGGAGCGTCTCAAACATCGCCCTGTCACTTTAAATGTCAAACGTATGAAAGAGATGCCATGATGTTTGAGACGCTCCCAAAGATGATTTGCGTACGAGAATTCGGGCGTTATGCCGGAATAGTCGTACGCTATTATCTTTGGGAGCGTCTCAAACATCGCCCTGTCACTTTAAGTGTCAAACCTATAAAAAAATGACATGATGTTTGAGACGCTCTCAGAGATGATTTGCGTTCGAGAATTCGGGCGTCAGTATACCTTTAAATAAGAGACCCAAGTTGAACATCGCTAGTATAGAAAGCTGGCAGATGCCTGCGACGCGTTTATTGAATGTATACTATGCCATACTATGAAAGTATACCTTGTTGGTGCTCAAAAATCGATTATATTTTCAAGCAATTGATAAAAAATTACCACTGGAAAACATACTGCGTTAGTACCACTGTGCAAAAAGCTGCGTACAAGTATTGAGCTAGTGTGCAAAGTCTTAGCAAAACTGATAGATATATGTTTTTATATCAAATTATCATATTTATTATTATGACGATCTCGATAAGTAACGATGAAGATAGTATTTCATACTAAAGGTCATATTAACCTCCGTGGCCAGGTGGTGAACGCACCGGTTTTTAAGGCGCCGCTGTCTCTAGAAGTCCCGGGTTCGAGTCCCGGAAAACGAACTTTTCAATATTTCCTCGGGTCTGGGTGTATGTGGTAATACCCGTCATTGTTTCCAATGTCTCCTACACAAGTGCTCAAGATACTATAGTTTGGTATTGGAACAATGTATTCAGATGGTGTCTAATATTTATTTATTTATTTATTTTATTTGTATTTTACAGTTTGACCATAAAAACGTCCTTATGTTGCTCATAATAGCGTCTATTTTAAATATATATATATAAAATTCAAAGTCCTGACTGACTGACTGACTGACTGAGATATCAACGTACAGCCCAAACCGCTGAACCTAGAGACTTCAATTTTTGCACATAGATACCTTATACAGTGTAGGCATCCACTAAGAAAGGATTTTTGGAAATTCCACCCCTAAGGGGGTGAAATAAGGGATAAATGTTTGTATGAAAGTCCGTCAGTTTTGAAGTTAGGTTCTTCAAATTTTGTATTTAGGCTGGCAATTGAAAATTAATATTTACCTGTGTCAGCGTTTTTGACAATTCCACCCCCAAAGGGGTGAAAAGAGGATGAAATGTTGTATCTGGAAAGTCCTTTATTTAATTTATTATTTAGGCTTATGGTCGGAAAGTAAAACAAATAAGGAAACACATATTTTGTATTTTTTCGAAAATCAACCCCTTAGAGGTTAAATGGGATAAATAAACCTAAAAATTGATATGGATGTCGTTATTGAGGTTTTATGGGATGACGATTGCAAAAACGGCATTTATTTTGATGTTAACACGCTGAACATGGTTCAACCCCTAAAAGGTTGAGAAATTGGGGTGAAATTTTGAATGACAAATCAGGGGTAAAATAGACATTTCAACTTGAAACTTTGTAGGCTTACTTCTTAAAACAAATAGGCAACCCATTTCGTAATTTTTCCAAAATCAAACCCAGGGGGTGAAATAGGGGACGAATATGTGTATGAAAGTCCGTCAGTTTTGAAGTTAGAATCTTCAACTTTTGTATTTAGGCTGGCAGTTGAAAATTAATATTTTCCTGTGCCAGCGTTTTTGACAATTCCTCCCCCGAAGGGGTGAAAAGGGGGACGAAATGTTGTATCTGGAAAGTCCTTAATTAAATTTATGATTTAGGCTTATGGTCGGAAAGTAAAACAAATAAGCAAACACATATTTCGTATTTTTCGTAAATCTACCCCTTAGAGGTTAAATGGGATAAATAAACCTAAAAATCGATATGGATATCGTTATTAACGTTTTATGGGATGACGATTCCAAAAATGGCATTATTTTGATGTTTAACACGCTGAACATGATTCAACCCCTAAAAGGTTGAAATAGAGGTGAAGTTTTGAATGAAAAAGCAGGGGGTAAAATAGACACTTCAACTTGAAACTTTGTAGGCTTACTTCTTAAAACAAATACGCAACCCATTTCGTAGTTTTCCGAAAATCAAACCCAGGGGGTAAATAGGGTATAGAAACCTAAATCATCATAAGTACCCTAAAAGTTCTTGGTACCTAAGCTACTCAGAACTAATTTTTTGATTGTGAAACAGACACTTATTATTTACTAGCTTCCGCCCGCGACTTCACCAAGTGAGCAGCCTCGTGCGAGGCCCGTCGCACGTGGCAAACGTTCTGCCTCGCGCGAGGCTGCTCGCTTGGTGAGGGAGGACCCGCCTAATCACGTAAAAACGGCTGATCGGATTTTTATGAAATTAAAACATACAATACTTTTTATCCTGGTTATTGGTCCCCTAAGTATTTTCTCGAATGTCCACGTGGACGAAGTCGCGAGCGGAAGCTAGTAGCAAATAAAGGTAAATTTACCTTTATTAGCTATCAAGCTCTACGAAAATAGAAGAAATAATTTGCAGCAATCATATTATTGATCATATTAAGATGATTGCTGAAAATTATTTTTGTCCACTAGATGTACGAACGGAAATCCCAATAAGTTTTTTTATAAAAAAAAAGAAATCAAATCCATTTGTTTTTCATTTCTGTACGACATTTGACAACAAAAGCTTTCGCCGTAGGCAATCAATCAATCCATTCCTGCTCGACCAAAAATAGCTCACAAAATTTTAAACTGACTAAATTTAACCCGTAGGTACGGTACGATACGATACGATTAGAGTGTTGCTGAATAAAATCTCACCCAATTTTATCGATCATCCTATTTTTTGTTATCGTTTGACTACTTGTCTATAAAACATTATTGTCCTCATTATCAACAATTTATCGCACTTATTTCTGGAGCTCTGTCTGGCTATCCTTATGGATGGATAAAAAGAATGGCCTAGTGACTCACCACGTGGACCTAATATAGATTAGTGAGTGTCAGCTGGGCCTTCCAAAACAAGGAGAAACCTTTAAACGCTAGCTGAATAACTCTGGCTCTGATTATCGATAGAGTCTTTATTCGCCTTAAACTTATTTCAGTAATTTATGTTGTACACCTAAGTAAGTACCTACACCTCATGAATCCACTGGGTAAAATGTCAATAACATAAAAGCTATATTTAGTACTAGCTTTCCGCCCACGGCTTCGCCCGCGTGGACTACACGACGTTATCCCGCGGGAATGTGATATTTTTTCGAGATAAAAAAATTATCTATGTTCCTCTCCAGGCTACAAAGTATCTGTGTCCCAAATTTCAGCCGAATCCGTTCAGCCGTTTTGGCGTGATTCAGTAACAAACATCTAAACTTTTACATTTATAATATTAGTAAGGATTTTAATAATAATTTACTTTGTTATTTTAGATCACATAGTTTAAAGCCAACACAACTTGTTTGTTTGTTTGTTTATTTGGGATAAAAAACAGCATTCACAATATGTCTTAAAACTATGACAGTACATATTAAGTATAACTTATTTATAGTGAAGCCCACACAATTATCCTCGAGTTAATTATTTTGTAAACTTAATATACCTTTCGATAATCATGCCTTTTAACTAGGTTCATGTTTATGGCGAAAAACGTTATGCGTTTCATTAGGTAACTCAAGCATATTTGTAGGCTGAAGGCAAGAGCTTAGTGTGCCATCCGGAGCAAGGACGACTCAAATTTTAAATTACATATGCCCGTATGTATCAGTAAAATCAGTATATGTGCAGACTGAAACCCACAGCTTAGTGTGCCATCCGAAGCTTGTAGGAAACCAACTTAAAACTGACTAAAACTGCTTCGTATCGTAGATACGAGTAAAACGAGTAAACTTGCAGGCTAAAAGTTACAGAAGCACGTAGGAGTCAAATTTGAAACTGACTAGATTCGTCCCGTAGAACAAGTACATTCACAAGCTGAAAGCTCACAAAACTTTATCCCAAATCCGTCATTCCATTCTGCAAACAATACCGCACTGCTCACTAATGAAGCCCGTCAATCAGTCCGTTTGTACGTCATTCAGCCGATACAAATTAGTGACAACGGTGTACGTCCGAATCCCTATTAATGATCTCCTCTATAACGTGTTACCAGTGTTGCCTCAGTTGATTAATGTTTGTATACGGGGTTTTTTATGGTTATTTTGCAAGATGCTGTCTTTTTCAATGTGTTTTAAAAAATGTTTACAAGGTTTATATTTATTTAAGTATTTTCATTGTGATAGATTAAAAGAAACTTTTTGAAAGTAGTAGTTCCATCCAGATTCTAGCCAAAATTTATTATTTATTTTATTTTTATTTTATACACATCGGGGTAGCACTTAGCCTTCGTCACACTTTATGTGAAGTGGTGATAAGGGTGAAGGTAGAAGCGCACTAATCCCGGAATTCTCCAATCACTGAGGAACTGGCTATCTTATCTCTAACTGCCGGAACCCAATAACGCTGAAAACATCATTGGTATAGCGTCAGACTTAGATAAGATGGTGTTAGCTAGCCAGGCGGACTAAGAACAAGTCCTACCACCAACCAAACCGAATACAATATGTACCCCCACTGGGAATCGAACCCGGGACATCTGGGTCTGAAATCGATGGTGTGTGCCACTAATAATAATATGTACCCCCACTGGGAATCGAACCTGGTATCTCTGGATCTGTAACTGGTCTAAAGTGGTGTGAACCACTAGACCACAGAGGCGGTTAAAACAGCGCTAATTGACAACATTTCATATTTTGCAAGGTAGTAAAATTCGAAAACCATTTCGAGATTAGAACTAATTAAACATGAAAAACAATTTTTAAAATTTTTTTGGTCGCCTATTTATAAAGATATTTAAAAAAATGTGTAAAATGATCAATGTCAGGAAGTTCTAGCGTGTATGCATTTGCCTGGAACTAATCCCCAAGAAGAAAAAAAAAACGAAGTAATCAAACAAATGTCAAAGTTACTGTCATTTTAATAGTGATGCCTGCTTGACTCAGTTATCGAATTATTATCGATTATTTTCAATTAAAAATGGGTAAGACACTGAAATGTTTTTCTTTTATTATTACACAAACAAAGATTTTTAAAAGTAAGTACTTACACAGTTACACCTTGTTTTAAAGTATTAAGCAAGTTGGTTAAATAAGGTTACAAGTCATGAAAAGTATAGCACTAGTATAGTATTATATTATCTGTGGTATAGTTTTTTTAAAACTACAGTTGTATATCACATGTGAGACGAAATAATCAAGTGAAGTGTTGTTTTATTGCATCTGACTAAATAAAAATAAATAATCCCTTTAAACAAAAATGTTATTATTATCGACACAATATACTAGCGTGCTAGGAACATCTCTACGTAAAACTTTATGTCATGGACAGTTTTTTTTTATTTGAAAGTTAGGGAGAGGGAGGAAGGTTGAGGCTAAGGAATCGCTTACTATATTATTCCTGATGTTGTACTTACGTCCTTTTAGAATATACCATTTTCATTTAATTATTATCTCAATAATTTATGAAAATAAAAAGAAAAGAAAAAATACGTGTTTCTTAAAAAACGATAACCTTTCATTATATCCATAAAAACAAGTACCTTAAAATTTTGAAATGTTGTCAATTACGAGCTATTTGAGCAAAAACAAAGTAAGTAACATTAAGTTTTTAGATTTAGCCATTGAGGATCCTAGATTCGAATCTTGAAACAAATGCTTTGGCTTCCTACATGCTGCCATACATTGGGCCACTAGTGGCCACAAAAAAACGTGGCCACACACTATAATAGTTTAGTTTACACGAATACCTTTTTAACAGTAACATAACCACATTAACCTTAATGCCCAACATGGTCAAAGAAATCACCTCAATATTTGATCAATAATTGCCTTCAATCATGCGCCATAGTCTTTGTTTGCGGTGCCCACACACTGATTGGCTTCGCTCAGCAAATAGCTCTGATATCGCAGAGAACATTAATTATAGCTCCTGGGCTATAATGTTGATTATCTCTAGTATTGTTCCTGGAGATTACCCAGAACTGTAACACCAAACATTTAGTGGAAGCTAAAAGACAACCAAATTGTAACAAAAACATTTTTGTAAGCAATATTATCATACAATCATCAATTATACAATACAGGCAAATAAAAGATTGGCGGAGGCGGCTTTGCCAATAGTGAATTTAGTGTTTCGTCATAATCTGATGCGTACATCTAATTGACATGTAACATGTATTATCTCGTGGTCCTTCAAGGTTCATAAGGCCGTAGGCCACCGTAAGCCATTAGTTTCAGCATTTGCAGTTGAGGTGTTCACCAATCCACATGTGGGGGCCAACATGGTGGCTTGCTTGCATGCTTGGTGGTTATAATGATGTCAATTTAACGTACTAAAAAGATAAATAATAAATAATGTACTCAACAAGCTTGTTGATTGCGCGGTGTGATTTCACTCGATTAGTTTCCCTGCTCGTGGGAATATCAGGATAAAAAATAACCTATTTGCTAGTACAGCTTATACTTTATCTCCATTCCAAATTTCACCTAGACCCGTTCAGCCGTTCTTGAGTAATTGAATCATAAACATCCAAACTTTAAAATATTTTTGAGATAATAAAATATTTACATTTCCTACCTACAGATATAATATTTTAATGTGTGCTTGGTTTATCCTTCTGAATGTCAAAATGTAATAACCTATGATAAGATCTTACTAAAATAGTTCACTCAAATGATATGAAAATTCTGTGTGACAGCTTTCTGAACGTGTTATATTTATAAAGCAAAACCTAACGACTCCACTCAAAGCATTTCAGGGTAATGTTAATTGATTCTATGGAGTTACCGTTTCCAAACTGATTTCCATTCGTTGGCAATTTTTCCTAAAAAGAATGACCCGTCATTGCCTGATGGTAACGATAGCGAGTTGGACCGAAATAAACGCTTTCTACCAACTTTTCAAGGAAGCTTTTTCGATACGCATGGTTTGGTCACGTGAAAATCTCATTTGCCACGCCCGATTATGTAGTGGAAATGGGAGGAAGTAACTTAAGATTGTAGACAATGTAAGAAAGAGATCGAACGATAGACATAGTAGGTATAATAGTACTACTGGATTGGAACCTTTCAAAAAAGATTGATCTTATTTTAATATCGTAAGTAAGCATTTATTGCTATGAATATTATGTGGTCGTCCAAATCTAAAGGTACCTTGCGGCAGTCGGCACTTACGCCTTTATTGCTGTTGTTCGAATACAAAACAACGACAATAAAGACGTATGTGCCGGCCGCAATAAGGTCCCTTTTGATTAGGAAGACCACATATGATGGGTACATGAGTTGATAAAAGTAATAAATTTTAAGTTCACACTTTTTGTGTAAAGTACAATTAAAATGTGAGAATGAGATACGTCAACTCTATAACTATAGATGTTTCGAAATGAAGTTAAAAATATTACCTCCTTGTGCTGAAACGGGAAGGAAACCAGCAATGATTAGCTGTACCCCTAGCATGAAATACTATCGTTATCATCATTCAACGCTCCAGAAATGAGACACAATAGATTTTCCATTGTTCTCCGGCCCTATTCGGCCGGTCAGGCGTTAATGGGTTGGTCAACCACTGGTGATCGTAATGTATGAAAACCACAGCAGTGCCTCTTTCGGTCGTTCGTTGATGGAATAAAATTCAATATATTTTTGACAAAAGCACTTTGACAGCTTTTGAAGGATGTAGTTTATTATTTGATTACCATATCGACAGCTCTTTATGCTAGAGTTAAAGTTCCTAACTGCGCTTATTTTTTTAAAACAGTTACAATCAATGCAAACTACGTAGGTATCAAATGACGTTTTGAAAAATCCATTTTCATCTATACTAATATTATAAAGAGGAAAGATTTGATTGTTTGTTTGTTTGCATCGAATAGGCTCCGAAACTACTGGAACGATTTAGAAAAATCTTTCACCATTAGAAAGCTACGTTCTTCCCGAGTGACATAGGCTTTATTTTATTCCGATATTCCCACGGGACAGGGTACAACGCGGATGAAACCGCGAGAATCCGCTAGTATTCAATATTCTTCTGTGTCGAATACTTACTTTAATATGATATATCAAAATGTCATCAAACTGTAACTTATTATCATAAAAATGTGTAAGTAAAAGCTTCCTGCCTGTAAATTCGATAAGAAACTCAAAGTTCGGTTATCAATAGATCAATTAAGAAGTTTCCAGATCGTTTGAAGGCATTAACCGCTATCAGATTTTAAGGTCGTTCTTATGAAGTTTTATTGTGATCAGCACTTTGGCTTTACTGAACAAAACTGAAGTGTCGGAGATAAAACAAAAGTTCAAATCTTCGATCAAAAACGGCCAAGCGAATAAGAGCGCATGTCAAAGGTGTGCTCTTATTTCATATCGATTCCTGTCATTTTTTACCACACTTTTATTAGCTTCACATGTAACTAAGTCACAATGTAAGAAAATCTTGGAATTCAATTTTAACCTACTTCTAATAGTCGTATTGATTTGAAACTTTGCAAGTCTATATGAATCCGATGACAATACAATAATTTGCAACCATCGAGCTGATCTGATGATGGAGTCAAGAGGTGGGCAATAGAACTCTTCAATGGCTGCTAGGAAACCCCTCGAGTTTAGGCTCATTTGTTTTGTACTGATGAGACCTATTCGTTTCACTTGATGGTTAGGGTCTGATGATGGAGCAGAGAGAAAGCCAGTGGCACTCCTTAATGACCAATAGGAAACACCTCGAGTTCTGGCTCTTTTGTTTCGTTTTGATAGGACCTATTCGTTACACTTGGTGGTGAGGGTCTGATGATGGAGCTAGGAGGAAGCCAGTGAAACTCCTTAATGGCCTTAAGAAAACCCCACGAGTTTGGGCTCATTTGTTTCGTGCTGATAAGACCTATACGCTACACTTGGTGGTGAGGGTCTGATGATGGAGCAGAGAGAAAGCCAGTGGCACTTCTTAATGGCCAATAGAAAACCGTTCGAGTTCTGGCTCATTTGTTTCGTTCTGATGTGACCTATTCGCTACACTTGTTGGTGAGACTCTGATGATGGAGCAGGGAGGAAGTCAGTGGCACTCCTTAATGACCACTATTAAACCCCTCGAGTTTGGGCTCATTTGTTTGGTTCTGATGAGACCTATTTGCTACACTTGGTGGTGAGGGCCTGATGATGGAGCAGGGAGAAAGACAGTGGCAGTCCTTCATAACCACTAGAAAACCCCTCGAGTTTGGCCTCATTTGTTTCGTTCTGATGAGACCTATTCGCTACACTTGACACTTTGACTTTGACTTATTGATTTTGACACTTGGTGGTGAGGGTCTGATGATGGAGCAGGGAGGAAGTAAGGGTTCGGCTCGCGCATCTGGTAACTAATAGACTCTACTTGAATTTGTAAAACTAAAATACATACAGTCACGCCTTTGAGTTATAATGTTTACGGGGTGGGCCGACACTTGAATGGACTGTATGGACTTGAATGGAATCGATTACCATCCATCCATAGCTTGCCATTTATTAAACTAAAAAGTAAAAAATAAATATGTAGTTTAAAAAACTAAAAAAACACACTTTTATAGGAACAGACTAAAAAGTACAAAATAACCGACTATTCAGTAACTGAAATTAAAAAGCGTGGTGCGCTCTTTGCAAAGCATGCATTCAAGTACCTACTTAATATTGACCACGCGCACCACGCTTTTTAATTTCAGTTACTGAATAGACGGTTATTTTGTACTTTTTAGTCTGTTCCTATAAAAGTGTGTTTTTTTAGTTTTTTAAACTACATATTTTTATTACCACACTTTTATTAGCTTCACTTGTAACTAAGTCACAATGTAAGAAAATCTTAGAATTCAATTTTAACCTACTTCTAATTGTCGTATTGATTTGAAACTTTGCAAGTCTATATGAATCCAATGACAATACAATAATTTGCTACCATCGAGCTGATCTGATGATGAAGTCAGGAGGTGGGGATTAGAACTCTTCAATGGCTGCTAGGAAACCCCTCGAGTTTAGGCTCATTTGTTTTGTTCTGATGAGATCTATTCGCTACACTTAACGGTGAGGGTCTGATGATGGAGCAGGGAGGAAGCCAGTGGCACTTCTTAATGACCACTAGGAAACCCCTCGAGTTTAGGCTCCGTTGTTTTGTTCTGACGAGACTTATGAGCTGCACTTGGTGGTGAGGGTCTGATGATGGAGCAGGGAGGAAGCCAGTGGCACTCCTTAATGACCAATAGGAAACACCTCGAGTTCTGACTCATTTGTTTCGTTCTGAAAAGACCTATTCGCTACACTTGGTGGTGAGGGTCTGATGATGGAGCAAGAAAGAAGCCAGTGACACTTCCTAATCACCAATAGGAAACACCTCGAGTTTGTGCTCATTTGTTTTATTTTGATAAGACCTATTCGTTACACTTGGTGGTGAGGGTCTGATGATGGAGCTGGGAGGACCCAGTGAAACTCCTTAATGACGTCACGAAAACTGCTCGAGTTTGGGCTCATTTGTTTCGTTCAGACGAGACCTATTCGCTACACTTGGTGGCGAGGATCTGATGATGGAGCAGGGAGGAAGCCAGTGGCAATCCTTAATGGCCAATCGGAAACCCTTCGAGCTCTGGCTCATTTGTTTCGTTCTGATGTGACCTATTTGCTACACTTGGTGGTGTGGGTCTGATGATGGAGCAAGGAGAAGGTCAGTGGCACTCCTTAATCACCACTAGGAAACCCCTCGAGATGGGCTCATTTGTTTCGTTCTGATGAGACCTATTTGCTACACTTGGTGGTGAGGGTCGGATGATGGAGCAGGGAGGAAGTCAGTCGCACTCCTTAAGACCACTAGGTAACCCCTTGAGTTTGGGCTCATTTGTTTCGTTCTGATGAGACCTATTCGCTACACTTAATGGTGGGGGTGTGATGATGGAGCAGGGAGGAAGTGAGTGGCACTCCTTAAATACCACTAGGAAACCCCTCGAGTTTGGGCTCATTTGCTTCGTTCTGATAAGACCTATTCGCTTCACTTGGTGGTGAGGGTCGGATGATGGAGCTGGGAGGAAGCCAGTGGCACTCCTTAATGACCACTAGGAAACCCCTCGAGTTTGGGCTTATTTGTTTCGTTCTGATGAGACCTATTCGCTACACTTGGTGGTGAGGGTCTGATGATGGAGCAGGGAGGAAGTAAGGGTTCGGCTCGCGCATCTGGTAACTAATAGACTCCACTTAAATTTGTAAAACTAAATACATACAATCACGCCTTTGAGTTATAATGTTTACGGGGTGGGCAGACACATGAATGGACTGTGAAATCGATTAACATCCCCATCCATAGCTTGCCATTTGTTAAACTAAAAAGTAAAAAATAAATATGTAGTTTAAAAAACTATTAAAACACACTTTTATAGGAACAGACTAAAAGTACAAAATAACCGTCTATTCAGTAACTGAAATTAAAAAGCGTGGTGCGCCCTTTGCAAAGCATGCATTCAAGTCTTTGATCGAAGATTCAAGTAGGTAGGTACTTAATTTTGACAACGCGCACCACGCTTTTTAATTTCAGTTACTGAATAGACGGTTATTTTGTACTTTTAGTCTGTTCCTATAAAAGTGTGTTTTTATAGTTTTTTAAACTACATATTTTTAGGTATGATCCTGACATTCGTAACCATTTTCTCCGTTTAAACAAATGTCATCCAGTGACATTTTTGCTTTGTGTTTTAGTTCGTGTGGTGTTGATCGAAGTTTTAAATAAATATACCTATTACAGTAAGTTTTAAGTAAATAAATTCTCTTTTCATCCCATCTATTCGAAAAGCGATGATTGTATAGCTTCATAAGCGGGGCCAAAACGATTCATTGTTAACCTGTTAAGACAAGACGGTGACAATGATATTTGAATTTAAAACATCCTACTTCCTACTAATATTTTTAATGTGAAAATTTAGATGTTTAGATGTTTGTATGTTTGATACTCAATCACGCCAAAACGGTTGAAAGGATTTGGCAAAAATTTGGGACATAGATACTTTGTAGCCTGGAGAGGAACAGTAGCCTTTGTTGTTGTCTTTATTGCTTTTTTTAAGAGGGGGATGAAAAGCGGAGTGTATTATTCGGCCGCAAAATTATTTTCACCTCGGGCGATATTGAATCCCTCGTTCAAGATTCTACTTTGGAATCCTTCGCAATGGATGGATATCCATGGATGGATAATGGAATCAGCAATGGTTGTTTAACATCTTTCAAACTGAAAGCGATCGCGACAGATATTCAAGTTATACAATCAAACTACAGGATGTAGAAAAACCAATTCGAATCAAAGTATTGTCTACTTTGCATTGTCATTTTTGGCAGTAAACGGATAAAAAAATTAAAAAAAAATCGAATTTGTCATAGTCCTGGCAATCTGTGTGTGAGCCTTATTATTGTCTTTATTTATTTGTGTGTCATAAAATAGAAAACACATCGCGTTTATTTGGAATGATTGAGATTATATTTTAAAGTACGTATGGATTAAAACGATAGATAGCAGTGCGCCGAAGGACGTAAAATGTTGACTCAGGTTTTAAAGTTTTCTATTAATTCATTCCGCAAGTAGGTCGGTACTGTTATTGAGATACGAAATAATAAATTATATAAACCCTGCATACTGCTAGTGTAGCATGTATTAAAACAATTATTTGTCAATCAAATTCCGTTATGTTTACCTTGCAAATAAATAAAAAAATCTCTTTTAAAATTAACTTCACCTAAATTAGCTACTACCTACCTATATAAAGTTTGAAAGTAATATCCCTGTAACTGCGCAGCTAAACCTCTGTATACTACAACTGCAGTATTTTAGTTGCAGTTACAGTCTTGCAGTGCAGGAAATTGTAGCTCGAATTACTGTCAGACGGCACCAAGGGCGGATGCGTCTGATAGTGAAACTTTTTTTATTTCAATCTAGACCTCCATACAATTTAAGTTGACTGGATTTTATTAAATCCTTTTTTGTCCTTTTGTGGCTGAATCCTGAATTCGTGTTTATTTCGTTCTCTTTATTTACGTCTTTTGGTAAAGTAAAAAGACTAAGAATTCCGCTAAGTTTTTTAAATGAATCTAACCGCCTCTTTTGTCTAGTGGCTCACACCACTAACACAAGATTCAAGATTCAAGATTCAAGATTCAAGATTCAAGATTCAAGATTCAAGATTTAAGATTCAAGATTCAAGATTCAAGATTCAGTCCGCCTGGCTAGCTACCACCATCTTATTTAAGAATGACGCCCTAAAAATAATGTGTTTAGCATTGTTGTGTTCCGTCAGTTAAGATAGCCAGTTCTTCAGTGATTGAGGATTCTGGGAATAGTGCGTTTCCATCTTCAGCCTTATCACCACTTAACATCAGGTTTGATGAAGGCAAAGTGCTACACTTAAAATTAGAAGATTTTTCAGTGAATGCAATTATTTGCATGAATATTTTTTGTTAAAATAAACATTAAAAAACCACTTTAAATAGCGAAATTTGCTTAAGGTTGAAGAATTTATTGAAGCTTATCAAGATAAAATTCAGGTTCTGAAGCAGCTAATAAAAAACCTTTTCTCGAGAGTAAATAGTTTTGATTCGATTTTACTGTTCGCTTATATGAATAGATATAAAATAATCCATGATTCCTAATAAACATGCAAGTACCTTAGTTAGTAAACAGACAGTAAATGCCTTAATTTCTGATAAAGACAGTAAACATACTGCTGTATACAAACACACGAACGAGTTTAAGCAAAACCAATAAACTTGTACCACGGAACTGTGAATTCACCATAATTACAGCAATAGTATTCACCGAACTATCACCATCCAACATTAACAAGTCGATCAAACAGCAATTTTGTGTTCCAATAAAAAAAGGTTTGTACAGAAAACTCCCGGTGCCTTTTTTATCTTTGTTTGCGACCGGCCAATTAAGTTCGTCGCCTAATAACACTGTGGTTCACTCGTGCAAGTTTATTGTCCAATGTTTGCGTTCGATGTATGCTGAGTAATAATCATGTGCTGATGTTCGCGGTAACGGCGATTCGATTAGAATTTAATTGCGGCACACGTGGTAGAAATTAATTCTTTTGTTATGTTAGAATTTACGTTTGTTGCGTTTGATATTGGATTTTGAGGTTAGGATTAGGTTTTGGGGCCGTAATATACAATTTAAAAACCAATAAACATATCAACATTTGAAACTAATTATTACATTTGAAATTTCTGCTAATAAATAGATCATCATACGACAGTCAATATTGAAAACTTCTTAAAAAACATATCGTACCTAATAGCTGTTGTGTTTTTAAAAATTACCTACAATTTTCTCAAATCATATTTATCGCTGTTAAAATATAGATAAAAATGTTTACAAAGACACGTTACCGTTCTCAAGAATTTGAGCTATGAAGTTATTATAACTTAACAATAATTGTTGTCGTAAAATTATCTTCAATATCTTTCTAACTGCCTTACTCCAGCGCGGAATCTGAGCCATTTCCAGGTAATCACACTTTTGCGTGTTGCGAGGTAAAACAATAAAATAACATTGTAACAAGCCGTGTTACCCATTTTCAGTAGAAGTGGGGTGAAATAAAATTATGGCGGCGCTCCTGCAATGTTATTGCTGTTTCTTCGGTGGCTAACTTGTTTTAGAAATTTTCATTGGTTGTTATATTGCGCCTGTTTATCGCATAATTTAGACAGATAATGATTAATGTCGGGTTATACCAGCCCTGCAAGTTTTCAGGCGGGATACTTGCAGGGCAGAGTTTTTTCTATCTCAATTCTTCCTATTATTACAGAATTGCATTGTGATTGCATAAAAATACACACATTGCATTTAAACCGCCTTTGTGGTCTAAAGGTACACACCACCAAGATCAGACCAAGGGGTCCCGGGTTTGAAACCCATATTTTATTCGGTTTGGTTAGTGGTAGGACTTCTTGTAAGCCCGCCTGGCCAGCTACCACCATCTTCTCTAAGTCTAACGCCATAACCACGATGTTTTCAGCATTGTTGTGTTCCGGCATTTAGAGATAAGATAGCCAGTTCCTCAGTGTTAAGGATTCCGGGAGTAGTGCGCTTCCATCTTCAGCCTTATCTTCACTTATTAACATCAGGAGAGATGAAATTGTGACCAACTGTCTAAAACGAAATTTTATAAGGTGGGGGCTACCCACTTGTTACGTCACAAGTTGGTAGCACTGTCCTTGTCTAATAAGAAAGTTTGATATTTCTGAATATATGTTAAATATTTGAAAATAAATACCAGTGCTGTGTTGCTGGTATTTCTTAAATTATGTCAAATAAAAAAAACGGTAAGTACGGTCCTCTATTCTATACGGACAAAGTTGCGGGCGAAACGCTAGAGTAATATAAGTAAGTCTAAGAGTGAAGTAAAAATTACTTCAACAGTATATAATTGGTAGGTACAATTATTTTGTTTCCTTAGGTAGATTGGAGTAAAAAACAAATATCAGACCAAGTGGTCTGTTTGTGTAGTCACAAACATCAAAATAATTCCGAGAAACAAATGCCGTGTTACGGATTAGTATATTATGATACAAGTGAGCTTAGGTTGCTCATTATACACGAGGCTGTGGGTTGCAGCCCGAGACGCAGGCGAGGGCGTAAATCAGCCGAGTGTCTAGTGAGTAAGTTGCTCACGAGTTTCATACGCACTTTTTCAACACACTTGCGAGGAAAAACAAACATTTATTGAATACATAACATAATTAGAATAACTTAATATTAGCTAAGGGAAAGGCGCGCAAGTTTTTTTTTCACACGCGCCAAATGTAAGCTGATCGATTACATACAGCCATACAGCCTACTTCAAAATAATTATAATAATAGTGATAAAATGCAAATGTTTTATAACAAATTATTGTGAATTATAAATAATTTGATAACAATACACTTAATTTTTATTTTTGTCTTTTATTTTCTCTTTAATTAGGGACACATTTATTTATTTTATAACGTAAATGGATTTTCAGCCGTATTAAACCTCTTTGTTGTTACAAAAAAAGAACTGTACCTATTACCCGGTGAAATTGAAAATGCTCTGTTTACTCGCATATAACTTGCAGTTTGGTACTTACTTAACTTTGTAGGGATAATTCTATTACGCAACTAGTACTGTAATATTATTATGCACGCGTGTGTTATAGTTCGGTTTATGGCCCTAAGATCGATGTAATAAGGCTCACTTTATGAGCAAGTGTATTGAAAATGATGTTAATGTACTGACATTATATACAACGTATGGTACCAAAATAATAAATATACAGGGCGTCCCAAAAAACGAAAAGAGTTTTTGCTATCTAGGTACATTTTTAGAGTACTCAAGTCGGTTAGTTAGAGTAAGTGAGTAGTAGTGTTGTAAAAGAACTGAGTCTTTTAGTCCTAATATTGAGACTCGAGTCTTTTTTTGAAGACTCAAGTCGAAAAAGAGTAAGTAAAAGCTCAAGCCTCTCTGAGTTTTGAGTCTTCTTAAAATAGACTCCAGTCTTGCCAAAGCGAACTCGAGACTGAGTCTTTTAAAAGAGCTCACTCTTTACAAAAATAACTCAAGACTAAGTCCTTTAAATAAAAACTTAGCATTCCTAAAAATAATTAGCGACTGAGTCCTTTTAAAAAAGAGCTCAGTCTTACGAAAAGAACTCGCGACTGAGTCATTTCTTTCAAAGAGCTCTGAACTGGATTCTCAAACGTACTCGTACAATGTATACGATCAATGAACGTCTACCTAGAATGGAATTCGCATTAGCGCTTGTAAATGGAGCACAAAATCCTGTGCTTCATGCTCAATTTCGCTTTTGGTCACGCGATTGTCAAGTACTTACGTTTTCATAAACATAAACTTTAAATTCATGGTCATAAATTACTGTTTTAATTATCAAGATGTCATTTTGATTGGGCTGCAGTCCTCTATAGTTCACAACTCAAAGAACTCAAAGGCTTCATGGCACGAGTCTTTTTGATTGGACTGCAGTCCTGCTGTATAATTATCGACTCATAAGATTTGAAAGAACTTAAAGGACTCAAAGAGTTCAAAGGACTGAAAAAAAACGAAAGGACTTAGAATAAATCTAACGACTCAAGAAATTTTATGACTGAAAGAACTGAAAAGACTCAAAGGAACTCAAGACTCAGGACTCGGAAGACTAATTAGTCGTGAGTTCTGCAAAAAGAACTCATAGCCGCAAAATGAGGACTAAAGACTCAGTTCTTTTACAACACTAGTGCGTAGTCATATGTACTTACTTGTAGGATTTTTAGTATACATACCTTAAAGTAAGTTTATGGGGCGTTAATATTAGAATAAGAATTTAAATAGATAATTCTCACAAGAATAAATACTTACTCGTTTTCATCAAGGAAAAACATAAAAAACAAAATAAGAGAAAAAGTGTTTTATGAGGAAAGGACTCCCAGTTTCCCAAATTATATTCAACTCCTTTTCTAAATCGCTATCTGTACTTAAAGTTAAATTGTCTGTGATTAACTTTACAAATCCATGCAGTAAACAGTTCTTAGGTCGAATGCAGTTGAGTTGAGCATAGTGCAGCTGATTTGAGTTGGTTTCAGTTGTGCAATACTGGCATTTGGTTTTCAAATGAGATATTACCCTCGTGTTTGCTGTGCGGAGAGCCATCAGGTAAAATACATATTACTAAGTCATCAATTTGGTAGTTTAGTTAGTGGAACTATTTATAATAGTTTTTATT
This sequence comes from Crambus lathoniellus, assembly GCA_949710035.1. Lineage (NCBI taxonomy): Eukaryota > Metazoa > Arthropoda > Insecta > Lepidoptera > Crambidae > Crambus > Crambus lathoniellus. The sequence continues at coordinate 17,704,165 of OX453315.1, forward strand.
TCTTGTCAAATGATGAATTATTAATACATAACATATATTCACTTTGATAAAATCATGCAACTGTATTCTTTATTCATCATCATCATCATCGGCTGACATGATTTTGACTGACTGACTGACTTAATTCATTCATATTAAATTTTATCGTTACAATAATATCGTTTAATTTAAGTCTCTATCGACATAATATGTCGATAGAGATATTATGTATTAAAAATTCCTCATTTGACAAGAAATAAAAACTTAGTTCTAACTGTAACATGAATCAAAAGCCTAAAACTATCGTTGTAAGACGGACGGCTAATGATCTGTATTACGTTTTCTTTGTTGTTTGCTTGTATTGATTTTGGCCTTTGATCTTAGTAAGGGAAAATCTAATTATAACCGATCAATTAACGACGATATACCTATTAGATACGGTTCAAATATTAATCGAATATCTTCTATCAATATGTCCTTAATTGTTTCTTAGGAATATGAATTATTGAAATAGGTTGTGTACCTATTATTGCCAATATTATTTTATTTATCATTTCGAAAATCTAAATTACTTTTATATTAATTATTTAAACTCTAATTGCAAATCAAAACATAAAGTTTGTGGTGTTTTCATTTTTAACTTAACTCGGTAGATGATTGGAGAATAACGTTAGGTACCTATAGGTACCTACTGTTTATTACGTTATCAAAATGTTTAATGTGGCGGAATCACTACAATTCTAATTAAAAACTAGATACTTACGTATTTGAAAAAGCAAGCAAGCAATCAAAAGACGTGCATTCTGATCAATTAAGTTTAGCTGAAAGAGATTTTGCTTGTATCGAAGTGCCAAAAATGATATTTTGGCAAGTTTATTGTTTGGCTGTTATTAACTACTGTCAATTATGGACAACAAAATCTATTTTGAAAGTGAAAGTACTCCTGCTAGTTATACAGGACAGAAACGACAACAGAAGAACGACAAAGATACAGCTTTTCTCTCGGTTTTTCTCTATATTCCAGCAACAAACAGGTTTAATAACTTAAAACGATTTCTAATGAAACCTGCCAGCTCCGAATAATATTGGTAACGTATTGTTATCCGGCAATATCCGGCGGGCGACCGGCCCGGACCCACTTCCTCTATACGCGCGGCGAACCGCATTGTCTATTCATGGGTTAATTTGCGCCAATGATAAAATGCACCGGATTTGTGGTTGTCATTATAGGTTTACAATCGGCATTCAGGTTTAGTTTAGTTTATTAGGAATTATTGTTTTTGCTTGATTTGTGTGTTCCATAACACCAAATATGTTAGTATAGGTTAAATATTATCAACAAATATCACTCTAACTTTCATAGACTAACTTATAGTATTTTCAAGGATGTGAGTTCGATCTCGTGCTAGTTTTTAACTAGGTACTTATTAAAATATTTACTATTCTTCCTTAATTATACTGAGAATGCATAAAATCGGCATTTATAAACGCAGCGATTAAAAAAAATTGGAGCTATCAAAATTAATAGGTTGGCAACGTAGTCCACAATCTAACCTAAGCTAAGTCTATATTTCCCGCTGCTAACCTATTATTTTTGTATCCCCAAACTATTCATTTTTAGTCGCCCGGTTTATTATACTTTCTTCAAATCATTATTGAGTAACTATGTTGTTGTGTTGATGGGAATTAGATCTAGATTCACTGTTTATTTTGTTCGTTGATTAAGAAACAAACTACAAACGCGTTTTATAAAAATCAACCCACCACAAAACCTGAGAAAAGGAGGACTCATGAGTTGTACAGTTGGATTTTAAGTAAGTAACTTATTTATGAAATTTAAATTTGTTTTAAATTTAGGTACAGTAAATCCTGGCGCCTAATGCATTCAATTCAAACAAAGGGCATTCTAATCTTACAAAACAAATAACAGAAAACAATATTGGTTCTCTAACATGACAAATAATCTCAATCCAAATAAGCGGAATTATTCAAAGCATAACTGGATAACGAAGTGAAAAGTACACATACAAATTGATAAGAATAATAATCTTTTCATTTTACCTTTTCAAGACATTTATCAGTCACTCAAGAGGTTTCCGCATTTGCGAGCTTTATTTTCGGGAGCTTTTTGCTTTCTATGACCAAATAATTGGGAAAGGTTTTTCCTCATTTATGTCATAAAAACACGGCACTCATCTCGTCGTTATTGAAAGTGCTCATTAATATAACAGTTTATGTCACTTCATATTTTAATGACTAATTAAATTGTACCCTCTGAATAGGAAAAAGAAAATATTGTAAATGTACATCGTATTATTTCATCTTATGGTCGTCAGCCGTTTTGACGTACCCCTGCTGTGACGGACTTAAGGTCATAGCCCACTTATACCGCACCGCTCCCACCCAACCAATGTATGAGCAGTCAAATATAGACTTAAGGTCACAGCAGACATATCAACTCGTAAACGGATCGTAAACGTACCAAGTCGAGCGGTTCAGTATTCTTTGTATGAAACCCCCTACTGCAACGCACACTAATCGGAATCGTAACGTAATCGCCTCGCCTCGGGACCAGCTCACGAACCGCTTAGCGGGTCGCTCAATTTGCTATCCCCGCGCTTACCGCTAGTCGTCCACGCGCTCACGTCCCTCCGTACCCGAGCTTACGGCTCTACGCACAGTGGTCTGAAAATAGCAGACTGAAATTCCGAGATTTGATCCCATGTCCACCTTTTCTCGATATAAAACCACTGTGCGGCGAGTCGTAAGCGCGGCGTCGGTCGCCTAGCCGTAGCCGAGCCGAGACGTACCGACGACGCTGATCCGGTTTGGTTACGTGCTTGCGTTAGGTTGACGCCTGGTTGACGGCGAGGAGAAAGGCGATACGGTGTCGATCCCTTTCCGAGTTGATCTAATATCTGCTGTGACCTTTAATGTCGTGCTCTGTAGACGCACTTCAGTTTGCGGCAGGCTCGCTTACCGCGCGCTGTCTACGCGCTGTCTACTATTATTTATTGTTACTGTAAAGTGCATCTACTACAGTAAACGATATTAAGTCCATATTTGGCTGCTCATACTTTGGTTGGGTCGGAGCGGTGCGGTATAAGTGGGCTATGACCTTTTTTCATCGAAAAGGCCTTCCTTATCGTCGGATTAGGAGAATTTTATTTGCCATGACTCATTACGCAGGCCCAATGCGAATTGGCGGATATCAACGGCAGCAAACGCAGCCGGGATCAACGGCTAATTGTGCTATCTGAATCTCGATGGAGCACGAGATTATAATTTTTTGTTCACGAAACCCGTAACGTCCATTACGGAATTCTCACAACCTCAAAGATTGCAAGCCGAGGGCGCTAACCAATGCGCCACGGGCTGATCTATCATCCATAGCAAATTCTACTAGGTACCTATATGATTCCAAAAGCCATTTCTGTGACTTAATCCTAGAGTATTCAGCTACTTTGAGACTGCACGAAGCTTAACTTACAAACTAGCATTATTAACAATTAGCTTGAGATAGAGGTAGTTCGTTATTAAGCTGTTCCAATATAATTAGTCTGTTCAAATTAAACGTTATCGCCATGACTGCAAATAGGTATTCTCATTAAGTTACTTATAGTTATTGTAGTAGTCTTAGCATCAGATTTTATCAGATTTTCACATAGGTATTAAAAATTCAGAACTGCCGGACCACTTGTAAGATAATCCACCCTAATAGTAAATAGAGACTAATTACACTACCCCGTTATGGAAAAAAATATCAACAAACTACGTAAGAATATTTACGACGTGTAGACTAGGGCAAGCTATTAAGCTATTTTCTGGGAAACCATCACTGTTAGAAACAGAGGACTAGGGTTCGACTCCCAGAAGGAGTACATAATATTTTAGTAGGTATTCGGTTTGGTTAGTGGTAGGACTTATTCTAAATCCGCTTCCAACATCTGCCGCGTTATATAACTACATATAGCTTTCAGCACCGTTGTAGATAAATGGAACTTTCGATAAGCATTCATGCAATAAAGTCCACAATAATTCCACACTAAACTACGTCCAGGACAAGTCCACGACTAAAAATAAATTAAATTACACGATTTTAAATATCCACTTGTACGTTCCAATTGAACCTGACACCAGAATCGATATGACGACCACTTAATTAAAGTTACAGAAAGATCACCGATAAGGAAATTAGACGAATGAAAAGTTTCGTTAGGAAACTCGGGGAAAACTTGGTCGGTAATTACAATGAATTCTGGGAGTTGTACTCCTGTCTCGGAGTTGGTGCGATTCGCCAGTACGTCAGTCAGGAAACTTTGTGGCTTTATAGTTTGACGAGGAATTGAACGGTTAGACACTTAATTCAATGGAACAACATTATAGATGTGATAAAAATGCTGCCTGTTTGCCACAATAACAGTTGCTATAAAATGGCAGGATGCGGAAAGAAGTCGTTTCTTTTGGCTTTTCATTAAAATTGTCACGCATTAAGCTATGCGTAGAAGAAAAAGTGAGTCGGCTTTTAAGCAATGCCAAAACCTAACCGTGGCAACGCGTGGTCTATGTTGTTTTTTAAACGATGAACTCGTATAATTTATGCCTCATCTATATAAAATTACTATGAAACAGTACTTAGTTCTTTTTGTTTTCATCAAATCTGTAAGTATGATTAAGTAGCGACGATTCATGAGAAAATGTAGGTTTTATAACGTTAAGGAAAACGATAGCATATCGAGCTGTATTTTTGCAATCCAACTGATTACTACTTCTAGGAAATCGTAGCAATTTTCATGTCAGTTGTATCGTTTGGCTTTTATTTCAATAATAAAATTCATTCAGCATTTTATGACAATGTGTGTTTTAAGGTTACGTAACAAGGGAAAAAAGTATGTTTTATATACTTTACGAAATCAGAATAAGCTCTGATTAAACAGACGCATCTGTGAAGCGGGAGCGTCAGTCGCGCGACGGACGACGACCGACGCGTACTTTTCGCATTGTGGTCGCTTGATTGTATGAAATAAAGTGACCACGTCCAACGCGCTACTAATACCCGACCGATGTTACCACGTGTCGCTCCCGCTTCGCAGATGCGTAATTGACAAATAATTTTGTTCGGTTTCACCTAAACACAATCTGTTTACACAAAAAGTTATACAGCGAGACAAAAGCCAATTTTAATTTGTTTAAAGCTTATAGGATTATTTAATTTTCCTAAAACAATTTTGTAGGTGGGTACCTCAAAAGTTTTGGCTGGCCATTCTCGTATTCGAGAGTAAACTGTATTGAATTTATAACTAAATCAGCACAAAGGTGAATCAAGATCGTTACGCCGAGCTTACTCCACAATGTTTGCAGTATGAATAATGAAGCCGAGTTGCCAGTCGGCTGCCCAAGGGGACCTGAATCTAGACTTTGGCATTGAAATCAAAGATGCATTAAATTCCTTTCATCCAGCCTGTTTGAAAAAGATTTTCTATTGATTAAGTATTATTTATTATAGCCTAGTATCTATTAGGCAACATTTTCGCAAGACGTGGCGCTTAACCCTATAATGCGCAAGCTAAGCTTTGTCGTAAATTTATCGTTTCTGGGCAAAAAACTGTTTCCATGTAAAGCAACAGTGTCTAGAAAAATAATAAAAAAATTTTTTTTACTTTTGTAGTAAAAATACTTTTATTATATAGTAAATATACTTTTATTATACCTCGCACCACATCTCGCGATATTGCCAGTTGGTGGTCAACATGATGCGCTTATACAAAAGTCTTTCAACATGATGGGCAACATGTGGCTCATCACCACGCAGGACCAATGCTGACGTTGGGTGTTATCGTGATTTCCCAATCACAGAAAAAAAAGTATTCACTTACACATAATAAATATGTACTTATGAATCGTCAACATTTTCCTACCGATTCAAGACTTTTTTAACTGACAAGAAGAACTGAACTGAACTTTTAACTGAAGACAAGCTTGGGATAATAAATATAAATTAAAACCAAAATCAACACTAAGGTGAATTGAGATCGTTACGCCGAGCTTACTCCGCAATGTTTGCACTATGAATAATGAAGCCGAGTTAGTTGCCAGCCGGCTTCCCAAGGGAACCTGAATCTAGACTTAGGCATTGGGATCAAAGATGCATTAGTTTTTATTTCCTTTAGCCTTTACTAAGGGGCTCTATTTGTTTCAACAGCTTATAAGAAAATAGCATTAATTTGAAAAAGCCAGTCCCTGCAACTAAAGCTGTATCATAGGTAACACGATAGCTAGTTCTATAAAAATTAGTTCTTTTAGTTTTTAACCGATTCTGTGGTCTAGTGGTACTCACCACCGGTATCAGGCCTAGAGGTCCCAGGTTTTATTCCCAGTGGTGGTATATATTGTATTTACTGTGGTTGGTGGTAGGGCTTGTTCAAAGTCCACCTGGCTAGCTACCACCATCTTATCTAAGTCTGACGCCATTAAAACGATGTTTCCAGCGTTGTTGCTTCTCGGCAGTTAAAGATAAGAAAGCCAGTTCCTCAGTGATTGAGGGTTTCAGGAGTAGTGCGCTTCAGCCTTACCATCATTTAACATCAGGTGTGATGAAGGTTAAGGGCTACCCAGTTGTGGATAAAAAAGACATCATCATCAACCATTTTAAAATCTCCACTGCTGAGTGAAAGGATTTTGTAATGGTTGGATAAGCAGAATAGGCAATGACGAACCAGGCAAGCCCAAAGCAATGTTACAAGTGTTAAGAAATGAACTACAGCCGGGACTAACAGATTGACGTGCTGTAGGTACAGAGCATAAAGAAGCTTTATTTAATACAATTTGATCATCTAACCCTTGAGCCTGACCAACCATGATGATGAACATCTTTTGATATCCTCAATGCTGGGGCACTGGCTCTCCTTATAGATGGATAATGAGAATGGGTCTTGAGCCAATACGCGGTCCCAATGCAGATTGGTAAATATTGATGAATATAAAGGGTGCCTCAAAAGTAGGTATATTATTTGAATTTCGCGCTATTTCCGAAATATTCGAGATGGCAGGTTGAAATTTGACATACGTCATCTTGACACATGTAAAACTAATCTTGGAACGTTTCACAATAAAACAGCGCATAGAAGTTATACAAATATTTACCGAAAATTCACGATCAATTACAAACACTCGTCGAAAGATCGAAAAATCTCGTAATTTCAAGAAGAGATGATGTCAAATGGCCACCGAGATCTTGCCATCAGCTGATGCCACTGGATTTCTTTCTTTTTGGGCTACGTCAAAGATAAAGTGTCCACCAACGATCCACAAAACATAGACAATTATAGACAAAATATTCGCCGAGTTATTGGTGAAATAAGTAGCGAAATGTGTGAAATTAGCAGCGAAATGTGTGAAAGTGTCATAAAAAACTTGCACACAGCAAAAATGCCCGTGGCGGCCATTTAGCAGATATTCTATTCAGATAAAATTGTACAAGTCAAAAAAAACAAAAATCAAAAATCATTTATTACAGTCCATCGGAGTTACAGAGCTATAAACAGTGATAGGAACCAACCCAGTAAGACATTCTGAAATGCCTGTATCAGGAGGCCCCGCTCTTCAAAAACACAGTCGTACAAAAATTAAGATAGACATAGTATATTGTAGCAAATTTAATTTAAACAACAGCTACTAACAAACTACTTAAATCTAAAACTAATAATTCGCCTCGTGTTGCGAGTGTATGTGCGTGGTGTGTAAGTTCAGTGTGTGTATGTGTGTGTGTGTGTATGTGTGTGTGTGCATATATAAATATATATAAATATACAAATTCCCACCCATACATATATTTGCAATTAATTTGTTTTATTTAAGAATGCCTCTGTGTCTTCATAATCTAAAGTAAGTAACCATTTATTTAAAATATCTTTACAGTTTTTGAGTTCCATATTATTCATATCATGTATAGCATTTAATTTATTATAGATATGTGCCGATAGGGCAAAGTATTGTCGATGTGCAAACATTGTTCTAACCCTTGGATATGTTGCAATATTATAATTTCTTTTCCGTTTTGGTACGATGTTGTGATTAGTGCTGCTATGCTGCAGTGTTTTATGTAATTTAAGTGTACACATTAGGATATACAATTTTCGGACCGAAAGCAATTTACACAATTAATAGAGCTCCTTTGTTGGAAATCTATATGGTTTAAAGTACATTACTTTAATCAAACATCGCTGACCTCTTTCTATTTCCAAAAATTTTGTTTTTGACGCTCCCCCCCAGACAGAAATACAATATAGTCTAGAAGAATTTTTGAATTTTACGACTTTGAACGGCATGGAATGTAACAGTTTGACACCGGGTTTTTTTAGACTAATTCGACCCTGCTGAACTCGATTTTGCCCGGTGACATTCCAATTTCCAACCCCTTCCCCCCTTTTTCATTGGAAATATGTCCCTCGCCACGGTATAATCCGTTTTGTACAAAAACTATTAGATCTATATGAAAACTGTCAATGACAAAATTAATCTACATTAAATTACCTACCACATGGTAAAACTTTTATTTTATTAAGTCTTATAGTTTTTGAGTAACATCCACCCAAATTTCAAAGTTTTTTTTTTAAAATAATTTTAACTATATTTTCGCCATTTTATAGGGAAACCGCTGAATTTGGAACAAAGTGATGTATGCACTAATCAATCTTGATATATTAACCTACAAAATAAGACCCTATTTACAGTCATACGAGTTTTTGTTCACATTTGACAACTTACAGCGCCGAACTTGCGAACATTGAACAACAATTAATCCTCATAAACTACCTACTTTATATTTCGTAGTGGTAGGTTTCTAAAGATAAGCAAGCAAATCTTTTACAAGGTGCTAGTCAAAGATATATTATATGTACTAACGCACGTACTAGTTCACTAAAGTAGATCTGTAAAGAAAAGAGGCCTCAATTTAGACAAAAGTATATTTTAATCGTCATAGATTGTGTTTATTGTTTGATGATAATAAAAAAATTATAAAATTTCCGACTTAATATTATTATTACATTTATTGCACATTTGCAGTAACATTACTAATGTCAGTCCTCTCAGAGCCAATCATGAGGAAGCCGACACAAGACTGATACTACACGCTACAAATACTGATGTCTTTACCTTACTATCTATCAGTCAGGGATACTGATGTCTTTACCTTACTATCTATCCTATCCTATCTATCCTTACATCATCGTGGACGGATATCCGCAAAAAAGTTATGGATGATGGCTGGGACAAGTTCTGCGAGAAAATATATTCCAATCCACGATGTTGCTGTAAATATGTCTGAAAACGAAAAAAAATAATTTACTAGCGCTGCACGCACTGACTGGCTCAGACGTGACATCATACCTAAGTGGAATTAGCAAATCACAGGCCTTAAAAGTATTTGAGGTACATGGACATCCTCTTTCATATTTAGGGGTTTTCCCTCTCAACGAAAATACTCTTGCTGACGCAGAGAGTTTTTTGGTAAAGCTATATAAGATAGAGTCCATAAATACAGCCGACCAAGCCAGGCACGTTCTATTTTCTAAAGCCACATCTCCTAAAGCACTGCCACCAACTTCAGATGCTGCTCACTTTCATATCCGTCGAGCGCATTACCAAGTTTTTATTTGGAGAAATGCACATGTTGGAGAATTAGAACTGCTTTCTTTAACGGATTACGGCTGGCAGCAAGAAGGGGATAAGCTCACGCCCATTCTTATAACCTTAGAGGCTGTTCCCAAGGCCTGCAAAGACCTCCTTACATGCGGCTGTAAGGCAGGGTGTAAAACGGCAGCTTGCATTTGCCGCAGAGACGTGAAGCAACCTTGCACATGGGAGTTTGCCATAATAATGTTACTGCAAATGTGCAATAAATGTAATAATAATATTAAGTCGGAAATTTTATATTTTTTTTATTATCATCAAAAAATAAACACAATCTATGACGATTAAAATATACTTTTGTCTAAATTGAGGCCTCTTTTCTTTACAGATCTACTTTAGTGAACTAGTACGTGCGTTAGTACATATAATATATCTTTGACTAGCACCTTGTAAAAGATTTGCTTGCTTATCCTTAGAAATCTACCACTACGAAATATAAAGTAGGTAGTTTATGAGGATTAATTGTTGTTCAATGTTCGCAAGTTCGGCGCTGTAAGTTGTCAAATGTGAACAAAAACTCGTATGACTGTAAATAGGGTCTTATTTTGTAGGTTAATATATCAAGATTGATTAGTGCATACATCACTTTGTTCCAAATTCAGCGGTTTCCCTATAAAATGGCGAAAATATAGTTAAAATTATACAAAAAAAAAAACTTTGAAATTTGGGTGGATGTTACTCAAAAACTATAAGACTTATTAAAATAAAAGTTTTACCATGTGGTAGTTAGTTTAATGTAGATTAATTTTGTCATTGACAGTTTTCATATAGATCTAATAGTTTTTGTACAAAACGGAAAAAACCGTGGCGAGGGACATATTTCTAATGAAAAAGGGGGGAAGGGGGGAGAAATTGGAATGTCACCGGGCAAAATCGAGTTCAGCAGGGTCGAATTAGTCTAAAAAAACCCGGTGTCAAACTGTTACATTCCATGCCGTTCAACATGAAAAGGAGAAGGCTTTTCAGATTATTCTTCTAGACTAATATGTTATTACCGATTGTGCCAACGACACATATATTTGGTTTAACAAAATTTTTGAAGCAGCAAGTCTCTTCTTTAAAATAAAATAAAACTACGAAGAAATTCCAATCCATTCGCGTTTTATTGAGACAAATCATCCTTTACCTACTTTTGGGACACCCGTTATAAGAAGAATGGGCCATCTTCTTTTTATCGAGTCGTTGATGCGTAAATAGATTGGTTTTTTAATATGATTTGCCCAGTACGCAGCCAGGCCAATCGCCGCATCAGATGCCGCCACTAGTTCATCCATGTTGCACGCATATGGGGCCAGGGGGCAAGAGTGCAAGTGTTGCATAGTTTGCTAGCGGTTCCGCACTTACACGGGACCTGGGACCTGTTGGCGTAACCCCATTTGAATTTGCGGCCCCTTTGGGTCCGTAGTTTTTAAAGGACTTCCATGTGAACCATGGAAGGTCATGACCAGCAGGAAGCTCTTCTGCAACAAATCCAGGAGCCATGATCCACCATGCGAGTGACCAACTACATAATCACAAAACGCGCTACTTCGCCACTAATAAAGATTGAGCCTGTTTTAATAAAGAAATTCTGTTTGTTTCTACTTCTTACATGTAAATAGCATTCATTTGCCAACGCCGGTGCACTAAGACTGCATGATAGCTTATGCAATAGTTTGTAGTAGTGAAGGTAATTAATGCTAAGCCATGCGTATTTGCCATGTGACTGCCGCTCTACGGCACTACCTTTCTCATTCCGTGAGTACATACCGTTAGAGCCAAGTGGGAGTACACGGAGCAATTAAATAGAATATTACTAGTAGTTTTTTTTTAATTGGCAACCTGCCTTCTAAAGGTCATAGCCCACTTATACCGCACCGCTCCAACACCGCTCCTACCCAACACCGCCCTAAACGAAGGCGACAGCTAGCAGGCACCCAGCAGTCCAAACGGCGACAGCTAGCAGACTTCCAGCTGTCCACGCGTCGACTGCTATTCCCTCTATAGGTGCGTGGCGGCGACGGCGCGGCGACCGCTAGCAGTCAGCGCGCGGACAGCGTGCGGACCGCGCGGCGTCAGCGAGGCGTCAACTACCGAGCAGTCTGACGGCGGTAACCTCCGGACCGCGCGCTGTCCGCTATTTTATATTGTAACTGTAAAATGCATCTACATTGAACGATATTAAGTCCATATTTGGCTGTTCTTACTTTGGTTGGGTGGGAGCGTTGCGGTCTATTTAGACCGCAAGGTCATAGCCCATTTGGGCTATGACCTTTAGAGTCATTATCATCAGTTAACGTCCCGACTGCTAGGGCACAGGCCTTTCTTATGAATAGATACGTAGAATGGCCAAGACCCACTACGTGGGCCTAAAGTGCATTGATGGGTACTAACATCCGTAAATGCAGCCGAGACCTTCCGTTTCCGTTGCATGGGTGAGCTCGAGATTATGAGTTTTTAGTCACGTACCCAATGGCCAACCATTTTTTAAAGTGTTTTGATAGTGACACGCGGTAATTCTATGACGCATTAGTCAAGTGTACGTGCAGTTGACGTGCAAAACCGTTTTTGATAATTTTGATTACTTTGGCTTTGACAGTGCGACAACGTTTTCTGTTCCGGTCATAATCTTTGGAACTAAAACAGTTTTCATACGACAGTCTATTTTGACAGCTAATTTCGTATTGCAAGTGGTTCCTCTGTCACGGATGTCACCGGATCAGACAGGATTGTGAAATTATAGGTTTGCGTGACGTGTGCGTCGTTATGTCATTACGGCAATACGAAGTCAAACGTCAAGACCCAAACGCGATGAAGACGCGTTGCATAGAATTACGGCAATTGGCCCGCTGTATGTGGGCGATGGATGTGGGTCTCGACAAGCCGCTTCCTGATCCCTTATCCAGTCACTAAGACTCGCTGGGGGTCAGGAAGGGGAATACCCGCTAAACCCCTCATAGTTACTTTACTGCCGTCATAGTGTGTAGGGCCTTCTGTGACAAGCACCTCCTAAGACCGCCGGGTGACCCAGGCACCTTCACATCCTGTGACCGACCATTGCGAAAATTGCTGAACAACCACGATATCGGGCCGGACGCGCTAACCATTGCGTTACGGGCTCCTTATCGACATTGAATAAATTTAAATAATTAATGAAAAGTTCGAGATTGAAACCTGTGTTTTCTGATCTTTGTTGATTGAACTGTTAATTGGGCGAATTGATTGAAAACTTTGTTTAATTAACAATTCATAATTAATTAATACTTGAGTTCTCATATTTATTACCTTGGATAATTAAATTAAAATATTTACATTGTCTATGATCTGTGCGAATAACTATTTATCATTTATATGAAACTAGCCTTCCGCCCGCGGCTTCGCCCGCGTGTACTACACGACGTTATCCCGCGGGAAGGTGATATTTTTCAGGAATAAAAAGTAGCCTATATCCTTTCTTAGGCTCTAGACTATCTCTGTACCAAAATTCATTCAAATCGGTTCAGTAGTTTAGGTGTGATTGTGTAACACACAGACAGACAGAGACGCATTTATAATATAAAAATAAATATGAAATAAAGCATTCATTTATTGCGAAATATGGCAAATTATTACTGTCACAGCTTTAAATTACATGTTCACAGCGTAAAATTATAAAAAATCTATTCTTTAAAGAAGGTGATTTATGTCGCAGAAATTTTTTCAAAGCAGGAGCTTGACGATAGCAATTTTGTTACTGAGAAAATAGTTTTAAAACTTGCCAGTTGAATAATTAAAATTCAATCACAATGATTAGTTTTATAGTTAAAATTTAAATGGCACATCCGAACAAAATCCTCTAATTTATTAACGCGGTCACTGAAATCCACGAAATGGATTTGGGTTTGTCGAAACATCCGCATTTGCGTAATCTAATGTTGTTACCAATATTGAAATTGGAAATTCTCCGTGATTAAAATTGTCCATTTATGATTCTGTCGGGTTAGCAGATATTATTTTGAATTTCAAAGCAATCATGTCGTCACATGTAATTATAACTGTCGACGAGGGTACTATTATCTGTAGGTAAGTACTAATTCCTTGAACGACTAATTATTGAAAATTGGGGTATGTATCAAAATATGATAGGGAAAATATCCCTAAGGGCTTAACACTGGTCAAAAAACACAGTACGACGTTTACATGGCTTAGGGAAACATATATTTTTACTATCTGTCAAAATATCCTAAACATTCGTTTTGTGATTCAGATTTGATCTTGAATGAATCTTGCAATGGCAGCGTCACTGAAAATTCTTTCAGTAATAATTACCATAATTTTTATAACACGATACGTCAAACGTCGACTTTTAAAAGAGGACTTACGTAATGTTTTTTTTTATATATGTTACCAACCAAACCCTGTTTAAGGACAAACTAGTTTTTCCTTGGCCAAATCGGTTTATCGCGTAGACATTTCAGAAAGCGAGTTTGCCTCTAAAGTCCTGTAGAACACGTCACAAAAAAATAACCATTACCGATTTCTAACCTATCACGTGTTCTACAGGACTTCTGCGGCAAACTCGCTCTCTGAAATGTCAACGTGATGAACTGATTTGGCCTAGGATAAACTAGTTTGTCGGGTTTAGCCGGTAACACATTGTCATATCATAACCTAGGCAGGTATTTTGAGCACCAAACCATCCCGTTTAATAACAAGATTTGGTCAAAGATGTTACATGCTTGCCCAGGAAATGCCTGTTCTCTCTCACCCTGAAGAGACCAAAATTGATGAAATTCTTAAAATATTACCTTGACTAATAATTCAATACCAAATTTATCCAATTAAATCCAAATTCATTAAGTATTAATCCTGGAAATCCCTCTTTTATAAGATGCAAAAAAGCCATGCGATAGAAATAATGGACAAAAGCTAGTCACAATTAAAAACCTGGTATAAGTAAAAGATAAATCGGGATTGAGAGAGGGTATTTAGAAAAGCAATCGTACAATTTAGCCCCTCATCAAATTCATTAAAATTAAGGTAAATCTCAAGTGGTTTTCCTAATTCATGAAGGCTAATGGTGATACTCCAGGGATTTAGTCGAATTCCCGACTTTGGAACACCTAGATACTAAATTCAGGGTTAAGTAGGTTAATTAGGCTTTAACCCAGTACTAAAATAAAGGTTTTATAGATCGGAATGATTGGGCACGAGCGTAAAAAGTTTTGGGTCGGAGTAAGATTTACTACCTATCGCTTTTACTGCTTAACATCGTAATTAAGCACTGGCGAGTGTTTGGTAGAGCCCCCGTGGCGCAGTTATTAGCGCGTTTGGCCCGCGATTGTTGCGGTTAAGCAACGTCAAAATGGTCGGTCACAGGAAGGGTGACCTAAGACATATTATAAATATAAATTTAATATTGGACACCATCACATACATTGTTACAATACCAAATTATATAGGGTTTTTCATTAAGAGAGCTCGAACTTTGAAATGGAATAAAAAAACCCATTTAAGTGATATTCCCACAATTTTTATTTTATTTTATAGAGCTTTTGATGACATTATTTATGGAATATAATTTTAGCAAAATGGTCACCGCGATTCCGCTGAAGGTGGTGTATCCTGATAGACCAATTTTGGGCGACATTTTCACATAAAATGGGCTCAATCTCATGAATAGCGCGAGTTATGTTGGCCTTCAGGGCAGCAATTGTCTGTGGTTTGTCAGCATAGACTCAGGATTTCACGTAGCCCCACAGAAAGTAATCGAGCGCAGTTAGATCACACGATCTCGGTGGCCTGTTGATGTCACCACCACGCGAGATAACGAAGCCCTCAAACTTCGCATCCAATAAATTTAATGTTTCCCGTGCAGTATGGCAAGTGGCGCCGTCCTTTTGTAACCAAATGTTCCATGGTGAAATGTCACGAATAAATATGTATTCTATCGCTTTTCCAAGATGGCCGCTATCAACTTTCAAAGTTCGAGCGTCCCTATTGAAATACCCTTTAGTAGCTTGAGCACTAGTGTAACGGAAATTAGAAACAACGACGGGTATTACCACATACACCCAGACCATAGGAAATATTAAAAAGTTCGTTTTCAATATTTACCCGACCGGAGATCGAACTCGGGACCTCTAGAGATAGCGGCACCACACCACTCGGCCACGGAGGTCGTCAAAATATCGCCGTTGTCGTTATTATCTCGAGGTACTCCGTGCTTCGGCAGGCATGTTAAGCAGTTGGTCCTGTATGCATGTGCAGTCGATAATATCCACTAATCAGCTTGGTGCCAGCGTGGTCGGTTAAGGCTCATTCTCCTTACCCATCCATAATGGAAGACCTTTTCCCCAGCAGTGGGGTCTTATAATGGATGATGATGATGAGAATGCTGTGTGAGTGAAACACGTGAGTGAGAGTGCAAGGGTGGCTTTTTACAAGCTTTTATTTAACTTGCAGTGTATGTATTGTCCGTTCGCCAAATCTAGCAAGCTAAACTTGACCAACTTCCCAGCGTCTGATGAAACTTTGCATACAAGTTTGGTTTGGATGACAATACAATATTAAAGTACAGTCAACAAAAAAGCTTGTCCTAAGAACAATGTTTTTACAAAAAACTTATTTTAAAATCTTATTTAAATATTGACTTTCACCAACTAAAGCATAATTCTATCAAAAACACTAACTAATAGGCAATGAAAACTAAATGGATACTTTTGCATCGAAATAACTTCAAAAACTGCAAATTGCATTCGGGCGAAAGATAACTTTAGCGATTTTCGTAAAATATATTAAATCATAAACTCTGAAGGCGCCCAACAAATATTACTATTCATATCATCGGAGGTACCGTAAAAAGTGAGCGAAGTAATAAAGCCGATAGTTTTATGGTCCCGTACCGTCAGGTGGGGCGAGCTTCAATATCTAGCCTTCTTTGAATATAGGGGCTGTACTCAGATTGGTTGTATGGTGAGGGTAAAGTAAAAGATGCGAATTTTCTTAAAGTTGAGATTTATTTGGATGTTCAAATGTGTCACTACGGAAACGTATTACGCTCTGATCAAACAGACGCGACCAAACGTCTGCGAAGCGGGAGCGTCAATCGCGCGGTGGACGCCGCGCTGACGCGAAGTTTTCGCGTCGAGGTCGCTTAGTTATCATTTTTACGAGTAACCTACACTATACTTATTAATAATAAAGATTTGTTTTTTGTCTGTTTGTTAATTGATAAAAGTAAGTCAATCCAGTACCATATTTGCATTGTCTTTAAGTTCGTGATGCGTCATCTAGTGGTATTGAAAGACAGAAAGAAAGAAAGGAAAAACATTTATTAGACACACACAGTATATACATATGCCAGAAAGAAATAAAAACATATGACATAAACATTATAGTATTGCTGATCGAAGCTCACCACGGGTATATTGGTTGGTCTGTGTGGTGTGTCATGGCAGATTCTTCTCAACCATGCATTCCGGTGGAGACGCATCATCTTTATTAAGATGATGGTGAACATTTTAGCCTTTTATTTCCTCGCCTCGTACAGTAGATACGAGAAAACTTAACAAAAGTTCAAGTAACAGGTAAAAAGCATATAAAAGACTTGAAAGTAATTCATCGTTACTTTCAAGGATTCTGCTACCACTTAACCTTTAAAAAAGCACAGTGAACGTAGTAAAACAAATCGTCTGCAATAAATCGAATGGACGAAGATCATACGGAAGGAGGGTGAACTGAAAACATGGACCCAATATAAAAGCGGGATATGCCAATAAATAAGAATTTACTGTTGGTTTCAGCAACATATAAATTGGATAAAGATATTTGAAATCGGTCCAGGAGAAATTCGATACACTCGGCAAAGTTAAATCAGTAGTAGCGGTTGAGAGGTATATAGGGCAATTTAGAATTTGCTTGCGATGTGGAGAAGTAGATCCAATAGGGCGTTTATAACTGAACGTGGTGCTTAAGCCACTTTTGCAATGGTCGTTCACGGGAGGGGTACCCAAAGCTTCCGTATCGCTATTTCCTTCCTGCTCAAGAAAGCACGTTAACCCTAGAAACGTACCCGTATTAGACATTAATAAACCTAATATATTAGTACCTAAGTAGTAGTATAGACAACTATGCGACCACGATGCTCCCGCTTGGTCCTGTCTGTTTGGTCAGAGCTTACTTAACTCTATCACTATACCTTTCGGCTGCCCTAACATACATATAGCGGAACCCTTCACACCTAACACCATTTAATGATTACATCAAACAGTGTCTATTAGATCTAACACCATGTCGATCATGGCTTTCTATTAAATAGATGCCTAACGAATAATGAAAGGCTATCGCGCCATATTTGAGTTTAATTTGTGCTCTAAAGGTCCGATTCTAATCTACTGAGACCGACCGATTCAAAGTCACGGACGCGTGTGTGTTGGCTGTAAACATACGATTATTATTTTATGCGTTCCACTTTTTAAAGTTATTTTTGTTTAATGTAAAAAATAATCATATTATGAAACAGCTAAATACCATACGTAGTACGTTTTTTATTATATGACGTTATGATATTATGACAGAAGCACAGAATATTTAATAGTACTAAACAGAAGTAATAGTAATCGTTAATTTTAAAAAAACAATGGCCAGTGCCATATCGAACTTAGTTGTTCGATATTTTTGTTGTTACATGTGATTTTACTTTTAATATTTTAACGTAAATATAGTAACAAGTAATCAATCAAGTTATTTTTATTTGATTTTATCCAAATTAGGGGTTGCTCTATTTTATTTTCAAATAAAATCTGAGTTTTAACATTTGGCTCTCTGTCATTTTTGGATACATGATCATAATTACTTAAAAAGTAATAAATAACAAGCCAAAACTGTACTGTAATATTGATTTGGTGGGTTACTGTTCTTCATTTCTGGTACGGACGGACGCGACGGTTTTGTATCCAATACTTATTCGTATGTTTTCATGTTGTGACCAGCAATTAAAACAAGATGTTATCTCCGGGTCACGTTACACAGTTCTAGTTTAATTATAGGCTTTTAATTTATTGCGGTTCTTATGTTCAATATTTGTATATTTAGATACGACAAAATTATAATTATTTTCGAATAGAACACCCATGTCGATTTCTATCAATTGTATGCATTTAGATATAAAAAATAAGATGATCGACTTCTTCACTAGCATTTGCTATCTCTTGTGTAATACCTCACTGCATGGTATCTTTTTTTATGCACAACTGGGTAACACTTAGCCTTTATTACACTTGATGTTTAGTGGTAATAAGGCTGAAGGTAAGGCGGAAAAGCACTACTGAAGAACTGGCTATCTTAATATCTCTAACTGCCGAAAAACAATAATGCTGAAAACATCGTTGTATGGCGTCCGACTCACATAAGATGGTGGTAGCTAGCCAGGCGGACTAAGAACAAATCCTACCACCAATTTACTCGATTGCCGATTCCTTGCTGATGTGTGATGACATTCAACACTGACATGTATAAATGTAGAAATCGTTTAAAACGGTGTTTGCCATTCCAATTTTTCTTGCTGTATCTCGTTTAATCCGAATACCTATGAGCAATTCTTTGAAAGATAGTTTTTTCTTTAATTATCTTTATAGGGATTACGCCACTTTTATTTTCACCTCGCAGTGAAACACCAACATAAAGTCGCCATTCGCGTCAGTCGCGTCGCCAGCGGCCGACGCCAATATGATCAATCATTATAATTATTATGACAACACATTACTAGTAGTGTTGCCGATCGATAGCATTTCGATAGTCTATCGATAGTTTAAGCACAAACAATAGTATCGATAGTTTTCGATAGTATCGATAGTATCGATACTATCGATAGTATTGATCTCTCTTTTAGTGCAATACTATCGATAGTATCGATCCCTGACGGCGAATAAACTATCGATAGTATCGATAGTTTTGGACAATCGATTGTTACCTTTATTTCAATAGTATTGATTGCATTTACACTGGCAGATGGGTAGAACCGATACTATTGAATTAAAAGTCACTATCGATTGTACAAAACTATCGATAGTATCGATACTATAGATAGTATCGATAGTTTATTAATATAGAAAAGCAATACTATCGATACTATCAATAGTATCGATAGTTTTGGACAATCGATTGTTACCTTTATTTCAATAGTATTGATTGCATTTACACTGGCAGATGGGTAGAACCGATACTATTGAATTAAAGGTCACTATCGATTGTACAAAACTATCGATAGTATCGATACTATTGATAGTATCGATAGTTTATTAATATAGAAAAGCAATACTATCGATACTATCGATAGTTTATTCGCCGTCAGGGATCGATACTATCGATAGTATTGCTGCTTACCGATAGTATTGCACTAAAAGAGAGATCGATACTATCGATAGTTTAGCATTTTTCGATTAAAACTATCGATAGTTTTACTATCGATAGCTTTAATCGAAAAATTTCGGAAAAGTTCGGCAACACTAATTACTAGCCCTATCTTCCCCGTCCCGTCTTTCTCGGCAGCGACTTCGTTGTGACGCCAAGACGCCAAAAGCCAAGCAATTGCTGCTGACGTCACTCGCCGCCATCGTGGTCGTGGTGTCCTATTGAGATAGACTTCTTATTCAAAATATAAGCATTTCTGATTCTTGTACTTAGGTATATTTTTTATTTTAATTATATTTTATTGTAAATTAACACAAAATGAAAACAAATAAATTTCCGGGGGCGCGGGTTCGTATCCCGCCTGAAATTTACTTGCAGGTCAAATAAATCGAGTTAAAATGATCTCATTTTATTCAACCATGACTTATTCACGTGGTAACCGTTCTCGTGGGAATATCGGAATAAAATATAGCCATGTCACTCAGGAAGAGTGTTAGCTTTTAAATGACGAAAGGTTTTTATAAAGCGATCTACTTAGATACTACTTTTAGATTTTTTCATTACAAACAATCACACAAAACATCAAATACTTCCTTTTCATAATATTATAGTGTAAAGTATGTATTAGTAAAAATAAACAATAACAAAGCACTCTTCTTCTTCATTTCTTTATTTCTGTGCCTAATGTTTCTAGGGCGCGAGTGGCTCTGTTATTTCTCATGGCACCGAAGCATTGTTTTTTCCTCAGTAGCCTGGAACGTGCTTGTTTAAAAAATAAACTGTCTCCGCCATTTCGTTGGACGCCCGAGAGAATAATTTTACAATATTAATGCTTTAACGTTTTGGTGATACTTGAGAAGATTTTTTAGATAGCTACAACACAAAATATTTTAACTAAGACTTCAAACATTAGTGAGGTTATCAGGTGAAACCTAATTGTGTTATTTTCAAATTGCCTTATGTTATTATTAGAAATAGAAACTGGATCCTACAACACAAGGGTTCTAGTGTGGTGCGTACCTATTGGCTCTCGAATCACAGTAGGTACCTACGTATCCTTGTACTTAAGACTGCGATAGATATATTCCAAAGGTAATATAATGTTTTTTTATGTTTGTTTAATTGTATCATGTGAGTTTCGTCAATAAAAAAAGATTTCCTTTAAGGCGAAAGTGAGGCGTGGTGAATTTTATTTAATATTGGAATTCTGATACACAATTTTAATTAAACTTAACATGGAAGCTTTAGACTATTATTTATTCTGTGCTTTTTTTTTTTTTTTTTTTTTTTTTTTTCTTTATTTAGTTTGGGGCTTTTATCCACATGGATATGCCAGCCCCATTGTATCTTCCCTGTTACAAAATAAATAACTTTATCTAAAATAAATTAAAAGTAAGCTAGTGGGCTAGGTTATTACGATCTTAATGAAAGAAAAGGAATCACTGTTCAAAGACTTTCACCAAAATACATAATTTTTTTGCTACTTCTGATTTAGGTTTTGATAAAATGTTTTGAATTAGGCCAATATCTCTGATATTCAATTTAAATTCCTTAAACAGTGATTCCCTTTCAGCTTGGTTCCTAACACATTCCATCAGCATATGTTGGACATCTTCAATTTTAATACAACGGCTACAATTTGGTGAATCAGCTTTTTTCATTAAATATGCGAACTTTGCCGATGGGTAGTGTCCTGAACGCAAGCGCAAAGCAATTTTGATATAATTTCTACTCAAGTTGTTATCGTCGAACCATGGTATACAAGTAGGTTCTCCTTGTATAGACTTATACCATAACCCTTTGTCCACAGAAGCCATATCAAAATGCTTTTTCCATTTTTGAAAACATATTTTCTTAAATTGAGATACATATTCTGAATAATCCGCTCTATAATC
This sequence comes from Crambus lathoniellus, assembly GCA_949710035.1. NCBI lineage: Eukaryota > Metazoa > Arthropoda > Insecta > Lepidoptera > Crambidae > Crambus > Crambus lathoniellus. The sequence goes on from OX453315.1 coordinate 17,726,103, forward strand.
ATACACCTCGCCACTACTAGCCGCCTCTTTTGACACAAGATCCGCCTTTTCGTTTCCTGAAAGACCAATATGCGCCGGAATCCATTGCAATATTAGTTCTATATCAGTATTCTTTAAGCTATGAATAACTTTTAGAATGTCGTAGGCTAGTCTAGTATTTTATACTAATATTATAAATGCGAAAGTGTGTTTGTTTGTTTGTTTGTTTGTTTGTTTGTTTGTCCGTCTTTCACGTCAAAACGGAGCAACGGATCGACTCGATTTTTGGTATGGGGATAGTTTGGGAGCTGGAGAGTAATATAGGCTACTTTTTATTCCGGAAAATTATAAAATAAAAATGATTATTTTGTATAGAAAATCGATAAACTGTCGTACTATACAAAACTGTCATTTCTTCCATAGCCGCTTCCAAAGTGGTATGTCAAAGAGTATTCTAATCACTGACGTTTTAGCCGCTTTGGATTACCTACTTTTTAATAAGTGACATTTGTTGCAGGCTGTGTATAAAACTTCTTCGCGATCATTTATTTTCATCTGTCTATCTATAATAGATGTTGGTGATACGAAGTTTACCGGGTCCACTATAATTAATATGGCAAAACAACGTTTGCCGGGTCAGCTAGTCTAGTCTGTGCTTTAGTCTAGTACTTTTAGACGGTATCACTACATTCCCTCGTAGTCACTGCAAGAAGTAGCAAAAATGCTAAAAGTAACCGTTTTTGACACATTTTCTATCTATGATTGAAAAATGGAAAATGAAGTATTTAGAAAAAATCGACCCGTCTCACAACCAGCTCCGATGGGACTCGAATCCACGACTAAAATTTTCTTTTTCTAAATACTTCATTTTCCATTTTTCAATCATAAAAATTGCATTGCGAAAGCAAAAAAAGTAAAAATTTAAATAATTTGCTATCTACTTCATTTTATTAAAATCCTCTTATTTATTATCACCTTATTAAATAAAAACCTCTGAAAGGCGCTACTTTCGGCTAACCTATCGCCTTAATGGACAAAGCATTATATACTTATATTGGTCGCAAAAGACGCTTAGCTGTTTTAGCTAAAAAAACAAAAGATATCATAGATCATTTCGTCAGCGTAAACCCATAAAAACTCAATGAAGTGTCAATGCTTCGGAGAGCAATTTTTGGAAATCAATTCACAGTAGAAAAACGAAAATCTTCATAGCCCTCCCTGTTCCCTCGATGTCGAATATCAGTCGTGGGGTCTTTTTTGCAATACGCCTCCCTTTTTGTCAATATCCCATATCTTGCAATGCTTTCCGATGCGAGCACCCTTTATTGTCTGTCAATATGTAAACTTTCTATTCGATTACAGAACGTGTACTGTATCTGTGTAGCAGCTACAGATACAAGCCTTATGCGATTTTGAAATTAACAACGACCATTTTGGATTTTTATTAGTTCTCCGTTATGATGCTGCAGACTTTATTGTAGCATACTGTAACGTAAAATTGCGAGGGTAGGTAATAAAATTTATTAGCGTTTCCGATTTTATGTAATATGAACGGATACGAGAGAGTTGTTTTAAAATATTAACCTGATAGCTTGATACTGTTATTATGAAAACAGACGTATTAAAGTACGTGGGATCTTGTTTCTTGTAGTAATAAGGTTGGGTAAATAAATAATATAATATATAATCATGCTGAAACCCTTTTTTATTCTTAGGGCTGCCTACCCCCGTGGGAAATAGGCTTATGTATATGTATAATTATATGTATGATTTTTCAATCCTCAGATAATAATATGTAGTTATCAGTGAGATAAAGTAATAATCAACCAAAGTAAATGTCAATCGCCAAACAAGAGAGATATGATTGACAAATCGCTTTTCAATTTGGAGATATTAAACGATATCAGGCCAACAATTTTTATCCAGACAATGAAAATTCGACCCTTAGTAAAATAATTAAATACAAATTCTTATCAAACTATTAATTCTTAAGTAAAGGCGGGTTCACGTTACACTGCACCGTACCGGTGTTACATGGATCACATATAAATCCTCCAGTCTTCAAATTCAAACATTTTCCAGATTTTATTTTCATGACAGAATAGCCTTCTTTTGAATCCCAAATTCATCTAGTTCTACAAAAACTCCTCACAGCTTTTGCACAAGTTTCAAAGGGGTTGTTTTCTAAGAAAATTCTTTAGTTATCTATCGCTGTTAAACTTCTTACTCTCACCATAGAGAATAATCTTACCTGTTCATTTCACTTAAAACGTTCACGTAGACGCGCGTAAAGTTTTATCGCAACAGTTAACTTAAACTGAATTTTCTGTTGTATACGTTATCTTTACTGCGGAGCACACCTCAAAACCATTAAGTCCAATGTCCTTTAATAGTGGTATAAGCTGTAATCTTCAGGGTAGCTCCGAAATTAACATCTCGGTCCTTGGATAACTGAATTAAGTTTAAATTAGTTATGAGAGTTGGGTGCCCTTTTTTACAAGATTATCCCGACGCGGGCGTAGCTGCTTATCAAAATGTCTCTAATCTGCTTCCCTTCTGTTTTTTTAATCCGTTATTTCTCTTCACTGAGTTTAGCATCGGAAATTTTATCTGAAAAGTCTGCTTGGACAATTTGTTATGAGATTTGGCAAAGACTCGAATTGAGCTGCGTAACGGGTAAAATAATTAAGAATTTCACGATGACTCAGAAATAAGTTAATGCTTGGTTATGCCTGATTTCTATTTGATCAGTTTTGCTTACGAATGGTAGTTGGTAAAACCTTCATGTTATCCCTACTAATATTATAAATGTGAAAGTTTAGATGTTTGGATGTTTGGATGTTTGGATGTTTGTTACTCAATCACGCCAAAACGGCTGAACGGATTTGGCTGAAATTTGGAATACAGATATTTTAAAGCCTGGAAAGGAACATAGGCTACTTTTTATCCCGGAAAAATAACACATTCCCGCGGGATGACGTAGTGTATTCCACGCGGGCGAAGCCGCGGGCGGAAAGCTAGTCCTAAATAATGCTCGTGGCTACGCTCCTCGCACCTATCAACACTAGGTAAACATCCTCTGTTTGTTCAATCAACCTTTATCAATTTGCCTTCGGCATATTACATAATCAAGAGCGTTTTAAATCTGACGATGCCGTATGTAAAAGGTGAAATCAAACAGATTTTCCGCGATGACATATACAGAATTTGTCGCACAGTCACTTAAATCTGATAAAATAAAATATTGCGTGCTGGGATTGAACAATGCATTTATCTGGTACATCCATCTTTTTATTACTTATTCTTTTCTACTGATAATTGAAAATTCATTCATGATGATCAAGATTCGAAAGTGAAGTTATTTTCAAGCCTTTTTTTTTGGTTTATTGTGAGGGCAAATACAGTATTTTCGTATACCGGTAACGGCATGTTGAACTCAGTTCTGGATGCGAGAACAAAACTCTTTAAATTACTTCAAATCGTTTGAGTCGACGGCGACGTAGCCAACAAGCGGACAATAAAAGTTGAAAGCAATATTGGATTGTTGAGTACCTACATTACTGGTATAACCATATTAGAAAAAAAAAGAAAATGATTTATTTGGTGACACACACTCGGCAGTAGGTATTTAATGTGACATAAATATAGAATAGGAAAAATGTGATAGTAAAAAACCACGAGCCCCATAAGTAGCTTTCAGGCGGGATTCGAACCCGCGCCTCCGGGAATCCGGCCCGATGCTCTGACCAACTAAGCTACCGAAAGGCCTACACGACTCGTCGAATTTTGCTATCACTTGTTACGCTGTAGGCCAGCGTTGCTTCATCAATGTGAGGAAACCCTCGCATCCGAAAGAAACATTTTTACAAATGTTTAACAATCGATTAAGATGAAACAGCCATATTGAGATTTTATATTTTTATGCATTCACAATTACATTTACAATTTTCACATTCACAATTCACAATTTTTTTACTATCACATTTTTCCTATACTTACAAAATTGCATTGTGAATGCATAAAAATTGTATAAAATCATAAATATAGAAGTAAAATCTTCTTCCGGCAAATGTATTTGAATTTGAAGACACAAATTGACTGTCGTTTGTTTCGACTAGACAACCATATTAACCCATTTACATCAAAATTAACCGCATTACAAACATAGTTATGAGTGATCATTTTATTCTTGTTGTTATTTTTTTGTCGATAAAAAGTTAGTTTCAGTAACAACTGTGTTAATTGTTTCTAAAACTAAGTATTATGAAAAAACGGAAGGAAATAATGGATTTTAACTATGTTCAAAGTTTTCTAGTTCCCGATATTTCGGCGCAGTTTCACAGGCTATGATCTAGGAGTAGCAGTTACTGTGGAGTAACAGGTACTGGTTCTATTATCATGTAAGTTTAAAATGTTATTTCTATTTGTTTCATTTGTAAACTCGTAATTTGCCTTCGTTTGAGTACCTACCGTTGAGGATAAACTCTTAAATGCTATTGGTAATATTGGATTTTTAGTACATAACTGGTAGGAACATATGTAGGAGTAGAATCTCATTACCAGCCAATGAAACGCACGCCCCTCCGAGCAGGCCCGCACTCGCAATAATGCGTCGAACCGACGTTTTGACACGAGACTCTCGCACCGAATGATTTATTTGGGTAACGTATTTTCCCAGAGAAATAAAAATCATTTTCGACGGAGTACTGGGAATGGGAACGACATTCATGTTTATCGGAAACTCTATTCGAGGACTATCTAGATCAACTTGAAATATTACCTGGGCGCTTGCTAAATGGGGACTAAAAACGATTTGATATATTTCCGACCTAATTATATGGATGCATTCACTGGACGTGATTAGTATTTTAAGAATGTTCTACATCGTGTTTGGACATAGGTACTTAGAAGAGCTGGGCACTTATTGTGTGCTGTTGTACAAATCGTTCAAAAATGAAACAATTTAAACTCTTGATATTGTTATTTCTGATACTTTCTTTTAAGTAAATTTTATCTGACACCCCATAAATCCCTGAGATCGAGACAAGTTTTCAAAACATTCTTATTACATATTGGATTTCTTCGAACCTTTAACATTTTTAACGAAATTTTATTTGTTCAAAGGTCTTCCAAGGATGACGCAGCGTTATAATGCAAATCTTATGTAAGTATATTCTTTTCTATACTTTTAACTTAATTTTTAGTCGATAGAAATCTATTTCTTATTTCTTTATTATTGTTAATTAGAACCACAAATTCGAAAAAAGAAGGCGTCTAAAATAGTAAGTTGGCGAGCAGTGTGTATTCTACCTTTTGGCGCTGAAATCAAAATAAGAAAGTATTTTGAATTTACATTACGGTCAAGACAACGCTGGCAAGCAATATTTCTATCAATTGCGTATCATACTAAAATAAGCATATACGTTTATTCGTTGTCTTGTTTCCATAATGACAAGTTCGGTCGATAAGGTAGCTGGCGCTAAGTATGTTAGAAAACTAATAACGACGCCAGTAAGCAGGTAGGTAACCGTTTTGCTCGTTGCAGCCGTACTTTAAGAGCTAGCGCGCACTTGTTATTTTTAATCGGGTGATAGTTTGATCGTTCTGGGATTGGCGTTTGGTTTTTAATCGTCAAATGCGCGCACTGCCATATAACTCCATACTGAATCCCAGAACGATCAAACTACGATTTAGTCACAAATGTACCGAGTGTACCCAGCGCTGGGCTGGCATGTTTAACGATGTCAGTGGTGGCAAGCCAGCGAAATTGGCACAAGCTACTGTATGAATGTAAATCTGGCTCAACTCAAGTTCTTATATTACTTACTTTGGACTAGCTAGATTATCCTTATCATTACTTCCTTACTTATAAGATTTTAAATTATTTTTATGCATTCACAATGCAATTTTTGGAAGTATACGAAAAATGTGATAGTAAAAAACCACGAGCCCTATAAGTAGCTTTCAGGCGGGATTCGAACCCGCGCCTCCGGGAATCCGGCCCGATGCTCTGACCAACTAAGCTACCGAAAGGCTTACACTTATTAGGCTTATTTTTCGTATACTTCCAAAAATTGCATTGTGAATGCATAAAAATAATTTAAAATCTTATTTAATGGCTGTTTCATCTTAATCGACTGTTAAACATTTGTAAAAATGTTTCTTTCGGATGCGAGGGTTTCCTCACATTGATGAAACAACGCTGGCCTACAGCGTAACAAGTGATAGTAAAATTCGACGAGTCGTGTAAGCCTTTCGGTAGCTTAGTTGGTCAGAGCATCGGGCCGGATTCCCGGAGGCGCGGGTTCGAATCCCGCCTGAAAGCTACTTATAGGGCTCGTGGTTTTTTACTATCACATTTTTCCTATACTTCCAAAAATTGCATTGTGAATGCATAAAAATAATTTAAAATCTTATTTAATGGCTGTTTCATCTTAATCGACTGTTAAACATTTGTAAAAATGTTTCTTTCGGATGCGAGGGTTTCCTCACATTGATGAAACAACGCTGGCCTACAGCGTAACAAGTGATAGAAAAATTCGACGAGTCGTGTAAGCCTTTCGGTAGCTTAGTTGGTCAGAGCATCGGGCCGGATTCCCGGAGGCGCGGGTTCGAATCCCGCCTGAAAGCTACTTATAGGGCTCGTGGTTTTTTACTATCACATTTTTCGTATACTTCCTTACTTATATTATAAATGCGTCTCTGTCTGTCTGTGTGTTACACAATCACACGTAAACTACTGAACCGATTTGAATGAATTTTGGCACAGAGATAGTCTAGAGCCTGAGAAAGGACATAGGCTACTTTTTATTCCTAAAAAATATCACCTTACAATATAACCTTATAGGATAACGCGCGATAAGCGGAGCCGCGGGCGGAAGGCTAGTAAAGAATAAAAGTAATATTTAAAAGATATTTATCTAAGTATTACTTTTTACGGTGTGGTTAAAATGGAAATCCTCATATCAGGTATGAGTCAGGAGTAAGTTACTTTACCCGTCCCAACATATCGCTCTTTGGAAACCTGTCAGGTGTCCTAGGCGGCCTCATTTATCTAAGTCTAATATGCGAGTGAAGGAAGGTTGAACCACTTATCATTTGCGTTTGGGAAGAATTCGTACGAGTTTTGTTACTTTTGTTTAGGAGATTGAATGTTTTGGGATTTGGACGTATGTATTTCAATAAAACTAAGTAAGTAGTTATGAATTTTAGATTCATTTATTTATTAGTTCGATTCTTGAGCAAGACAAAATATATTTGTGTGCATGAACATGTCTATGTGTCTTTGTCTGGGTGTTTTTTATGTATAATAATATTATGTGTCTATTTAAGTACAAACATAAAGTTTTTAAGTATTTATTTATCTGTTATCAACTTTATATGACACCGTTTAAATTTAATGGACTTTAGATGAATTGGTGTGATTGTAAGAATTGATTTATTTATTATTTTATTATTTCCCTTAACCACAATGCGCTTCCGAAGGGCAACAAAGAGTGTAAAGCTGAGTCCACATTTGTATCATTTTAATGTATCAGATCTCCGACGGGTGGCATCGACGCATGTGTACCATTTTCGCAAATGTGGACGCAAATGAAACGCGATCATGCTACACGCCGTAGCAAGATAGGTACACCACGATCCGTATATAACCGCATATCTGATACGGGATTCAGGCCTTATCAGCCGGGATACGACCTATATCCCATAGGTCGTATCGATATTCGTATCATGATCGACCAAATGATCGTATTATGGATGCATTGGAATACTAATATAATATCACTAGCGGCCGCCCGCGGTTTCACCCGCGTGGTTCCCGTTCCCGTGGGAATATCGGGATAAAAAGTACATATAAACCTTCTTCTTGAATCACTCTATCTATTAAAAAAAAACGCATCAAAATCCGTTGCGTAGTTTCAAAGATTTAAGCATACAAAGGGACATAGGGAAAGAGAAAGCGACTTTGTTTTATACTATGTAGTGATAATACGGCTATGTTATTTGATACGTGATACACCGCGATCCATCTCGAGGCGGTTTTTGCTCGATCATCAAAGACAAGATCTAGACAAGTTTGGTCGTGTTTTCGCGATCTCATCCATCGCATCTCCGCTCCGCTCATTTATTTGTAGTTCAGTGCATACTGCGTTCGTACGTTGATGCTTTTATCAACTTTTTTAATCACGAGTTGGGATAACGATAGTGTGTTACAACTAATTGAAGAATATAAAAAAATGAGCGTCCACACGCGACGACACGCGTTGGCAACACGCTAAAAAGATACAGTATCGTAAGTGTGGATTACAAATATTATTCTGTAGTGTGGACGTGGTTTTTTGCATGACACGTTGAGAGATACAACATAGTCAAAATAGGCGTCTACGTCAACACTTATGATACGGACAGACCAATCTTACATGGTAATACTTACAGACAACTAAGTCGTCAGTAGCCCTAGCACGAAATACTGTCGTTAAGGTAAACGTTATCGTGATCGTATTTTTTGTATGAAAATTACCGCAGCGCCTTTTTCGATCGAATAAGGAACTGAAATTCAATACTTATTTGACAGCAGCACTTTGACAGCTTTTGAAGAACGGTATTTTACTATTCGATTATCATGACGATAGTTCTTCATACTAGAGGTATAGACGGCACAGTCACCTAGGCATATTTCTAAAGTGACTCAGACTAAAGTACTATCGCGGAGCACGAAGAATCTCATACAATGTCCTGTTATTACCTGTCCCTGTCGTTCCAACGTAAATATGGTTGATGACTGCCGTCTGAAGGCATTTGTGCAAGCGTGACGCACTATATTCACGCAGGCGCGACAAGGACAGGTAATGACACTATACGGGATTATTCGTGCTCCGCGACTGTACTTTACCAGTATCCAGTATGTCACACAGTACAAATGACAGGTCACCGCGACTGGCCTGGAATATCAGTCGTATGCAAGTTCCGTAATGTAAGAACGTCCTTACCGTCGAACCTAACCAATCCCCCTCTCTACCAGCTAACATGGGTAAAACACAAACTGACTACATCCCCCCACCCACTTCCAGAAACTTGTTAAAACATAATAACGACATACAGTTGAAGCATATGATATAATTCTCCGGTGTTAGACGAACAGCTACGGTACAAACCGCAACTAATTTCACTAATTAAGTCTGTGCCTGGAGGCGTATAAGTAATACGGACAGTTTTTGCGGTCCCAATCTCTTGGGTTGGACCTTTGTCAAGTGGGATGGAGCTATCAGGATGAACGCTGTTCGGGATGTGTACTTTAATTTTGTATCTCATTATGTTGATTGTTAATAATTTGGAAAATGCGTCATGATTGCTGTTTCTTTTTCTGTTTTTCAAATAAATACATCTATTAGGTTTATGTCTAGTGATAGTGACATGAATATAAACATTATTGACATTTATAAAGTTAATATCCGCAATTTTCCCCGAATAGTTTCTGTCCCGTGGTATAAAGTTGTATCTTTTGTCTATTGGCGCATAGCCTAAACTTGTGTTTAAAGTTTGTCTAAAACCTTTAGCCGATTTATGCCTAATGGAGAGAAACAGGCAAAGTTATTTGTAGATGGTGCTTGTGAGATTGGAGTCTACTTTCTACCTAATCTGTGGGGAAATAATGTACTCTTTGGTTGATGGTTGGTTAAAAGATTTCATCGATTTTGACAGCTATTCTGATTGGTTATTATTGTGACGCTATGTCACAATCACAACCAATCAACAAAACAGCACTCCAATATCACCTACGCCCTCTGTTGTGATAAAAAGTTAGTTTTCCTCCCCATTGACTAACAAACATACCTACTTCTTCATTTATTACAGCAGAAATTGTTGACAATGACATTATTTTTGTATAGAGGACAACGGTCATAAGCGGATATTTTTAACGAAAAAATTATGTTTATGTTGTTATGTTGTTTATTACAATTATGTCTATGATTGTACATTATAATACAAATCATTATAATAGGTATTCCATTATATAACATTATCCTCGAGTTACTTATAACTTTATTTGAATCTACGCAACAGATATTCATACGGTTTTTATCAGTATACAGAGTGATTTAAGAGGAACGATTAGGTATATATACAGGGCGTCCCAAAATTAACTCACATGGAGGGAAAGTACCTTAAATACTGTAGATAGAAAGTTTTATTGAAATAGGACTTTATTTTTATTTAAATAACAATAGAACTGCATTCAATTTTTTTTTGTATAATAGCATGTCCAAACCGAAAATCGAAACCGCACGAAATTATTCAAACTTTTTAAAACCAATCGAGGTGGTGTTACTTATCACATTATCAAACACTTATGATAGGGAATTAGGTATAATTGCTCCAATCTTCACTCATTAGTAATACCTACATTGAAATGTTAAAGTCTGTATTGAGCACGACAGTCACAGAAAAGGCTATTCATAACGCTGCACAAACTTGTTATTCAACATTAAATGTTAAATTTCGTAGTCTTCCTTTTATTTAACCTTTAACTATGGACGTTACGTTTTAGTTACACCACTATGGACGTGCGGTCTCACAGACCGCTCTCTTTAAAAGCCAAATTCTATCTAGTTAAGTCAGTATTGTGCCAGTTTTTGTTTTTTATTCCTTTAAGGAGTTACTAAATGTAAATAAAAGATGTAATTTTAATGAATATGTATTTATTTTAAACATAAATATAACGATATAACAATCAAAGGCACTTTTTAAACTTTTTTACTCGAGATTTTTTTAAAGGAACATTATTTAATGAAAATTACTGTTTTAGTCTCTTCTACTAATTTTGCAATAAAATATAAAGGATAAAAAATATAAAAATCTTTACATTAAGTTCTTAGGACGAAACATAAAAAATTTGACAAAGGCCCAACTTCTGCATATTTATAGGCAGTCTTTACATAATGGCTTAGAACATTGTAGGCAGATTGGCTATTTACAGCCTACCCAAGTATGGAATCGATGAATTCGATGTTTGTTTGCATGCAGATGTACTAGGTCGATCGTTTTCTGCCATTATCAATTAAAAAAAACTAAAATAAACAAAATCACCATTAGCTCAATTTATTACACAACGCGGACGCGCGGTCTGGTAGACCGCTCTCAAAATATAAAGCAAAATTACTCACGAAACATACAGCCAGCGACGTGACATTCACTCTCAATAGTAGTTTTGCCACAAGAAGGGAAGCTACTGAAGCTGACAGACCCATGAGGTACGCGGGTGAAGAGGGGCCCATGAATCACAAACTGCAAGCGGCCTGTGAGACCGGGCGTCCATAGTTAAAGGTTAAGATGCTATGTTATTTAGAAGAAATGCTTAGGTATATCGAGTCTTTCGATCGGTACAATTAAATTAGAGGAATATTTTTTTTACATTCAGCGGGTTCGATTCCCAGTTCAGACAAGTGATTATTCAAAATTCGGTGAATGCAGTTCGTTTTCTTTTTAAAATAAACATTAAGTCTCCTTTCAGTAAAATTTTATATTTTCAGTATTTAAGGTACTTTCCCTCCATGTGAGTTAATTTTGGGACACTCTGTATATATTACATTGCATCCATGCGAATTTGGGGCGGGGTGCTAGTATGTCAATAAAACAAAAAATATTTTTATGAACTCTATATTTTCTATTTTTATACACAGATAGTCAAGGAAATTCAGCAAAACAAAATAATTTCTCCGTACAATAATATTAAATTTGAAGGATACCCTCCAATTTTCATAACACCCGCTCAAATATGAATCAAAAAGATGAAATTAGATTTACACTCTTCGCTTTAAGGAAAATTCAAACACGAAAAAATGGGATAACAATTTATGGGATAACAAGCATGAAAAAGAACCTTTGAACTCGAGGACGTTTCGAGAATTAAAGAGTTATCGTATGGCAGAAAATCGAATAAGCAATTGTTAGGAAGGCAGCGAATCGGAAAATGTATTGGAAACAACATACGGCTTGGGACGTCTTGTCTCAATCTTCAATTATAATGAGAAACAAATGAAAGCTTATCTTTGCGTAACACAAAACTCGTCTCGTTGAATAAGTAAGGTACATTTTAACAGATGATGTTTGATTTTTTTGTATTCACAATGCTACTTTTGGCAGTTAAAAAATAAAATACCCAGTTCCTCGGTGAATGATGATTCCAAAAGAAGCGTGTTTCCTTAAGCCATATCATTCCTTTCATCGGGTGTGATGAAGGTTTTTCCCCGTGGTAAATTAAAAATAAAATATCACGACTGCATGTTAGGTCTTTACACCTGTACATAATATATGTACCTATATACACTCCAAACAGTATACCGCACTCCACATAGCTGTCAAGCTTTCATTAGTCAACGGCAGTGTGATTATTTATTTAATTCTTTAGGCCCCACAAAGCTCGTTCTGAGGAAAAAGGAAGTTATACGCCTTGCCGCGACGTAAAAAAGTTTTATTCAAGAAAAAGCCAATGTTACATAAATAAATAAATAAATCTCTTATAATCACACCAATTATATAGCTCATAAATAGTTATAAATTATAAGAAACTGTGCTATGGAAACTAAATAACTGATAAATATATACATATATACTTTTGTTTGTAAATACATACTTAATATACAGACCAAGACAAATAGACATGTTCATGCACACAAATATTTGTCTTGTTCGGGAAGAACAAGTTCTTTTGTCAAATATTTGTCTTGTTCGAACCCGAGACCTCCGGCGCAGAAGGCAGGTATCCTACCCCTGCGCTAAATTGGCCGTCGAACAATCGGTTACAAAACTGAATAACGGAAAAATATTTGACTGTTTTTTTGTACTGAAAAACAAAGGTTATTTTTATTAGACCAAGAAATAGGTAGGTAATAGCTATTTGTGATACAAGTGCGGAAAGTAGGTGATTTCCGACGAGTGTCATTTTTATTCACGAGCGAGCGAAGTGAGCGAGTGTATTAAACGACACGATTCTGAAATCATATTTACGCATGTGTATCATACAAGGTTTTACTGTGCATTGTGCGAAGAAATAAAAAATACATAGGTACTGTACAGGGGATTTTATTAAAAAAATAAAATAAAGGTTTTATTAGTACAATCATGCGCGCTCAACTATGTACTTACTGCGCGCGCATGTGCAAATAGCAGCAAAGTGTCAACGTCATTTCGCAAAATGCACTAATAAAAAACATTCAGCCAAACATATTTAATTATTATTTAAAATGAATATATTTATTTATCGAAATCAAAATCTAAAATGATTAATAACACGTTTCGTAAAGTATCCGGTTTCATGTATCTTAAAAGTATTGCCTAAAACTTTTGACTTTCGTAAAACTTTTTTCGAATAAAAAACTCATTGGTTGGGCGGACGATGGAGCCAAAAATAAGAAAAAAAACTGAAATGTATATAAAACGCACTAGTGATTTTGCTGCTTGGAAAATGCTCTTTTCGAGCACATACATTGTAAAAGTGTTTTCATGGTTTTACACTTTCGTTCGCTCGTACACGTTTTGATTCAACACGTTTTAGGTATAAAAATGTGTTTAAGCATCTAACAAAAATGTGTACTTTATAGAGTAACCATTCTCTTCTTGGCCTTTTAATGCAATTGCTTGTTTTTAATAAAGAACTGAATACGGGCTTATAAATAAATAAATAAATAAAAATAGATTTATTTCTCTCGTCACAAATAGGGTCCTTAATATAAATACTTAGTGCTAGTTAGATGGTAGTGTAACACCATATTTGTGCGAGACTGGTGCCCGAAATAGGTTTCTGTAATAGAAACCTGGGTTACAGGTCGCCAGGCCCACCCAAGAACAGTAGGTAATTATGGAGCAAACAGAGCTACCCGCAGGCAAAAGGCGTATTGTTCATTATGAAAAAGGCTTACACATTTCAAAAGTAATCTTTGGTACGGCACCTTTTGTTTTTTAATATATGTATTTCCATTAATATAGTCTTTATCATTCTCCAAGTTGTAATATCAAATGTCTTTATTAAAATGTTTGCAAATAAAATAACAAAGGAATCAGAAACAATCACAAAAAAAAATCTAGTTCAGAAAAAGTAAGCCTTTCCCACTTTTAATTTGAGGAATAGGTCAAATAAACACGAAAGTTCATTTTTGACCAATAAGCAGTCATACTAAAGGAATGTTTATGTAAATAAAACATGCATAGTATACCTATAATCTTCATTGCACATAGGCAAAGCCGAGGTGGCTTGCTTATACAGTATGTAAACGATCGAAAGGCAAAGAATAAAACCCGATAATGTTAAGACGAGAAAGATGAATTTGGAACCGAACTTACTGAAATCTGGAAACTTTTTATAGACAGCGTTAAAAATAAATAATAAGTTAATCAAAATGTAACTCCCTGTATAACTTTGTTTACAATCTCAGCAGTGACGTCTCGACATCGACATCAATAATTCATTATGTTAAATGCGATGTAGTTCGATACGTCGTCAAAGAAACACAGGATAACACTGCACCTTACTTTATTAGGAAGAAAATAACAGATAAAACTTACATAACCAAAGGTTTTTTCAAGTCTTTTCTGAAACAGCAAATCACACTAAACACTAACGAGTCCTATCGCGGTAGTTCAAGCAACGAAATAATTTTGTGAACCGGTTTAACTAAACTAAACTGAACACAGTAAAAACACATTGAACAAAGAAAATAGGTAAAAACATGGTAAAAACACTTCTGACCTGTTTCAGATTGCAATCAATTGACAGGTCTGAAACATCAAACCATAACTCTTTACTTTTACTCTCTTTGAAGTTTTACTTCTCTAACAAATCTCTTCAGTCATAAATACAGAACAGAAAAAAGGATTTTTCTCTTTTTGCTGTTCTGTAAAAGAAGTTTTTCGTTTTATGTTCGTTTTAGACAACGCGTTGTCTATGGCATTTTGACAAAATATCAGAGATGATTAGGTACTGTTAATCACAGGATGTTACTAAAATCGTTAACCGACTGATGACAAAAAGAGGTAAATAATTTCATTTACTAAAATTGAAAAATAAAACTAAATTAAGTTTACCGCTGATTCGGAGTTATTCGTTCGTAGTTCGAACTACGCCAGTATTTCATTAACTTACCGGCCGTTCGGGCGAATAACGCAGTCCGGTAACTGCGTCCGTGTAACTGGAACGATGTATCGATACATCGGTTGCGTATCTTCGGTAACAAATTAAACTTCTGATAGCTCTGTGCTGTTTTCGAGTCACTTTTTTACCTATCAAAACGAGCAGAAATATATATTTTTTTACAAAAATAATTTTGTGTTACTACACTAACTGACAGGTACCCTTTCAAAGCTAACTTATTACTATTTACAATAAGACCTTTGGGTTCTATTCCATTGAGATGCCAGTGGGGAAACCAGCTGTCAAATGTATGGGCATTGGCGACTTTTGTCAAGCCGCCGCCAAATGAGGTAGGGCTAGGAACGTTTTAATACAAATTGATATGCTCTGACTGACGAGCCCTTTAAGCCGATTGTCCACCGCCATTTAAACAAAGTTAGTTTAGTGGAGCTAGATTTATATACTTGTGTACGTCCCATAAAGTTAATATACCTTAGCGGAATAGAGAAACAAAGGGCTGAGCGAGCGGGATGTCACTAGCAACAACACTGTGAGATAAAAGGAGATGCGTGATGCAACGTAACAGAACCGTTTTTGGCTACTGTTTGACAGTTCGTCAGCACTTATCAGCACGCTGAGAATTTAGGTATTTTATTTTTTTCGGATTTTACGTGCAATCTTAGATATTTTTAGCCAATATTGATATGGAAACATGGTGACTTGCTCAGTTATTGATTGTTGTACAACACAATGAAATAATCCCGCAAAATGTTCAGTTCACAGGTAAATTATTCCAAACCGACACCTCCCTTCCTAAGGTTTATTTTTGCCAATGCGCTTCGAATTTATAGCAAGAAGTGTGATAATGCTGTTCAACAAACATTTATTTACGTAACAAGCAAATATTGATTACACATAATGCAGTATTTACGAATATTTTGTGTAAAGAAATAATTTTCGTTTTACACTAGGGCTGCATCAAGTTATCGATATTTCGTGTCCACTGTCTATCACGCGGTAAAAAATGAATATGTATTAGGTACTGTAATTAAAGTACCTGTAAGACGTTTAGATATGAATTACCTGGGAATGTAATTCCATTTAAGATACTTAACTGATCCATAGGTATCAGTTTTTGACTGTTAGAATAGGTGCCTACATATACTATCATTAGTAATATAATTATCTTTCAGATTACATACTAACTTGGATAGCAGAAACTAACTGGACTAAATTGATTATTATGCAGTAAGCATTTTGATGAAAAATATTTCCAAACGCGAGAGGTGAAACGTACTATCACTGTAGAAGCACCAACAAATTGTTCAAAGGATTGTGCGAAGCATGGCCGGGTCGCTAGTGTATAATAAATGATTTAAAATGTCTGGGAGTTTTTCTTAAATACCTATGCATACTTCACCGCAGAATCGAAAATTTTATAAAGAAAATAGCTACTATCAGTTCCTTGTTTTGTGACGTCGCTCGGGTATAAAGATAGCTAGCTAGCAACGTTCAACAGAACAAAGCCGCAAAAATCTATCAAAATAAGAAATTCAAATGACAGTTGAAGCCGATACCCATACCCATATTTTTTAGCCGGTAGCCCCCCAGGTCGGGTAAATGTTGAAAACTATTTTTTTTATATTTCCTCGGGTCTGGGTGTATGTGGTAATTACCCGTCGCACAGTGGAAGGTCTCCATACATGGTAGTGCTCAAAAGTCCAAAACAAAGTTTAATGGGTATCTAGTTCTTTATTTACGATATTCATAATATTTGAGGTTATTTTAATGTTATAAGTATAATTTTGATGTTAAATTTTAATAATAAAAAAATTTAAACATATTTTTTCATATCAAGTTATTCATGATCATACCATGTCGTCTATAAACATTTCTACTGCTTCAGTATCAAAAGCATATATTGAGTATGGCTAGAAGAGCCGTCAAATCCCCATTTGGTATATACCATAGGTGGCCAAATTATTAGGGACAGTACTGAGATTTTTTATTGTTACAGTTCAGTTGAATTTCTGTAACAAATGATTGGTTGTAGGTCTCTTATGTATTTTTTAAATGATTTTGTATTCTATTGAGATCATAAAAACTAAAAATAAATATACAAAACTGTTATAGTTTCTTTGTATAAGTTTATATTATACTGATAGACGTAACTAAAGTAAGTTTTAATATGTATTCTGTAATGCCGCCTTTTGCTGCAATGCTCTTAATGCACGCTTTTGCATTTTCCTGTAGTGTGGGGTTGTTTTTTCATTCTCGGATGATAGTTTCTATCAACTGCCGCTTGGTGTAAATTAGTTATTTCGCCATCACCAGTCTGGTGAGTTCCCACATAGAGAACTATGGTGTTTATTTCTTTCGATTTCCCAGGCCGTGGCAAAACAGAAAAATTTCTATTATCCAAGAATGCAGTCACACTTCTGGCTTTATGGCAAGATGTAGAGTCATGCATAAAGATGTAGTAGTTATCAGGTAGCCATTAAAAAACCTACGGCAGTAGGTGAGTTTCTATGAGTTGCTTGTACTGGTCTTGGTTCATGGTCCTTTTAACAATGTATAGGCGCCAAATGCCTTTGGCTGAGATGCCAGACTACACCATGACACTAACCGGGTGTTTAACCCTCTCCACTCTCCACTAGGCAATCTGCGTGGATTTTTTCCCAGGGCGTCGTCGTCTCACAAAAGAACTTTTGTCAACCAAAACTTGAAATGCTGACTCGTCGGAAAAACACACATGTAAAATTACAGAATTCATAGAAGAAAATCGTTAAAGACCTATTTAAACTATTTAAAAAAGTTTTAATTATTCGACTCCAACCTGCAACAGTTATAGTTTGATGTTGTCTAGCCCAGTGCAGTATTTTCTTTTTCATAGGATCGGTTAGGACTTAGGCGTGGTTTTTTGGTAGGTCGCCCCGACCCATCAGATTCTGTTCGACCAACCGCCTCCGTATTGTCCTTTCCGAAATATTTACACCATCGTCGTTCATCAGCATGGTCAAACGAGCAACGCTCTTTTTATGATTTTTGAGGCAGATGTCTCTGATTTTTCTATCAGTATGAAGAGTGGTGATCCTTTTCCTGACACATTTGCCGTCGCGATTTGCTTCTAGAGGTTTTCTGTTGTAAATTTTAGTTTTTATTATATTAACGGCAGACTTTGAAACCCCAGCAATAGCTGCTATGTCTCTTTGGGAATGTGTAGAATGCTGTGACAACGTTTGTATCTCTCTACATCTTCTTGGAGACAATCCAGCCTTAATTTTTCAAAAAAACTAGAAAATTAAAGTTATCGCGTCGAGAAGACATTAATACAATGTAAATTCATAGACAAAACAGCAAGAATGTTGTTTTATGAACAATTAGTTACCTTATATTATGGTTATTTAGGACAAGAAAGTCGGTTTAAACTAATAAAAAATATAACAAACAAAAACACTACAAAACCGCGCTTTTTTGAAAAAATATCTATATGTGAAAAAATGACACATTATCGACAGATGAATCGCATATCCTGTGTAGCCACTTGCCAAAAACAATAATAAAGATACCAGTAGCAATATCAAACAATATAAACTTTAAAAAACAACATAATTTACAGAAACTAATATTACAAACTATAAATGACATAAATATGAGCACTGTCCCTAATAATTTGGCCACCCACTGTAAAGTAAAAGTACTTTCATTGCTTAAATTTTGAAAAACCTCTTCTTGAACTTGGCATAATCGCGTAGCAGTGTGATCTAATAATGATTGAAGTGGAACTTCAGCCTCAACATCAGTGCATAACTTTCCTTTTGGAATACACAACGCCTTCTGATATTATATTGTTTCTTTGATAACTGAGCTTCAATAATCAAAGAAAGTGCTTCTGTCGTTGATAATTTCTTTTTGCTATAATTTTTTGGACTGCAAATTTCTGCTCAGCCAATTATATCTTTAGCTTGTTTTGCTTCCACTCGTTTTCCTTCTTCTCTGAATTTCATCTGCGCAGCATTGCCAGTTCTTCAGTACCATGGGAATCACGTAACTTTGCTGTTTTTCTTCGTTTTGATTGCTCACTACATACTGTGAAGCTCTTAACTGGTTTTCCACCAGTTACTTCCTTTGGGGCTGGATTTCGTTTAAAATAACAAGTTCCACTAAGCCATACTTTCTCATTTTCCATAAATTTATTTTTATTTCTTGCCGATTTCTTCCACTTTACAAGAAATTGCTGTTTAAAATTTCGTAAATAATATTTTAGTTCCCGCATGTTATGCTCGTCACTTATGTAGATTTCGTTACATAAAAATGACAGCAAATCTTCGAATTTTTTGTCCATATTCTTGTATTGAGAGGAAAAGAGTATTTCACACATACCTTTTTTAGATATAGTGAATTTTCTGGGTAACAATTCTTCTGTAAAATAAAAACAAACGACTACTAACAATTCTCAGGTTATAATGTAAAAACGTTTCTCTATGGCTTATATATTTGCCTGAAGTTATATAGTGAAAGTTTCAGCTCGAACGACTTACAAATAAATGGACTTACTTAAACCTTGTAAAAAATGAAAAAATCCCGAGCATAAGATTTTTTTTTTTTTTTTCAAAAGTTGCAACATGCTTTCACTTCTGCACTCGTATTTTGATACCTTAGGGTTATTACTATTAATCTATGTTAATAATTTTAAAAGTGCAATGCAACTTTACAAAATAAGTTATGAAATTGTATTTTTTACCTTTTACGACTAAATACGCTTTGCTGGTACTGTTTGACATTATTTTGTTTTTATAAATCATGAAAATATATTCTACTAACCTTGATTATCAACAAACATTTTAAATTTTTGAGATACACCACACGAATACCCAGAAAACTAAAATTAAATAAGTTGCAAAAATACTGCTTATTTGAAATGTGTGAAATTTGCAAAATTTAACACTGTTTATCTACAAACTCAGAGTAAGCAATGGCTTATTACTGATGTACAGAATAAGCAATACCCTCAACTTCATAAAAGTAGTATCAAAATATTGATTTACCCACATTCCGAAATTTTGGTTTTGAGCACTACTTTATATGAAAGAATTCCAGTGCGCGTCGTTGTTTCTAATTTCCATAATAATAGTGCTTAAGCTACTATACTTTGGTATTGGAACAATGAGTGTGCTCGTGTCCAATATATATTTATTTATTACTGTAATTATTTAATATTATCGATATCGATATTAATCTGAAAAGCGACATGACGACATCACTGACACGCAAAAATAAACAATTTTACACACACAAATGCGATCCAATTTCGGTTTCGTTTGACAGCTCGTGGTTGTTCCTCTATTCCGATAGGTATATTAACTTTATGGTACGTCCACAGCGTTTTGAGACTTACCTACTTACTCTTGATCAACCTCAATAACGTCGAATATTGAAACGCTACTCAACTGTAGGAGACGCCATGACAGTTAAGACACTCCCAAAGTGTAGCAGCATTCGTTCGAGTATTCCGGTGTCAAACTGTCACTGTCGACTCAAAAAACCTATTAAAACACACATACTATCTACAGAAAACAAAGTACGCATCAAAATAATAATATCTGCAAAACCCAACCCTTTAGTTCGTTAAGCAATTAATAATCAAACAAAAGGAAGATCCTAATATTATACTGAAAGGCAAAACCTGTAAGTCTGTAAGTTGGGCCTTGATCATCAGAAGTAGAATTTAATGCTGTATTACAGATTCCGCCATATCGGCTCAAAAGAACCATGGATTTTATAACGAAACAAACTATCCAAAGAAAACATACTATCAAAATGATAACATCTACGAAACCCAACCGTTCAACTCGTTAAGCAATTAAGAATCAAACAAAAGGAGGATCCTGTTATACTGAAAGGCAGAACCCGTAAGTCTGTAAGTTGGGTCTTGATCATCAGAAGTAGAATTTTATGGCTGCCGTACGCTCTCTCGATATTCTTTGTTATAAAACAGTAATAGAGCTATAAAAGTTTAACGACCCAAGTCGTGGCTGTCTTTCGATATAGTTTGCTTTGGGATTCCATCTGAAAGACGATTTTCTTAAGGAAAATGAGTTCTCTAACGTCTGGCGTGCGTTTAAGTGGATGAAATATTAATACCGATTTAATTTATACGATGTTTATCGATGTTATATCCCTTTCCTTTCTAAGACTTTTGACTCAATTATAGACAATTATACGCAGTGGTTAGCGCACTAGGCCTTTTTTTTTTTTTTTTTTTTTTTTTTCCCGGGGGAAATGCCTTCGCATACCCCCCCGCCTGGGGAGACGAGGGAGTTATGTGGGGCTTGGACCCACTAAAACCCCCGGGGTGCCTCCTCAGCACATGGGGCGGAGATTACAGGTTCTGGGTGATAGTCACCGCGTCTCCACCCCGTGCCTGCGTCCTCTCGACGCTCTCTCCTCGTCTCCTCCGGTGTAGCGTGCCGGTGGCACCTGGCACGCCTTTCCACCACGGGGGCCCCGGATGGACGTCGAAATTCCCCGTTCCGCCGCCCGACCCCCCTACCTCGCCTGCTTCACCACATCACGACAACGCCTCTCCTTTGAGAGGCGCGCAGAGTGGCGGACCTTCATAGGGGAATGCCAGACCTAGTCTGACATCCCCTCTACATCGGGCGACGTCGCGCCCTGCGTTACCCTCACCTCTGCTGCTCTGGCATTTGCCCCGCTACAATCCAAAGTGCCCCTCGTACTTGGAGGTGCACACCTAATAGTGCCCATTAAGTGCCCATCTGGACGCCCACTGTCGGCGCAGACGGAGCACTTGGGCTCGTCCTCGCAGGACGACGCTACATGTCCCGGCTTCCCACACTTATAGCACATGGTGCTCCTATCTACTTTAGAGGGGCACATCGGTCTCGTGTGCCCCATCTCAAAACATCGGAAGCACCTCATAGGCAGGGGGGGCAAAGCCCTCACCCCAACAGTGCTCCAGCCAACCCTCAGTCCCTGCGACACCACCTTAACTGCTACTACAGCGGAACACCTTAGTAACAGCTTGCCCGCACCTCCGGGTCCCCGCTTTACCTCCTGGGCCCTAATCTCCTCAGGGTCACACCCAGCTAGCTTGACCACCGCATCCACCACGTCCACTCTGCCCACGGTCTCATCTAGGCCGGTGAGCAGGAGGTCCGCCTTCTTGCAGGGTCGTCTCACCCTCGCCACATCAGCAAGCGCCAACTTCAATTTCTCGGCCAGCAAATCGGCCATCGCCCCACTTGAATCGGAGACCTCTATGATCCGGCCACCGGTCCGGGTCATTCTAACCTGGACCCCGGTCTCCTGTGCTCCAAACTCCTCAAGGGAGATCGCCCTCTTTGCCCGTCCAATTACTTCCGGGTATGTTACCCCCTTCTTCCTAGCCTCTGGCAGGAGGTCTATAGTCACTGCCGAGGTCTTGGGTGAGATCACTCTAGGCCTTCTCTTCTGGGCTGGTTTTGGGTTAGCTACAGGGCCCTCCCTTGCCGAAACCACCTCCTCCATTGCAGGCAGCGCAGCCGCGACCTTCTCCGACCTTGCATCGTTTCTCCTCTTCTTTCTCCCCACCACGTTATTCCATCCAACGGCCGTCGGAGGAAGGGGAGTCACCTCCTGAGTGGGCGCTTCTGTGTTTTCTACCACCGGGGGTCTTACTGCTACAGGGGGAGGTTGATGGAGGAGGCGTCTCTCCAAGACCTCCAACCGGTCATCGATCCTTTTAACGACCTCCTCCATATGTGAATGCTGCAATCCCGCTAGCACTTCGCTCTTAGTTTGCACGGCGATATCCGCGCTGGCCTTTCTCACTTGGAGTACCTCCATCTCCCGCTTCAAAGTGGCCATCTCACGCTGGAGCTTCATGTTCTGACCCCGTACTTCGGTCACCGCTCTCTCAAGCCCCTCAATTTTGCCGACCTCCTTCTGGCGCACCCTTCGGTAAATGTCGCAGATAGTCTGGACGAAGTTCTGCAGATCCTCCTTCTTTTCTAGCAGCAGGCCGTTCATGAAAAAGGTTGACCTCACTTTAAGGTCGTTGGCCTCCCGCACCACCTCTGCCTCAAATTCTTCCAGCAACTCATCAGGCTCGCTCTTGGTCTCATCAGAGCTGGATTGCCGTACTGATCGCTCCGGTTCGTATGCGGTCTTACACGACCGCTTCACCTTTGCAGGCGTCGGCCCGACATATACTTTCTCCTTCTTTTCCCTCTCACTGCGCTCCTTCTTCTCTTTTTCTCGGCGCTTCCTTGCCGCCGCCCTTTGCTTCGCCCTCTGTTTTTTCCCGTCTATCTCCTTGTCATCGAGGTCGGTACAGCTCGAGGACCACGAGTCCTCCTCCGTCATAGTTTCATCACAGTTTTTCTTTGGACGCTGTGAGTTGTCCGTCGCCTTCCTAACGTCAGTTTTATTTTTGATACCTTTCATAAAAGTCCCACGAGAATGGGGGAGAAACGGTCCGTCCGGGCAGAGACCCCTGTACCCGGGTAACCCTACTACACCTGGGAGGGCGGGCGGTATCCCAGGGTTGTTCGGTATTTGGCAGACACCTCTGCCTGCCACCTTTAGGCGGTCCGACGCCCACGTCCCCGACGCCGGACCTTTGAGGATTTTTTATAGTGGTTTACTCCACGTGGCCCTCGTGTTAGTACAACAACGGCCCCCGTTCCTGCGAAACGTACAGGGTTACGGTTTGATTTTGCATTTTTGGAGGGGTTTCGCTCCCCGCGGTCCCCGTGACAGAACACGGCGGCCCCCGTTCCTGCACTATGTACAGGGTTACGGTATAAATTCTGGTTTTGGTTCGCGCCGGCCGAAGCCGGTAACCCCCACTGGGGGCCGTTCCCCTATCCACCACCTGGGGACGCGCCCGGTCTCGGATCCAGAAACCGCATCCCTTGTGGGAGGCCGAGTAGCGCACTAGGCCTGACTAGCCGCTGAGGTTAAGCAACTTTCGCAATGGTCAGTCACAGGATGGGTGGCTAAATATTAATATCTAGAGTTCTTACGGGCTTCGGAAGGCAAGTTAAACCGTTGGTCCCAGCTGTGTTTGCTCTCGTAAAGCCCACCTATCCGCATTGGACCCGTGTGGTGGCTCCTAGTCCATTTTCCTCATCCACCCATATGGAATAGAAAGTAGTGGGGTCAACAAACGGCCGATGATGATTTTGGTTCTAATACCCATTTACACATCCTTGACGAACAATATTCTGTTAAATTTGACTTAATTATTTACACTCTGTATTTACGGTGTGGTGTGATAAACTATTCAAAGCTTTTATAAAGTAAGTACTCCTACTTCCTCTTATCGATCTGTATTCAGACCTGAAATGTTCTTTAAATAATTAATTTATCAATATCTAAACGAACTATTTCAAGTTCTACCGCAGTTGCGTTTACGTAAAGTTTGGTGCTCATATTATTTCATTAAAATCATAGTTTTCACGTTCATAATAGTTGATAATAAAGGTCATTTAATAATCTAATGTTTGTACGTTATTTTTTTGCATATTTCACAATCGAATCGAATGTTGAGGGTAGTAATTTCTTCCCACTGATGAAATAAATGCTGGCTTACGGCAGAGTAAAAATAAAAAAATTCTAGAGAAATTCGACGTCTTTTAACGCCTCATTAACTGAGCACTTAACTGAGCATTCGCCCGGACAGCGACAGGTTGCAGGTTCTATTCCTGTCGGGAGTTAGTCTGTTAGAAAGAACGTCGATTTTTTCTAGTTTTTTAATACGTTTCTTATATCTGATGTAGGTGTTAGTATGAGAAATTTTGCGTGTCACATAACCCACATCTCGTATCGATGAAAGGCTCCCACTTTCTCAACAGCTTGAATTATTTATCTAACTGTGTGCTCACCGAACCTCGGCTTTCTGTATGTCACAGCAATATAAACTTTGTTACATTCACATAGAAAATCCGCGTGCCAACTTACTATTTATATTCTTTTAATATTTAAACCAGTAGCTTTCGATTACTCGTTTGCAGATTAGGGAAAATTCCAATAAATAAATAAATATTTTCTTACAATCACACCAATTATCTAAGCCCGTAGTTAATTTCATAAGAAACTGTGTCTACGTGAACTTGATAACGGATAAATATATACTTAAATACTTTTTGTTTGTAAATACATACTTAATATACCTACAGAGAAAACACCCAGACAAAGACAAATAGACATGTTCATGCACACAAATATTTGTCTTGTTCGGGAATCGAACCCGAGACCTCTGGCGCAGAAGGCAGGTATATTACCCCTGCGCCAAATCGGTCGTCGAGACAAATTAAACGATATGTCAGAATAATGAAACCCTTAGCAAATGTTAAAATATGATTTTAAACTTACAGGTCATGGTCTTTAATATTGACGACAAACTACTCAGTTATATAATTTACGCATCTCTATACAAGATTTTGAGGCAAGTTTCGCAGTGCAGTTATCACAAATGCAACCATGTTAAGGTGACTAGCCTGTTGTTACTTAAAGCCCCCTTGGATCGCAGTTCCTCAAGGATCAATAATCGGCTCCTTTCTATTTTTTGTATAATTTACAATTACTTTTAAAAATCTTGTGCCAGATATCGCGCACTCGACAACAAACTGTCCAACCCCCTGTTTTTCATAATAGGCATTATGCCAGAATATGTCTTGGACACATAGTTAGGTAAAGAAAAATTGTGATACTTAGTAAGAAACATCAATATGTGAAACATCCTTATATCTTCATTATTGACAGTCTTAAGTTTTGAAACTGGGAAAAAGGTCGGAGTGGAAAAATAGATCTAGCTGATAATGTAACTGTAGACATTGATTTCTTACTAGCTGTAAAAAAATTACGTATAAATTTAGTTTCGGAAACTATCAGCTTTTCTCTCTCCTTATCTGATTTAGCTCATTGACAATCAAATTAAAAACCTTTATTATTGTTTTATCACATTTTTACTGCGATAACTATCACATTATACAATTTTTATTACACCTTTATCATAATATTCATATTAACCTTTACATTAGCTTATGTTTAATATTATAGACGTTTGACACCTTATCTAGGGCTGATAATAAAATTACTCAATATGTGGTTTAGTTCACCCAGGCGTAACCTTCGCATCATAACTTGCAAATTGGCCGATTCTCAGTCATTTCGAATGTAAATTGCCAATTTGGGCAACACGACGATTTTCGGAATAACCGGTGTTATGTATAATTTATTCAACTGTTCAATATTCAATAGATCGGAAATCGGAGGGCCTATTCTGTTCCCGATAAGTTTCCTTTATAGTGATTAGGACTTAATAAACTTCGTTTGTCGGTTGTTATTGAAGAACACTTAGTATTGATTGGAGATCGACGATATTTATTATGAAAAAAGTAACTTTTTGTTTTGGATTATTTTCTACTTCAATAAATTGCTCTCGTAAAACACTCGATACGTGTGCTCAACGCATGAGTGTTTCCATGCACAAGTAAACAAGGCAATATTTTTTTCCCATTTTATCGGAATGCTGATCAAGCAAGACATGGTTTAAACGTATTGAATAATTTTA
This sequence comes from Crambus lathoniellus, assembly GCA_949710035.1. Classification (NCBI taxonomy): domain Eukaryota; kingdom Metazoa; phylum Arthropoda; class Insecta; order Lepidoptera; family Crambidae; genus Crambus; species Crambus lathoniellus. The sequence goes on from OX453315.1 coordinate 17,752,790, forward strand.
CGTAAAAAAAACCGTTATTGCTTACAGAAATTATCATGAATATTTATTACAAAACCGCCATAATGTTTAATTACAACAGATTGGGGAAAAACTTCTCCATCACTTACTCCAATTGATGTCATATGGTCATAACTCAAATAAAGAATGTCTCGGAGAATGAGACGGAGGTTAAAAGGACCATGTCACGCATTTTGCACTGAATGAAGCCTGAAATTAAAAAGGGTAGCATTTAGCCTTCATCACACCTGATGTTAAGTGAAGATAAGGCTGAAGTCGAACCTCCCGGAATCCTCAACCACTGAGGAACTGGCTATCTTATTTGTAACTGACGGAACACAACAGTGCTGGAAACATAAATTGGTGGTATAGCTAGCCAGGCTGACTAAGAACAAAACCTACAACCAACCAAACCGAATACAATAAGTACCCCCACTAGGAATCGAACCCGGGACCTCTGGGTCTGATATCGCTGGTGTGTACCACTAGGCCACAGGGTTTTTCTTAATTCTAGTCTTTCTTGTGTTTTTGGGGTAGTTATAAACTGACATTAATAACATAGCTTAATATCTAACTTAACATTAACCGACTTTGGATAGTGATCGTAAAAGTAAAGAAACTTAGCAAATATCGTTCTTCGGAAGCTGTATAATGTTGTTGCGAAACACACGTTAAGTGGTTTGAACAAGTTGTTAAGTTCTACCAGCCACTTAAAGCGAGGGAAAATATCATATACTTCTAGTTTACACCTTTACATGTTAGAGTATTATTAAGGACTAGCCTTCTGCCCGTTTGTGCTAACTATACGACGTTATCCCGTGGGAATGTAATATTTTAAGGGGATAAACAGTAGCCTGTGTCACCTTCCAGCTCATATCATTTCCCCTGCCACAACCTCGTTGATCCGTTGCTCTGTTTTGACAGAGACGACACAAAACAACGAAAGACGGACAAACAAACAAACACCTTTTCATATTTACGCGGCTCCCTTTTATAAGAGTACCGGGATAAAAATCAATCAATCAATCAAATATTTATTTATTCACATAGACATAATAAAACATGTACTTATGAATCCTACTAATATTATAAATGTGAAAGTTTAGATGTTTGGATGTTTAGATGTTTGGATGTTTGTTACTCAATCACGCCAAAACGGCTGAACGTATTTGGCTGAAATTTGGGACACAGATACTTTGGAGCTTGGAGAGGAACATAGGCTACTTTTTATCCCAGAAAAGTATCACATTCCCGCGGGATAACGTCGTGTAGTCCACGCGGGCGAAGCCGCGGGCGGAAAGCTAGTCGTCAATATTTTCCTACCGCCCATTAGATATTTTTTTTACTGACAAGAAGAACAGGCGCAATAAACTTGCCAGCGTTTCTCAACTAACGACATTTTACATAAAATATATCGTTACTTAATACAACAATTGTTTATAGCATAAGCGCAGATTATACAATATTAAATAACATTTATAAGTAAAGTTTTCTTATACCCAAGCATTAGAATATGTATAAAATGTGACGTTATTATTATTATTGTTATTTATAGGGGGGACGCCAGCGAGGCCGGACGGGTGATCAGTCACCTAGGTCGAGACCATTTCACCCAGTTCCCCAGTTGCTCAGGAATCATAATATTCTGTTGACTGCAGAAAGAATTTTCAAAATAGATTTTGACGTTCTAAATGTTACTTCCTACATACAAACTTTAAAACTCTAAAAGTAAAGGATTCTGGGAGTAGTGCGCTTATCCTACTTTAGCTTTGTCATCGCTTAACAAAGGGTGTGATGAAGGCTTAGTCCTATCCCGTTGTGGATAAAAATAAACATTATTGTACGAAGTTAATAATAATCTTTGTCGGTGGACTTATTTCTCAAATGAAGGATGCGAATGCGGTACCATGGCACACCTTATGACTTGCCCAGCGTGGTCTCTATAACGCCACTGAAAACGCAATACGCGTGGTGATCTGACAAGATCTAACGCCGACACTTTAATAAAAAAAATGTACGCAACCGATTCCATTATAAATAAAGAGTAAAATAGATTCACTTATTCATCAAAAATATACCATTGAACCTGTTAAACAGAATTATTAATATCCAAAATCGTGAGAAGTAGCGCACGGAATAGCATATAAAAAATTTGAATTTCTAATAATAAATTATGTATAAAAGCCAGTCTATTTAAATACTTGTATACTTGATCGATATGCAATGGTTTATGGGTTTAACAATCGATAGGGACTCGTGTGTGACAACAATAAATAAAACACACCATGATTAATATAGAATTGACAAGAGCTTAATGGTTGTGCTAATGACTTTGTCTTTTTCGATCAATAATTACTACTTTATTGATACTAAACGGAGCTAATAAACATACTTTTTTTTAGGATTCCGTAGCCGAATGGCAAAAAACGGAACCCTTAATATTATAGAATCGTCATGTCTGCCAGTCTTTGGGTCCGTCCGTATGTCACAGCCACATTGTTCGAAAACTATTAAGACTACACACTTGAAACTTGGTAGGTAGATAAATTCTATAAACTGCATTACAATTTTCATAAGAAAATTAAAACAATATAAATAAAGAGGGGGCTTTTGGGATCACTATATTACTTAGGGGGATAACCCCATACATGGAACTGAAAATACCGACTGAAAATAATTGACGCTTCTTGTAACAACTCCGTAGCTCAGTGGTTAGAGCATTCGCGAGGACAGTGAAAGGTCGTGGGTTCGAGTCCCATCGGAGCTACTTGTGAGACGAGTCGTTTTTTTCTGTTACTTAATCTTCAGTAATATAAAAGTTTCTTGAGTCCCTTTTTTAACAGACAATATTTTGAAATAAGGTTTTAGTAAAAAATTCATTGACATGACATGCTTTGCTGACTGTACTTAAATATTGTATTGTCATCTAAACCAAACCTGTATACAAAATTTCAGCTCCATCGGACACTGGGAAGTGGGTCAAATAAAGCTTGCAAGATTTGTCCCCCACTAAGTAACTAACATATTAACTAACTAACTAACATGGCAAGTTATAAAAAGCTTGTAAAAAGAGGCAATTTCAAAGTGGTAACTTTTTAATTAGGAGAGTGAAAAATCTAAAATAAATATATGCCGCAGAACTCAATAAACATTTATATCGAAAATTAATTCGAACGAGATATAGTCAGCAGTTTTTGAGATATAACACATTTTCAAAAACTGCAAATATAACTTTGTCCTTCATACAAACACTATGAAAATCAAAGTTATTTGAAAAACCGCAAATGTAACTTTGTTATTCATACAAACACTATAAAAAACAAAGTAATTTTTTGCTGGCGGAAAATGGTAGTGGTATTTTGGCTAGGCGTATGTAATCAGTACGTTATTTGCAATCGACCAGTCGTGACTTCGTTTACAAGAACTTTGGATGCACGTTAGGTAACAAAAGGATCAGAATAGTGGTAGGAAATTAACCCAACCACGCAGACCCAAAGCGGATCTCTAGGCAGTAATAACTGCAAATTGCAACCGTGACCAACATCCACAACTTACTTACTTACTTCGCTGGCTCAGCGACCCGAAGTAGATCTTGGCCTCCGATGTCAAAGCACGCCATTTCGTTCGGTCTTGCGCCAGTTCCAACTACTCAGCCACGTTGATTTGGATTAGGTCTTTGGCGGCTTCATCCTTCCAGCGATATCTCGGACGGTATACGCTCTTTTGGCAGCTCGATCCTCTCACATTCTTTCAACGTGTCCTAGCCGGCGAAGTCGGGACGATATTATTTGTCCTATAACGTTCGGCTCGAACACTAGCTCTTCTATTTCCAAGTTGAAACATTCCCTCCAGTTTCCATCTTCTCCTTTGGTTGGTCCCAGAATCTTTCGAAATATCTTCCGTTCCGCTCCTAAGAGTTTATTTTCCTCCTTCATCGTTAGTGTCCAAGTTTCACACTCATACATTAGGATTGGTCTAATTACAGGTTTGTAGATCCGAATCTTTGTAGCTTAGTCTGTCTGCTTAGTAACTTGGACACTAGTACTCTGTGAAGCGCTGCCGTACATCTTATTGCGATAACAATGCGAATGTTGTTGTTAACAACATTAAAATCCTTTGGTCACCTACTATCTCATCCCATGTTTGACTTAAGCAAAAGCAACATAACTCTTCGCCATCAAAACTCTCGTTTGATATTAGTAAGAACAGTATAAAAAGAAATTAGGTATCACCTTACTCATTCGAGGATAATACAAGCTAAATATAAGGCAAGACTAATGGTACCATACGTGCTAGAATCCACAACCCACTTATTCTGTTTTTTATATAGCTTGGATGGTGTCAGCAATCACACAATAGACCAAAGCAACAGTGACACAGTATTTTTTTTTAAATACCAACAATATTTTTAAAAGCAATTCATAAGACCGCATGCCGTTCATGACTATAATGGTACCTATAGTACAACAAATGTCAAACCTTTAGAAATTGTTTTTAAATTAGTTAGATTTTGACTTGGTTACAGTATTAGCTAAAAGTTTTTTCATGCTCTTAAATCACGACGCAAAATTTGATTTTCCACAATGTACTTTTTAAATCTGCGTTTACCAAATGCCTTATGTGTAGTCTTTTTATCTCTTGCATGTGAATTTAATGAGTTTCAACTTTATTAAGTTGGCTTTATGGCCGTTAGTTTAATTAATAAAAACAAATATGTAACTTTTGGGTTCCATCTATCTGGCAGAATCTTGATTCTCCGAAACTTATTTGGCATAATTTTCTTTTGACGCATAGTTGTAAGGCAGAAAACATATTTAGCATAATTATTGATTGGCCGAATGTTTAAGTATGTCCGAATTCACAATGGCATACTATTCAGATGGCAGAATTTCATATGGTATATTTGCCTTTGGCATAATATGAATTTCGCAGAATTTCGTTTAGCATAACGTTTATTTGGTGTCACCATTATTTGGTATAATTTCATTTGGCATACAGAATTTTATTTGGAATTATTTCATAAGGCATTCTGTATTTTTTTTATAAAATTACATTTTAAGCTTTTATTAAATTAAAATATTGCATTAAAAAGTCATTATGTTGTGTTTACTGAAATATTGTGCTTCTAAAGTCAGTGCTAGAAACGAATCGCTGCAAAACCGACTTCATGTAATCTTGTATGCCTTACCACTTGAGTGTAATTTAAGCCCGCGTAGGCGCGGAGGGGCGAAGCGGCCCGCGAGCTGAGGAGCAGTTGGTTTTACGCTCACCGCAGTGCGCTGGCCAACAAACCGAAGCTACTGTAGTGAGCGAAAACGATCTGCGACGATAAGCTCGCGTGGGACAGCCAGAGCCCCGCAGCGCCGGAGCTGTGACAGAACCCATGCTTGCTGCATGATGCATGCTTGCTTGACTGCTGCATGCTGCATGCTTGCTTGACTGCTGCATGCTTGCTTGCATGCTGCATGCTTGCTTGACTGCTCCATGCTTGCTTGACTGCTGCATGCTTGTTTGACTGCTGCATGCTTGTTTGCATATTGCATGCATGCTATAGCAGAAAATTAATTAGAATACAAAAAAAATAATGTTAAAGCACGATTCTGACTGCGAACTTTTGCGATATGATGGTTCTGCCTTTTAATTATTATAGACACGAAATTTATGCCTAATGACGATTCTTACTACGAAGTTTCTGCGATATGATGGTTCTGCCATTTAATTATTATAGTTACGAAATTTATGCCAAAGAACGATTCTGACTTGAAACTTTCTGCGTTTTGAATGTTTGCTAGATGTGTATACCAAACGATTTTCTGCGAAATGAAGTTTCTGCATTCATAGTTATGCATAAGAATATTATGCCAAAAAAGTTCTGCCATAAAAGGTAGACCCGTAACTTTTATGATTAGACATATAATCGAAATATGACAACACAACGGAAATAACATTTACGTTTTCAAAACATCGTCAAGTATATCTACAGCAATACCATTGAAAAAATACAAATATTAATGCCGAATAAGACATAGTTTCCGCCATAGTTACAACAAAGGAAAAGAGAAAATCTCCGCATTGCACTGGGCTCTTATTAAATTTTCATGTTTTCTTATAAATAATAGAGGGGCACCGTCTCTACGATCCACTTGACCGCGCACTGACAAAACCGAGCACTGGATGAATTCTGACTTGGCCTTTAGTAAAAAACAAGCTGAACTTTAAATTTTTGCAATCAGGTGTATAAAATACTGTAGTCAGGAGCTAATTATTATTATTTGAATGTAAGGGGCTATGCATCTCCCGTCGGAGATGTAGTCACTGCAACCTCAAAGATCAATTGTGACTCGCCACCTGGTTAATGAGAAGCTAAACTAGAATATTAAAGAAGAGACTGCTTTAACTGATATTACATAAATATCACAACTTTCGCGCTCGGCGACTACTACAAGAGTGTGTCAAGATCCTCTTTCGTTGTTATAAAACAAATTTACATTCTTTTTTAATCACTGACTTCAGCAAGAGTCTTGTTTGCAATAAAAAGTTTCGTTTCAAAGAGTCTTAACAAGAAGGAGTCAACATCGCATCGTGATCCTAGTACACTTCGAGCAACGCGAGTCTTCCGTACCCGTGTTGCTCGAAGCTAGTAAATCACATTACTTTACGTAATCCAGTCAAGGACATTCACAGAAAATAAATGTGCTTTCTATGCATAATGTGTGCATGAGTGTTCCAGAATACAGTTTATTTCGTTCGAAACAAAGTTCAAGGTGAACATAATATTATAAAATATACTTGCCCGCATCTTCCCAAGGATTGCTTTCCCAATTTATAAGCAAATAAGTTTGGGAAAATCCTCCAAAATATTTCCAAAAGTAAGCAAAAACCATACAGTAATACTCAGCTGAATCCTTTACAACCATCTCCATGTTATTATGTCTAGGAATTTTCAGAAAACTCGTGACTTTGTAAATTTATGTTACCTTATAAGGTCTACAGAGCCACAGAATACAATGGTTTCGTAAAGTTGCGTCATATTTTTACCAGTAATCCGTACCCCGGAGTTTTTTCTTCATTTAAATTCTCAATTGCCGTTTTCTTCTCTGAATTCTTTTGTGGAGGTATATTTAAGTTTTCATAAGCGACCTTGAGCAAATATCGTTTATTCATATTCATCGTACTTGAAAATAGAATTTATTGGAAGCTTAAGATTATTTGTTTGATATTCCCAAACCACTCGATGATATGTAGGTACCTACTCGTAAGCTGATTATGGAAGTAAAGATATACCTAAGCCCTATTTAATATTATGAGCTTTTAAAATAACCTTGGATTATAAACCACTAAATGAAATAGCTGGTCATACAGAATGCTTAATGAGATTATTCAAATCATTATCACCATATTAAATTATGGTCGGCATATTATGACATTACGAAGCCTAACCTTATGATTGAAATGTTGATATGAAATTTAAATTTACCTTTGTAACAATTAATTAAGGATGCTGTTTATAAATACAAAGTATTTACTCGTAAACTTGATTTTTTTATGTATTTAATACCTATTTCATTAGAATATAGTTGAAAAATGGAAAATGAAATATTTAGAAAAAATCGACCCGTCTCACAACCAGCTCCGGTGGGACTCGAACCCACGACCGATTTTTTCTAAATACTAAATTTTTTATAAAATTTAAATTTAAATAACTTCATTAGAATATAGTTCAAATTAATATCGAATTAAACCATTCTAAGTTAAAAGCTTCAATTGATCAAAGTAATAAGTGATTGCTGTTTTAGCCACTTTCCAAATTTACTACGTATGTCAGTTTAATTGTCAATGGGCCCAATGGAGCTTTGGTACTACCTACTACTCCTATGCCCGAATACTCGTACGCTACTTATCTTTGGGAGCGTCTCAAACATCGCCCTGTCACTTTAAATGTCAAACGTATAAAAGAGATGCCATGATGTTTGAGACGCTCCCAAAGAACGACCGATTTGGCGCAGGGTTACGTATCCGCCTTCTTCTGCAATTTAGCCCCCCTCCGAGGTTCGATTCCTGAACAAGACAAATATGTGTTTGTGTGCATGAACATGTCTATTTGTCTTGGTCTAGGTATTTTATATGTATAGGTATTAAGTAATAATTTACAAACAAAAAGTATTTAAGTATATATTTACCCGTTGACAAAGGACATCACCCATTCTGAGCTATTTCTGAAAGTGCCGGCCAACAAAAATAAACTTAATATTAGAACAGAAGACACAATTCTTAACATTTTTTATTACTACAGCTGCTAAACTATATGTACCATAGATAAAATTAGATTTGAGTTTAAAGATAACTTGATAACACACATAACGTTAACGGCAGCTCTAACTAAGGAAACAAAAGAATCTCCAGGAAAAATATATGGGTTTGTGACGCTACATACCTATGAAGGCATTTAATAAAGTATTACAAGTGTGTATCACAATAAATAATGTTTTTTTTTTCTAGTGATCTGTCAAGTTCATATCAGATTAGGTATCTCCGAAAGGACATTATTTATTTTGAAATACCTATCCAACGACACCAAACTCATTGCTATTGGGTCGGGTCCCAAAACGCCCATCCTCCTTTACATGGGCTTCGATAATTGGCGTGATTGTAAGAAATTATTTATTTATATTTTTTAGTATAACCGGAGATAGTATTTAGATTTCTTCTGTAACTGGGTTTGTATTTAAGAGTATTTTTGTTTTTATTCACAACGGTGTAGCACGTAGCCTCCATCACACTGATGTTAAGTGAAGGTAAGCCTGATGGGGGAAGCGCATTTCTCCCGGAATCCTCAACCACTGAGGAACTGGCTACTCTTACTGCCGAAACACAACAATGCTGTAAACATCATAAGATAAGATAAAGATAAAAATATTCTTTAGTCACTTAGACATAATAAATATGTACTTATGAATCGTTGTTATGACGTCAGATTTAGGCTGGTTTCACAGCTGCTGCTGTCCGGGACTCTTGTACGGGCCGCCCGCACGCGGGAGATAACAATATGAATCCGTACGGACCGACCCGCATCGCTGTGAAACGATGTTCTACTACCTCACGTGTGTCTCCATTTCGGGAGCGGACCGGCACAGAATAAATAATTGGTACGGGCCTCCCGGATAGCAGTGAAACTAGCCTTAGATCAGATGGTGGTAGCTAGCCATGCAGACTTAGAACACGTCCTTCCACCAACCAAACCGAATACAATTTGTAATAGGGAATCGAACCCGGGACCTCTGGGAATTTATATTATTTGTAATACCTCCGTTGGTTCTGATATTCGTAACACAAGTGTTTAAGCTACTGATTGCGGGATGAGACCATTATGAGTGAGTTTGTCTTAAAAAAGCAGTTATTTTATCTACTATTTCTCTCAAATGTTCCGTTTCATTAGACTGTATCAAAAGAAACCATTCTAAAACAGTTCATTGATCAAAGTAATAAGCGGTGGCTTTGTTAGCCACTTCCCAACTTTACTGCGGATGTCGGTTTGATTAAATTTTCATGTTCTAGCTAAGGTTCACGCAGCCCTAGGAAGGACTTTTCAGTTTAAGTGCTGTTTTGTTATTATTCTTGCCCCGGGACTGTTTAAAAATGAACGCTTTCCCGTTATTTTATGACCCTCTGACGATAATGAAAGCTGACTATGACTAAAATGACTATAGTTCGGGTTGTTGCGACTTTAGAACGTATTTACAATAACTAATAATGTTTCTTTCTTGAGGAGCCTATGGCATAGCGGTTAGAGCGTTCAGCCTGCGGCCGTTAAGGTTAAGCAACTTTCGCAATGGTCGGTCACGGGATGGGTAGCCAAAAAATTTTTATCTCGAGCTCCTCTGTGCTTCGGAAGGCACGTTAAGCCGTTGGTCCCGGCTGTATTTGCATCGTTGATGCTCACCATTCCTCACTGGGCCCAGGTGGTGGGTCATGGCCCGTTCTCCTTACCCAAGGAAGGCCAGTGTCCCAGCAGTGGGGACATTAAATAAATAATAAAATAAAAATAAAAATACACTTATTGTTTTCTTACATAGAGTAAATACAGGAGATTATCATAACCTAAAGTTAAGCATATACCTACTTAGAGAAATCTATGTGAGATACTGATATCTGTACTACTCGACCTCTATGACAGATTACCAGCCTCTTCACCTCACAGTTTCACATTAATGGATGATGATCATAAAAAAAAATTCTTAAAATAAATTTAATTCCATAGGCTTCTTTGGTATAAAAGTAGACTGTACTTATCCTTCTCCAGACTTCAATCGAACGCTGCGGATACCAAATTTATAAGAATAAGACGTGGTTAAGGCAAGAAGCATTGCAAAGACAAGCAGTTCTAGGAAGGACTTAGCAGTGTAAGTGATAGTGTTAGGTATTATGTTCTAGCCCCGGAATTGCTTTAGAGTGAACCCTTTCCCGTTGTTTTATGACCCTCTGATGATAATGAAAGCTTACTATAGTTAGGGTTGTTACGTCGACAGAACGTATTAACAATAGCTATATGTTTCCTAAGAGTCTTTAGAACGTATTTACAATCTAATATGTTCCAAAGAAGAAATTCTATAGACGTTTGTTGTAAAATTTCCCTATTCTTATTCTTGTCAAGGGTTCGATTACCGATTGCTACGGATACCCAGCGGATTCCAAATTCGTCTGAATTATGTCCAGTTTCTTAATTAGAAAAACGGTATGGTTTACAGAAATTACGAAATGGTTTCATAAACGTCTATCAATAATACATTGCCAGAACCTTATCTGACCTGGTGATTAAATTTGGAACTAAAAACTTTTTCTTACAGCTAACAGACATTTTGATATTGTTTTAATACTAGTGGAACCTTCACCACCGCTTCAGATATGTATGTTTATTTTTTCGTCACTGGTTGATGACAACCGTCATCGGTAGCAAGAAAACAGTAGGCCGTTTATATAAAGTAACCAGACATCTGTGGTTAAGGCCAGACATATAGCAAAGACATACGCCAGTTCTTGGAAGGACTTATCATTAAGTGCTATTTAGTTATTATGATTGCTCTGGGACTGTTTAAAATAAACCCTTACCCGTAGTTTTATGACCATCGGACGATAATGGAAGCTGACTTACTTGGAAAGATCACATGAGTGTTGTTATGAATTTAGAACGTATAAAACATTATTGCAAAAGATCAAACAACCGGAGAACTTTTCTATTATGAAAGAAACTATTTTATTTTTATTTTTTATTGGATTTTCTGGTGTAATAGTAGTCAAAAAACTTGCAGATGTAAGGATAAGGATCTAAGGATTTCAAATTCTTCGAAATTAGATAAAAGGCATGAAAACTTAATAAATGCAGACAAACAGCTATTCAGTCAGATTTTTTTCAAGAAACTTACATCTGGAAAAGACAATAGATTACTTATAGTTTCATAATGATCCTAATAATGTAAAAGCTGTTAAAAATACGTGTTGATTAAAATCTACAAAGAATCAAATAGTCGTTCTTATACTCAAAAAAGAAGAAACGATCAATGATCAAATCTTTATTGTTAAAAATCATAGGTTTAGGGACATTGATTTAGTAGGTCATTTCAATGTCTAAAAATAATTTTGTAATCCCGTACCTAGTTTATCAAAATGAGCACGCAAACATATTATATGATCGTTATTAATTTAAGTAGGAAGGTAGCGTTTCATTAAATTACTGGGTATTTAGAGGAACGTTGAAATGAAACAAACAGATTCTTGGAATAATTTACTTGTTGAATCAAAACATTGTTTTTAAGACTTTTTTATATTATTTTAATGATAAAGTTGGTAATTACTGATCTTATTCCATTGCACAGTAAAGGAAAATATAAATAGCTTAATTATATTCTTGTTAACTCATATACTGCTCATAGGTGTACTTAAAAAAAAAACTAGTGTTCTTTCCTCATACATTCAGTAATGCGTAGTTTTCAGACTTTCATAAAAAAGGACACATTATTGTAAAAGCAGTTTAAATACAACGAAAGCAGAAGAAAATGGAAGGTTCTGTAGCAATCAGAATCTACCATCAGATCCGAGACACCCCCATAATAATACAGGATCTTAAGAATCATCGTCAATGGTGCCACAAAAGCCATGCTCCTCCGTTTTATTAGCATAAATTTAACTTGTTTCCCCAACTGAAAAATTGTTTCTATTGAAAATATTCGGAGCGAAACTCAACTTGAACAAAGGGTGGTCAAAACAAAAGCCTCCGCCACTACAATAAAGAGAAGGCTTGGATCTTTGCCTCCTTACCTTTTTATTGTTGCCCAACCTTTTTCCGTTCATCCACTCTCATTTAATAACCTTTTCTGCAATGCAGCACGTAAAAAAGGATTTAACTGGTCGCTTACTAAGTTATTACTTAGTTATTTTAAATTTATTATATTTAGGTAGTCTGATGGCATAGTGATTGTGACCCAAAATACATCTTGATTCTTGATCCTTAAAGTGGCGTACGACCTCCGCAACAACCAACATGAAGTCTCTTAGTTCTTTGAACACAGATCCTTCCATATGAATTAATAAAACCAAAATTATTGATGAATTGTAGAATTTTGGTCGTTAGTGCGCCATTGAAAGATAAAATTAGGTTAATTTAATTTTATCTTCTACTGCACTTGTTATTCTTTGACATTTACGTAGTTTCACACAAAGAAAGTAGCTGGCCTTTACAAGAAACAAAAAGTAGGGCTTGTGCGTTAAATAATTTATATCATCGAGACAAAGAATTAGTAAAATAAGAAAGGCATTTGAGAACTCTTTTATCTAATAGCCCATTAATCTTTAAGTAGTTTAGCAGGCTGAAATTGCCTAAGCCAGTAAATAAAACTGTATTCGTAAATCAACCGGGACTTTATAAAGACTTCTAACACCTACTAAAGAGGGAATAATTTGGGTGCTCATAAAATCGTACTAAACCTATCCACGTCTTTGCTTTAGGCAACATTGGGAGTGTCCGAGCATTAGCGCCCGAAATTTACGCCCCGTTTTATGTGGCACTCGAATTTCAATGAAATGGCTGGTTCTCTTAGCTAACGTTGGTTACGACAGATCCGTCACGGAGTTGCGGCAACATTGCGGAAACAGAACGACTTTGAAGCTCTATTAGAAACTGATGATGAAGTTGGTTAAGTTGATGATAATAGTGATGACGTGATGATGAGTAGTGATCGCCAGCAGAATAAAGTAAGATTTTTATTAATTTGTGCTAGCAGATAGGTATCTCGACGCCGCGCAGGCGCAAAAATGCATAACTTGTAATACAACGTTAAATAAAAGTGAAAAATATCGCTGAAGTGAAAACCTACAAAAAATGTCTTTCAAATTATATGAGTAAAAAAAAGGCATTGAAATAACTGCATTTCATAGACTGCATTACATGTTCTCCGAAACAATTTGGCTGTGGCAGCACATCACAAAATACATGAACTAAAGCGGATGACCCAAAGAAAAAAAGGCGATACGGCGCAACACTACTGCAGCAGCTAAAATGACGTCCACAAACTCTCTACGGAGAGTGTAAACTAAAAAGGAGAAAAACAAAACATTTCAGATTTCCAACATTGTCGTTTATCTGTGGCGCTTCAGTTGAAAGGCCCGGTAGTAATAAACGGATTTATCCGCCAAATCCTTTCTGTTTGACTACACGGTCCGTTGGCGACCTTTTTCTTGGAGCATCTTTTTTGAAGGGGCCATAATACAGCGTTATGCTCGATCGTGAAATACTGAGCGACTTTGATTTTAAAGACCCTCTGCGTCGGTGGAAATATTGCTGACTGTGTGCTGTTTCTCGTTGCCTTGTTTTTTGATACTCCCTTTTTATGAGGCATTGTGGTCAGGATCAAAGTTGGAGTAAATATTTTTACAGGAGTAAACTTTCCGTTTTAAGGACGGACGTATAAGAAATCGTAAAAGGATATCTGTTGTTTTAGTACTGCTGAGTCCTTTAAATTTTTCTTTTATTGTGCCATAAATAAACCATTCTTTTGATTTCATAAATATTATATAAATATTGATTAGTTTTCTACTATGTACTAAGATTGTTTTTGTCGTATTTAATCTAAAAACTGTAACCAATTTATTCAATTTACTGAGATGGCAAGTTTTATGGATTCATTTAGTTGGAAATTTACGTATAGAGCTAAAAGAACTAATGAAAAAGTAAGTTACGAAGTGAGTTAGACCGGTTTCTTTTAAAAGCGTTAGTAAAATTTCATTAGACGAAACGTGACCAGTTCTCGAAAAGAGTTTAGTTTCAACATTGTATCCAGCAGGATCACTAATACCTATAATCCCTTTTTAAATTAGAATCGATTCAACTCTTCGCGTAACATGGATTTCCATTGTGTTACAACGCCATCGTTGATTTATTCGAAGCCGCCGAAAACATTTAGTAATTTCGTGACCCGAAGGTAAATGTAATTCTCTCCGCTGACAACCAGCGTTCCCTCTTCCCGATTGAGATTAAAAAACTTTTCCACCAAAGCCTGTGGCGAGGAAAAAAATATTAATGAAATTTCTAGAAAGCTACCGATGACCAAAAAGGAAGGAAGTCCATCAAAGTATTCCTCTGTTGTGGATAGGCAATTAAGAAATTCAATTTTCAGCAAGTTTATATGAGTATCTGTCTATTCGATTAATCAGTATCCACAAAGACGGGGTTTTCTTTTTGCTTAGTGTTTTGCGTAGTTTTGTGTGGAGTGATTTACTCGTGTGGATTTTCAGTTGGTGTTTTATCAGATCTGCTTTGGTTGGCTGTTCAAGTTTTTGTGGGATACAAAATATGATAAGTACGATACCTACATGGTTTCTATTTACGTTTCATTTTCTCAATCGATGTTTTGATACGCCTACTCAGTAGCCTACTTCTTTCTTTGCGCTCATTTGATCAAAAAGTTATGTATTTGTTTATTTAAACTAAAATGACATAAATGGTGAATGTTTAATTAACATTAAAATTTCAGTAAGTGACAAGTGAAAGTAATACTAACTTTGCTTTAAGTTATTTTATTGTAATCCATCACTTTGTGTAAATACATTTTATTTCATGTTTCGGGCTGACAATATTGTTAGTGTCGTTTCTTTGGAAATGTTAAATTTATCTCAAGGCAAATGTTTATCATACCCAACCGTTAGCAATGAAAGCCCCTTATTTATAAGTGTTTTTTAAATTCTGAAAAATACAGTCAAACTTTACCCAGCAAATATCACTAACAACCAGGCTTAAATCAAGTGCGCACAAAGACTGAATTATCTAAACAAACTTTACACTGATCCTAACAAAACACATAGGAATATTTACAATATATTCATCGCGCGTAGTATTCCTGTAAGTGGAGCATAATTGAAACTGAATGATTTATACACCATCCCGGTGTTTCTGGCCTTGCTCGGGAAGGGTTCCCTAGGAAAGGGGAGCCTGAATTATGACCTTTTAAATTCTTTTTTCTTTGTTATCGTTGCGACTTTTTCCCGACGATAAAGGAGATTACACCATTTATCTCGAGGTGACCTGCTGAATTGGTACTGCTTATCTGATTCTCTGCGCACGACGTTGCCTTGGCTGTTCTTAATTTGCTTATGATAATCAGCATCGTTCATATTTTCTGTTTGTTTTGTTACAAACAACATTAAGTATTCTTTTATTAAAACGGCGCAGGCATTTGATCGCCATCTTGTTTGGCTAACAATGATGTTACATGCCTGCCCAGGAGAAGTCTCTTCACTTCCGACTTTATGAGACTTGTGTTGTAAGAATCAGGAAACACAGAAGCTGTCAGCTAATTCCACTCTTTAGCTCTTTGTATGAGAAATGAATTTGCGAAGCACGTGGTACGGACAGCTGGAGTGTCAACGATGTAGGGGTGGTAGGCTAGTCTGCGTCTGGTACACCGATGGTAGAAAGGCAGGAACAAGGTTGTGCAGCTATAAACCGATTGCCCATGAGCCTGAGGCATAATGCTGGCCATACTCCATACTTCCTATAGTCCAATTTGCATGACGCTGCAGATTGGATCAAGTGGAATTGCCGTGGGCGGATGGATTGGCATGACAGTTATAAAATTATTGTGCAATACGGACGAATTACTGCAGATGGGATCAAACCTGCCGTCATGCCGATTGGGCGATAGGAAGGATGGTTTATCGCCAGCATTAGGTACGCAACTGCCTCATGCCCGAATACTCGTATGCTACTTATCTTTGGGAGCGTCTCAAACATCGCCCTGTCACTTTAAATGTCAAACGTATGAAAGAGATGCCATGATGTTTGAGACGCTCCCAAAAATGATTTGCGTTCGAGAATTCGGGCGTAAGTGCCACAAATCAGTGACAAAGTACAAATTGTTGACGACGATTCGCATTCACATTGCACGATGAGTGTTAAATACGTTCTCAGAACCAACACATGCCTCTTGAAGAAAATTTTGTTGATGAGGTGATAAGAGTATTCTCAGCTATCAGACTAACTACCTACTATAACTCAAAACCAAAAACTTGAATGGTATGTTGATAGTTATTTTTTACATCCAGTTAAGATTGTTAAATTAACATTGCTAAAATACGATAAGTTTGATCAAATTAAATCGTCAGAACTTTATTATAATTTATACACTACGAATCACAGTGATTTCGAGAAAATTTTCTCCATTCAATGATTGACACAAGCGATACTTGACTAATTACAGACCGAAATTTAATAAAGTTTAATATAAAGATTCAACTACAGTTGCAACGGATATTCTCTATTAAATAAATAAAGTCCATTTATTTAAGGAGCAATACACCCATAAAAACACAAAAAAAAAGGTCATTTATAATAGTGTGCATAATGTCATTTGAAAATGAAAATTATAATGCTTAATAATTAAATTCAAAATTAGACATTACAAATTTAAAATACAAATCAGATTAAATCAATATCAATCAATTAAACAAAAATAAATTATCATCATCATCATGTCAGCCAAACGAAGCCCACTGCTGGACATAGGCCTCCCCAAGGATCTCCACAACGATCGGTCCAGCCACTGCGCTGCCCGCATCCATTACCACATATTACAATACAATTTTCGTCATCATCATCATGTCAGTCGAACGACGCCCACTGCTGGGCATAGGCCTCGCCCAAGGATCTTCACAACGAACGGTCCTGCGCTGCCTGCATCTAGCGGCTTCTCGCGACCTTGAACAGATCGTCGGTCCACCTTGTAGGGAGCCTGCCTACGGAACGTCGTCGTCCAGTACGCGGTCGCCATTCGAGAACCTTTCCGCCCCAACGGCCAACAACACAGAACATGGAAAGTAATAGAAGTCGCATGTGGGCGGGGCAGCGGAATCAAGCCTTTGAGTAAACACTCCGAGTCGATTGTCTTTTGATTTCACGTCTCTCACGCCCGAATTCTCGTACGAAAATTATCTTTGGGAGCGTCTCAAACATCATGGCATCTCTTTCATACGTTTGACATTTAATTAAAGTGACAGGGCGATGTGTGACACGCTCTCAAAGATAAGTAGCGTACGAGTATTCGGGCATCAGTCAGTCGCGAACTTACAAGCAGTAATTTTGTAAGAAATTTTATAATGAAGGGCTGGTTGTGAGAGGTCAGCTTTGAATGGACTATGCGCCGATCATCGACAGAAAGCAAATTTACAAGACATGTAAACCTTCTATTTACAAGAGAAAAAAATCTTTCCGTGTTCTGTGGACAACAGTTTTCGTGTTCATGCATAATAATACAGTTAACCAGCATCAAGCACATTTCGGTAGGACAAGTAGGACTTGATCTTAGTCAGCCTGACTAGCTATCACCATCTTGTCTAAGTCTGTTGCCATAACAGCGATGTTTTCAACATTGTTTTGTTCCGGTGATTAAAGATAGAATAACATTTAAATTAAATTAATTAACTTAAAATTAATGTAATGATGTTTTTAACTTGATAAATATTGAAACGAAACAAAACACTGTGGAACTAATTATCTTTACAAAGATCATTAATAATAAAGTATATACTCACTAAACTCCCAACCGAGAGTTATTATCATATTAAATGTTCTTCAATATTTTCTCTTGTTTTTTTTCTTTCAGATACGTCGAAAAATAATACCAAAGTATTTTCTTAGGTTGGAATGTAAAAAAGCTTTTTCAATTATTATTTTCATACGAAAGCTTGGGATCGGAATTACCCGGCAAAATTAATTAGTCATACGTAACTTGTATATAAACATGAACGCTTACAACGTTGTTTCTTTGATGGAATAACATCGTTTTGAATAAATTAAATTGGAAACATGATGGAGAATAAAGCACGTGTAAATGTCTGTTGTTTTTTTGGTAGAATAATTAGTGTGCTTTGAACATTAAAAAGAAATTCAATAGTTCCTGGTTTTATGCAATACTATTAAGACATACACTATTAGTCAAAACAAGCTATACTACAGGGCGTCACAAAATTATGCCAAATGGACCTCCATGCATTGAATAATGTACCTAAATAGAAAAAAATACTGAAAAAACCACCCCTTTATTTTTAAAAAAAAACAAAATTCAAAGATTTTTTTCAACACACTTCCCAAACGAACCGAACCGAATCGTACCAGTTAAAACTCGAGAAAACAACAACCTGTCTATTTATGTCAACAATTGATAAATAACTTTTAAGGATTAAATCCCTGTAAGAAATATGATAAATTGAATGACAGAAAAACAATGAATGACATGGATTCGAATGTCAAGTCGAGTCGATGTGAACTTTCCTATGAAAAAGGTGATTTTTCAAAAAATTAAGTATGTAGTTTGGTTTTTGTCAGAAATAAAGGGATGATTCCTTTTAAGTAAACTTGTCTTTCTACAATAATATAGGTACTTTCCCTCCATGTGGCATAGTCGTGGGACGCCCTGTATAATAGAGGTTCCAAATCGTACTTTCTTCTACATATTTGTCTGCACGCAATAACTACTCTAATTTCATACTATTACTCTTTTTATCCACTACGGATAAGTGCTTAGCCTTTATCACACCTTATGACAAGTCATAAGGCTGAAGGTGGAAGTGTGTTACCTCCAAATCCTCAACCACTGATATTTTCATAACTTCATTGAAGATCAGTCAAACATTTTAATATAGAAGAAATAGTTTAAAAATGTTAAGGTAAAATGTAAAAAAAACGTTACCTATACTAAATATAATTTTTATTAAACCTAATTAATTCACCTTAACTGTCGAACTTTGACCGTTTTATATTAGCCAATTATAATTTCAAATTGTACTTGACTAAAATTTAGAATTCTGATAGACTATGAGCTAATGAGGTTTGAAAGTTCATTACTAATTATTAAAACTTCTTTGTTACTTGGATAAGATTTTCAAATAACAATATTCTGTGATGAATAAGTTGCAAACTGAAGCTAAGTAAAATTTTAATGGAATGATGGAAATAATAGTTTTCTTCGAGATGTTTTAGACTCGATTAGGATCTTATATATACTTAACTATAAAAATATTTTATAATTATAATGTTTTCTACGAATTGTTTTTTCAGTCTGATGTATATAAATTACTATTTTGTAAAATAGTTAACTTAATTCTGCTAGAAATTGTGGCTTATTCGATCTTGTTTACCACGTCTACTTAGAAATTACAAATATGTAAATGGAAATGTATTATACTCGTACATACAATATACTCAGAACCAATTAATTTGGACTTAAAAGAGAATAGCCATTAAAATATCGGTTCACAGAATTGCGATGCCGAAAATCATGTAAAATAATATTGGAAGTATGAGGATGGTATCACATCACCGTACATTATACGTATCATAAAAATATACAGAATGTGTGTTTAAAGATGGGACAAAGGTAGGTACTTCAGGGGGTGAATGTACCCATCAATACAAACAAGTTTTACTATTGGACCAAGTGCCACATTGCGAAAAAAATTCAGCTGTTCCATACCTTTTGACTCATTCGGTAGGTATTGCACTTTTGTATGAAACGGCCGATTTTTTTCGCTATATCACTTAGTAAAAGTTGTTGGTATTGATGGGCACTTTCACCCCCTGAAGTATGTCCCATCTTTGAACAAACACCCTGTATATATTTTGCAGCATTGCATTACATTGAATTGATTCCTCTTTTATTGATTGAATTCGAAATTATTTTTAAGTGTACATTGTAGTTTAACGTAAAATAATTATTTTAAAATTTTCACACCTATTGAGATTTTAAATTATTTTTATGAAAAATGTGATAGTAAAAAACCACGAGCCCTATAAGCGTAAGCCCTATATATATAGCGCGGGTTCGATTCGAATCCCGCCTGGAAGCTACTTATAGGGCTCGTGGTTTTTTACTATCACATTTTTCCTATATTTTCACACCTATCTTGCAACCCTTTCCCACCCCCCATACGCATTTCATATTGTAAACCTGTCGCAATGATACAACACACAGATATCAATTACGTTATAACAACCAGACATGGTTATGGTATGGTAAAACTGTATGGGGCGGAACCATTAGATGCTAATAATATGCATACACTTCTAAACATACATAACTTGTTTAGTCCGGATGTAAACACGGCAGAAGCATTATCTTATCTGTGAGTTTACCTAACTGGTCAATTTAATTTATTAATTTTTTGTCTTAAGTTGCAGAAGGTAAAGTTCAAAACAGATTGACTAATCTCAGTAAACTAACAGCTGCTGTGTATTTTATTATATTATGTTATTCAGATCTCGTTGCAACTATCGTAAACTATACGACTGATAATAACCTGTTATTAATTCAAACTATGCATTTTTGTTTGGAATTAAACATCACGTGGAAAGTGACACACTGACATCGTCGATGTTAGTTGATGCTTGTTTTTAAGGTTCTAAGAAACTCTTTATTTAGGTTATAAATTCTTCAATGCATCATATTGCTCTGCGTGCCTTTTTTCCAATACGTTTAATTATATTTGCAGACTAGCTGTGCCCGCGACTTTGTCCGCGTGGAATAGTGACTTTCGGCAGCATTTTTCATTATTAGGCTAATAAGCCATTTTTGTTTTTTTTATCTATTAATTTAATATATTAGTACAGCGCTATAATACATATCAACACATTAAAATTAATAAAATTGTTATTTACATAATTTATTTAAAAATCAATTAAAGTCATAATATCTTTATTCGAATAAACTTAAAAATTAAGCGTTTTTGAATAGTCTTATACGAATCGACCTTGACCTATCTGTTTAATTGATGCAATGTGTTTTATATCAAACTACTTGCCAGCGTTGGACTGGTACGGAAAAAACGTTTACACGATGTCAGCACTGGATTTACAGTAGATACACAGATTATAATAATATAATAGTACAAGTCCAGTGACATTGGCGCCAGCTATTGGCCCAATGTTATTCTGCCAATGCTCATGCAACTGTCATCCAGGAAAAAGGCAGTATGTTAATTCCATAACGCCGAAAAAAAGACTGCCCGACATAGTAAAAAAAATATAATTATATATTTGTTACATTTCTACCTTTTAAATTCCTCGTATTTGTGTAGAAGTAAACAAATCCATACTAATATTATAAATTTGAAAGGATGTTTGTTTGTTTGGTTGTTCGTCTTTCACGTCAAAATGAAGCAACGATCGACGTGATTTTCTGAATAGGGATAGAATGGTGGCTGAAGAGTGACATAGGCTATTTTTTATCCCGAAAAAATATCCCCTTCCCTCAGGATAGCGTCGTGTAATCCACGCGGGAAAAGCCGCAGGCGGAAAGCTAGTTATTATATAAGAAGAAGATCCCATTTAATATTCACTTACTCATTTCTCGGTCACAGGTGTATCTTATAATCTGATGTGGACCTAAAAATACGGTATGACACAAACTATATCTAACGTCGGACGGGACCTCTTAAACTCTCGCATCATACATTATTCGGGTCTGAAATAGGGCTCTGTTATTGAAATGGAGAATACAGAATACAGACAACCTTACAATGACACACGCTTTAGTATAGACTAAATTGTGTCAAAAGACGTGACAAAATTCAGTCTAGATGTTTCGTTTTTACTAGGAAGTCATGTGTAGGTACGCGAAATCTTAATTTTGTTTATAGAAGCCTTCCGCCCGCGGCTTCGTCCGTGTGGACTATACCGCGTTACCCCGCGGGAACTTGATATTTTATCGGGATAAAAATGTAGCCTATGTCACTCCAGTCGATACGTTGCTCCGTAAAAACGGACAAACAATCAAATACATTTTATACGTATGTATATGAGTAAATAAGTTTTGTTTAGTAAAGTCAAAAAATAATAATAAATTATGCAATAACTGTCTCAAACCAAATTTCAATACGAAATATGAAAAAAAAAACGTCGAATATAAAAATTGATGGTAAACGTTGATTAACAGTTAGGTAAGTACTTCATAAAATTATAACTGATGAAAAACAGATTTTATTTATTTTAAAATAGATCGAAAAAGAAACCATGAAACTTTTTTAATTTAAACCATACTTCAATAATAACTACTCATTTAAGCAATTGGTTTAATAAACAACCAGTTAATACACAAACAAAAGCAATCGCATTTTAACTTTAATTAACCAATATTTTCGTGAATATTTGTATAAAATATGAAGCCATTCTATGCATAAAAGTTAATCACTCGAACATCATCATAATGATACTAATTTATTCGAAATGAATTTTATACTAAATCGCCTCTGTGAGTTTTAATATTTAACAGAAAATATCGCGCAATAATTCATTAAAATGGCCAACTGATGAATATGGATACAGGAACATCCATTATAAGGCACTGTGTCCATTACAATGAAATCAGCGGAAATTATCACATTAAAAATAAATACCAACCTGGCTCGCCGCGCCGCTGCGCCGTCCGTAATTCTTTACCATTTTAAATAATAACGCTGCCAGTGAAATCTTTTAAGTAAACAACTCTAACATAATTATACTTTTTTGTTGATAGATACTCGTGATACCCTACAACAACATGATGAACAGTCCCAATAGGTACTGTAGTGTGTATAACCACAGCCGTTAGATGAAATTGTAGGCTGTGAGCAGTTAGCTTTTTAAAAAGGAATAGAAACTGTTTTACGATTATATTCTCAAATCAATCTTTAAAAAATATGACTTTAAAAATGAAAGATGGATTTGACGCAGTCATATACTAGACGGTAATAAAGAGAGAAGTTCCTTTAAAAATATAACATATCTTGATATAAAGTAATACAGAGAAAAATGAAATAAAAGCCCAATTACCAGAAGAAAGTATTTTATTGGAAAATACCTGTAGAATAAAGTGAGAGACTGTGAGATCTCTCACAGTACTAACTCCATGATTTATATTCTGTTTGTTTGGTTGCAGGACTTGTTCTTAGTCCGCCTAGCTTGTTACTTACCTCTTATCTAAGTCTGACGTCATAACAACGATGTTTTCAGAATTGTTGTGTTCCGGGAGTAGTGTGCTTCAACCTCCAGCCTTATTTCCATTTAATTTCGGGTGTCATGAAGGCTCAGTTTTACCCCACTCTGTGCACAATAAGTATTTAGTAAAAATTCATTTTTATGACAAGTTTTTTTGCTAACTGTACTTTAATATTGTATTGTCATCTGAACCAAACCTGTAAACAAAATATCAGATCCATCGGACACTGGGAAGTGGGTCAAATTAAGCTTGCCAGATTTGTCCCCCACTAAGTAACTAACATACTAACTAACTAACATGGCAAGTTAAGAAAAAGCTTGTAAAATACAAAGTCTTTGACAAAATTTACCTTTACCCCACTTAAATAATACCGAAGCGATTAATAAAATTAATAAAAGTCATACCAATAATAGGTGACCGGACTGTTATTGATAATATGTAAATATTTAATAGTAACATTAAAAAATATAACATTAGAGAATAACAAAAGTGGGAAAAAATCAAAATGTTGATAAACAAGCAAGTAATGAGCTGCTGAATAAAAAGCATGTCTCTAGCTATCTCTTCCTAAAACAAAATGTTATATGGCGGGAGTATGGTAGATAAATGACCATGATTTTACATGTGTCTAGCGCTCTCCTTGTCTAATTTGGAAGTTTGATGAGCTATAAAATATCTCTAAAAGGTGTAAAATATTTGAAAAGAAATACCTGTGTCGTGTTTCTGATATTTGTAAACAAATAAAAAAATTTCAATAAAAATATTTTTTATAGAGTTTTAGGTAATCGCTATTCTTCTATACGCAGCCGCTTCCTCAGCGTGTATACCAACGAGGAAAACTCGCGATTCGGCCCTTGAATAAGAATGAAGTTTTTGCACCTGGATTTATTAGCTTTTACATATTCTGTTTTGTAGCAACATTTAATGTAACTTCAGTGTCTTTTATGGTACCTAGTGAAACATTTTTCAAGAAAAATGTATAGATTTTTTCATGTTACTATCTAAAGTTTACTTAACCGTCTGGCAGAAATTATTCATTGAACAGTCGCCTACGTCGAAACACATTAAAGGATGATGGGAAGTTTTTTTTAGAAGAATAGTGACATGTAATATACCGTTGGATAGGACTTTTTAAGCGGAAAATTAGTTACTAATAAACCTATGGTCAAATGTCAGTACTTTCGGAGATACGACGTCTGAAAGTTGTCAAATGACATTGGACCATTAGGTACCATACCATATATATCACAATATGTTACTATTGAGGGGTGGGCCCAGACTCCATACATTTCACAACTTTCAGACATCGTATCTCCGAAAGTACTAACATTTGACCATAGGTTTATTGGTAACTAATGTTCTGCTTAAAAAGCCTATCCAACGGTATATCACATCTCTATTGAGGGGTGGGCCCAGACTCCATACATTTGCGCCCATTGTCCTTTACTTGCAGAAATGAATCGAAAATTTGTTTATCTACTTTTTATTCCCTCATCTCATGGCATAATGGAAAACAATTTTGTGATGTTACTTTATCGTACAACACCCACTGCTGTAGCACGTAGCCGTAGCCAGGCCTGTTTCACTCCCCGTGTCGGCTTGAAAACAGGGGCGTGCATACCATATAGGCAATTAGGCTGTGCCTACCTCATTAAAAACCTAAATAACATGCTACTAATTTTCCACTTCTTCTTCTTAGCGTGTCGATCGTTCGGCTTTAGATCTTGTTAGACCAAAATTGCGCCACACGTATATATTTTCCACTAATTTAATTATATACTTAAAGTTAATTTAGTTTAATATGGTTCAGATATTCTATAATAAAACGTCTATTCAACACCTCACCCAATAAGTTTTTCCTCGCTAAATACTAAATACTTAGGTACCTAACTCTAAGGTAGGCAGACTCCGAATCGCCTATTCGATGCAAGCAGCCTTTCATACAACATAAATTAGAAAAAGTACTGGTCAAGGTAATACAACCGCGTATAATGTTTACCGAAAATGTGCGTCGTCCTAAGGACATGCATATGTTCTCAATTTAACCGGGTTAGGTAGTTGAGCTTACTTAGACGAACTGTCGCGAAGTGAACCGATGATTTCCGACCCGTCTCTTTCTAGTTCCGCGCGCTGCAGTGCGTGTACGTTCAACGAGTTTCAACCTTATTGCGCTGATTTTAAGAGTGATTGTTAACCGCCCGCACCCGTGATTGAGTTATAGAATTATTAATAATTACGGATGTAATTTGCAACAACGAAAGTTCCTGCCATTTTGTTTTTAGTTCGTTTTTGTCTTCTTGGCATCACACGCGCGCGAGACCTAATTAGATAATTACTGTTGAGTGATCGAGTGTTTGTACTGTGATAAAAAGAAATTGCTGTGTGTGTTTGTGCTTGTATAGGTAATCAATAATTAAAATATAATGGAGAAATTAGAATGTGCCGATTGTCCGGATTCGATTTGCTTACAGAAATTACGTACGTATCCTTTCGCACAGTTTTCGTTCATAGATAAAACAAAAATTGTTTCATTCAATAGACCTATGCCAAATATTAGTTTAACTCAACAGAAAGGTAAAAATTTCAGACATTTTAATACCAAATATTACGACAGTTATACTTGGTTAGCTGGTTGCCGCCATACGAATTTATTATTTTGCTTTCCGTGTCTTTTGTTTTCTACAGCGAAGACTGTGTTTATTTCTAAATTTTATTTAATCTAGTTAAATTTAAATACCTCTCAATATGTGTGTTATAACTCGTTTATTAATTAATTAAACCCGGTATTCGTGATCGTGAGTGATGTGAAGTGACATAAAACAAATACAACGGCTTTTCTAAAAGCCACTACGGCTATCGCTCAAATGACATGTGTGATTCTTTACGAGTCATGTTACCTATATTCATGCATTTTTGAGATATCTGTGGTGGTTAAAAATTCGCTCCACCGCACACGACCGCCAGGTGCCAAAGGATAAGAGCAGAGCAAGTTCACTAGGAAGTAAGTTCACATAACATACAGAACATTAGTTACAGTCTGAAGAAAGCGGGACAATATATGGTAAGCGAATTTATATCCAACATAGCCTTCCGCTCGCGACTTTGTCCGCGTCACGTCGCCATCGCTCGGCCTAAATATTACGAATTTTAAAATGATCAGTGCAACTACCACTAGTTAGATCTACAGTGCCTACTGCGCTGGAAAACTGATGCACGCCCCTGCTTGAAAACGCGGCGGCAAGGCCGGCGTTGCAAATCCATAGCAATTAGGTCCGCAAAAGAGCTAGAATATATGCGATAGTTAGAGATGCAACGAGTGGCCGTTCGTAATTTGCGCTGTACAAGCTGAATTCTACTTTTATTTATTGCGTTATAGTAAGAGTTGCTATTTATTTAAATGACTTAGCGGAGTGCACTATCTGTTACATAGTAACTATTTAGTAATCTGTGCCGAAGCACGAAAACTGTCGTTGTGGTAACCGTAATCGTGATCGTTTTATTGTGTGTTGAAACCTATTTTGTATTGAAATAGGCTATATTCTATCCTGATATTCCCACGGGAAAAGGTACCACGCAGGTTAAACCTTGGGAAACTATTTTAAAATCTCATTTATTTATTACTAGCGGCCGCTCGTGATTTCACCCGGCCGTGATTTCCCGTGGGAATAATGGGATAAAAAGTGTCCTATGTTTTAACCCAAGCTATCATCTATCTGTGTGCCAAATTTCAACAAAATCCCTATAGTAGTTTTTGCGTGAAAGAGTAACAAACTTCCATTCATCCATACTGACAAAGTGTCGCATTTATAAAATTAGTAGGATGTATAATAATAATTGAACTTTAACCAAAAGTTGTACTATAGTAAAGTTCAAAAACGAACAATACATTCAACATTGTTTATGCAAAGATAGGTTCATAGTTCACAGTATCCACTTTATCAAAAGCCAACGATGCATAATGTATGAAACTGCGCTCTCTTACAAATTGTATGAAGCAAGTTGAAACGACTACCTATGTCTCTTATCAGATTTATCGCTTACTGTTGTAAAATACCTATAGTTGTTGCAATCGGCAAATAACTGCTAATCGATTTTAACCACGTGGTTCTGGTAGTAATATCAGGAAATATATGCTGCTCAAAACATAATGGGGCCCACCCCATGATTTAATAAACTTTTGCTTACAAATTGTAAATCTGTATGATATTCAATATATTGTTACCTTTTACATCCAAACTTACTAACTTTACCTGTTTATAACATTAGTTTACCTAGCTAGTTTAGTTATAGTTCTGTTCATAGCAAAATCGAGTACCTATTGAGAGAGACGCGGCTCACAAGAGATTCAAACTCTCAACTTTTAGATCTTCAGTTAACTGCATTTCCATTTTAGCTACCTAGACCTATTCAGATATTGAGGTAGCTCACGAAAAATTGCGTTTTACAAGCTTTTATTAACTTGCTATGTTAGTTAGTTAGTGGGGGACAAATCTTGCAAGCTTAATTTGACCCACTTCCCAGTATCCCATGGAGCTAAAATTTTGTATACAAGTTTGGTTTAGATGACATTACAATATTTAAGTACAATCATCAAAAAGCTTGTCATGAAAATGAAACTTTTACTAAAAACAAATTTACTATGAGAGACAGAATATGCTGTAAAAAAAATTTTGTTCCCAGCTCCAACAATTCGATATTACAAAAGCCTCTCTAAGCAAGGTGTTAATATTAGACGACCATAAAAAATCAAATAACGTAGGTACATAAAATATTCATTCCGAAGTCACTACGTGTTCCGTTTTACGCAGCACACCCCTGCTATAATGAACTCGGCATTAACCCGCACCGAAGGGTGTCGCATTTATCTAACACTTTCGCCGTACGTCAAACCACAGTGTACGTGGTGGGTACGACACGTGTGTCCAATTTGTATTCCCAACCACGCACCCGTGAGTCGGGTCCGGCCTTGTCACCTTACGTCCATCAGTGTGAAGTGTAGGGCTGAGCTTATTATTGCTCTGGTCAAATGACGCTGTTAAATCTAAAATTCAACTGCGTGGTACATTGCAATAAAGTTCTGGGCTTATTCAATAACCATTACGATGTATGTATGTAAGTATGTCATGCTCACTTAAACATTTATACGGTGGTGGTGTGTGAGGCGGGTCGTTACGTTCCCTAAAATATGGTTGAGCGAGG
This sequence comes from Crambus lathoniellus, assembly GCA_949710035.1. Taxonomy (NCBI): domain Eukaryota; kingdom Metazoa; phylum Arthropoda; class Insecta; order Lepidoptera; family Crambidae; genus Crambus; species Crambus lathoniellus. The sequence goes on from OX453315.1 coordinate 17,781,499, forward strand.
CGATGGCTGGTTCATGCGTCATGCTCGTGAACGAGTGCTGCCAGTGGGAATGGGTCTGCTCTTATCTGCTTGCCATAAAATGTGTTTTCTCTTGTTTTTATTCATTTTATTAAGAATTACATTTGAAACATGTATGGCGCAACTTGCAGTATATAGTAGAATTGTCTTTTGTATTTAACTAATAGTAAAGCTTTAAGTAGAGTTCCTAAGTAATTGAAAATTGTTCACCGCTATGATCATTAGTTCGCCTATACTTAACTGTATTTATCATAACCCATTGTGTAATTGTGATGGAAACGGACCTTAGTCATACCATGTTAAGTTCATTTTTCAATTTGACGACTCTGTATGACATAAAACAGGGAGAAAAAAACAACCCTTGGAGTTTCTTGCCGGTTCTTCTCCAAAGTCTCCCGCTGTAGGGTTTGCGAACCGATGGCGTAGCTTCTATGACGTTCACAAGTATTGTAAATAACAATCTAAATTGAATAAACAAATTTGAATCTTGAATCTTGATAGTTTTTCAAAGTTCAAAAAGACTGGTGTACGCAGTGACCAAAATCGTCGGGCATGTATGAAAAGATTGATGGATGTCAATGAACCGAAAGAAGTAAGTAACGATCGTAGCAGGTCCATAGTCTCTGCCTACCCTCGTGGGAAATATAGGCGTGAGTATATGTATGTATGTTTCATGCTTATACTACAGAAGCTTGACTGCATATTTTTAAAAGTTAAATCAGATATCTTTCAGTATTTCATACCTACATAAAATTATCGACTTTAAATTAAGCATACTGATGGAACTTGGGGAACTCTCACATTGGCGACGCGCCCCGTCTAGACTAGGCGCGTTTTCTATATTACCTAATTGATGTACGCCAGTGAAGACAGATGTACGCGCATTACTTTGAAATCCCGCGCTATCACGCGCTATATCGACGCGGCGCGGTGCAGTGTGAGAACCGCCTGAGACCTAAGGAGCTTGGAATGTTGATTACACACATGAATCTATTTAAGATAAAAATTCGTTCTTCAAACCAAATTATAAAACATTGTACACATTTATTATTTTCATTTCCTGTTCTCTAGAAAAGCCTGATCCACCATTTTTAGCCATAACGAACCCGTCGTGGATAAAAAAGGTGGATCAGGCTTTTAAACTAACTAACTGTGCTAACCAGCACTTAGCCTTCATCACACCTGACGATAAGTGCTGATAAGGCTGAAGGTGGAAGTGCACTAGTCCCGAAAATCTCAATCACTGAGGAACTAACTATAACTGTAACTAAAACACAATACCATCTGTACCAGTACCACAGGCTTTATAAATCAAAAAGAGTAAGATAAACTTGTACTTTATACACCACTCAATTTTAATTAGTACAAAGATTTAAGGGTTAGGGGATGTTAGTGTCCATTAATACGATAAATTTTTACTATAGGGCCAACCAAGGAATAGCGAAAAAAAACAGGATGACCCCATAGTAAAAATTATTCGTATTGATGGACACTGTCAACCCCTAAAATCTTTTTACTTATTTAAGACGTGTATTTGGGTGAGAACATTCTTCAAAAAAAAGGCAGAGATCATTTTTTTTCATTGCTAGGATCCTTGCATATCCCTTCGCTTTAATCAATTCTCATCCACATACTTTATACCATTTGATGGCGGACACTCTTGACCTGTCCGTCTTGAAATGTTGTTTCTCGTTTTTCGATTCATTAGTTGATTGCAGTCAGTAATAATTTTTAATTTAGACAATAAAATGTAAAATAGTTAATATTTTGCGTGGGCCATTTTGATGAGTAAGTGGGTGTGAATTTTAATGAATATATTTATATTCGAATAGATTAGCAATATTTACCTTTCACATCATCTCATACCTAGTTGTTTTCTTTTAGTTTTGTTTAAGTGATACCAAACTTTCGACGATTATATTTTATCGCTCTCAAGGTAATAAAAAAATGAAAGCATATGTATATACTTTTCTATCTTGATTATAATAGCTGATTATAATCTTTTGCTATTATTGGAATAGCTGTCATAAGTGTCAAAGATTGGCGATACATAGTTTTAGGGAAATATATAGACTGTGGTTTTAGATTGATGACTCATTATTATTTTTTTAATCCACAACGGGTTAGCACTTAGCCTTCACACCACCACCACACTACACCTGATGTTAAGTGGTGTTAAGGCTGTGTAATAATATGTGTGTGTGTATGTAGGTATTAAATATCTTTATTTTAAGTATATAATTTATTAATTACATAATACGTTTTTTGGTTCTGGTTTCCGTGACCAAATGAGTGCCTATAACCTATTCATGAGTCCCCATACCAAAAATCACGTCGATCTGTTGCTCCGTTTTGACGTGAAAGACGGACAAACAAACAAACAAATTAAGTAACAAACACACTTTCAGATTTGTAACATTACTAGCTGACCCGGCAAACGTTGCTTGTCTTGTTAAGTTGTTTAGCCAATTATTTTTTTATTTTATAAATTTTTCGGAATAAAAAGTAGCCTATGTTACTTCCCAGCTCCCAAACTATCCCCATACTTAAAATCACGTCGACCTGTTGCTCCGGTTTGACGTGAAAGACGGACAAACAAACAAACAAATAAATAAAAAAACACACTGCCATATTTATAACATTGGTATGGTTTCTAATGTAATAATTTCAATCGACGTTGGTAGTTCTTCGAAATAATTAAGCTCTCTGTTTCGTGAAATACCTAAACGACAAAAACAATTTTATTTATTTCGTTGTGTAAGAAAAGACAATTAAGTAAGATCTTTTTAGCCAAGAAGATCAAAGTAATAAATCTATTACGAGTATATCACATATTATTATGATATTGTATTATTCAATGAACTATGTCTTGATTGGATGTAATTGGTTTGCAATTTTCTACTGAAGCTTATTGAACAGATGTCGTCAGCATACAGTTACACATTTTGTCACAAAATTGTGCACACTGACGATAAATCAACTATATTAAAGCTTAACCTTTCTAGGATAACGTAGTTCATCTGAGTCAGCAGTCAGGTATCTAAGTTGTTTCCTACACTAAAAATTGTACGTTAGGAATCGTTTTTCCTAACTATTTTTGAGCTTCTTTTAATATAAAAGTTGAGTATAGGTGGAAGAGTTCTTCAATATTTTTATTACGGTCAAATTGCCGGAACCTGTAGGTAGATATATTGAGTTTTGTTTCACCATTCCTGAGAGATAAGAGATAATACCAAAAAGTGATGCATTGCCAATCCACAAAGCCATAAACTTTATTCAGTATTTTTTCAAGTTTTTGTTTCCAGACTGGCTTGAAACAATGTCGTGTATATTGAAGTGATTAAGCCATTAAGCACTTCACCCTACTCGGGTACAATTATTATTGTAACTCCTTTGATAGCCTGGCGGCTTTCAAACACAATATTAATGAAACTATTCGGACATTTATTTATTTATTTATAACTGTTAGCGAGATACTGCTCGGCAAAATGATCGGAATACTGACGATGTTATTGTTTTATATTTTGTTGACTGATATAATTATAACAAACAAACACAAACAAAGTTAGTGGCGATAATGAAGGGTTATGAACTACTAGCTTTCCGCCCGCGTGGACTACACCACCTTATCCCGCGGGAATGTGTTATTTTTCCGGGATAAAAAGAAGCCTATGTTCCTCTCCAGGCTACAAAGTATCTATGTCACAAACTTCAGCCAAATCAGTTCAGCCGTTTTGGCGTGATTGAGTAACAATATCCAAACATCCAAAAAACTTTCACATTTATAATATAAGTAGGATTAATAGGATTTTCTGTATGAACCAAAAACTAAGCTTTTAACCATAAAATATTTTCTTCTGTTCCAGGTAAAACATCAAACGAACAAACCTAGTGTGCAGTGCGGAAGTGTAGTGGGACAAGTGCTAGTGTAGTGCGATATGCCAAAGTGAGGCCAAGGCTTGGCCTAGGCCATGAGGAGGGCGTGGGCGTTCGGCCCTAGCCGCTGCGCTGCGTGGGCCTGGCTCGCGGTGTTGGCGGCCTTAGGCCGGTCGACGGCCTACACGGACACCGAGGACTTTCTAAGTGACTTAGATAAGCCAGGTAAGGGTTCTATTAATCTATTTAATTGTAACGATGCCGTTTCGTTCCAGTCTCATGGACGGTTAGAATCTCCATGATGGCTGGAAACTTTATAGTTTAACTTACTGGCCATCAATAGTAGTCTGTACCTGTTCTTTTAAAATTTAAATTCTTCGTTCCACGTTCCCTGTTCAGAATTTTGATCCAGTCCTACCAAAACAATCATGCTGTACATAGCATGCGTACGTATTATCAGTTACTTATAAGTTCAAAAATTACGTGATGGTGATTATTTAAAGCAAATCCATACTAATCCATACTATCCATACTATATATTATATATATATATATTATATATTATATATATATATTATATATTACATATAATATTATAAATGTGAAAGTGTGTTTGTTTGTTTGTTTGTTTGTTTGTTTGTTTGTTTGTTTGTTTGTTTGTCCGTCTTTCACGTCAAAACGGAGCAACGGATCGACTCGATTTTTGGTATTGGGATAGTTTGGGAGCTGGAGATTAATATAGGCTACTTTTTATTCCGGAAAATTATAAAATAAAAATGATTATTTTGTATAGAAAATCGATAAACTGTCGTACTATACAAAACTGTCATTTCTTCCATAGCCGCTTCCAAAGAGGTATGTCAAAGAGTATTGTAATCACTGACGTTTTAGCCGCTTTGGATGTCTATCTATAATTAATATGGCAAAACAACGTTTGTCGGGTCAGCTAGTAGTTAAATAAAAACAGTTTAATGTGTGAAGTGACCATGTGTGTTTGTATGAAAATAAGGCAACTGCTCGTTTATTTCTGCAAAAAGGTTTATTAAATATTTTTAGCCTACCTCACATGGCGGCGGCTTGGCTGCGAGAAGCTAACACTTCCCTATGGAAAAAAACCTAATCGCTTTAAAGTATGTGGCTAAGAAAAAATATGGTGGTAAGGCAACAAACTTAGATAAGTATGCTTGTTGACGACCGTAAAAGAGAAAATCCAATAAGTGAACTTAGTTATGCTAAAAAAACACAGTTACTATCAAAGTTCTATAATTATAAAAAGATTTTACATGGATTTTAAAATGAAGGTACTGTAACTTACGAGGAAACAATAACCATGATATTACAGTACAAATAATTCAGGGTTGTGTTCTACAATATTGATTAAATTGGAAAACCCTTTTATTGATGTAACTGTCTTATTTTTATAAAAATAGTAATTTATAAAAATGAAAATAATAATAAAAAATTAAGTAATGACTTTTATACCTTCAATTAATAAAGCGTAAACATTAGATAAAAATACATACATAGGTATATTATAATATAAAAATCCTAATAAAAACACTCATCAAATGCTCCGTTTTGTTGTTTGAAAAAAGCTCAGTCGACACTACATTAGCATTCATTCTTTGAGAAAAGTGCAAACCTTATATATACTTAGCTTAAAATAATTCCTTGTGGTTTCGCTAGGGTTTTCTACTTAAGCTCACTGTGGCGAACTAAAAGAATAATGTAAAAACAGGATTAGAATGAAAAGATCATGAAAATGAAAAATTATAGAAAAACAACCTATCCTACAATCAGCTCCTACTTTGAGGATGGGTCGTTTTATTTCTAATATTTCATTTTCAATAATAAAATTCTATTGTGAATGCAAAAAAGTAAAAGTAATTTGAAATCGCAATCATTTCATCCTTATCGATTGTCAAATATCTGGAAAGATATTTCATTCGGGTGTTGAGGGTAGTAAATATCTGCATATCTTACTTGATAAAATTATCGCTGGCTCACAGCGCGTAAGAAGTATTAGCAAGATTCGATGCTTCCTCTAACGACTTCATAGCTCTGCAGTCAGAGCATTCGCCCTAACAGTGAAAGGTCCCGGGTTCGATTCCCGGCGGAGCTACTTGGAGGATGGGTCGTTTTTTTTCTAATATTTCATTTTTAATAATAAACTGAATGCAAAAAAGTAAAAGTAATATGAAAAGTTCATTTTACAGACCTAAATTTTTTCCACAGTATTGAAAGTACAGAAATATTTTAATTTAGTTAATTTCAACCTTTAAGGGGATGAGATAAAATTATGCGTTCCTTAAATCACATGCGGACGAAGCCAAGGGCAAAAGCTAGTTAATAATAATATTATTAACATTTTAACGATCCAATAATGCTATTTATAATGTAACACGATTTCGCCACTCCGAAGTGTACAATTACTACGTAAACACAATATTATGTGAGCCTACAAATTCCGAGGAAGGGGTGGAAAGTTTCGCTATTCGATAACAGTATATCCTGGAGGCTCAAGTTTATAAAATATGGTTGTGAACCAACGAGGCTCATTTGCATCCCGAGTACTTTATCGATAGACAGATAGGTTCGTTTGGGTACATTATTAGTTATTGTTCTTTATGAGATATTTATTTAAAGTTTCAATTCAATTCAATTATTTATTTGTCAAAAACATGGTACTATTTACATAGGGGTTTTAAAATTTAGGGGTTAAAGTATCAATTTGCCGTTTTGTATGGAGATTTTTATAAAAAAAAAACCCATACTAACGTTTCTGTAATTTATTCAACGACTAATATTATATAACTTGACAAAATTTTACACACGTATTTATGGAAATTTTAAGTACTAAATGACATATTCGTTTAGAGCAAAAAAAATATTTTAACTAAGTTACAACTAATAAAGTACGAAATTCTGGAAACAAAAATATTGTCCTAACTTTCGAGATAAGTTTTTTCTATGTAAATAATCAAATATCGTGGTTATTAAATTATCAAAAGCTGCTCGATACGGTCTTAATGTAACACAATATTAAAGAAATTATGTATTTCTAATATCATGAAAGTTGTTAAGTTATATGAACAAAAGAAAAAAAAAGGCAATTTCATTCTTTAACCCCTATTATAAATACAGTGCTCATGTTTTGGCCGTGTCAGACAGCATACAAATAGAAAGTACACAAATGAAAATTACACATAAAAGATACATACAATTCTAAAATTTTTACAAATTATATTTTTAAAGTTATTTCAAGTCAAACAATTCTTTTACGTTATAAAAATTCATTGTTTTCAGCCATTTGAAGAGTTTATTTTTAAACTATCCTTTATTAAGTGGTTTTAGTATATTCGGAATCTTATTTTATATACAAAATCTAATAAATAATTCAAATAAATGATTGTTGTACATACTGTTTAAATTTCAAATATTCAACAAAATGAGGTTTTTCTTACTACAACCAAAGAATATATACACTAAACTGCTTCGGCCAAACCTACGCAAGAGCAACGCGGAATGACGCGTGCTTTCCGGTTTTCCAGCGCAGAGTTCCCGCGCCGTGGTCGCTTATAAACTGACAGATGGTTGGTTATAATATGCTTTATGTGCTGTAAAAGCTGTTAAACAAAGAAACTAAACCTCGCTTTACAAAACATAATGGGAAAACGTAATAAGAATCAATTTTTTGTTGTTTCTATTGAAATTAAAATTTGATAATAAAAAAACATAATATTAATAAACGTGGAATTTAAAATTTTCATTGTTTCTTAAAACCTACAAACTATCAACAACATCACAAATTCTTGTTATATTTATTATATATTATGTCTAAACATGAACAAGACCCTTTTGTTAAAAAAAAAACAAATCTTAACCTGTAATAACAATAAAAAATGATAGAGCCTATAACAACAAATCATTTCACAATTATACACAACGAAAAAGGAACAAACACATTAAATCAGTTGAAACATAATCACCGACAAGCAAGCCATGTTAATAGGGAATTATTAGACACAAGCATGGCAGCACTGGAGTTAGTTTTATAGAGATGGCAACATTGTTGTAACAATTAAATATCGATGTTTTATAGTTTGATAATAGAATTGATCAGTGCTGTTTTGTTAATCATTTTATTGCATAAATTAAGGCCTTGCCAACTAAAATAACCTGGCATTACAATTTCTTTTATTTGTATCACAAAATCTAGGACTTTTTCATCGAATTTGTTAACACGGCCATCTTCATTTAAAAAAGTATCCTTTTTACACACTATTAAGAGAGATTTTATGAAGTTTGTAACATATTCACCCATTTCAATAGATGGATCGATAAAAATATCGACATCGACATTCGCAAATCGACCGAAAGAGACTGTTTAACCCTTAAATGTTGAAGGGCACAATACACATGGGTCGTGCATACATTCCTCTGTCATAGCATGGCCTTTTATGGCCTCTTGTCACGCTCAACCGGCAGTATTAATTCTGAAGAGCAAACCCCGATATGTGATGAGGGTTCTGGATATTCGAATTTCTGTCGAAGTGCGGATCAAATTCGTACAAACTTATCCTTTGTATGAACATCCTGCAGCTTAGTAGTTTACAACAAATTTAATAGGTATCAGTTTTATAGCTGTTATAGGCTTATTGTGCAATTTAAATGTTTGTTTATAAGTTGAATACCCATTTTATAGACCTATTGTTGAACTTTGTAGTCATTTAAATGGTTGTAAAAATAAATTCTCTTAATAGATTTAGATGATAGGATTTAGTTTGATAGGCAATATACTTTTACGACCTGTCAAGCATTTGTGGAATCTAATTTGCATGATTATAAATTTCGTTGCGAACAAAAGAATATTTGTTCGCTACCGGTTTTTTATCGCTATTTATTGTTATTTGATTTGTTTTGTGATGATACACTTCCCTTTTGTTAAATTGCAAAAATTAAATGATTTTTCTTAGACTTATGACTCATAGTGTATACACATAACACGTGTCATAACAGTGAAAAATTGACCTCGTTATAACGTTAAACAAACTTTAATCTGTTGAACCCCAAACATTGTCGTTCTCCGTCGTTTTTATTTTAGCAGATAATAATACATCAAAGGCTTAACGTATGAACCGCCCGATAATACGATTCTAAAGAGATTATGGCTGTAATTTACTTCAGGCGGACTTTTATTTGTAATAAACATGATATTTTCGGTATCGTTGGGGATTTAATACCACTGCGCTGTTTTGGGGTTATGTGATCAAACGATTTGTTCATAGCCATTGTAGTTAAACTTTTGTTAATGACGCCATATCACTTTAACAAAGGCTTAAAGTTTAAAGTGATTAATTTATCTTCTGTTGGTTGAGAAATAAAGTGAAAATCAGAACTCGCGTATGTTTATGGTTATATTTTTGTTCTATTGTAATTATCTCTTTATATTCTGTTTTATCTGTGTGGTACCCGTTCCCGTCGGAATATTGGAATAAAAAGTAGGCTTTGTTGCAAAGTTTAGTTTATCATTGTTTTATTCTGAGGTACCTATAAACTATATTATTGTAAAGTGTCATTTAAATCCATTCAGTAGTTTTGCGTGAAAGAGTAACAAACATCCATACATACAAACTTTCGCGTTTATAATATGCAAGTAATAAAGTGAAGATAATAGATAGAAGCTAAGAGTACAACTACAAAATCGAAGTAAAGTAACTTCTTTATAACTATTATGAAAGACGGGATTTTTACCATGTTATTTGTATTTTTATTTTTCAAGTTCCCGATATTTTGGCGCAGTTGTGTTGTTGCACACGCCATGATCACGAAGTAACAAAATAAACTTGGTAAATATCCCCTCTTTCATAATAGTTATAGTATAATGACCATGTAAGTTTACAAAGTTACTTCTTTGTTTTTTAATATTGAAACCTGTATTAATAAATCTGTGTGTTACGTTGGCACTTATTGGTTTCATGGTCTAATCTAAACCGTGAACTACAGTTTGATGTTATCTTTGTTAGATATTTATATTTGATCTTTGTATGAGAACACCCTGTTTTTTAGCAGTGAGGGCGTTGAAATGGCTAATAATAAGGATCCGGGGCCTATCATCAGCCGTCATCGCAATATTAAAGTAATGTTGATTAAAAGACATAGCTAAACATGGCATGGAGCGCTACCTCGCTGACAATACTATTTTACAGCTTGTGGCAAGGCCCTAGTTTGTTAAAGTGCAATAATCATAGTAACGTTTTTGACAGTGTAGAATAGAATTCGACGACGACCGATTTGGCGCAGGGGTAGGATGCTTGCCTTCTGCGCCGGAGGTCTCAGGTTCGATTCCCAAACAAGACAATTATTTGTGTGCATGAACATGTCTATTTGTCTTGGTCTGGGTGTTATGTATGTATTTACAAAAAAAAAGGATATAAGTATATATATCCTTTTTTTTGTAAAAAAAGGATATAAATGTAGTTTCCGTAACACAGTTTCTTAATGATAACTACTTATGAGCTAGATAATTGGTGTGATTGTAAGATTTTTTTTAATTTACTATTTATTTATAGTAACGTTTGTTAATTGATAAACTAACAACAGGAGTAGGTACAGTGTCCAACCAAACATTATATACCTAAGTTATTTGTAAAAAAAAATATATTACTAACTTTTTTGCTGACTGTACATTACTATTGTATTGTCGTCCAAACCAAGTCTGTAAGTACGCAAAATTACAGCTCCATCGGATACAAGAAATCAAGTCAAATTAAGGTTGCAAGATATGACCCGAACGGACCGGACATACATACATACCTCTTTTTTATAGTGATGGGAATGCTTTTACGCATACCCCATCCACGTGCGGTTTGTGGACGGTGGTTATGTGGGACTCGCGTAAGGCAGCCTCCCGATCCCCCATCAAGCTACTAGTACTCGATGGGGGATCAGGAGGGGGGAATACCCACTAAACCCCTCACTATTTGCTCTCTCGCCGCCGATCGGTCATGAGATTGGGGTGGCAGTCTCCCCTAAGACCCGACGGCCCGGCTATCTAAGCCACCTAGCGACTGGGAAATGGCCGAGCAAATGTGGCCACCTCCCCAGACGGTGCAAACCGTGCAATGCCGGCAGTGGAACGGTCCGCTACCAGCTGGTCTCACTAAGGGGGAATAAGGCAATCGAACTGTCGCCTCCTTCTCCCCAGCCGTCTGCGGCGGATGAGAGCCGCGTGCGCATCCGCTTCCCGAGCTCTCTCCGCTATCTCCTTTTGGAAGATCACGTCCTCACAAAAGGAGACCGCCGCTTGCCAGCATCTCTCACTGTCCAGCATCCGGCTGTCTCGTATTTTATGCAGAAACATAAAAGGAAATGATAATGTGGGTTTTAAAGGTGTTTATTTACAATAATTTAAGATTTTAAGATAGTGAAAATTATATAAAGAAAATGGCGGTCTTTTCGTCACCGCTGATTGTTAGGGAATGTTTTGAGCTGGGCGCGCTGGTCCTGCAACGTCGCCGTCGTCGCCGTCGGCCGGCTGTTGCCGTTCTTCTCCTCTGCGCCCTTGCTCATAGGTGTCTTGTTGAACATCCTCCGCCCCCAGCAGCGTTGTGGGAAGGAGGCAAACTTTGTTAAGTGCTCTCCTTTCAATGCCGCTGATGGTTTTAAAGTCAGCAACTCTGCATAGCCCGTCGCGGCCTGGGAACAGCTGAATCGCCCTCCCAAGTTTCCATTTAAGCGGGGGTGTGTTATCTTCCCGGAAAACTACGAGGTCTCCGACTTGCAGATCGCGTTGCCGTCGACGCCACTTGTTGCGCTGTTGAAGCTCGCATAAATATTCGTCACGCCATCTGGACCAAAAGTGTCGTCGTAGCTCTTCAAGCAGCTCATAGCGATTAGGGTGCTGTGGTGGTGGTGGTGTCGACAAGGAAGTGATCGGTCTTCCTATCAGGAAGTGTCCGGGAGTTAAAGGGGAGAGATCATTAGGATCAGGTGAGAGAGGAATGAGTGGTCGGGAGTTCAGGATCGCTTCAATTTGGGTAAATAATGTGCCTAATTCTTCAAAAGTTAAACTAGAATTTAAAATGCGTTTTATGTGATACTTTGCTGCCTTTATACCGGCTTCCCACAAGCCGCCTACAGTAGGCGAATAAGGAGGAATGAATGAAAAAAGAATACCTTCCTGTGCTGATACATTGTCGAGAACAGAACTTGATAATTTAAGCATTCTGCCCAATTCATTATTAGCACCAACGAAATTACGACCGTTGTCGCAGTAAATTTTATAAGGTTTACCTCTACGAGATATAAATCTACGTAGACATAATATAAAGGCATCTGAACTCATATCGCTTACGATCTCTAAATGAATAGCCTTAGTGGCAAAGCATATAAACAAGCATAAGTAACATTTTGATATTCTATTACCACGACCCTTTCTTGAAGATATTTGAAAAGGGCCGGCAAAGTCTACGCCACACACTTGAAAAGGATAACCTGGATTTAACCTATCAGCTGGGAGGTTTCCCATCAGCTGCTCCATAGTTTTACCGCGCAGACGAGTGCACACTACACAGTCGCGTAGGACTCTTCGTGCTAAAGTTCGTCCCCCGATGGGCCAATATTGATCACGAACGGAACTAAGCAGCAGCTGAGGTCCAGCGTGCATAAGACGTAGGTGTTCGCTTTCCATTATAAGTTTTGTAAGATAATGCTTGCTATGTAATAAAATCGGATGTTTTTTGTTAAAGCAGTAGTTCGTATTTTGAAGACGACCACCTACTCTCAGCAGACCATTTTTATCAAGAAACGGTGCTAACTGTAATAAAAAAGATTTTGTGGGTAGTAATTTATCATTTTTAAGTGTGTGTATTTCATCAAAAAATGAGTCATGTTGAGCTAATTTAACTAACGATATTTCAGCTGAATTAATTTCATCCAAAGTAAGGTTGCATTTCATTTTGTTTTTTGAGTTACGACAGTTAAAAATAAATCTGTTAACATAAGCCATTGTGTTTCTTAATTTATTGAATTTAGAGAATCTTTGAAAGTTTATCAAAGGTGTATAAGTGATATTTGTATGTACTTTAAGCTCGGGTAAGTCTTTAATAGTTAAGTTGTTTTGTTTTTGTTGCGGCCACTGAGTTTCATCGCCTTTTAAGAAAGTTGGACCTGAAAACCACAACTCTGACTTCTGGAGCTGATCAGGTTCCATACCCCTGGAGGCCAAGTCTGCGGGATTTAAAGAGGTAGGTACATGCCGCCATGATTCCCTAGATGTGAGCTCATGAATTTCAAGGATTCTGTTACAAACAAACGCGTTTAAGTCTTTAGGTTGTTTTTTAATCCAAGCTAATACAATTGATGAATCGGACCAAAAACTTTACGTTGTATTTCACATCGTAGGGCATCACACACCTTGGCCACCAAGCGAGCACCGAGCAGTGCCCCGCATAATTCAAGGCGCGGTATGGTTACTGGCTTTAGCGGCGAGACTCGAGTCTTCGCGCATAAAAGATGAATAGTAACTTCGTTCATATTATTAACGGATCGCAGATAAACGCAGGCGCCGTATGCTTCTTGCGATGCATCTACGAAACAGTGAATCTCAATGACAACGGGGTGTGAACAAAGTGAATATCGAGGAACAGTAATATAACCAAGAAGTTGTATCTTAGTAATAATGCTTTTCCATGAAATTTTAATGTTTTCAGAGACTGGGTCATCCCAACCTAATTTTAACAACCACAGTTTTTGTAAAATTATTTTTAATTTAATTATGCAAGGACTCAAAATACCCAACGGGTCAAATATTTTGCAAGTATTTGATAATATAGTTCTTTTAGTAATATTATCGTCATGAGAATGATTAACCGAAAATTGTAATGTATCAGTGTCGGGTGACCACAATAAACCTAGCACACTTGACGTTTTATGAGGATCTAAAGAGTGTGAATTTACGATGTCATCAGTACAAGTTATTGCTGACGAACAATTTGAACGTATTTTATGTAAAGGAAAACACGCACTGTCTAAAGTTTGAATAATAGATTCTTTAATGTATTTTAATTCCGATATAGTGTCACATCCGGTAAGTAAATCGTCGTAATAAAAATCATGTTCTATTATTTCAGAAATGCGACTGTCGTCGCACTCACGCGCTAGTTGCAAAAGACAACGTTGACTAAGGTAAGGTGCACACGACGCTCCGTACGTCAACGTGTTAAGTTGTAATGTTTCTATTGGTAAATCAGGATTTTCGCGCCACAATATTAATTGAAGGTGCCGCTGTGAAGGATGTAAGGATATTTGTCTGTACATTTTTTGTATGTCACCAGTTAAAACATAACGATGCTGTCTAAAACGAACAATAATTTCAAATAAAGTATCTTGTAAAACGGGACCAATGTACTGAATTTCGTTAAGTGACTTGCCCAAAGAAGATTTTGCCGAAGCGTCAAAAACGACGCGAAGTTTTGTTGTCTCGCTGCCTTCACGAATGACAGCGTGGTGAGGTAGGTAAACACCAAAGTCTGGTTTTTCAATTTTACTCAAATGACCTAAAAATTCATATTCTCTAATAAAGTCGGTATAGCCTTCCCCTAATTCAGGATTTTTTACTAATTTCTTTTCTAAATTAAGAAACCTACCTCGCGCGATAGTGTATGTGTCCCCTAATACTTCAGGTGAATCACGTAAAGGCATGCATACTGAAAATCTACCATCATGTAATCTATGTGTAGTTGTATTAAAATATTGTTCGCAATATTCATAGTCTGGGGATAATTTAGTTTTGTTAGATTGATTGCAGGGTAATTCTTCTAATTCCCAGAATCTACTTAAAGATTGGCTAATTTGTTTACTAAAATTACAATACTTTTTACGACTATCGCAATTAGCAACATTACCGGTTGGACCAACGACCAACCAACCTAATTTGGAACTTTGTAAAATAGGTAGGTTGGGCCCAAGTAGTATATTTTCAGAATTAATGATTTCATAAAATAAATCTGCACCCAATAGTATATCTACTTCGGCTGACTTATAAAAAGTTGGGTCTGCCAATTTAATATTTTGTGGCAAAGGTAAGTTTGAAGGATTTATATTAACATTAGGTAAACATCCCGTTATTTTAGGTACTATTAAGCAATTAATGTCTTTTGTATAATCAGAAAATAATGACTGAATAAGAAAATTGCACCCTTTTGAAATCATGAAGTTAATGTCATTTATGCCTCCAATACGTAAAGGTTCAATAGAATGCGACTTTAAGTTTAACTTATTTTTCATGTTTTCAGTAATGTATGACGACTGACTAGCGGAATCAAGTAACGCGCGGGCCAGGTAAGTTTGATGAGTATTATTATTAATGAGTTTAATTACAGCAGTACCTAGGAGCACCTCATGACGGCTAGGAGTACTGGTAAGTGTCACTGGTAATGAGTGTGTAAGTTGATCATGTATTATGTTTTGTTGCGTACTATCATGTAATTTATTTGTGTTAACCGAATTAATATGTAATAATGTATTATGCTTATGTTTACAGATGCGGCACGACCCTAATGAGCAATGGGAAAGTTCATGACCTCTACGAAGACAATTCAAACAAAGATTCAGCTTTGACGCTTCGCTACTCCTTTTTTCAGGCTGTAACTCTTTAAATTTAAGGCAATCTACTATTCTATGAGATTGCTTACAGAATGGACAAGAAAGTTCTTTTCGAATAGGCTTATCACTCGCGGATGTAACGAAACTTTTTGATGTAGGTTTATTAGGCAGACTGTTATAGTTATTATATTTATGATTATCATTACGAACTGCATTAGGATAGTTATGTTTATTAAAGAAAAGGGTTTCGAGCATATCCGCACGATTACGTAAAAAGTTTGTAAATTCATCTAAGCATGGGAATACCTTCATACCGTTTTTGTACTCTTCCCACTTAGTTAAAGTTACTAGATCTAATTTACTAGATATCATAAATATAATTAAAGTATCCCACTTGTCTGTGGGTTGACCTAGCGTATTTAAAGCACGCAAGTTTTTGGAAATGTGGTCAATAATAAATCGAATACTTTTATGTGACTCATGCTTTACCTGTTCAATATTGAATAAAGACTTAAGGTGATTATTGATTAAGATATTTACGTTACTGTATCGATCATTTAACAACTGCCACGCATTTTTATAGTTCGCAGAGGTAAACTCAATCGACTTAATGACGTCTCTAGGCTCGCCTTCCAATGAAGATCGTAGATAATGGAACTTGTTTATGTCAGGCATAGATTCGTTAGAATTTATTAAGGAATCAAAAGTATCTTTGAATTCAAGCCAAGCCAAGTAATTACCTGTGAATTTAGGTAGTTTTATTTCGGGTAAACGTATATTTCCATGAAGCCCACTAGCGACTGATGCACTCCCTTCTAGTTCCCTTATCTCACGACCGCCATTGCTGGTTACCTTATGAGGTGAAGAATCAACAATAGCTTGAGCTTGAGAGAGAAGGGAGAAAAAGCTAGCTTCGATACTTTCTCTTTGATCGATTTCGGTATCAATATCTAAAGTTAAAGTTTCTATTTGAGATTGAATAGATTGAAATTCATTTGAAGCAATTTCTATGTTATTTATTCTACGATTAAACTCGTCAATCTGTAATTTAGTCAATGACGAAGAATCTTGTTGTTGTAATAATGAAATGCTATTTTTGAACTTAGTTAAACGCGCCTTAATAGCTCCGCGTTTTCTTATTAAGACTCGTAATTCTACCTTCTCCGAAGCTAAAAGCTTACTGCGGTCAGAATCACTTGACTCGTTGCCACTCATTGTGAATATAGAGGCAAATCAAAAACAATAAATCAGGCAGAAATAATAAAAAAAAATGAAAATCGAACCCAGGAGTTCCGTTGTTCTGCTCTCACATCACAATGCACAACTCAGGCGAATTCCAGTGCTCGTATCATGCATCAAGCTAATTTGTAGCTATAAATAATTCCAATCACCTGGAATATTACATAACACATAAAACAAACGTAATATAAATCATGAAAACGTTTGGGAAATTAAGATAAAAAGGCCTAAAGTTAAAATAAAGCACAATAGCCTCTATAAATTAAGGAAAATTCTAATTAAGTATTATGGGAAACTATTTTTTTTTTATGAATTTGCAACAAATACTCGCTAAAGAGTGAGAAACTTATTACGAAAAATACTACTAAAGGAGCAAAGTATTCACTTATTACGTTTATGCGTACACTTATTACGTTTATATTGTTTAAAGATAGGAAAAATATCACAAACAGATAAAAATTTTATGAGAAAAATGTTTGTGCGAAACAAATGAGTAAAGTGAAACGGGCAATGAAAATTTTACACTGAATTTATGAAATGAAACTAATTTAAGAATTTACATTATTTGACCAGATTGAAACTAATAAAGGAATAAAGGTTTGGGATTTGGATCACTTCCTGATTTCCTTTCCAAT
Organism: Crambus lathoniellus; assembly: GCA_949710035.1. Classification (NCBI taxonomy): domain Eukaryota; kingdom Metazoa; phylum Arthropoda; class Insecta; order Lepidoptera; family Crambidae; genus Crambus; species Crambus lathoniellus. The sequence continues at coordinate 17,798,874 of OX453315.1, forward strand.
TGCGTAGTTCCTTGCGTTTTCTTTGCCGCCGCACGCCGGGTCAATCCAGGTCAAATCCTATATACAAATTGTTTTCGGTAAATAATTTTGCAGTTCTTCCAAACGGTTGCCACTTTTATGTCTCGTATTTTATGCAGAAACATAAAAGGAAATGATAATGTGGGTTTTAAAGGTGTTTATTTACAATAATTTAAGATTTTAAGATAGTGAAAATTATATAAAGAAAATGGCGGTCTTTTCGTCACCGCTGATTGTTAGGGAATGTTTTGAGCTGGGCGCGCTGGTCCTGCAACGTCGCCGTCGTCGCCGTCGGCCGGCTGTTGCCGTTCTTCTCCTCTGCGCCCTTGCTCATAGGTGTCTTGTTGAACACGGCTGACAACGCTGATCATACCTACACTGCAAGTTAAATAAAAGCTTGTACAAACATAACCTTCCTTCTGCCGCAGTCAGGTAAAATGAACGTCACTCAAATTAATCGATTAAAATGAGTAATCCAGTAGCTACCATTACTAACTTACCGCTGTTGTTTGACCACCGATCGTTTTTGATCATTATCAAAATACTCACTGACACTTTCAGTAAGTAAACAACAAAACACGATTATTGTTTTTGACACGAATCACGTGAAATGTTAAAAATAATTTGTTTTTTTTATTATACAAGTTATTTTTTAACGATAGTGATTATACAAAAGTGATTTTTTTCTTCTGTTCGTCTTAAAACGAAACAAAATTGTATTTCTGTAACATTATTTAATATAAAAAATAATGATATTAGGTACATTTTGTACAATGTAGCATGGGTCCTATGACAGTTCGTTCGTACAAAGCAAGAGTTGAAATAAAACTTAAGAAAAATAGCATAAGCCATTTAATTTTCAAATGCAGTTCATGCTAGAAAATATTACAAGCCTTTTATTAAACTGCCATGTTAGTTAGTTAGTGGGGATAAATCTTGCAAGCTTAATTTGACCCACTTCCCAGTGTCTAATGGAGCTGAAATTTTGTATGCAGGTTTGGTTCAGATGAAAATACAACATTAAAGTACAGCCAGCAAAAAAGCTTGTCGTAAATGAAATTTTTACTAAAAACTTATTTATTATATCATTTTGCTTAACACGAAAATGAGCTGTCATACTACCCATGCTACATACGTAAACACTATAACGGCAATGACTATTAGCACAGCCTTCTCTATTGTCTTATTAGGGTCTAAGATACTTACCTAATCCTAAAGTTTATTATTTTACGCTATAATCCTACTAACTATTAATAAATGTGAAGCCGCGGGCGGAAAGCTAGTAAAACATAAAGTCCTCCACCGCGTCTGTCTGTCTGTAAGCAATAAACTCAAAAACTACTGCGGATTTATTTTTATAACTAAAAAAAAAACTACCTAAGTACTGCTGACAGTAAGATTAGATTAATACATAATGTTTTTTTTTTGTAGAGCATTGAAAATATCGATATACGATAAATGAATATCGAAATAATACTTTTAATTTTGACTATTAAACATGTTTTTATTTTTCTCCAGAGCATCATATAAAAAACTCAATGTCCAGTATTACAAGTCTTCGTTTTTATTAATTATAATAAACAAAATTATTGTAATATTGAAACCAGTAGCCTAATGATGGTAACTTAACGATTCTCACTTGAGTACCCACGATCGATGCCACATTTTTTGTTTGACCTTTTAATCTTTGTTTGTTTTATAAATCGATTCGGTAAAAGCATATCTCTTTGATTCTAAAGCCGGTTTGGTGAGGCCATTACAAATATTGTTTTTTAAGCATTCTTCGGAACATGTGATTTTATTCACGACGGATTACTGACAGAATACTTTTCATACCTTTATATAGTATTTTTGTTAGATTTGTGACCAATATTGTATCCTATTTTTACAAAGTACCTAATATAATGAAGTAATATTTGCTAGAATAAGTTCTAGCTTAATAGCTGGCAGACAAACCTATTTTTAGGTTTTGCGAGGCACTGTCAAACTTATCATGTATTTCCTTTTTTTTGTGAAATAAATAATAATTAAAAAAATATACACATCAATATCAAATAATCACACTTCACTCGTTTTGTATCGTTTATAAACGATACAAAACGATAGCCAAACGAAAACAATTCTTATTTTGTACGTTCGTACTTTGTAAGCTTATAGATACATTGTCTAATGTTCAATACAGTTAACATAGAGCAACTTAAAAAATGGAAAATGAAGTATTTAGAAAAAATCGACCCGTCTGCAAAAAACTAAAAATTAAAATAAGTATAGAGCAACTTATTAATCGCGTATATGTTTCCAACTTAGGACCCTTTTACAAATAACGACTGTTTGCAGCGATACAGCATCGTGGCAAACGCAATGCATCATCGATATACTAAAATGCAGCGATACAATCGTGATGCACTCAGTCGCACATTGAAGGCACAATCAAAGAAGAAGAGAGAGATCAATATCTTGGTGTTCTCATCGAACACCAAGATATTGATTTAATACTGATTTTTATCCAAAAAATTATTTCATTTTTGTAATAATAAAAGTCGTAGTAATAATCGTGTTTGTTTGAAATAATAAAGCATTTTATTTTAGTTTTTTGTATAGAAACAGGCAATAACGCACCGCTTTTGGGTCATAAAAATAACTTTCAAGCAATAGTAGCATATCCAAAAATCGGCCTTAAAAATGCTGCTTCACTTTCATTATTGAGAAACGGGAGCACGAGAGCAAAGTTATTTTGTACTCTATTATTATAATAATAAAGAAGCCACCTCTCGCTATAAAAAGGCACTTAAACGAAGAATCCAATAAAAACTGTGTCGTGAATTTTTAATTTCTATCATGAAACCTCTTGCATTAATTAACTGCACCTAATAACAGAGGCAATTGCATGAAAATTACTTTCATTATAGCTCAAACCACAAAGTGCTGCAAGGAGCTTGAAGTAATTTTGCCGAGACGCATTTAAAATAGAATTTTTCATACATACTTACCTAGATATTTCAATCACAATAGAAGTGAGGACAGTGAGTAATGTTATGGGGAACTAGTGTTTTTAATAATTATAAGAATACTAGCTGTGACCCGGGGCTTCGCTCCTGTGGAATTTCGGGATAGAAAATAGATAACGACCAATTCTCAGACCTACCAAATATACATTTAAAATTTCATCAAAATCGGTCAAGCCGTCGGAGGAGTATGGCAACTAACACTGTGACACGAGAATTTTATATATTAGATAATGAGTTCAATAAGTTTGAAAATGAACAAAGGTTAACCACCTAAGTTTACCGACGAACAATTTGGCGCAGGGGTCTCGGGTTCGATTTCCAAAGAAGACAAATATTTGTGTGCATAAACATGTCTATTTGTCTTGATCAGAGTGTTTTCTATTTGTATTAAGTATGTATTTACAAATAAATAGTAAGTATTTATGTATATATATATTTATCTGTTGTCAAGCTTTCCATGATACAGTTTCTAAACGAAACTTACAAGTGCTTAGATAATTGGTGTGATTGTAAGAAATAATTTATTATTTATTTATAAGTTTAGTCTTTACTTTAAAATATCTATTGTATGTTTTACGGAATGAAAGAAAATTATATTACTGACAAGTACGCATTGTAGGTATATACGCATTGTATATTTAACACCTAGAAAATATGTCGTTTTGTGTTTACAAAGGTTTTTAGGATATTCTCGACGTTTCGACACTTTTTCTGAGGCTGTGGTTAGTACTATTATATATTCTGTGGCCGTGGTAAAATCCAAAAAGTGAGATTTGTACTATGCGATTATTATAAGAATAGGATAGGGACACCGCCATGTTGTGACGTCAAGCTGTCAAAGTGCTGTCAAACTAACTTCACTTCACTTCAGTATGGTGTGCAAAAAAAGAAATTTTATCGTGAATCAGGGTGTTGATCATGCATAGCTTACGATAAATAATGATGTTCGTGCAAACCAAAACATATGAATAATTTGCAGATAAATAGGTTTTTCGAAAGTATAGGTATATAGATAGTATAGTATGCTTTTACGAAAATGATCAGGAAATTTGAATCTCAATCAAATTAAAATTATGTGATATTTAACTGAAACCATTTTTTCATAGATTGTTCTGCGGGGTACTTTAATACTTTGCTTCAATAACACAAAATAAATTAAATTTTGATTCTACTTACTGGTTTAAGTACCTATTTAAATAAAACAGGCATTCAAGTTATGAAAATAATTTAATAATCAACTTTACAATAAAATTGGTAAATTAGGGGTCTAGTGAAAAATTGTATTGGTCTATCATGGTAAAAGGATTGGCCAGCTAGATACTGCACGTTGATTGAAGTTAGATTCGGCAGAATCTAGCTGTTATCAGGGTGCGCCTGGTAATGAGTCACACCAATGATTTTTGTTATCAGCATATCTAAAAAATATGTTACTCGAGAAAAAAGAATACATTTTTATTTTTTTCCTATCTTCAAAAATAACTGAGATATTGAGCGTTAAAGTACGGCCTCCGTGAAAAATTCGGGTGAGCCAATGGAATTAACGTGTGGCGTCACATCGCGATTGAGAGTTGGCGCTTCCGTATTTCTCCTTTGGCTATTAGAGTTGCGCTCTCACGGTTTTATCAATAAATTTATTTATTTCTTATAGTCGATCAATGATCAATGTTGTTTAGAGCTCATGTGAAAAACCACCTTCAAATACATAAGTTGTATTTTCGTGATTAATAAATTAAATCAACTTTCGTAATGGCGGGCGGTATTCTGTCAATTTATATAGCAACCGCATAGCAACCGTCAAACTTCGATCAACAATAACACGAAGCCGTCAAATGGACAGTAGGTGACAGTTTTAGAGTGCGGCTGCGCGCGGTCGAAATCGAATACTAATCATTTACCATAACCTTAGAACGAAGAAAATTTACTGTAACTAGCGCCAAAAACGCACCAGTTGCGCGAAGATTGCGCACGGACGGACTCTATGTAGGTACAGTTGGACGGAAATCACCCGCAGCAGCCGCAATCGGAGATGTCATTGCGACATGACGTCATCGCAATAGCGCGCAAGGAAAGCAAATTACAAAAGCTGGTTAAACTGTGCAACGCTGTAACTTTGGAAATCCTGGACAGATTTCGATGAAACAAAAACTGTTATTACTTGCACGAGTACGCGCATTAAATGCAGCAATTTTTATAGTCATATTTTGATGTGTTGGTGTGACTCATTGGTATCACGGGGAACGATTCAATCAAGCCACTCAGGGAGGCGCCTTTCGTGAATCCGCCAATGAGTCACACCAACGATTTTTGTTATCAGCATATTTAAAAAATATGTAACTCGAGAAAAAAAACCCTGTTTTTATTTTTTTCCTATCTTCAAAAATGACTGAGATATTAAACTTTAAAGTACGGCCTCCGTGGAAAATTCGGGTGAACCAATGGCATTAACGTGTGACGTCACGAAGCACTTCCGACCTACATGGAATCCTTTGGCTATAACTCACGGTTTCGTAATAAAATTTATTTTTCTTATAGTCGATCAATGAAATGGTTAAGAAATTTAGTATTGAGCCCATGTGTACCAACTCCAGTGAACACCTTCAAATACAGGTGTTATTTTCGTGTTATGAAATAATAAATTAAATCAACTCGTAATGGCGGGCGGTATTCTGTCAATATATTATTATACTATTTATAGCAACTGCCAAAACAAATTGTACTTACAACCTTAACTGACTTGGTGGTCAAAATATGGAACCAAAAACTGAGAGCCATTTCGATAATTTTGTACAGCTAGTGGCGCCTCCACTACTGGGTCATATAAGTTTGTGGGATAGAAATGTCTTTCGGTATTGACAGTAGGTGACAGTTTAAGAGCGCGTCTGCGCGCGGTCGAAATCGAATACTAATCTTTTACCTTATCCTTACAACAAAAAAAATGTACTGTAACTAGCGGCAAAAATGCACCAGTTGCGCGCAGATTGCGCATGGACGGACTCTATGTAGGTACAGTTGGACAGAAATCACCCGTAGAGCCGCAATCGCAGATGTCATTGCGACATGACGTCATCGCAATAGCGCGCAAGGAAAGCAAATTACAAAAGCTGGTGAAACTTTACAACGCTGTAACTTTGGAAATCCTGGCCAGATTTCGATGAAACAAAAACTGTTATTACTTGCACGAGTATGCGCATTAAATGCAATAATTTTTATAGTCATATTTTGATGTGTTGGTGTGACTCATTGTGAATCAAAACACTTATGCTTGCTAATGCTATTCCACCTCTTCTATTTCACTCATTTCAGAATCATCGTCCCGCTAGTCTGAGCTGCTACTGCTACAAAGACATTGAAAACTTTTCCTTCTGACATTGCAAAGTACTGTAGAAATGTCATCTAGTATTTTATCAAAGCTTTGAACAAATACTAAAATCGCCGTGCTACACATATGTCCAAACATTTGTTCAAATGTTTGTGCTATGTCTGGCGCCGCGGCATAACGAAGGGATGAGTAGTAAAATTGTGTACGAAGAAAAAGGGAAGTAGGTGGATTTAAAAATAACAAACTTCGTTTTGAAAGTGGCAATACCCAAACCACCTTCTGCCAAAATAAAAAAAATATTTTCATTTTGTTTTGCACTTTCTTGCGAACTGTACCTTTTCAGAGTGAAGTTTGTCAACAACCCGTCCTATTCTTATAATAATTGCATAGTATGTATTTTTTTTTAACACAAAATATAAGACTAAACACGATTAGATCTGTAGATATTAAAATTAAAACTGCCTTTCGGTACACAAAATACGATGCGCAATTTAAACTTGGCACATTCTTATGTGAAGCCTGTGGTGCAGTGGTTAGCGCGCTGGGCCTGCGATCGCTGTGGTTAAGCAACTTTCGCAATGGTTGGTCACGGGATAGGTGACTAGAAACTTTTCATCTCGTGGTCCTTCGTGCTTCGGGAGGCACGTTAAGCCGTTGGTCAAAGCTGCATTTGCAGTCGTTAATGCCCACCAAACCACAATAGGGTCGAGTGGTGGTGGTCATGGCCCGTTCTCGTTATCCATCCATAAGGAAAGCCAGTTTTTCAGCAGTGGGCACATTAAATGGCTGATGATGATGATGATATCATTATACTCATTAAATGTTTTACTTGAATATAAAGACCTATAATAAATCGGTTCTTTGTCTCTTCGGAATTATATAAAAATTCTATAGTGACAGAATTTTAAGCGTTGCTCTATTATTAGGTATATAATACATTTCATTATGGAGTCAATAAAATGGTGTTTGTTGTTAAAGCTTAAAATAAAGTAAATCCCATATGAATCAACATACACGTTCCATCTAACTTAATCTTGTGGGCAGTAAGTATAGCGTAATATGTTTAATCACCCTTAATACTAAACCCATAAGGTACCAAACCATGGTTAATTTGGGCGATACGCTTTCTAGTTGCTATGACAACGCAACCACAATTAGATCCGGCGTTGACTGACTTGTGGCTTTCTGCTTCAAAGCACTCATCGTGTCAAGTAGCACGCTAAGCCAAAAGTGATTAAAAAGGTAAATTATTTACCATTAGGAATAGATTGCCTAATATAGCTGAGTTGAGGGAAATTATAGTTTAAGAAGTTTAAATATCTACGACAACACATTTATAGTGTCATTTTAAAAAGTATTGATTAAGAAAGTGTTAGGTGATAGCTTTAGTTTTTTAAATAAGTCTTATATTCGCCAAAGTTATGGAACGATATTTATTCAATAGAGAACTTTTAACGCAGATATATAGCATAAATACTGAATAGTTTCCATTCTTGATATAAAACTTCTGTTAAACCGTTTTCGAAACATTTAAACACATTTACTTAAGAAAGCACTACCAATAATTACTTAATCCATGGTCAAATAAAATCTTCTCAGAGATTTTTTAAAATATCGAAATGGATCGTAGAATTTTAAGGTCAATTGTCTAGGTCAACATCTTTCACGACTGCTTTCAATTTAACAGATGTATGACACTCATCACTTGTTGTTGGGGACAGTGGCAAACAAAATACTTGTGTTTCTTCAGCACAGCATAAAAGCTACCACTCGCTATAAAAAGGCACTTAAGCGAAGAATCCCAAAAGAATGTCTCACCAATTGTTAATTTCTATCATGAGATCTCATGCATTAATTACCTAACTGTACCTAATAGTAATAAGTTAATAACAGAGGAAGCATGAAAATTACTTTATATTAATAACTAATGAGTTTATTTAACACTGGTTATAAATTAGTTGCGAGACGGGTCGATATTTTCTAATAATTCAATTTCAATAACAAAAATAGCATTGTGAATGCAAAAAAATCAGTTTTTTATAAATAATATATTTCAAACTGCAAGCTGTTGATTTACACAATCAGCCTCCTTGTGTTCCTACAAAAACACTTTTTTGTACACGTAGTGTTTACATACTGCACTGTCGTACGCTATGGATGTGCCTAAAGGAAGTTTTGCGATTCACATTTATAACTCTTTTTACAGCTTCCGGGGTGAGGCAGGGCGACGCGGATTTCAGGATTACGCGTGCTGACGAGATTTTCAGTCGTGTTGTTAATAAGCGGGGCCGGGTGGATTCACGCATCTTTTTTACGCTGTAAAAATGTTATTTTATTAGCCTGTAACTCGTGGGAAACCGCTGAAGTTTGAATTGTGGGGGAAATGTGTGATTTAGCAAAGACCTTTATTTTAATCAAAAAATATATTTTCAATTCTTTTTTTACTTTTTAGGTAGAAAAATCTGCCGTTGGATTTTTTTTACAAAAGCATTACATAACCTCTTCTAATAATATTACTTATTTAACCACTCAATGGTTCCTTGCCTCCCAGAGGCAAGTATTTTTACCCGCCCCAATGGTTCCTTGCCTCCTGGAGGCAAGCTGACAGCTAATTAAAATACTTTAATTAATTATGTGAAATCACTCTCTGTTCCTATCCAACTTATACCAATCTTAATCTAGACACCTTATTTTAATCGTAGAATAAGAAATTAGTCCAATTTAATAAAAATTTGGCGGATTATATTCGATTGAAGTTCGCCGACTTGCTTGCCTCCAGGAGGCAAGGAACCATTGCGTGATTTAGGCAATGTTAGCTAAGTATGGAAAAATAAAATATAAAAATATAATTAAATATATTGTACTAAATATGTTGTAATACATTAATATATACTTGTTATGCCCTCAATACCCATAAAAAGTATATACTTAAAATTTATCTACTTACAAAAAAGAAGTCGATACGAAATCGATCCATACTTTTGTAGCCTGTAAGGGTGATTCTTTACTTACATTTTTATATCTTTAATTAAACAATAATTTTCGAAAAGAGAGTTATCTTTTTTTTACTTTTATCTAATAACAACATTGTGAACTATTATTTAAACACAAAATGGTCTGTAATAATTGTTTATTTATTAGTATTTATTGCATGTTTTAAAAAGAAATCGGTAAAACATTTCCTTTTCTGCAACTTCAACTCGCTGTTTCTAATTAAATCGTAATAAAAATCCATCTACAAATCATACAATCTTATTGCAAATTTAACTAGCAGTATAAATCAATAATTAGTTTTTATTAAATCCTTCTAGTTTTTGAGTAAAACTTAATTTAAAGCCGAGCGAGCGAAGCGGAGCGGAGCGGAGCTGTGCTGAGGAACCATTGCCCCGTAAGCATATTTAAGCGTGCGTAACCATTGAGTGGTTAAGTACATATTTTTTTATATAATCTTACAATCACACCAATTATCTAGCTCATAAGTGATTTACATAAAGATACTGTGTAATGGAAACTAGGTAATGGATAAATATACATATATTCTTTTTGTTTGTGAATACATACTTATTGTACTAGATGTTCAAGCACACAAATAATTGTCTTGTGCGGGAATTGAACCCGAAGCCACTGGCGTAAAAGACAGGTATCCCCTGCGCCAAATCGGTTGTCAAATAATCTGGCCATCAATCAAAAGAATCACACAAGTAGAAAAAACATCAAATCAGTTGTTATTAATTAGGTTAGGAAAACCCAAATGAATTTAAATACTTACCTGCAAACACCCTACATATTCACGAGACCAGCCTGCCAGTTGCATAATATCCCGGTGCTAAGTTTTACGGGGAAACACCTCCGTCTGATTGTCTATTTACATTTCTAGGAACATTTTGCAGTTACACGAGTCTCAAAAACTAAATATCTAGGAGTCATTGTGGACCAAAGACTATCATGGTACCCACATCTAGAACACGTAACCAGCAGAACTAGGAAATTAATCTGGATTTTTAAAACTCTTAGACACGTAATACCAGAAAGCACTGAAAGCAGCGACTCTCCAAAATCAATACTAAATCGTATATATATTTCTCTTGCACAATCCGTTATAACCTACTGTATTCCAGTTTGGGGTGGCGCTGCGAAGACACAATTCCTTGACTTAGAAAGGGCGCAACGAACCCTTATTAAAGTCATGTACTATAAAAAGAGGCGTTTTCCCACGGAAAATTTGTACCGCATTAGTGGCTTACTGTCTGTCAGAAAACTATATATAATTATGACAATACTCAAAATGCATAAATCCCTACCCTATGACCCTCGTTTATTATTAAAACGACGGAGGGACATAGTAGCCAAATCAATTGCTACCAGAACAACATTCGCTAGTAGACAATTTGACTCGCGTTCCATCATGCTGTATAACAAAATTAACAAAGAAATATACATATATGACAAAAAATATCACGAATGTAGGAAAATTTTGCTAACATGGTTTCAATCTAAAACATTCGATGAAACAGAGTCTTTACTATACTGCATTTCATAGATTGATTAGCTGATTAGAGTGTGTATTAAAACCTGAAACGTTGCTTGTATAACTAAATAGTTCACCCGCATACACATACGCACCCGCACACACGCTCACACACATACACACACACACACACACACACTCACACACACATACACACATATATTTTTGTTTTTTATAGTTTTAATCCTTAGTTTAGATTTCTTAGCTGGTAATTATCTGTAGCCAGTTCCCCCAGCAGCAGTAGATATGATCTTACAAATATTTACTGATCTAAGTTATTTTTTGTAATATCCTCTCTCTTTGTTTATGTAGAATCATAACGATTGCTCGCAATTATAGGGCTGCGCTGGGTGGATGGATCTTTCTCTACATATTTGTCAATTTTGCTGTCATTAATTTTGTTTAGACCGTAATGCCTTTTGTTAATTAATTTATAGTTGAGGAAGAGCGGTGTCTCCAAACACGGGCTTTTTCTGCTCAAATGGAGGCTCCAATCCACTAATTTAATTAAGGCTTTATTGTTAAAGAATAATAAATTATTTTTTTTTTTTTTTTTATTTTATTTACACGAACATTTTACGAGTAACTCCCGGGCGACACCAAATTATCTTGCCAACTCCTATAGCTACCCTTTGACAATCCACGCTCAATGCCCTCGCATTCCCTAATTACTCGGTAAAGCTTGATATTTCAACGGGATTTTTAGAGAAGACAACGCTACCCCCTGAGGTGCTCGGCATTCCAAATATTTCGGGGAACTGAACTAAATTAGGGACGAGCCCTTTTTTAATCATAAAATAAGTTGGATGTATCTAAGTATATTTTGTTAAACTCTTATCTAAGTCTGACGCCATAACAATGATGTTTTCAGCAGAAATACATAACACGGTTGTTTCAATAAAAAAAAATATGTTCCCTAAAGACTCTGCTGCTACTAAAACCCCGTAAACATCACTTATACTTAACGGTGCACGGATCAGGAAGGAGAGAAAAAATTAATATCACTCCGCTAATGGCCAGGATTTTTCTGCAATACCGGGCTTACTCAAAATCTTCAGTGCTGAGATTTTACCGTCTATTTACCCACCCAGATTGGGCACAATTTAGTCTCTGTTTTAGGTGGCCCCATTTATTTGCGCAATTAAAATATTTGAGCCTCAAGATTTACTTAATCCTTTCACGGTTGAAATCTGTCTGTGATGGAAATGGAATTGTAAATCATAATGGTTTTTGTAGTGGCCTTCAGAAAGAGTTTCCGTTTCAATGCGGTCTCGGAATCTTGAGAAAGGGCTGGAATAATGGAATTCTATTAGTAAACTATTCTCTGAACCTCAATAGAACTTAATTAAATGTAATGTTTCCATTTCTATAATTACTAGTAGCTACAATATTATGTTTCGCCGTTCTATCTTCTAGACCAGTTTCATTTTTGTTCTGTTCCAATTTTGTTATTTCAACATATGATTAAGTTTTGCCATATTGAGTATAACTATAGGTACTAATATTATAAAGAGGTAAAGTTTGTGAGATTGTAGGGGATATCAAAATTCTCTCATCATTAGAATGCTAAGTTATCCCTAAGTGACATAGGTCTCTTTATCCTACTCCTGGGCACGGATTTTAGTCCACGCGAGTAAAGCCATCCGCGGGAAGCTTAAGCCTTATAAAATGTAAAAGAGATACTCCTCCTGAAATCCTCAGTCACCTTTCGTGTAGTCGTTACAATTATTACAAATATGTCAGTCTGGTTATAATAACAAGCTAGTTTTAAAACTATAAAATTTTCATTTCTTTTCGCCCATAAACCAATAAAATTCTTTAACTATCGATAGTATAATAATATGGAACCACTATTTGCCTCACCTATTGTTTTACTCACTAAAATGCCGGTTTATTTCAATCGCGTCTACTATACACGAAAATACTGAATCATAAACTGACCTCTCTACAGGAGGCTTTGTGGGCGTGAATATTCATCCGAAACGAAATCCGAAGTACGGCTTTGGAATTAGAAAATGGAAATAAATTAACCTGAATTTTATGTGCAATGGTGCGTCCCTCCAAGAAAGAGGGGGTTGGAAATTTCCCCGTTTATTCGCGAGCTTATAATTGGGTCGATTTCGTCTCTTGTTTTCGGGAATTCCAGCTTATTTGCGAACCGGAAATATTTGAACTCCATAATTATTTGTTGAACCTTTTTCATGGGGATTCATAAAAAATTGAAGATTTTGAAAAATTAAAGCTGGATTCTAAAAATTGTTGAGGTTATCGTTTTACGATTGCTGATATAAAAAGCGCTAGAGACATTGAACTGTGAAATGCTGATAAGACTTTATTGTGTTTCTTTCTCAAATTAAGCATTGGTTTATGATGAATCAATGCAAGAATTAAGGAAGGCTTCGAATCGTTTTTTTAAATATTTTTACTAATGTGTTATGTTGAGGATAATTTGAACTAAGTGCAACTAAACGTTAACAAAATGTTTTATTTTTTATCAATTGCCGGTCGAAATGAAAAATATATGAAATATACAGTTATAAACTCCTTACGGTTGACATGCTATCTGTAACCTCATTAGAATTAAGCGACTATTAACTTGAACACACTGTGTAGTTAAAAATAAGTTTAGCTTAACATTTGGTACACACACACAGGCACGCGCATGTTAACTAATCTACCAACACTGTTTTACCATACTGCATGGAAATGACCTGAAAATGAAGTAAATTCTCACAGCTAAAACAGCCATGAATAATTTTAGCTATTCAATCATGGACTCTAAATACCTATGCAGAAACTGAAGCATAGTTTCGTTCTCATAAATATTCAGCCGAAACTCGTAATAATATATTAAATGGGTGGCACTCGCCAGTAACACATACGCATTGCAAATAAGTCTCGGATTGGTGATGGTTTGCCAAAAACTGCGGACAGAATGATTGTTATTTGTTAATTTCACGTATTAATCAAACTAATTTATTTGTTGGAAGATTTACAGACACAATTATTATATTATGAACAGTAGTTAAAAGCAATGCCATTTACAAATCTCTATAAATAAAAGGATATTAAGGTTAGGTACTGATTTCTAGTTTATACACTTTTGTATTTTTTCAGTCAGCACCGGAGTATAAAGGACACAGCTCGTTACATCAACTCGGAAAGGGATCGACACCGTATCGTCTTCGCCTCGCGGTCAACCAGGCGTCAACCTAACGTAAGCACAAAGCACGTATGACGTAACCAAACCGGTACCCCTAGTATGAGTTTGGCAAACTGTATTCGTAATCGAAAATTATCGCTCTATCTCTTTCATGTCCTTTGACTGCTTTACCGACATGAGCAGTTCATCCGATAGTTTTCGTAAACGTTGACAGTTAAAATCAGACAGATCAGCGTCGTCGGTACGTCGACTCGGCTACGGCTAGGCGACGCAGCGCTTACCGCTCGCTGGTCCCGAGGCGAGGCGATTACGTTACGATTCCGATTAGTGTGCTTTGCAGTAGGGAGTTTCATACAAAGAATACTGAACCGCTCGAGTTGATACGTTTACGGTCCGTTTCCGAGTTGATATATATGCTGTGACCTTAAGTGCTAAAGTTCTTTCATCTCGCGAAGGCTTATAAGTCAACATAATTTGATCAAAACATCAAAACTCATCAAATTCACGTACCTTCTTGAGTTAGAAGAACTAAACTAATGACCACATTTGGTGGTACTTACTACTTTTTATGTGATAAAAAAATTCCGACGTGACTTTTTTAAAGTAATGTTAAACAAGTACTTTATTCTGAAGTTATTAGTTTTACTCGTATTCCTTAATAGGTTATCTAATTCGAAATATTTATTCAAGCAGGTAGCTAACAGAGTTATAACAAACCATGTACAACATTACCGCCTACGATATCGAACATTCAACACCTACATCGGATCAAGTTTATTTCTGTTGACCGCCCTCTCTTTATGCTTCTTCTTCTTAGCGTGTCGATCGTTCGGCTTTAGATCTTTTTAGACCAAAATTGCGCCACACGTATAGCGTTTTCAGTGGCGTTATAGAGGTCCTCGCTTATGCTTATCAGTACATGTTATTTCTATGGGCCTTATCTCATAGATAAGGAACGAATCAACATAAAGGAGCGTAAACCATGGAATGATATGGGATCACACACGATGATAGGCGATTTACTCTAAGGTTTGTGGATTAGTGATAGTTGGAAGATATATGAAGCGAGTACCTAAATTGAACGTCAGCGATAGTGAGAGTTTTTTTCACTATGAATATGGTGCTAGCACTGGTGACAGATACGATTGAGCCGTTTATTCATCTACAATAGGCTGGAGGCTGAACTACACGAGGCTAGTTATTGCATACAATTCGATGTACATATCGCTATGTGAGTTTGAACATTGTTATGTTACTTTAAACTCACATAGCAATGTACTAAAAATTCTATGCAATAACTAGCCTCGTGTAAATCAGTCTTAAATATCACAATAAACATTGATTGTTCTGATCCCTGGTTCGAATATGTAGTTTATCCACTAGTGTTCTTTTTAACCTTAACGGGGTAGCACTTAGCCGTCATCACACTTGATCTAAAGTGAAAATATAGTTCAATGTGGAAGCGCACTTGTCCAGGAATCCTCAACCATTGAGGAACTGGCTATCTTATTTCTAACTGGTGCAATGCAACAATGCTGAAAACATCGTCGTTTTAGCGTCGGACTTAGACAAGATGGTGGTAGCTAGACAGGCGGACTTAGAGCAAGTGTTGCCACCAACCGAATTGTGTTACGGAAAGCTTTTTGTTTATTTTTCATAATGGTCACATCCTCCTTCGTCACATTAAATCTATACTAATATTATAAAGACAAAAGATTTGATTGTTTGTTTGTTTGTATGTTTGTTTGCGTCGAATAGGCTCCGAAACTACTGGACCGATTTAGAAAATTCTTTGACCATTATAAAGCTACATTCTTCCCGAGTGACATAGGCTATATATTTTATCCCGATATTCCCACGGGAACAGGTACCATGCGGGTGAAACCGCGAGGATCCGCTTGTTGATTTATATTCAGAGTACACCAAACACCCCTAACTGCTTAAACGCTCACATAATTCATTTCACTAATATTAGCTTGCTCTGTATTGCATTACAACCTTTACAAACACGATTCTATATCACCAAACTTCTACTGTAACTCCATGACATAAGGTCCAATTCGTGTTATTAGCTTAATTGGTATAGCCACGAAGATCTCGATAAGTCGGTATCCGCAACTAAATTTACTAGACAAGGAGCTTCTTGGAACGCACGGAAGCCCTTAATGATTAACTATAGATTATATTTACCGATTAAATTGCTACATACTTCACACCTGTTATCTTTACAGTAATTTGAGTAGCTGTAATTGGAAATATC
Source organism: Crambus lathoniellus (assembly GCA_949710035.1). Lineage (NCBI taxonomy): Eukaryota > Metazoa > Arthropoda > Insecta > Lepidoptera > Crambidae > Crambus > Crambus lathoniellus. Next base: position 17,815,170 of record OX453315.1, read on the forward strand.
GAAGGTTGTTGACCGCAACGGACCTTGTAGTGTTAATGTCAAATGGTGTTCTACTTCTTTAACAATGTTCTACGAATAACAAGCGATGTTCCATTTCGTTTCCATTGTCTTTGTTCTAGTAGGTACTTTAACAATTAGGCTATATTTATGAACCTTATCCTGCTTTAAATGCTAATAAAAATTCCTATTTACTTTGGCAACAGTGTAGTTTTTGTACTATTATGAGTTACTGCTTCATTATTGTCACATTAAAGTTTGAAATGTAAAGACTAAGGCGATCCTCACATTGCACCGCACACAGCTCCGGTTTGCGGTAGTGCGCTTCTTAACTTTCGCAGTAGAGTCTTGATTTACATACAAAACCCGAAGAGTATAATAACACACTCACGTGCAGAAACCTGTGGCAGTGTGATAACCGCCTAAGAACGGTCTCACCGGTCTTACATTACTATACGAGTCGCCGAGGCATCTATATGATTGTGTTTGTTTGTTTGTGTGGCCGTCTTTCACGACAAAACAGAGTAACGGATCAACGTGATTTTTGGTATGGGGATACTTTTCGAGCTGTAGCACACTATGCAAGAATGTAATATTTTTTCAGGATACAAAGTAGCCTATTTCACTAAATATGCTACTTTTATATCGAAAAAATATCATGCGAAAGGCTAGTCTCCCATATATTTGTATTGTGTGAGACTCACACACTAAGGTACCAGTATCCTAAAGTCACATAATACAAATGACCCGCGTCCTGTTGCGAATTGTCCGCGCGTCTGGCGTAAAGTAAGTTTGTTAACGTAAAACCCGGTTTAGCCGTATAAAAGTTGATTGAAATCAATTTAGCGATGGGAAACTGTTTACACTTGATGAAAATAGCTTCATAATTTTACCGTATCTTACCTTAGCTTTACTTTAATTCACTGTCTGAGACCGCATTGCGTCATAACTCGAGTTACTACGGTGACCATGAAAACTGTATAAAAACTGAAAATAAAAAAGCTTTTCGATGAAAGTAGATATTAAGGATATGCGCAGAATTTTGGGTAAACTTCGTTCCTAGAGAAATAATAAGTTGTTGTATTTTCAGTTACTTTTCGGAGCAAGTACATGATTCAATAATTCTAATTAATATATCAACTTTTTACCTTAAAGTAATAATTAAACACATAAATCCTTAAAAAGAATATTCAAATACCGTAAATGTAGTCTTCCATTCGATAAGGAAAGCTTAAAATAATAGCTACAAGGTTTTAAGCTTAGTCCTTTCTCATACGCTTACTACTCTCACCTTACTCAAATAACAAACTTCGCGTACACTCCGAATACATAAAGCAAATCTTTTCCGCAAATCAAACGCTCGTTTATTTTCTTCAAGAAACACAAAAGAAATACTTGTCACAACGCAAGGAATTCTATTACATTGTCATTTGTAATATGTGAGATGAGGCGAACGTTCACATGGATAAAGGAATGTTGACTATTCACGGATGAGCTCATACGTCTAGATGTTGAGGCCGTGTTGCGAGCCTAGCATGTAAACAGGACGAGTTTGTAAAAATGTTTTATGGTTACTAAATGTATACTGAACCTTCCTAAAACTTGAAAATTAATTGACACGAAGAGTAGATAAAATAATATTTCTATATATATATAATTTTATATATATATAGATTTTAATATAATTTGTTTGTCTATAATTTTTCACTTGATAGTTTATTTCTATATAAAAAAATACTGTATATATTTATTCATCTTAAAAGCCCTTCTAAGCTTTTAGTATTTAACTCAAATTTGGAGTTTGTTAGAGCTTTTATTAGTAGAAAGTGTTGCTTATACAATTTTATAATTTTGCTACGGTAAATTAAATAAGCAAGTATAATAAATAGTAACCTTTTAAATATAATATTTTTTGACGAGAAGCCAGAAATTTTAAAATAAAAAAGATGTGGAACTGATAAAATAAATTATTTTCATACTTATAGATTTTTCAGTAGCTTAATTGGATACATTATTGGACAGGATTTCCAGGAGTGCGGGTTCAAATCCCGTCCGAAAATCTAGTATTTGGCTGTGTTTTTTTTTGTTTTCTATTATTTACAATATCTGATTTAGGAGTATTTGATTAAAAAGAAATCAAAATAAAGATAAGCTAAATAAAATAGTGGCAAAAACAATATGTCGCACATAAATAGTACTTGAAAATATTTAGAATTTAAATGACTCAGACATTTTATAATTTAAATATTTCCTTTTTTGTAGTTAAATTTATAATAGACGATAATTTTTCTATTAGATGAAAGTTTCTTCAGAATAAAGAAAATATAAACGGAAACGTAGCGTCTGCGTTAAGGAGCAAAAAAATATTGAATGATAAAAAAAGTTCCATAAAACTCATGGTCACCACCAGCTATAACTTGACAAGGTCTCATGGTAAGCACTAAAGTGGTAGGAATTAATTACATAATGCCTACGTTGAGGGTTCCCTTCAAATTAATTAAAACAATGTCGTTCGCAATATCTTACTAATGGGTGCGTATTATGTACGGTTCAAGTTTCATTACGTTACTTCGGGGAGACATGTTGTTCATAAGATAATAACATAATTTTGTATGATAATTTTAATGTCTAGTTATTAATATTTCGTTGACTATTTCTTTTATATAGGTCGGGCATTGCAGTTTCTTGGTCTTCTATTAACCGTACTGGAAAAAATGTGATAGATAATCCAGAAGTCCTGCAAGTAACTTTTAGGCAGGATTTGAAAACCCGCGCCCCCGGGAATGTTCAGATTCGAATCCCGCCTGAAAGATTAGCCCTGAGACTTGCAGGGCTTGTGGTTTTTACTATCACAATTTTTCCTTTACTCACAGAATAGCATTGTGAATGCATAAAAATAATTAAAAACCATAAGGTAATGTTATTTTTCATTTTTAGTTCCTTAATACGAAAAGTAACAAACGGATTAAGACAAAGGATATACTTAATTTATACAATAAGCTAGAACCCCGTGGTGAAACAATATCTTTACTCTAGTTAAAAACTAAAACAACACGACCAACTTATAAATAAATATTGATTTTATAGATCTAAATCGTTGGAAGTATAAATCTTGTCATCGAAAGTCGTGATTTATGGAGGAAACGAAAAAACTATTTACATAAAAACGGTTAAGCTCGACAGACCAGCATAAATATCTTTTGTTTGTTGAAAATTTCGACGTTTAATAAAGGTTGATTCGGATTAAAGTATTTGATTAAGGATTAATGATTTCTTTCATAAATGTAGAAAGAAATAATAGCGTACATCCTACTAATATTGTAGGTAAACCAGCTTTCCGCCCCCGGGTTCGACCGCGTGGACTACACGACCGGCGTTATCCCGCGCGAATGTGATATTTTTTACCCGACTACGGCAAAGCAAAAAAAGGAGGGTTATGAGTTTGACCGGTATGTATGTATGTATGTATGTTTGTATGTATGTTCATCTGTTCCCGCATAAGTTCTAAACTGCTGATCATATATTCACAATTGTATTTATTTGAGGATGTGATTTGAGGTATCGTTGGAAGCGTCTTGATTGTCTGCTGGTTATAGGCTATGTCACGTCACATGAAATTGAATATGGCGCCCTCTAGACGACATAAAGTTGTGAACTAAAAAACTTTTTTTTGAGAAGAATATCGTGTTTGGTATCAAATGAAAGCTCTTGGTGAGCTCGTTTCAAAAATATATATTTTATTAGTTGTTGCTTGCGGCTTTGCTTGCATAAATCGAATTTTGACTTTATCACGAAATTCATCATCATCATATCGCCGAACGACGCCCACTGCTGGGCATATCCCTCCCCCAAGGAACTTCACAACAATCGATCATGCGCTGCCCGCATCCTGCGGCTTCTTGCGACTTTGACCAGATCGTCGGTCCACCTTATAGGGGGCCTGCCCACGGAACCGGTACGCGATCGCTATTCGAGAACCTTTCCGCCTCAACGGCCATCGTTTCTCCGCGCTATATGTTCCGTCCACTGCCACTTCAACGGTACAATCCTTCGAGCGATGTCGGTGGTTTTAGTTCGCCTGTGGATCTCATCGTTTCTGATTCGATCGAGCAAGGAAATATCAAGCATCGCTCTCTTCATTGCTCGCTAGGTGACTTTGAGCCTTCTTTTGAGACCCATAGTAAAAGACCACGTCTCACTTTCATAGGCCAGTAAGCCAGTAATGACTGGCAACACACACTGGTCAAAGACTTTGGTCTTGAGACATGGAGGTATTTCGGACGCGAATATATACCGGAGCTTCCCGAACACTGCCTATCCGAGCTGAATTCGTCGCGAGATCTCTTTCTCGGAGTTGGACTTACTAACTGGACCGTTTGCCCTAGGTAAACAAAGTGGTCAACAACTTCGAGCGTAATGTTCCCAACGACTGGAGCGGGTGAAACATGGGTATTGGATATGATTTTCGTCTTATCCATGTTCATCTTTAGACCCGCTCTTTGAGAAGCATTACTGAGATCTTCGAGCATTAAGTTCAGGTCTTCCAAGGTCTCAGCCATAAGAACTACATCATCAGCAAACCGTATGTGTGTTAGGTGCTTGCCATTGATGTTGATGCCGCATCCTTTTCAATCTAGAAGCTTAAAAATATCCGCCAACGCAGTTGTGAACAGTTTCGGACAGATGACGACGTCTCCCTGTCTCACACCTCGCTGTAGTTGGATAGGATTACAGCTCAGGTTCTGTAATCGGATTGACATGGTTGCATTGACATGACATGGACATTGCGTTTTGGTATAAGTACCTGAGCACATAGATGTACCTGTGGCCTACTTGGCACCTCTGGAGAGACTGCAGCACCGCCCAGCTCTCAATAGTATCAAAAGTTCGGTTTTCTGTATAACTAGCCGCAGCGTATGAATGTGTTCTTTGGTGCTATTAGCCTTTCCACAACCCGGCTTGTTCGGGAGGTTGGAAGTCGTCGAACATCTTATAGATATAGCTCAGAAACGTGATAGGTCTGTGGTTCTTCAAAAGAGTCCTATCACCCATCTTGAAAAACGCTTCTGCCCCATGCCTTTGGCGTTTTGCCCTCGAGGATGATTGAATTGAAAAGCTTTAAGTATCGGCTTTTCGCCCGCTCTCAGAAGCCCGCCCGCCGCCTTGTTGTTTTTAAGCTGCTTGAGAGCCATTTTTTTAAATTTGAGCCGGTATTGGTCGGAGCGTGGATTTTATCAACCGAGGCACATTGATATTCAATGTGCCTCTGACCATACGGTGATCGCTTACTGTCTTAACAGCGGTGATCACACTGACATCATTGAGGATGTGCTTCTTGGTCGACATGTTAAATCGATCTCGTTATTGACTGTACCGTCCGGGCTGATCCAGGTCCATTTGCCGGTTACGGGCTTCCTGAAGAAGGAGTTCATCATAAAGAGGTTCTCCGTCTCCATGAAGTCTGCCAACATCTGGCCGCTATCGTTCCATTGCCCAAATCCAAATTGCCCCACTCTTAACTCATCACTGCAACGTTGCCCCAACTTAGCATTGAAATCTCCCATCACAACCGTGTAGTGGGTTTTATAGCTATGCATGGGCTTCGAAACCTCTTCATACATAAACTCCACTTCGTCATCGCCATGTGTCGAGGTCGGAGCGTATACATTTAGCGAATACCGTTTCGATATTCTGAGTATCGGGTACGCTACCCGGCTCGACACGCTTCCGATGGTGATCACGTTGTTGACTAGGGACTTGTGGAATGTGGACAACACCTAGGGATTGTTGTTCGCCCTCCCGGTGGTAAAGTAAGTTACCGGATTGCAGGATAAGCAAGTTCTCTTCGGACTTCAGATAATCCAATGATGTCCCAGTGTAACTTACTAAACCTCTTCCAACTCTATGGGACTCTTCGAGACAGTCCGCAATATGCTCGTGTTGTAAGTTGCCAGGTCAAGTCGTCTGTGTTGGTAGCCTGGTCTTACCCGGGGATTCTCAGCACCCCCTGCCCCGCCGTAACCATAGCCGCTAGTAGATAGGAATAGCGGGGCCGCCGTGGACTGGGGGCTGATTGATTTGGTGGGTGTAAAACCCTTTGGGGGGGGGGGTTACCATAATCGCCACGCTTGGCCTGCCAAGTGTTGGCGATCGCAGTATGTCCTGCTGTTCGCGAAGCCTATTGGGCTTGGCGGGAGGGCTGAGCGCGGCGAGAGACAGACCTTGTTTGCCTGAGTCCAACATACCGTTAGCGGTATACGAAAAGACTGTATCTGCCCTCACTATAAACAAATAAAAAGTATGTCCTGCTGTGACATGGAGACGCTGCTGCCCCTCTCTTGATGGCAGTTTTCCCTCTGTCGCCTCTTACGACACCCTCGAGAAGAAAGGGGGTAGTGCTATTATTTTTATGTGCCGGCACTACACAGCGCAAAATTATGACCCCAAAATAATGTAAATAAAAATTAAGTTCAAAAACTAAAACCCGACTACTGAAAAATAACGCTCTAAAAAGTATGAAACAAGAAAATATTCTCATCTGAAATTGCCGTGGTCGTATGCCCACGACTATATAATATAACAAAACAATATTTTCATTCTAGGGAAAAGTGGCATACGACCACGGCAATTTCAGATGAGAATATTTTCTTGTTTCATACTTTTTAGAGCGTGATTTTTCAGTAGTCGGGTTTTAGTTTTTGAACTTAATTTTTCCGTAATAAATAGTAGCATCTGTTCCTCTCCAGGCTACAAAGTATCTGTGTCCCAAACAGTGAAATCCGTTCAGCCGTTTGGCGTGATTGAGTAACAAACATCCAAACATCTTTCATATTTATAATATTAGTAGGATTTGAAAGTTTGTTGATGTGTTTATGTTTGTTACTCTTTCGTGTAAAAACTACTTAACAGATTTAGATCAAACCTTAAGTAATTTAGCTAATAATACATTAGAATAATAGGTTACAATTTATAAATATCTTTTTAATTTGGCCATAATATACTCGTAACGACAAGAATCAAGTAAGTCGGAAAAAATCCTGCCCAGCCGTCAATCCGCCATGTCGCTGCTGTCTTGCGGTTTGACTGTGCTTCCGTCCCGGTAACAGGTATGTATGTATGCGCCAGAAAAGTCAAAGTCGTGTAGGTACTAATCTTTTCCGTAAGCTTAGAACAAAAAAATGTACTGCAACTAGCGCCAAAAACGCCTCAGTCGTGCGCATAGTTATCTGACACGCACTTTAGCCGACGCGGCGGACGCGGTGCCTCGAGTAGTGCATTGATGATCATTGCGTGATTGATCACAGACACCACACCACATTAGTATTTACATTGCACCTTGCACCCGGGCGAAGCCGGAGCGGGTAATTTATAGTGTGAATAATAATTTGGTTAAGTGATAATTATAGACTAAAACTTTTGTTCTTTCAAATTCAAGTTTTTAAGAATGGATAATTTAAAGTAGGTACCTACAATATTTTTTTTAAACCTTTCGATATAAAAGTATAGTGTAAATATAGTGTAAAAACTCAATTATTCTGTTAGGTTGATCAAAGATTATCTTCTTACAAATATCAAGAATTATTTTTGACATCATAGTTAGGTTTAATTTCGATCGAGATTCCTAAAGTCCAAAATAATACTAAACTAGCTTATCCTCGCGATTTCACCCGCGTGGTACCCGTTCCCGTGGGAATATCGGGATAAAATATAGCCTATGTCACTCGGGAAGAATGTAGCTTTCTAATGGTCAAAGAATTTTCAAAATCGGTCCAGTAGTTTCGGAGACTATTCGATGCAAACAAACGAACAAACAAACATACAAACTAACAAATAATCAAAACTTTCCTGTTTATAATATTAGTATTGATGAAATGTTGTAAAGGCTATAAATAAGTTGCATTACTAATTTTATAAGATTAATATGAGATAAAATGTAGAGATCCCAGAACCTGTTAAAGGTGTTAGAAATTTAAAACATTAGGACGTTAAATCTGAAGTGAAACTTTATAATTGGAGCGGCTCTTTATATCTTTCAACGGTCATTTGATTCGTTTAATCATTAAAACACGACGACCTGGTTTTTACACACACATTTTTATTTTTTATGTAACTGGGACTAATGATGTTTTAATATGATTAAGTTAAATATCGGACAGTTATCTACGATCTTATTTAACTTGGTTAAGAAGCCTAACAATTCTTCTTAGGTATACTTTATACAAGAAACAAGCAACGGGCTGCTTCAATTGAAATACTTCGCGGACGATATGAAAACTGGTAATAAAATTATCAAAGGTATGATACTCAAAAAACTATGAAACAATATAGTTTTATCACCAGCTATGTAAAATCTTGCCTCGTTTGAAGAACAGTATTTTTATCGCTCTTATGACATTAAACAAAAATGTGCCGGTCTTTAGGAAACATTAGCCTATGAATATTCATTTCCGTAATCAAAACATCGGTTATCAAGAGTTGATTATGCAACCAATTCCAGTTTTGGGTTAAAAAAACAGTTTTCGAGGTTTATGGGTTTACTCATCTGTGACAACGCAGTAGTTTCCAAATAATTGAGATAAAATAATAGATCAAGACATTTATCTGAACATTAACTTTCAATTTTAGACAGGAAATCATTATCTAATGATACTGATGCAAGAATTTGAGAAAGGCATAACATTAGTGCGCGTATCAGTGTGTGGCTTTATATTTTAGCTAGCTGCTCCGCGCGGTTTTACCCGCGTGGTACCCGTTCCCGTGGGAGTATTGGAATAAAAAGTAGCCTATGTGTTATGCTGCTGTATAAGCTTATTTATTGTAATGTTTCTTTAAAATCCATTTAGTCATTTTTGCGTCAAAGTACATAACAAACATCTATACATCCATACATACAAACTTTCGCGTCTAGAAGTATGGATGTATTATGGCTGTGCCACGCAGCTTACGTTCCCGTATGAGTAAAGGGATACAATGAATCCTATGTGCTGTTTCTAACTCTATATTATTATTAAACTCTGTGCTAAAAATGTCATCCACTTATTGGGTATATAAATCATTTGTCATTTTAATGCCAGGAAAATTTTAACCAACCCACTCGCGACTATTTGACATACTTAATTTTATATCAAATACTTTCATTGATTCAACAGGTAGGTGAAGGTTGATCCTAAATTCGTATTTTCTACTATAAGTAGGATAAAACTAGTATGTAGCTTCATTTTTTATTATCTTTGAGTTGCAGAGTGTCTTCTTTGGATCTTGCAAGATCGGGGCAGCCCGTGGAGATACATTGTGAGTCCTACTGGTTATCGGTAGGCCTAGCATACACATCACGATATAAATATTGTCGTCTTTCCGACAACGTGTGTTTTTGTCTCGATAGTGATACGTAAACGGGACAAAATCCCTGTGACAGCTAGATACAAGTTGAAATTTTCTCATGGTACGTTTGCTAGGGAAACAGATTGCACTGTGTGGGGAATCAGTAGCCCAAGCACGAAAAACTGTCGTTATGGCAACCGTTATCTTGATCGTATTATTTTGTATGGAAACCAGGAGCCGTACTCTGAAACGCAAATCCGAAACCTTGGTTAGCCCCGTCCCTTTCATTCGATTCTGCCACACCTGAGGAGCAAGAAGGACGAGTATAACGAAGTTTCCGGTTTTGCGTTCCAGAGTAGGCCCATAGAGCAGCACCTCTTTCGGTCGTATAGGTAAAGAAATAAAATTCAATACATGTTTGACAGCAGTACCACAGTGTTACAAATATCTCTATACTGTGGCAGTACTTTTACAGTGTTTAAAGGACGGTATAGTTATTATTCTATTACCAAAACGATAGTTTTTATGCTAGGGGTACTGGATGCTGTTTAAAAGATTGAAAGGTTTCAGCGCAATGTCATAAGAAACATGAGATCAAAGGAGGCGAGAAGTTGCAAATAAAATTGTCACCGTTCCCTTAATCAAGCTGTTAGTCGGGTTCAGGTAACAAATGTTAGTTTCCATTTGATTCGTATCTTGTACCTTAGTGCCAGGAATAGACACATTTGTACTAAATCGCCCCTCAGTCGTGGAACTGGACGAGGGTCCCGATTTTATTGACTGTTTTATTTAGTTTAATAGTTATTGGGTTCTGATGCGACAGGTGCAATTGTACTGGCGAAGGGTTTTTAAAGGAAACTTAATTTGGCAAAATGTACGCGTTAACTGCAGAAAAAACAGAAAAAACAGAAAAAGGGCCCAATTGTAAATCTAAACCACCTGAAGACACACAAACAATTTAATTAAAATCGGTCCCGCCGTTTAGGAGGAGTTTTGTTACATACACACGCACAGAAGAAATATATATATAAAGATAGCTGCATTAGTTCCGTCTGCAATAAATCAGAAAAGAAAACTCAGTTAAGAAATAAAAATACTCGCAACCTAAGGAAATCCTACAATTTATAAGTCTGGTATGTCACCGGCTGTAAAACGTAAGAAAAGGAGACAATTCTATTCACAGTAGCGATGCTGAAGGCAAAAATAGGAGAGTATTCTAAGAAAGATCCTCCACATTGAAACGGTATTTTGTCACACAAATCAATGAACAAGACTCTCTTTGGACGCAAGAGGTCCTATTGTTAGCGAGTCGTCGGTTTTATCTTGGATCGTAGGAAGTATTCTATCATTGACGCCTTTGACGTTTGCCAAATTGGGACGAAAAGTCCCCCTTAAACAAATTCTTTCGCAAACCTTTATCGGTTATAGGTATTTAAAACCTCTCTCGTGGTTTGATGTATCTTTTTAAGTGTCGATCGTTTGGCTATAAAATTATAAATTCTTGGCGGCATTTCAGCCTTTGCTCGTACTGATTTGGACGTCGTATCGCATTCCATTTTTTAAAAAAGTATTTATTTCTTTTATTTTGCAAAATACGAATTGGGAATATGAATTGTAAAACTGTTAAAACATTTAATTTTCTAATAAACCACCAGCGTGTCCTGTTAAGTCTCCAGCGAAAAGATAAAATATTTTTGCTCAAAACGCAAATAATGAAAAATGTACAAAAAATTTTACGGCAAAAAGACCTCCGAAACTTATTAATATGCAAACTGCATTAACCCTCCCCTTCAACAAAGGCACCGAACCGCAATTTCTGGAGATGAAAGACAACTTCATAATCCCCGGATCATCTATAGCAAAATCCTTTCATATAACCCACAAACGAAGTCATTTTCCTTGCATTTAATAAAAATAACGCTTTTTTAAGCCACGCCAAGCTCGCTGTAAAGGGTTTGCTCTAAAGTAATCGAGTGTCATTACTTGACTATGAATAAATTACACAACTTCACAGTCCTGGCTTTCTGTGTGGTGCAAGGAGTTAGCGAGAGCTATTTTTGAAGTTTAACAATAACGAGCGAATATAATTTTATAATACATAAAGAAGTTTTACTTTTTAATTAAAACCGTTGCCAAATTTTGTTTCCCTTATAAAAAAACTAGCTTTCTACACGCCTTTACACGAAGTTATTTAACGAGAATGTGATATTTTTTCGGGCTACAAAGTCTTTGTCCCAAATTTCAGTAAAATCCTTCACTTCCTTCCTTTCCTTCAAACTTTCACATTTATAACCATTGACTTTTTATAACATTATAATAGGAGTTATTAAACCGACTTCAAAAACAGTAGATGTCAACTAAAAAGAAAAATCATAATCATGCATGCTCCTAGCTAGTACCGACCTCAAAAAAGTAGGTAGGTACATGCTATAAAAATATTATTTTTCCTTTTCGGTCGAAGTCGTACTTTTTGAAGTCGGTTTAATTGTTTTAATTACTTTTTTATTTTTAGTGTAGTGTAGTATTTTATCATAAAATACTTATATCTCAAATACTACTGGACCGATTTTGATGAAACTTAGACTGTTCTCTCAATTAGAATACACCTGATTTAAGACAGAAAAAATAATTATGATATGACTTTTAATTTCCAAGAAATTCGTGGATAAACTTACAAACAAACATTCAAACATACATACACTTACGAAATTTAGCACACATACTTTGAAGCCTAAATAGAACACTGTACTCATTAAAATCCAATCCCAACAATGTTACATACATTCAGATCAAATTGATACCCTACTTTTTGAAGTCGGCAGAAATCAACAAAAATCTGGGTACCAAAGTGTTAGAGCTGTAGATTGAGCTGTAGGTAACAGACGCGCGACAGTGGTTGCCGACGTCGACATAGCTCTCAAAACTCACTCTTATAAATAATAAAAAATAGTTTTCTTACAATCACAACAATTAATTGAAGGTGTGAAATTTGAAATTTTTGCCAAATGAATTTTTATCTCAAAAAACACATTATGGTTAAAAAAATTAGTTCTGATAACTCTATTAACACATTTATAGCAATAACTACATTCCAGTTTTCATTGATGGTTATGAATCCACAAACCCTGTCTCAGTAGGCATCGTCCCCATAAACCGCGCCAAAAATAATAAAAAGGCTTCAACCTTTACCTTGAACCACAACAAGACTCGAGTATAGGCGAGAGCGAGCGAAATTCGTTATAATATCGCATTTGTGTATGGCCGCGTTAAAATTGTTACACGGTCCACGCCGGCAAATTTACCCTGTTACAATTTACCCTGTAACGTGTGCCTTTTTCGTTCTGAAACCATTAGAATTAAGGAGATTAGCGCTGTTAATGCCGCAAGCTAATAAAAAGCTACGTTTTTTTAAGAAGGAAAATTTACTTTATTTAATGTTGTTACGTTAGATCGCTAATGGGTCAAGAGTTCGGTTAATTGTGTTCAAAATAGCATAGTGTCATGCCATAATTATCATTATGTTGATATATATAAAAAATTTAAGACGTGCAAAAATTTTGATTCCTTTTATACTGTAGAATAAAAAATTTGGAAAACCCAAAGTGCACGCTTGATAACCCTCATTCAAAAATAGATACTGAATTTTGGTAAGTAAAATTATTAAATTATAGAAGTACACACATTTTTCTTTTAGTAGAAAATTATAACGTATGGGTTCATGATGGTCAGCACAGTTTAATTTTACCATTCATAAATCGTTTTCGATTACGAATACTTGTATGAAAAGGCGTATAGCGTCTGAGGTAGCGTCAGATCAGTGCCCGTAGTGTAAGTTTTTATGTCAAAAAACGCAAACTATTTCGATTGCGTATTTATGTCAATTTGTATGAAAACTGTATTAGCGCCTCTAGCGGCGAGTAGCACGCTTATATAGTTTTCATACAAATTGACATTAATACGCATTCGAAATAGTTTGCGTTTGCTTGACATAAAAACTTACACTAGGGGTACTGACTTTGTATCGGTACCACTCGATACCCCTAGTGTAAGTTTTTATGTAAACCAAACGCAAACTATCGCGATTCCGTATTTATGTCAATTTGTATGAAAACTGTATAAGCGCCTCTAGCGGCGAGTAGCGGAAGTAAAAACAGCGAGTGTATTGACAGAGCGAACCACTTTAGCACCGGTGGGAGCCACGCGGCTCCCACCGATGCTCTATGTAAATACCTTATTACTTTATTTTGTAACTATTTCAATTTTTATGTGTTTTGAACGCGGTTTTCGGTGTTTATAAGAGAAATAAACTCTATTTACTATAAAAATACAACATAATATGTGATCCGGTACAAAAAAATTAATAAAAAATTCTTGAAAATTTGCAAATCGGAAAAAAAATACTTATTTCAAATATTTTCGAAAAATATAATATTATTTTTCTTCCATATATTATAATTTTATCCGATAGGTTTTTTCATGTACATTCTAAATATATATACTTTTTATATGTTATTTCATCGATAACTATGTGAAAAAAAAATTCGAAAGAACCGCACTATTGACTTTTGTTTACACAAAAGTTGAGTTTGAACGTCGATTATAAAAACAAAACGTCTCGTTAAAGTGTCGGTTAAGTTTTATGTGCTGCTATGACTCATATGCTGCTCATAAATGTAACTTCCGTCGTCGCGCGCACAAACAGATGTTTGGGAGAGGCCAAACGCGCGCTTAAATGCTTTGTTTACGTAAAAAATGAGCCTGTAATTTGATACCCCTGATAGTCAAAAGGTTAACTATCATCGAATAGTATCCAATTTTTGACAAAAAACTTACACTCGGGGTTTCGAGATAGCTGCTGTTTCGTGTCTAGTACAGCAAGCTCGAAAATGCCTAGTTAAGGTAATCGTAATGGTTACCAATACTATCCGTCATAAAAACTCAATCAAAACTTTAAGCAAACCCCCCACACAAAAATCACTACAAAGTAAAAAATAAACTCTTTCGCGCGGTCTGGGGACCCCCAACATTTAATAATACTCTTTTAGCACCGATATTTTAGTAGTCCCTCGAACGAGAGATGTTTTTACTTTTTTAGATTTCTTGTGTAGGGGGATGCTTAATTTTTTAAATTTTAATTGAATTTTATGTCTTTAATATTATTACGTCTAATTTTCAGCTTTTGACGGAAAAAATACAGTGATTTTTATCGCCAAAAAATTATCCCTTGGGTTAAAGAGTATACCTGGTGAAGATTCAGTACCATGTCTCTTAAAAGAAAGTGCTACTGCAAAAATAAAATATTACAATAAATAAAATTCCAGTATCGATAAAAGACTTTGATATTAATTCGAATTTGTCTTTGCAAAGGTCTCCAATACAATAATTTATACTGCTATTCGTTCTCCCTTATTAAATAAACCTAATTACATCTGACTCGTGTGAAAGGTGAAAATATCTAATGCCATTCGCTTTACTTAAAGGCTATGTAAAGATGGAAAGAAAATATTATTACAACGATAAAGGGTGCGTATAGAAGGGGAGGTTCGCTTATGTTATGTCTACGTGTAATATGGTTTGTGGGAAATTGTGTGAAAACTATGGTTCCTACAAAATGTAAGTTTAGTGAGACTATTCAAAAGTTAGTAAGATGAAAATACTGATCTAGTCAAGATCATTGGAAGCCGTTGGATGCGGACAGCGCAGGACTGATCGTTGTGGAAATCCTCGGGGGAGGCCTATGCCCAGCAGTAGGCGACGTTCGGCTGACATGTTAAATGATAAGAAGCAAATGATAAATGATAAGAAGCAAATTCGCTTAGTATTTTTTTTTCTTGCTAAATATAACTAAACCAACTACAATTAAACCAATTTTGTTTTAAATTCTCAGAAAATTTGATTAAACTTTTGAAAAATAAAGGAAACATTCCTTTCAATGAAATTCACTATATTGATAATATTATCAATTATTTTGGGTAACCCTGGGGGAAGTCCTGTTATATTTCAAAAAATAAAGCTTTCATAATTTCTCATTGCTTGCTTTGTCAGAACAGTGTATTAACGTTACTAGAACCTTCACCTCCCACCCTCTACTTAGTCCAGAATACCAAGCTGCATTTTTAATAGCCCGCCGTCAATATGCAGGATTATCCCTTAAAAGAGACATATCTGGTTACCGCAGTGCCGCCGCCGCCGCTCCCGATTTTACGTACAAGACGAAGGCTTTGAGGCCAAAGTTAAAAACAACGGAGAAATCCACTCAAAGCATTCTGGGCAATTTTTATAAAATTGCTCAGTGGCTTAATAATTATTTTTCCGGATTTATTGGAAGGCGATACGTATCACGGAAAAGCGTTATCTAAATAGCGTGTCTGATTTTTATAACATATAGGTAGGTAGATGTTGATTTTATTATCACTGAAATGAATTTTATATAAAAAAAACTGAAGCCCTTTAAAATTTTTATTCGCTAAGCGTTACTTAATAGCTTTAACAGTCATCCCATAACCAGTCGAAAGTTGGTAAACGAGGAAAAGTTGGTGGTCATGAATAATAATTATTAAATTAATGATTCTGGTGAATTGTTGCTTTGGCAAATGTTTACTGAGGCCGAGAATATTTGATTTTCACCAGCAATAAGGGTCAGATGTTTGATGTCGTAATTACTTATGAAGAAGGTCTCTTAAATAATAAATAGGATAGTAGAATCGTTATTTCTGCTTTACTTCTTAGCACAGGAGATGAAATCAAACAGCTCATTGTGTTATCAAATATTATGCATAACTTACAATAAATAACCAAAAATAATAGACTTGCTTACTATATGATATGTTATTTTATAATTTTATATTTTTAAGGAGTTTTACAAACAAAACCCACGAACACATGTTACAAATTGTCGTGAAGTGAATTTTGTGCGAATTTTGATACATGTTATACACGTATATTTCACGAGTATTGCACTAAAATTCATAGATGGATATGACAGACGCGCTACATTGCACTAAAAAGAAAAAAAAAATTTTAAGGGATTGATGAGGTTTGTTACAGTAAAGTCACACGGCGCTACAGAGGGCTAATTTTAAACACTTAGTAAAAAAAGGTAAATTCTAACTAACAAAAAAAAGATTTAATGAAGGTTATTATATAAAACAACTCGAACCAGAACACTATCATTTCCTTCATTCAATATTTTCATAATTTTACAATTTAATAAATTTAACTTTAAAGCGAGGTTTTAAAAAGTTTCTCGAAGCTACACAATGAGAAAATAAAACCCATTCTATTTAAAGAAGTGGCTCCTCCTTTTGTGTTACTTCCTTTCAAAAGTACATACATTATATGATTTTTTATTTAAAAAGACTCCGGAATGAGGGAACTCGCTGAAAGCGTAATTATCAAGCATAGCTGCTCCAGCAAACTTGTTTTGCTCCAGAACGGTCTATAATTGAAAAAGTTTCACTTCAAAATAACAGGAACAAGAGAAAAGGATCAACTATTACTTTTAACTGGATGTAATGACTTGAATGTTATTTTAGTTTTAAGTGTTTATTATTTATTATTTATTCTTTATTGCATGAAAATAAAAAACATACAAAAGGCGGACTTAATGCCCGTAGGCATTCTCTACCAGTCAACCGGAAAGAAAGTGACAAAATGCTGTGGCGGCAATAAAAATAAGAATAACAGTTTTTTTTTAAAGAAACCGTATTAGTTAAATAAACACATAATAAAGCTAAATTATACATACAATCTTATAAATAAATAATACATATATACTGATACGATAATATACATACATATACTTATACATACATGCAATACAATACTTAACATACCATGACATGTGTCAGAGATGACGAGACTAATGTACGTCAGAATTTAAATAATGCTCTCGCACCAACCGCTTAAATACGAACTTGCTGGGGGCACTGCGAATTTTCAGGGGCAAAGCGTTCCAGAGGCGAACTGCCGAAAGGGAGAAGGAATGGGAGACGAAGTCAGAAGAATGGGAAGGAGTTTTTAGAAGAAGATTCGAACTGGAGCGAAGATCACGCTGATGGGAGTCGCCCAGAAACTGAAACCTGACTTTCAGGTATTCTGGGGTAAGTGGATCGAAAAGAAGGTTGAAGAGAAAACACATAACTCTAAGGTTCCTACGCTCACGGATAGGAAGCCATTTGAGTTTCTGTCGGTAGTGAGAGATATGGTCGTATTTACGTAACCCATATATGAAGCGGATACAGTTGTTGAGAAGACGATCCAACTTACTGAGAAGATTCTCGTTAAGATCAGTGCTGCAAATATCAGCGTAATCGATTATGGGAAGGACTAGAGCCTGTATTAACGCAATCTTAGTGCTCGAAGGGAGAAAAAACTTAAACCTATACATAGATCTAAGGGCGTTGGTTACCTTCAAGGAAACGTCATCAATATAAGCTGTCCAGGAGAGACACGAGTCAATTGTTAAGACCAGGTCTTTGACTTGATGCGAGTAGGGTATTACATCACTATTATATTTTAAAGGAGTAACATCGTTCAAGTTAAGACTTGCTATTCGCCGTGAACTGCTAACAATGATAGCCTGGCATTTACCTGAGTTCACGGAGATACCGTAGTTGGACGACCATTTGGAAATCCATTCAAGATCACGGTTGAGTAACGCAACTGCATCATTCAAACAGTGAGCATAGTGTTGTGCGTAAATTTGTAAGTGGTCGGCATACAAATGGAAAGAAGAAGTTAAATGGACAGTAAGAGAATTTATAAATAATGAGAAGAGAAGAGGAGAGAGAATACCGCCTTGCGGTACACCAGCCTCCAAGTCACACCACTCGGACAATGTCTGATCAACACGGACGGCTTGCTGGCGTCCGCGAAGGTAAGAGGAAAACCATGATAAAACAGTAGATGAAAGGCTTAATTGGGAGAGCATGGTGAGAAGTAACTCGTGGTCAACTGCGTTAAAAGCGTTAGAGAAATCTATCAAAACTAGCACAGTCAGTCGCAAGGCCTCACACCCGTCTCTCACGTCTTCTAATACTTTAGTGAGTGCTGAAGTGGTACTGTGACCAGGTCTAAAGCCAGACTGGAAGGGGCTGAGGAGATTATTGGATAGGACAAAGGATGAGAACTGTTTGTGTACAGCAGCTTCAAGGATCTTGGAGAGGAAGGGAAGGATTGAAATAGGTCTGTACTGGTTTAAGGAATTAGGGCTTTGGGTTTTAGGTAAAGGGATAACGATAGCTTTACGCCACGGGGTTTGAAAAGTTCCTGAGGAAAGGGAGTGATTGATGATGAAAGTTAAAACGGGAATTAAGCAGTCAAGCAAGAGGGTTATCATAAGTCTACTTACATCATCACAGCCAACAGCATTAGACTTGATGGAATGGACAATCTTGCGGACCTCATCCTCAGATAAAGGTGTAAAAGAGAATTCAGGTGCAGAACATGAAGTCGCAGCAGAGATGTTGGAAAGAGTAGCAAGTCTAACGTTGCTTGCGAGGGGGTTGACGAATGAAAAATGTTTGTTCAGTTCACTTGAAGTGAAAGAGGGCTTGTGTGGAACACGAGATTTTCCAATCCCAAGCGTGCGCAAAAACTTCCAAATATTGGCAGGAGTAGATTCATGGACGTTATTGTGTATGTATCGGCGTTTGGCCCTTCGAACCATCTGGGCCCCAAGTCTGCTAATTTACAAATGGTTCAATTGAATCTTAATTGGATCTCAATAGCGGTTTTTGACATTTTTGGTATTCTGCTACTAACTTAAGACCAATGGTATACGACTGAACTGCCATTGAACTGCCATCGGAATATTTGCTAGTCTGCTCTTCAATCGTATTACAATCGTATTCTACTCTCATTTGACATTTGTTTGACAGTACTCTCAATGGGGTATGTATCATAATAACTAAGGTCATTACGACTATGGTCGAAATAGCTACGATCGATTCACATATTTTCGTAATGTCTATTGAACGACTCAACTACTGTTAATTTCACCTACGGTTGATTGAACTACAGTTGATTCAACTAACGGACGATTGGCCTAATGTTCATTTCATCTACTGGTTGTTTCGACTATGAACGACTCGCCTACAACAAGCTTATGAATTGGAAAGTTCATTAAATGGATTTGGGCGCGTTGGATTGTTTTTTTGGTTAAGGTGTCGCAAACATAAAATTTTTGACTGTTTTAGTATGAAGCGGGGATTTTCAAGAATGAATTTTATAAAAATGCAAATATCTCGAAGACGGTGCGTCATAGCTGAAATCTAACAAAATTTTCGATCCCCTACGGTACCCCGGAGATACCTAGGAGGCATCCGATGGACATATAAAAATTTTATTTTTTATTTTTTTGCTCAAAAAAATTTTTGTTATTTCAAAACTTTTATATCTTTTGGGAAAAACAAAAGGGGGGACAGGGGGCGAAGCCCCCCGCCAAGGGGGCTCGGGGGTCGAAGCCCCCTGCCACCCACCAAAATGTAACAGACGTTTTAGGTTAGGTTAGGTTAGGTTAGGTTAGGAACTGTTAGAACAGTGACGAAAATGCCAGAATCGACTTTATACACCCCCCCTACCCCCTACTTCAGTTTAATAGGAAATGGGAATATGTATATAGTCGTTTCTGGCGCTTTGCCGGCCGCTGCCGCGGCACGCTCGCTTCGCTCGCTCGGCTCGCGCGGTATGTTCATGTAAAACTAACATGCTCGTCGCTTCGCTCCTCGCACCTAACAGCAATACAGTCACGACCAATAATATGTATACAACATAGGACTATATCATGTTACAATATTGAATGACTTCTGTGACACTGATCGTTTTCTTTTGGAACGCTACAGTGTGACAAAGTTCTATGTTGTATTGTGTACATAATATTATTGCTCGTGTCTGTACATGAGTCACTATTTTTAAAGTTAATAAACCGTTATTTTAAAAATTAGTTATTTTAAAAATAGGTGTAACGACCAATAGTTATTTTGAACAGTAGGTCTTTTGACCGTAGTTATTTCGACCATAGTCGAAACGACCGTAGTTATTATGATACATATCCGAAGGTAACTATCCGACTGAGACTCCATTACGATTCAATTACGATTCAATTGCGATTCTATTGAGCTGACGTACAAGTTTTTATAGAATACCCAATTTGTTTTAATCGTAATGGAATCGTAATTGAGTCTCAATTGAATATCAATAGAATCTTATTTAAATTAAAATTAGCAGACTTGGGGCCCGGGCTGCACTTGTTTCGGGCAGATTTGAAAGATTCCCAAAAGTCGTCAGTACGGTGCTTTTTATAAGTACGGAAAGCTCGGTCGCGCCTTGTCATTGCCATACGCACGGCAGGAGTTATCCACGGCGCAGGGGGCCGTTTGACATTAACATTCTTGAGCGGCGCATGTGTGTCATACAGCAAGAGAACAGCAGAGTTGAAATGGTCAACCATTTCGTCAATCGAAGTGGAGTTAAGAATGGGAGACCAGTCGACGGAACACGCATTTGATGTTAATTTTTCCACGTCCAGTCTAGCAAAGTTGCGCATACAGACTATAGATGGCTTTGGCTTGGGAGGTTTTACCTTATAAGCTAAGAATAAAAGGTCATGTTTAGAGAAGCAGGGAGCAGGCACTTGGCCATGTTTAAGAACGAGATCAGGAGAAGAAGTAAGAATATGGTCAATCCAAGAATCATCAGTGTAGAGATTGTGGTGAGTGGGACCAAGAGGTAGAAGGGAAAGATCAGCTGAAGTTACAAGTTAACTGATTGCAAATGTGATCTGATAATATTTTAGTGAGATAAGTACCTCTATAAAGGGCAGGATCTTCCAAAACTCTGTCTTTGTCTTTTTCTTTATGTGTGAAGAGTAATGAAAATAACCTCATATTTTCATTTCTTCAATGTTTTTGTTGTTATTTTGAGCATGAATTCACTTATAAATAAAACACTTTCACGGATTTTTTTTCACGCAATTTATTCAACAACTTGGTTAAATTTTAGTTGTTTTTTGTTTATATGGACAGTTCGCGCAGAAATCTAAGATGTGTTTATATGAATTCACTTTTTGAAAAACTAACCTGAGAATAATCTTCTATTTATGTATTATTTATGTATTAGATACGATATCTTAATATCTCATATTATTCGTGAATATGAGATTAAAAATCTATGTAAGTAACCTACTTATATTATTCCAAAAAATATATGTAAAAAAACTTTGTTTTTTATTTTATAGTCGAGTGAAGATACGAATATCGTGTTTTAACTACAAAATAATAAAGATCGTTTATGAAACTTCAACATATATTTTATCTGCTCAAAATAAAGAATATTTTGATTGTTTACTTTTGAATCAAAAATAGGTTGATTTCAATAATTTCGAAGATCCTGCCCATATAACATCTCGCAGTTTTGTATGGGAGCCCTAAAACTAGGCGGCGTGCCATGCTAATAGAAACCTTATTTCCTGTTAAATACCGCGTTGCAGATTATTACAATACGTTGCGAATTCGCAGTTGTGTGTGAGAGCCCCTTCAACATAAATTTATTAAGGCGATGCTGCTGGCAGCCCATGAAAATGTTCAATTGAAAAACCCTGCGTACGTAATGATTAGGAGACGGGAATGTTCCTTCCGAAGTTTTAATAGATTTTAAATTCGTAAAACTTTTTTTCTATTGATGAAGACTTGTAATTGACTTTCTGTTAATATGTAGGTAAGTTACTTAAACCTACTCCTGTAATAATAATAAACTTAAATTGCTCTGATTCGTGAAGGATCTACGTGTAGCTTGTCAGAATCACATGCAAACTCAATCAGAAGCCAGATAAAATGTTGTACGTTCTATAAACTTCGATCAACAATAACACCTAGTTCTAGATACAAACTTGGAGTGACAGATATGTCCAAGCCTCATAAGCCCACTTGAGAGTATAATTATAAGTATATTATTTTGACAGTGTCAATAGTACTAAGGTATTTCAAACTTTACATTTTTAATGTAAGATCGTAACATTCGTAACCTTTTTTCTCTGTTAAAAAAAGTCAGTCTGTCCATATAATGTTTTTATTTAGTTCGTGAGCCTTCATCTGGTACTATTGTTGATCGAAGTCTATAAAGGCAAATCATTATTACTGAACCGACTGTAATTTGCTAATACGTTAAATTATTATCCTGAAAAATAACTTATCACCTATTGTAACTTAACTACACTGGCCAATATGAAAAAATAATGTTATTGACAGTGAACTATTAATTAATCCGCAATTTTAGTTAACCCGCCCCGCGCGTCGCAACGCTGCGTGATGCCATGCGGCGTGGGTCAGTTTTTATACGTATAGTATGGGACTGATTATATTAACACTGACCCGGGTCACGACACACGGGTAGGGGCTAAGTATATTTAACTAAGTATACGTTAAAACCACGTATTCAAAGGCTGATATACCAGATTTCACATTCACAGTAACCAGAACAAAGTTCTATTGAGTTAAGAAAATTCATTCAAATCAAATCTCGCAAATTCTGCCGAAACATTGATTGCGTAAACCTTTGTGTTTGTTGCTCAGGAGAAGAGAAAAAATCTCCTATTCCAGATTTGTACTCATAAAAGATATCACAGCGTTCAATCTCGACATCGCTCTATCTTTCTGTAGGGTACAAATTATTTTTCTTTGAAACGCGCTTCCTTATTGTTAACAAAAACTCCTTGCAACTTCACAAGCGGGGGTTCCGTGTTATGAATAAATTAGAAAAGTTCGCATTCAGTTTGGGGCCAGGAAATGCACGTTTCTCTTAAACTTGCAACGTTGTTTTATAAAAAAGTATTAGTTGTAAGCATGCTTAATTTGATTATAGTAAAAATATTTATCAATAGTTAACAGTCAACTGTTTACAATTATATAAGTTGACGTACCGAAGCACATCCATTGATCGAGCAGGTATTTAATTACTTGCGACTTAGTTATGGAATAAAATACTAAACCAATTAGATTCTGCAAAATGATACACGTGTGAACAGCAATCATGTTTTGTGCTATTGTGCTAAAATTATTACTTTTAGTGATCAAACATTATAATAAACTATGGGCCCTTTTGCATCGATACAAACGTATGTTTGACAGCCGCGCGATTACATCGCTGCTTTTAATAAGGCGAGTGGACGTTTTTGCCTGATTTGATAATGAATAGCGTTTGCTTTGATGGTGCATTGCTGCAAAGAGTCGTAAAGTAAATACATACATACTCTCAAAAAACATAACCCTCCTTCTGTCAAGTCTGTTAAAAGGCCCTAACATCGACTGCACATTTGCACAACCGCTATTTTCGTGGCTCCCGCATAGCGCGCGACTCCACCGCCTTATCGCGCACTGTAATGGTTATATCGCCTACAAGTTCGTCCGACTGTACTTTTGACGGCCATTTTGGCCAAACCCGAATTTAGGCCGAAACTTTTGACGTTGCGTCAAAAGGAGTTCCGTATTACTTCGCTAATTGTCACTTGTTTGCGGAATTTTGGGTGTTTTGAACGTTATTTTGAGTTCTGAGTAATTAGGAATGGATTGATATGGAATTGGTTATAAAGTTGCTGTGTTATAATCAAAAATAGCTTTTACACTTACAGGAAATTCGGAATCTTCGTATTGAGTTTGGGAGATTTGCTTCTAACATTATTACGAATAAATTTGAGAACATGAATAATTATTCGTAGATAAATTTTCCAACTTCAATGATGATTAAATAGAATGGTTTTTATTGCAACTTATTTATCAAAAACTATTTTAAACGTAAAAGAAAAAATATTTTGATGTTTACCACAAAAATGGCTTTTTGATAATAATAACTTCTATACCCCATGTTGATATTGGTTTCAAACTTTCAATACGAGTAGTTAAACCATTTTGAATGTCGAGTAAAAACTAAGAATACTTCCTTTGTTGAAAGCTAATAGGTACTATTTCCGGGAAATTAACTTGCAATTACATAAACAAAGGGCCGCTTTTCATAGTTCTATTTAGATACTTTATAACATAATCAATGCTTACGTGAAGTAAAATTGACTGTAATAAAGTGAGCTACCAACTTAAGTGAACATTAAGTGACTTAAGTACTGGGTACTACACTTATGCCCGAATACTCGTACGCTACTTATCTTTGGGAGCGTCTCACACTTAGCCCTGTCACTTTAAATGTCAAACGTATGAAAGAGATGCCATGATGTTTGAGACGCTCCCAAAGATGATTTGCGTACGAAAATTCGGGCGTTAGGAGTATAGAAGGAACTAGGGATGTACTTAATGGCTGGCTAGTGATTTCACACAAAACAAAAAAGTGACAATATTTTCAAATATTTTCAAAAAAAAACAATACGTACAGTTTTAGTTCTTTACGCATTTAAACAACATACCGAAAATTCATTGATGTATGTTAAGGTGACGACCGATCTGGCGCAGGGGTAGGCTACCCACCTTCTGCGCCAGAGGTCTCGGGTTCGATTCCCGAACAAGACAAATATTTGTGTGCATGAACGTGTCTATTTGTCTTGGTCTGGGTGTTTACTATGTATTTTAAGTATGTATTTACAAACAAAAAGTATTTAAGTATATATTTATCCGTTATCAAGTTTTCCATGATACAGTTTCATAATGAAATGAACATGGGCTTAGATAATTGGTGTGATTGTAAGAAGTTATTTATTATTTATTATTATTTATTATAAGGTTTAGAGGGTGGAAAACGTTATCGCCGTTTGTATGGAGACCGTTTGCTACACAGTCCTCTTAAGGAGAGTTGGTTTCTTTCGCTCAGGCCCAATGCGGATTGGTGGGTATTAACGACTGCAAACGCAGCTGGGACCAACAGCTTAAAGTGCCTTCCAAAACACGGAGGAACTCGAGATAATAAATATTTGGTCATCCACCTCATGAGCGACCATTGCGTAAGTTGCTTAACTTCAACGACTGCGGCCGAGCAAGTTTACTACTACGCCACAGGCTTTCATTTGGGGAGAATCTCTCTGGAGGATCTAATTTTTGTAATATTTACAACTAATCAATCAAGTAGGTAAGTACTATTGCAGTCAAAAAAAGTATTCAGTGTTCATAATTATTACTGTATTTATGACGAAACGTTTAGTAGATGTCGTCGTAGGTAATGTGATAATTGCCATTGTCTATTATTTAATGACGTGTGCTGCTGACCTATTTCCTTAACTATTACAATAGTAAATTATATGCCTATCATTCAATTAGTGTCCGTTCATTCAAAACGCCGCTGTTGTCTAGCGGCAGTCTAGCGGTACATTCCACCAGCATCAGACCCCCAAGTCTCGGGTTTGAATCCCAGTGGAGGACATAATTCTATTTGGATTGGTAGGTAGGCAGGCTAGCTTTCACCATCTTATCTAATTTTGCCGGCATAACAACGATGTTTTCAGCTTTGTTGTGTTCCGATAGTCAAGAGATAAGTTAGCCAGTTCCTCGGTAGTTGATAGTTCCGCTTTCACTTTTAGCCTTATCGTCACATAACATCAAGTATGATGAAAGCTACACGCTATCCTGTAGAGGATAAAAAAATACTGCTAACCCGCGGATTCTCAGCGGACTCACTGCTTCTTAGCCAAGTTTGACGCTGTAATAGAGTTGGGATACTGATTCAAATAATATATTATGAACTATGCTGTTATGGAGTGAAATCGATGCCCAGCCAATCAGGTGTCAGATTACGAAGACCCTCGTCGAAGACACCGACTTAGAGCGCTTATAACAACGACTTGGTTGTCTGCATAACCAACTTTGTTACTTAGTTATACCAACACGGAAATTTTGCCGGTACTTAGATAATATCATGGTATAAGATAATAATTGATAGTATTTTCTAATTTATTCCAGCAGCAAAGTAGAAAAATACAGTAATAAAACGTATACTTAAGATTTTTATGCTTTCCGTATGAATGTCTGTCCGTTTATTAATAAATTGGTAAAGAAGTAGTGATTTAGAAACTTTTAATGGAAGTTTTACTGTAAATAAATTGCATCCTTGTGCTTATACCCTAGGATACAATAAAACAAACTGGTTTCCGAAGCCTTAGGTTCCAGCCTTAGGGCCCTAGGCCCACGTTTTAACCACCGATTTCAGACCCAGAGGTCCCGGGTTCGATTCCCAGTGGGGGTACATATTGTATTCGGTTTGGTTGGTGGTAGGACTTGTTCGTAGTCCGCCTGGCTAGCTACCACCATCTTATCTAAGTCTGACGCCATAACAATGATGTTTTCAGCATTATTGTGTTCCGGCAGTTAGAGATAAGATAGCCAGTTCCTCAGTGATTGAGGATTCCGGGAGTAGTGCGCTTCCACCTTCAGCCTTATCACCACTTAACATCAGGTGTGATGAAGGCTAAGCGCTACACCGTTGTGAATAAAAAAAAAAAATCTGTGGTCTTGACAGCTGAAATTTGGGTTCATCAGGTGGTCGATTAAATTGGTTTATACTTTAAATAATGATTGTGCTTCAACGATGAAGTCAAAAGCGAAAACTGAATATAAAATTAAGCTCATTCACACGGGATCTCGTTAAAACACGTAACGTCATTCATGAATCACGTTAACATTTTAAATATTAATTTCATTATTCAGACATCAATCTTTGATGAATCTCGCAGCGTCTCAGGCATTAAAAATTTACGATTAAATTTTTTACGACAATACGTGTTTTAAGACGTTATCGTATTTTTTCTCGATTCGTGATGCGTATGAAAACGGGCTTTTAAAAAGCATAACAGCCGTCGTGTGTTCTCATGCACATTGCACACGACGACGTTTACGAATCGCCATTTTTCATCATTCGCGATTTCAAATAAATATTTACGCAAATACAAATAAATAATCATTGTATAATCAAACATTAATACTGCCTCTCTATTGTTTTCACTTTAATATAATTTCAAACTAAGTGTTATTCAATAGCCGTCCCTAAATGAATTACTAGTGTCTCATCTTTCCTAATTTATATGGTGATAAAATTGTTTTATTATACAAAATCAATTGAGAAGCGGCTATAATTGTTACCGCTTACTCGGCAACGATAAATCTAGGAGAGATCGTGTTTAGAATTAAACAATACGAGTACCTACCAAACCTGAATTATGGAGCTGGCAACCCTCCGTCCCTTTGTACTGTGCACTGTAAACTTGGATGGGACTATTCGAAAATGAATAAGCAAACAATTTGTTTAGTTGTACCCAATGTTAACCATGTACCTACCTACACTAAATCAATTTTGAAGGTTTGGTGCTCTGTCAATTTATACATTTATTTGAGGATCCTAAAATGGTTACTATGTCAACCAAGTACTAAATGTAGGGTTCGTTTTGGTTTTCGGCTTCAATTTAGCTGTGAACATTAATTGATGCAACCTTTTTTGTTTCATTTATTTGAATCGCATAACTATTGTATTTCATCTCTTATGCTTAAAAACAGGATATAATTAATGAATATACGAGTAAGTATACAATCAAATGGGCAAACAGTAAAAAAATATAAAAAAACATTATTATACAGACAGAGTCGCGACATACCTAAAATGGACCAAAGAGCTTGTTTATTTTTATTTGCACTTATTGTATAATACTATCCTTTCCGTCTTGTGTTTCTGAATTAGATTTCGAAGACTTTGGTTTGAAATTTCTGCCGCCTCTCTTGGCTGTTTTATTTTACAATATTGGGGAGAGTTGCCGTACATTATTATTTTTCAAGTAGGTATTTTTTACGATACTATACATTGAGTCTGTTAGTTGAGATAGGTCTTTGTATGGATGACAAATACAGTGATTTTCAAAAGGCTGTAGATTTTCTCTTTGTTAAAACATAAAGTCTCGAAAACCTTTATGGAGATGTTTATAAAACTAAAGGTACACATTAGTTTTTTATACAGATTACAGTGCGCTGGTATAGTAGTTACATAAAAATAAAAAAAGTGAAATTATGTTTATTCAATCACAGTTATAAACAAGGCTTTTCTTGCGATATTGGCATATTTAATGAGCCTATATAACTACTACTCCAGACTATATTAAACTCTACCTTTGTGCCAAATTTTAATCAAATCCGTTTAGTAGTTTTTGTATCAAAGAGTTACAAACATCCATCCAACCTCACAAACTTTCGCATTTATAATATTAATAGGATTTAATTAATATGAATTATAAACATGATATGTATTTGACTATCACTAATTTCATCTTTAGCGATTGTCAAATACCTGGAAAGGTATTTCTTTCGCGTGTGAGGGTAGTAATATCTTCACATTGATGAAATTAACACTGGCTATATACAGCGCGAAAGAAGTATTGGATAAATTCGACGCTTCTCGTAACGACTCCGTAGCTCAGAGGTTAGAGCAGTCGCCCGGATAGCGAAAGGTTGTGGGTTCGAGTCCCATCGGAGCTGGTTGTGAGACAGGTCGTTTTTTTTTTTTTAATAAATTGGCATTATGAATGCAAAAAATAAAAATTTAAATAACATGCTTCTAAAGTTTGTAAAGTATATTCTGGCTAAAAATCGCAAACGCTATAAAAATAAATACACCCAAAGCGACCAGCACGGTTGGGTGCGATAAAATACCCAGGGCTTAAGGGTCTCCATCCGGCCTGCTCATCAATCACTGTTCCTCGAGTATACAAACTGGGGTAGTATATGTCACAGAGATAGATGTAGAGCGGTTTATAGACTTTTGGGAACCTACAGCTGAGTATGAGGTTAATAACTAAAATTATCATTTTATTAATTGAAAGGCTTAAGGAGATACTAACTAAAGATACGAACTTCGAACTAACGAACATATTTAAAGGTAATTTTGTGATTAGAAAGAATATTTTGAAATAACATTTTATGCAAAGTGATCTGTGAAAAAGCCTAAACAGGACTCAATAGGTAACAAAGCTGTTCTTTAAATTAGTGCCAAAAGATGTCTAGCGGTTTATAGACTTTTGGGAACCTCCAGCTGAGTATGAGGTTAATAACAAAAATTATTATTTTACTCATTGTTATAAGGCTTATAAGGAGATACTATAACTAAAGATAGAAAATCTAAATTAACGAACATATTTTAGGGCAATTTGGTAATTTATAAAGAGTATTTCGAAAAAAAAAAAACATTTTATGCAAAGTGATCTATGAAAGAGCATGAACAGAACGCAATAAGCAACAAAGCTTCTCATGTGTGCATTGTTTTGGCGAACATCCCAGATCAGGGTGCCTACCATGAACTGATCTGCTTCGCTTATTCGTACCACGACAGCTTATTTGCGATCGAGATTCTATTGCGTCAATGACAAGCGATTCAGCAACATTACAGTCGCTTAGCTGTCATGAACTCTTATTTGACTTATAACTCGGCCGAGCTAACATGACACCTGCAGGTTATACCCGTCCCTCTCACTCTCCGGGCATGACTGAATCGAGTGAAAGAGACGGGTAGAAGAAATAAGTACACAAATCGTTCGTTAATTGACATTCAGCAATTCATTTGCGATTCAGTTTTTAGAATGTAATGGTACGAAATAAAGCAATTCATTTTAGGAAGCTATTCTGGAACGCACCAGTTTTGGATCGCTTTCTTAAAGTTGATCGTAGGCACCCAGTACTTTCATTTTTTTTATAACTTATTGTGAAAGTAATCTGTTTATGCGCCTTTTATAATTCATTAGACGCGGCGCATAAACAGAAAAAGCTGTTTGATAAATTAGTGCTAAACTAAGTAAAACCAGTATTAAAAGACAAAAATTATGAAGGTTAAGGACTAGTAAACAAAATACCATGCATCACAGCAAAGCGCAGATTTTGAGAAGAAAACAACTACGACAATGCGCGATATATTTTACTTCCTAAGCCTGGAAACTGCCTTAACTCGCCACAGAAACATTTGCAATTGCCAGGATTGAGGGCAGACTGCGCTAGAGATGCCCAGGGTGGAAGAATTCATCGTGTTCGATGATCCCGGACTTAATAGAAGCTTTGTTCGATAGGTACTGTTTTCAGTATAGATGCTTCTTTCATGAAAGCAGCGCTTCTTTCAGTCGTATAAGGAACTGTGCCCCTAGCATGAAGGACTAAAGTTAATGGTTATCGATTAATATACTATTACCGTCTATATTACCTGACGACCGATTTGGCGCAGGGGTAGGCTACCCACCTTCTGCGCCAGTGGTCTCGGGTTCGATTCCCGAACAAGACAAATATTTGTGTGCATGAACATGTCTATTTGTCTTGGTTTGGGTGTAAACTATGTATTTAAGTAACAAAAAGTATTTAAGTATATATGTATCCGTTATCAAATTTTCTATGATACAGTTTCTTAATGAAATTAACATGGGCTTAGATAATTGGTGTAAATGTAAGAAGTTATTTATTATTTATTGAATTTCAGTAGACTTAGGAGAAAAACTATCGTTGTAGGAACCGTTATCGTATATTTTGTATGAAAACCAGAGCAAAGCCTTTTTTGGTCGTATCATCGTCTTATCAGCCGAACGAAGCCCAGTGCTGGGCATAGGCCTCCCCCAAGGATCTCCACAACTATCGGTCCTGCGCTGCCCGCATATATTTGGTCGTATGTAACTGAAATTCAATTCATATTTGACAGCGACACTTTGACAGCTTTTGAAGGGCGCTATAGTTTACTATAAGATTACCATAACGTCAGTTTTCGTGCTAAGGCTACAGTTGTCTAACCGCCGGTTTCTGAAACGCCAATCAAAATTAAAATTAGCTAACAGACTGTCACAATTAATTCTCAATTAAAAGCACCTTGGGTTTCTGAAACGAAAATTATCTCGATAAGTCTGCGCGCGGTCAAAATCGAATACTAATCTTTTCCATAAGCATAGAACAATAAAATGAACTGTAACTAGCGCCAAGAACGCCCCGGCACTGACATACTGTTAAGAGACTGTTGACAGTCTGTCACATTTTTCTTTCAGAAACCCAAACTACAATTAATTGGAGATTAATTGGGAATTAGGTAAATTGGCGTTTCGGAAACCGGCCGTAAGAGTTTTATGATGTAAGACCGGGATTGCTCTCGCATTTATAATATTAGCATGGATACTAATCGGCCACTGTCATAACGAGTAATTTTGTTACTTTGGTAGCGGTAAACCTCTCCACTATCCAACAACCTATCACTCTTCCTTTGTTCGCAAAA
This sequence comes from Crambus lathoniellus, assembly GCA_949710035.1. NCBI lineage: Eukaryota > Metazoa > Arthropoda > Insecta > Lepidoptera > Crambidae > Crambus > Crambus lathoniellus. The sequence continues at coordinate 17,846,691 of OX453315.1, forward strand.
TGGAATAGACATTTACGTGTTTCCATACATCTGAATGCCGTATCATCTCTTCATATTAGCGTCTAATCATCTCTCCAAACATTTGCGTGTGTGATAACCGTGTTTGCTATTACCATTATTATCAATTTCGACTGATTAGTATTGTCCATGTTCATTACATTGGGCTTTGAACGTCGCAGTGCAGATTTGGACAGTATGTGGGCCGCCATTGTAATTTGGCTCTACGCTGCTATAACTTTAATGTGACTACGTTTCAATAAATCCTGTGACATACATCCTGTGATGATTGAGGAGCCGGTGGTGCAGTGGTTAGTGCGCTCGGCCTGCGATCATTGAAGATAAGCAACTTTTGCAATGGTGAATCTCGGGATGTGTGACCAAAATTTATTTTGGTGCTTCGGAAGGCACGTTGAGTCTTTAGTCCCGGCTGCGTTGGCATTTGCATAGGGCCCGCGTGGTGGATGGGTCATGGCCCATTATTTATCCATCCATAAAGAAGTTCTGTGCCCTAGCAGTGGGGTCTAATAATGGCTGTGATATTCAAGGTTCAAAATATATCATCTAATAATAATAAGATCACCAATACCTACGGTGGGTATATTAAAAGATTCACCCTACTTACACGGAAATTCAAGTGTTTTTTTTATTGTTTGTTTAGTGAAACTGAAGTAGGTAATGATTACGCTTGTAATTAAATCTAAAATTACACTATACATCAACTAGCGCTGCAGTCAGTTAAGATTTAATTATTTAATAAAAGTAACAAAAAACAAGAACCAATTAGTACAATAAAAATGATTTGTGTGACAATTGTTTCTAATAAGTAGGTACTTCATTCTCAGAATAAAATTCACAAGGATTAGAGATAGAGCTAATCAGAATCAGAATCTTATGAATTTCATGTAAATGTAAGACTTCATGATTTATCATTTATCAAATAGCATGCTTCTAAGTAATAAGTTTACAACTCCCCTTGTTAATGTGACTCAGGATTGTTTATTTACTTTCCTTTTACGAAGTATTGTCTAAGATAATTGTTTTTGCATGCAAAATAGAAAATTGTTATGACTTTCATGGAAGTATTCCAAAAACTTATTAAGCAGCAAAAATCCAATCTATTACAAATAAATAAAATTAGAGTGTTGTTTGTAATATTAAAATAACCGCTTTTCACTATATGCATATATGATTATATATACGGTGCATATACCAAAATAACATTATTTTCAATTTTTGTCTGTCTGTCTGTCTGTCTGTTTGTTCCGGCTAATCTCTGAAACGGCTGGACCGATTTTGACGGGACTTTCACTGGCAGGTAGCTGATGTAACAAGGAGTAACTAAGGTTACTTTTTATCCCGATATTCCTACGGGAACGAGAACCACGCGGGTGAAACAGCGGGCGGCCGCTAGTCCTACTCCTACTAATATTATAAATGTGAAAGTTTGGATGTTTGGATGTTTAGATGTTTGGATATTTGTTACTCAATCACGCCAAAACGGCTGAACGGATTTGGCTGATATTTGGGACATAGATACTTTGTAGTCTGAAGAGGAACATAGACTACTTTTTATCCCGGAAAAATATCACATTCCCGCGGGATAACGTCGTGTAGTCCACGCAGGCGAAGCCGCGGGCGGAAAGCTAGTTTAAAATAAAACGAATTAACGAAACACATATGTTATAGGAAATAGGTAAGATCGTGACGCACGCATAAACGCAAAAGTCATTCTACAAACCGAAAATCCTTACCCAAAATGGGAAACCGCTCGCAACATGACCAATTACAATCCAATGGGAGATTAGATTAATCAAGCAAAAACACCCCTTAACGGTCTGCGAGACAAAGCTTGAAAGGATTAAAACCGCCCAGCCGTTTTATTGTTTTCGAATATCCCTGGGACCACAGGCTGAGTTTACCGTTAGGGTAGTCCAAGTGATTTATCTAAATCCCGTATTTGATACAAATGCTTATTGGATTGCAGATTTCAACTAATTGTTATAATCGACGATCATCATTCTTCAGATTATAGGGGTCAAAGCTTTATATTGAAATGTCGGTTCAGTTGAGACTAATACTGTTTTACTTTCAGCACAGATTTTCAATTAAAACTATCAATTAAATCAATTATCAATAGTAGTTATGTAGATAATAAACTATTATACCTAGCCTTTCAGTTAAACTCTTATACAAGTATTTTGTTTGTATACCTAGTAGAGAATCAATTATGATGATCGATATATATTCGTATGTATAGTAACTAGCGCTCCGCCCGCGACTTCGTCGTCGTTTCATACAAGCTCTGAACCCATTTTTACCCTCCTTTTTACCCACTAAGGCGGGCAATTTCCAAAAATCCTTTCTTAGCCCTCCCCTACATCCCCCGGAGAATATACTTGTCAAGTATCAGCTTCTTGCGCCCAGTAGTATCGGCTGTGCGTTATATGTCAGATTAAAAAATAACTTTATGAATTTAAAATGCAGTTATGTGAGGTATTAGAAAAATTGTAATACAACTTGTTTTCTGAAACCATTGTTCAATCTAAGAAATGTCTAATACAAGAAACTACACTGTAAAGTTTCTAAGCCCTGACCTAAAAGTGGTTCCAGAAACATTTTAGAAAATACAAAATAATCTTAAACATAAATAGCACCTTACACGCATATCTCCACTGCCCACATCCACCCCAAGTGTCCAGGCCCAAGCCTAAAATATGCCACATGCATTTTTAAGTATTTATAACGGTTGAGCGACGATTATCCCGAAAGCGCGCGCAATATGTCCAGGAACTATCGGGCGAGATAAAAAATTATCGCTTGAGCCCCGGACGGCAGACCATAAACTTGACCCGGTGCGGAAATTGGACTAGATCATAGGCTGAAGCGGTTAGGGACCGTAAAATTATTTCAGATTATGTTTTATTCTATATACTTCCGCCTGCGGCTTCACTCGCATATACAACGTTATCCCGCAAAAATGTGATATTCTTCCCGAATAAAAAGTAGCCTATGTTACTCTCCAGCTACCAAACTATCCCCTTACCAAAAATCGCGTCGATCTCGTTAATCGACTCGTCGATCACGTTTCAACGTGAAAAATGGACAAACAAACAAACACATTTATAATATTTGTACCTATGTATTTTTATTTATTTGGATATATATTAGAATCAAAAACAAAATTTTATTTACTACATACAATAACAATACAAAAAAAGCGAAGAAGTTATACTAAAAAATAATTTTAATCGGAAGTAACTGTTACAACTCAAGTATCTACTAGTAATGAATCTTATAAAAGCTAAATTCGTGTAGTACAGTAACGTAATAGTGCAAGCTGTGTTCCTGTCTTTGTATCTGCATAATATTTGCATTTGGATGTACCAACCCGTACACGTTTTACCATCTGTTTTGGGGACCACTAGATATTTTGGTTGAATCTTTTATTATGGGCTCACCATGCAATTATAAAAAATAACTACTCACAACTAACTCAAAGATTTTTTTAAAATATTATATTAGAAATTTATTTTACATTATTACAAGCAAGATTCAATCAAAATATGTAGTCATGGGAAAATATTTGTTTGTTTGAATGCCCCAATCTCTTTTCTAAATCATCATTATTCAAAATAAGCAGATACATTTATGAATTACTAGCGGCCGCCCGCGGTTCCACCCGCGTGGTTCCCGTTCCCGTGGGAATATCGGGATAAAAACTACATATAAACCTTCCTCTTGAATCACTCTATCTATTAAAAAAAACGCATCATAATCGGTTGCGTAGTTTCAAAGATTTAAGCATACAAAGGGACATAGGGACAGAGAAAGCGACTTTGTTTTTATACTATGTAGTGAAGTAAGAAAAAATCGCTTTCACTCATACCTCTATAGCGCGTCTACTTTTCGCAGTCTCATTAGTTATTAATGAAAGGGGTTGAAGCACCTTAGTGGCGAGGTAATGGGGAACTAAACATGGTATGCCCCCCGAGTGTTTTGTGCCCGCCGGGGCCGTCCACTTCGCTGATTTAACCGTCCACTTTAACATTCCGGGGTTTGGCAGAAAGGGTTAGATCGTACACAATAAAGTGCTTGATGCCACAGAGGTGAAATGAAGAAGGATTTTTCTTGAAAACGACTCTGGAAGTGAATACTGATATTTTGGTCAGAAAAGATTTGACTTTGCTTAAAAACAGCATTTGTTTGGAGAATATACTAGATATTTAACTGTACATAATTACCCTTTGGTAATGGTGTAGCAATTAGCCTTCATCACACCTGATATTAAGTGGTAATAAAGCTGAAGGTGGGAAGCGCACTACTCTCGGAATCCTCAATCACTGAGGAACTGGCTATCTTATCTCTAACTGCCGGAACACAATAATCCTGAAAACATCATTGTTACTTAGAAAAGATGTTTTTAATAGATAAACACAAAAAGTACCTACTAGACCGATTTCAAAAATTCTTAGACTAAGTTTTATCCTAATTTTTCTAGGGGAACGGGTATCACAGTAAAACCGTGTGGAGCCTGTAGTCGTACAATAACGTGCTTGATGCCGTTAAGTGTGAAATTAATGTAGAAAGATGTCTGTTTAAAAACTATTCTGAAAGGGAAAACTGTTATTTTTCCGTGTTTTTGTGTTCATCGATTACCTACAAACAAACACAGAAATCAAATCATTCCTCTATATAATATTAGTGTAAAGGAGATTTTTCAGTTTTGTATGGAGCCTCGGCTAGGACTTTGTACACTATACCAAAGGCAAGCAAAAGATAAATATAATAACTGAAAACTAATTAAATCGCAATAAGCTAACGCGTTTGATGGTACAAAAGCATTATCTAGTCTTAATAATTATGCAACCCCGATTCAATATGACGGTAAAACGTCACACTAACATTAAAAAAAAGGTTCACATTGACAGATTATCATCAGTCGTCAATGTCATCGTTTTTCGTACAGAAACATCAAAGTTTCCGAACGTGATTTAAATATGGTTGCCAGTGTGACCATGGATGGCAAAGAATTTTTATTTCAAAGTTTATTTTTGTACCATTTATCCAGAAAGCCAATGAGAATTTTAATATTTTATTTGACTTTACTATATTTTTACTATTAGTACGAATAGTGTACAATGTCCTAGCCGAAAATGAAAAATATCCTTTTAATTGTTATTCTTGATTTTGCTGTATCTGGTTTGGCTTCTAGTAAAACTAATTATTATTCATCAAGAATTTCCCTCCCGAATCGGCTTATGTCCGCAAGGGTAAAGTGGGTTTAATTTTTAATTTTATCCGACATCGCCCACTAAAAGCTTATATCAAAAAGTAGCACTGCAGTCGGTAGTAGTAAAGTAAACATCAAAATGTGTATAGATGGAGTTTAATAAAATTAGCGCCGGCTTTTTAATAATGGATTACTGGATTTAAATTTTTGCATCACGCATATTTCTAGTACCTACCTATAGTTTATACTTATTGTAAAACGAAGTATAGTTCTTCTCTATAGTTCTGCAGTGAAAAATCAACGTGTAGGCAAAGTTTAAATCTATGACTTTCTGATTATACCAGAGGTTTAGCCAAGAACATAAGTTGATACAATTTTACATACAATTGTTTTTTGAGCTTTTTTTGAGCTCATGCCTCATGCGTTCGTGGTGCCCATGCTAGGCGTTTTACAAGCTTTTTATTAGCTTGCCATGTTGGTTAGTTAGTGGGGGACAAATCTTGCAAGCTTAATTTGATCCACTTCCCAGTGTCCGATGGAGCTGAAATTTTGTATACAGGTTTGGTTTAGATGACAATACAATATTAAAGTACAGTCAGCAAAAAAGCTTGTCATGAAAATGAAATTTTTACAAAAAACTTATTTTGTACCAAGAAGAGAATGCGATCTTTAGGCATACCAAACGGCATGTTGGACTCGGTCACACCGAAGGCATGTCCCTCGCCGCACCCAGTCCTCCCCCCAGCCCATGCTAGGCCTACAGAAGGAAAAGGTATCGGCAATGGTAGTATGGGTATGGCTAAATATGAGTATGGGCTAAAAAAAATATAGTCGAGGTTATACTATACTTTTCTAAGACTTAATAGTTATGACAATTCAATTATTGAAGCGCTAAAATGATAATTTTAATTAATATTGCTCCATCTAAAATAGTTTCAACCGAAAATTCCTAGAATGTCAATATTAAAGCCTAGTTACTGTTATTTTAGCAGAATGACTTGTCAGCAAAGAATTTTATGAATTCGAGTAACTCGATTATTAAATAACCAAACTTAATTTGTTACAGGTACGCCGACGAGTTTTAACCTAAATTTCAGCTTTACAATTCCATCGGAGGTAATTAGAATAAAATTATTTATAGATGTAAATTTTGTAACGAACATTAATTATTACTTTACCACATAATTTAATTTATTGTAAGTTGAAGTAAGTGTTGATGAAGAGAATATTTAGGTTGCCAATCCTCAAATTAGGAAGCTTCTTAACACTTCATTGGATGTCCGTTCGGAAGCCGTTATAAATCCATACCCTTGTGTTTAATAAAACGTGAATTTTTATGATTAGCCAATACTACATTGCGTAAAATGAATCATTGCATTTATAGGGTATTTGACTGATATTTATTATTGGCTTAATTTTTTTTTATTGAAATTTTACCAACACAACATAGGTATTTATTTTCAAATATCTTGCATATATTCAGCGATATATAGCACCAAACTTTCTAATTAGACAAGGAGAGCGCTACCAGCCAGTGACGTCACATGCTAGTAGCGCCATACCCACAGACTTAGATCTATATCTGTGGCCATACCAAATATTATTCTGTGGCCATACTCTCGCCATAGAAAATTTCGTTTTAGAAAGAGATAGTAGTGTGACTAGCGTCACAATTAAGTAGCTCATAATTTGCTTATTATAATACAGATTGAATTTCTTTTAAACATTTCTTATTCAATATTGTTATATTTCTGAATGTTATCAATTACACAGTACATACGTTGTAGCTGAAAATAATTTGTTCTCACCTAATCAATTAAAAGGTTCTCAAGTGCATAAACTCTTCAATCATTGAGCACACGTAAGTATTTCATTTCTCCCAATTCCTGTCCGTTCAAGGCAATAAATTTTCAGAAAACTCCTCGCAAACTTCACAAGATTTCTTAAAGAAAATTAACGAAGCACAAATTAAGCCTTTGGCCTCAAAGACACTTTCCGTTACAGTTTTCAGCAACAAAGAACCATCTGCCGTGAGATTTGATCATTCCTCCCCTATAGATCCCTTTTATTTTTTTAGGACGGCGGTATTCAAGTTACAATCAAGTAGAGAGTTCACTCCAACGGATTTCCAAACAGGAGTGGGATCAGAGGCCTTTGTGCTCCACGTTTTGTGCTGAATCTAATGTTTTCGTCGACTTTTAATTTTATTACGTTCTTGTGTGGAAGGATATATGTTTTATTACCATTTGCCCGAAGTAGTAGGTATAGTACGTTTTATAGGACATTTTATTTACACAAACGTTTTACTGTCAGTCGTGGATAATTTATTAGAAGCGTTTTTTAATGGTTCTGCAGTGAATTGGGAAGCCTTTGCCGATATGTGTGGAAAAGTTTATTGAGTTCAAATTGCTCGTAATCCAATATTCTTTTTTATTGTGACTTCAAAATATTTCTTGATCAGCAATTCTACTTTAAGAGTTTTTTTGAAGTGAAAACTTCTTAAGCGGCATTGTGCACTTTTTGTGATGGGTAAAAAATGTTAAAATCGCGTCAGGACACGTGACCGTCACATCGAAAATTCGTAAGATGGACACGTTACCTAATGGCATTAGAATACGAAGGCAAATTTTGCCACCGTTTCCAAAGTTGTAATAGTTCAGGTTAGAAAACGGGCGTCATTGAAGCCAGAAAACTTCGGTTCAAATCCAGTAAGTATTTTTTTATTTTTTTGTCAAAATCCTTTTTTTTTAAGTCTAAGGAGACCTTTATACTTCTGCCGGCACTCCCGGAGTGCAACCTGTTGTTTTTTTTATAAATTTAATCATTGATCGTATTCACAAAATTATTGAAAAGGAATCTTCTTTTTAAAGTTTTTACTTATTTAAGTTTTTCTCGAGTAGCTAAATGCTTTACAAAATAAAAATATTGAAATGTCATTGCATTTCATTTCAAATAATCGGAAATCTTATTGTTTATACCTATTTACATCCAACATTACCAGGAATCTGTAGGTGCTTATATTTAAATATCCGCATTCAACCTAATTCTGTACGACCCAGTTCCGTAAGCCCAACCTTTATTAAATCACACACGTGTTTTATTATATTTCGCACTGGCACCGGAATTTAATTATAGAAACCGGCGAGTTACTATAATAATGTAATAATCCTCAACTCTTAGGGTAAGCGGATATACTAGAAACTCATTAAAATCGGAGACGAACTTGCGCCCGTTTGCAAGCGACGCGACGAGGCCGATACGACTCTGACTCCGAGAAATGAGGCTCAGTTCGGTAATACTGTTTTTAATTTAAGTTTTCTTCGAGAGATTTTCTTCTTATGATATTTTCGTAATAGCTTTTAGTTTTGCTGAGTACCATAAGCAGGGAAGCAAACCATTATTTTTTCTAGACGTGGTGCAACGTAATAATAATGATTAATTTAGAGAATGTTCTCTGTTTTTTTATTATTAGATAAGTTTCATGTTGACCCATCAAGAAAAGTTTAGCGCTTCCGTTGCTACATTGCGTTGTATTTTATTTGATTTTGTAATTTATAAAAAGACGTAAAAACGAAAGAAAAATGTATATTCTTTGTCTAAGGTGCATGAACAATATCATCTCCTCGTTTTTAGCCACTGTTCACTAAATGGGCTAAAAGTTAGATTACTTTTAATAAAAAGTTAGCATAACTTCATAACAATATGAAAGTAAAAACTGAAATCGTTGAAAGTAACTCGCATTTTAATCTCTTTACCGTGTCGTGTTGTATAAATGACACCTGATGATTTATGTTAATTCAATTTACAATTATAATTACGGCCTGAAACCCAATTTACATTTCTATTTTGATCTATATCTTGTTTGTGTAATTCTGTAATGACAAACGTTAATTCGTTGTACCATAGTTAATATACAGACGGTGTCAAATGGTAAAATCTGATTATTTAGCCTTAGGAAGCTTCTAATAATTATTATCCTACGAATATTATAAATGTGAAAGTTTAGATGTTTGGATGTTTGTTACTTAATTACGCCAAAACGGCTGAACGGATTTGGCTGAAATTTGAAATACAGATATTTTGAAGCCTGGAGAGGAACATAGGCTACTTTTTATCCCGGAAAAGTATCACATTCCCGCGGGATAACGTCGTGTAGTCCACGCGGGCGAAGCCGCGGGCGGAAAGCTAGTAAAAAATATGTGACTAAATGAAGTTTAGGGTCTCGGGTCTGGGTTTATGTGGTAATACCCGTCGTTGGTTTCCAATTCCCATAATACTAGTGCTCAAGCTACTATAGTTTGGTATCGAAACAATATAGGTATGTGATGGGGTCCAATATTTATTTATTTATTATTTAATTTTGTAGTAGTAGCGATAATTTTAAATCACATACCGGGGAGTAATTCTACAAAGACTAACAGCTAAGCACAGTGAATTGCAAAAGACATAAAAAAACACTAATTCTTCACCTTGACAGCAAAAAATAATTGTTTTATAGTTTTGACATGACAAAAACAATTGATACAACTATGCAAAATATTGATAAAAAATACCTATATGATCATGTAAGTTTATAAAGGAAGTTTCTAAAAAATGCTTGAAATATGCATCAAATATCCCACTTATTTAACAAACCATAACAGAGTAAATACAAGGGCAATTTAATTTTAAGATATTTCAACTTTTAAGTCCGAGATTTAATAAATGTGTGAGTTCAGAGATTTTTATTTTCATAAGCACTCGCTATAATTTCCCCTAGGAGTTGGTAGGCGTTGTATGCAGCTGTAAAGTATCAACTGTTCCATCCTACTAATATTATAAATGCGAAAGTTAGTGAGTATGGATGTATGTTTGTTACCCTTTCACGCAAAAACTATTAAACGGATCTGGATGAAATTTGCAACAGACATAGATTATAAGCTAGAATAACGCTAAGGATACTTTTTTCCCGATATTCCCACGGGAACGGGAACCAAGCGGAAACCGCGGGCTGCCGCTAGTGTAATATAAATGAAAAGTACTTTCATATGGTCTACATGAAGTCTACTTGCGCATCGTAAATGCCTACCTGTTTGTCTGTCTGTCCATCCGTCAGTATGTCACAGCCACTTTGTTCCAAAATTGTTAAAACTTCCAAAGTATTCTGTAAACCGCTTTACAATTTCTATAAGAAAATAAACAAGATAAAAAATTAAGGGGGTGCTCCCCCATACATAGAACTGTAACTATTTTTTTTTCAAACCTATTTGTGTGGCGTTGTCTATTATATAATTAGTAGGTCTTTAAAAAGAAAATAAAGGTTTCATAAATACTTTTTTCTCATCCTACTTCCTATTATTTAATATTATAAATGTGAAAGTTTAGATGTTTGGATGTTTGTATGTTTGTTACTCAATCACGCCATAACGGCTAAACGGATTTGGCTGAAATGTGGAGAGAAATATAAAATACTTTTTATCCCGGAAAAATATCACATTCCTACGGGATAACGTCATGTAGTCCACGCGGGCGAAGCCGCGGGCGGAAAGCTAGTAGTCAATATTTTGGAAGATAGACACTTCCAAAGTGGTAAAATGTGGTAAATGCAAATGTTGTGTATGCCTGTAATAAAATTGGTATTATATATAAGAAATTTTATTGTAATATTGCATACTGTTGGTGTACCTTTTCCATAAATAAATAATAGTAGATTGTATTATAAGGGAGCAAAATAATATACGCCGCCCGAGGTGAAAATAATTTTGCGGCCGAGTAATACACTCTGCTTTTCATCCCCCTCTATAAGAAAAGCAGTAAAGACAACTCAAACTACCTACCTTTCTTTGTCGTTCGGATAAATCATAGCGCTAGTCGGGCAAGAAAAAAAAAATGAGTTTGGAAATAAAAGAAATAAAAAAAATTGAAATAAAAAAAAATATGTCCATCAGATTCCTTATAAGTATCTCCGGGGATGCCGTAGGGGGGTTGAAAATGTTGTTAGATTTTAGCTACGACTCACCGTTTACGAGATATTTTATAAAATTCCGTTTTCGAAAATTTCTCGGTCCCGAAAAAAGTCCCGGCCAAAATCAGTTGACCCTTTGCTACACTCCAACCAATGCTTCTTTAATTATGTTCTAAATTCAAATCTCATCGTTTTGGACCCTGTTATGAAGCTGTTCAAAATTCAAATCTCATTTTCATCCCATCGATTCGAAAAGCGATGATTGTTTATCTAATAACAGGGTCCAAAACTATTCATTTTTTACCTGTTATGACAAGTGGGTATAAATGAGATTTGAATTTTTTTCGCTGCGTTCAGGATTCTACTTTAGAATCCTTCACTGCACTCTAGATTCAAAATAGCGCCCTCGCCGTAAATATATTATTTTGCTCCCTTGTAATACAATCTACTATTATACGCTCTTGTCATAACAGGTAAACAATGAATCGTTTTGGACCCTGTTATTAGATAAACAATCATCGCTTTTCGAATCGATGGGATGAAAATAAATGTGTGTTAGGTGGGTAAGGCCGACAAATTGGCCTCATATAACATAAAAGTAACTTAAAAATATAAGTTACCAGGTAACTTAAAAGTAACACAAAAGTTTCAAAAGGGATGTCTACAATAGGACATATTCATTTTTTTTTTTCGAAATATAATAATTATGTATACTAACTTCACAAAAAATAAACTCGTTTTATTTTTTCTATGAAAAACAAAATAATAACGTCTTAAAAATTATAATTCTTCTCTAATTAAATCAATAAAATATTTTTACTGTTATTGAGTTAAATCTCGCCATTTTTGCCTTTTCTCTTTTTTATCCTGTTTTGTATATTTTTTAGGATTCCCTCTTTGTATTTCCTCCCTAACTTTTTTGTTTTTGAGCGGGAGTGAGAGGCATCTGTCATATGAAAAACTATGATATCACTATCAATAATTCTTAATAGGTACATAATTTTACAAAAAGTTACTTGTGCTATATGGAATAAAAAATCAACTTTTAAAATCAGTAATCACTTTAATAAGATTGAATTTATGTAACAATCAATATAAATCTGCGGTGCGTTAATTCACTGCAATTTAATTAATGCTTTATTTTACAGTCCCAAATGTGCATTAGGCTTAACATCACTTTTATGTTACGTAACTTAAATATAAACAACAATAGTAACATAAAAGTAACTTAAAAGTAACATAAAACCTTCCTCTTTTCAAAAGACGCTCAATCTTTGACACTATAATGAATAATTTATCAATTTTTATAACTTAAAACTCTAATTTATAGATTATATTTATCGAATAATCTGCCGATTAAAGCAAAACTATACAAATATTACCTTAAAATCACATACCACTTTTTTTGCGGCGAAAGTAAGCACGATCTGGGGCAAACAAACTTAAGTAGCACCTCAATAATGGCCGACAGGTAATTGTCATACCATAAACAAGTAAGGTACTGGTGTTGCCAATTATTAAAAACGGATTCTACTGCTCAATTGCTTCGTTTTATACAAGATAATGGTAACTTAAAATCGGTAACATAAAAGCATAAAATACAAGGACAATATTATTAATATAAAAATGATTATTATTTTAAATGCTAAACTGTATTAAAGTAAATAAACAATGTCTAAAATAGGTGGTTCTTCAAAGAAAATATTTTAATTGCCAGTGGAATGAACAGAAATTTAATATTAATACCGATTGTGTATGGGGGATCATTTGGGACACTTTTATTTGTTCTAGCAATTGTGTATTCCCGTTTAAAAAATATTTTTATTAAATGGAAAGAAGTAGTTTTACAGTCGTCTGCGTATTTAGATACTTATGTAAATGAGACTTTTTTAAGAGAAAAGCTATAAAATTTGATAGTTTTAAATATTTTTATCAAAAAAGTTGCTGGACGCCACGTCGTCTAGCAAATAATCATTATTTGGCGGCCTTACCCACGTGGGTACGAAACCCTTGATGGCCTAGTTCAACTTCAGTTCAAGGCAGATTTTTAAAGACCTATGTATAGACGTTTAGGTTTGAGACCCGTTCGAAGGTCAGACTAGACAGATGCGACTAAGCGTCTGCGAAATGTGAAGCGGGATCTAGTTATATGAACGTGACAGCAGCGTCTTCCGAGGGACAGCCGTGTTGGCCGCACGTGTCGATCGCTTGTGTGGATGCTTGCACTATGATCGTGCCGATTAGAGACGATCACACGGTCGACGATAGTCGCCGATTGTGTTGTGAAGCCATTAAATAATTCAGTCTGTCAGTAAAGCCAGACATAACATTTCATACTCGTTAAATGTTCACTGCAATTTATCTGAATAAGGCACGATTGAGACGGTGAATTATGTAACGATTGTTTTGCTTCCATTTGGATGAATCCAGACTAATTCTGTTTATTCGTGTACCTACTAAGTTTGTATGGTTGTGTGTAAGTATATTGTTTGAGTGTGTTCTGAGAGAAATCTTGTGAATTTAACTGAATGCATCGATATTTAAGTTGTTCCATCTCATTAGTAAAGTCGATCCTTAGAGGAACATAATAATATATTATTATGTATAAGTATGTAAGTATGTATAAGTATTAATGGTATGTTACTTCAGTATATTTTTTTTTAATTTTATTTTTAAGAAAATAACGTACTTAGATATTATCTTTTTCTATAATATTTCCAATAATCTGGGGTATGCCATATTTTTCTTCAATGTATCTCTCATCACTTTTCTTAAAGACCTGAGAAATTCCAAATACATATTTTCATGAATATTCTTCACCTAAAACATTACTGAACCTCTTACTCCTGCAAACTTATAAATAATTCATCAGAAAATACTCAGCAATTTTTTTTTATAATCATGTTTACTTTCTATACCTAATCGACAAATTACATATAATCCCTTTTTAGAAATTGGCAGAACAGTCTTTCATCAAGAGTGTATCAGCTAAAAACGCCTGTCATTCTATCCCATTTGGCTCGGGAGGCGTAGTAACTTTTATTTAATACGCATGATCGATGGGTTAATAAATGCCTGCTTAGGTAAGGCAGGCAGCGGACGAAAGTTTAAAAAATATATAAATTTGCCAAATGTCTTTCCGTGCATGCTAAAGTTAATTACAAAACCCTATGTATGTGAAAAGAAGATTTAATAAGCTTTATAATTAATTATAAGATTTCAAATTAACGCTTCGGCGACGTCTCTATTAGCAGCTTTATGGTTGCTTCTATTTAACCTCCCTATACCACAGAATATATATTAGTACCTTACGGTACAGAAATTTCACTCCCGAGTTTAGGTATGATAAACGCAAGAGTCCGGTCACCGGACTAGTCTCAATAGGCTGGCACTCGCTCGACTTGTCGCACACGCAGCGCACGCATCCGCATGTGTCGCCATCTGTCTCGCTTCGCGTGTATTACTTTCACAGATAAAGTAGTACCTCTGACAGCCCTAGCAGATTGAAGCGAGACGGCAGACAGTTATTGTACTATGGACGCTATACGCAATGCAAAAGGTTGAAATTAGGTTATTTTCCAGAATAGTAGGTAAATATCTATGGAATTGAGACAGGCCTGCCTATACATAATATTTCAAATGGAATGTCCATACGGCGCGTACAGTCACTATCAATAATATGTCAGCAACATAGAACTGTATAGTATAGAAGCATTCTGAAACAAAACTATTTGTGCCACTGAAGTATTCAATATTGTAATATTAGTTTACATAATTATTTTATTGCTTGTAACGCAATTTGTGAGTGGGTGACGGAGATGCAGCGAAGATTGCGGTCAGTTATCTTACTACACTACTCAGATTCAGTTAGCGGATAGTCAGCTACATACCTATATAGGTAGCATCATGAAATATAACTGGCAGGTTAAAGTCGCCACTTCGATTAGATACGGTGCCCAGTGAATTATGTCATACTTAAATACCTACACCATACTCTTACACCACTTTGCACAAAATAATATCTCCTATCTCAACCTTATCGAATATTAGTGACAATAACACGTGAAATACTCTTCGTATACTCATGACCATGATCCGTGATAACACAATTTATTTCCAGACAATTTAAGTTGTTTCGGTCCTAAGGGACCACCCTGAGGGAATCCGACGGAAACGTCGCGGCGTGCGAACCGCAAATGTGTAACACACCTAAACATCAAGTAAAATGTTGTGACATTATTCACCCGTTAGTAAGTAAATTATGAACAAGCACAAACTCCTTGTGTTAGGGAAAAGTAAAAAAAAGGTTGGACGTGAATTTAGGGAAGGTATCTACAAAACGAGAACATTTGTACAACGGGTCAACGAGGGTCAAACTGTTAAATGTACTATAAAAGTATCTTCAAATAGAGGAAAACATTTTTTTGCTTGTAAACACTACTGAAATCTATTTTGTTGTACGTTTTTGGGATATCTTTGAAACGGTTATGATATTGAGCGATTCAATAAGTTTCTACCAAATTGTGTAGTACAGATTAGGAACAAAGATTTGCTGTACCTTTTTTACACTACTGCCCAAAAAAGTAGTGTATTGTGTTTAAGCTTAATGTATGTATATAATTATGAATGAACTCAGGTTGGGCGCTGTAAGTATAATATGGCAAGATGGGGCTTCATCGACAATACGCATACGCACTGCAACTGTGGACCTTTCAAATTTAAGTATTTCACATACATGGTACAGCGATTGCAATGAGAGCATTTATTATTTACTGGGTACAATTTATTACAGGGTAAAAATCATTTAAAATGACCATTGTGACAAAAATGAAACAAAAATGATAAGCACCATAACAAAAATGAAACCCGTAACAAAAAATAACAAAGCTGAAATATTCAAAGGGTCTTTTCACAAGTCACATAAAACTAATTTATTTTTTCCAGGAACTTTTCACCGGGTATATTTCGTAAAAACCGTGTTTTTTTCATTACGGGACTGTGGTATTATATTGTGTGAATATGATACCTCCTTGCGTTGTCTATGGTTGATTTATGTTTAAATAGTATTCAAAATATCGAATGCATTGTCATTACGCGAGTAGTTTGTTTTAGTCCAGAAGATTCCGCGGTCGCGTGTTGTAGTATATAGAATGTATCGGCCATGGTGCCGCAGTAAAGATTGTCTCGCATAAATTACTTTCTTTTAATTAATAGAAACCCATTGTAGGGCTTCTCAGGACCTTGGCGGAATTTCTGTGAAAAACGGAAGAAGTCATTACACAAAAAAAGCATTATTTTTTATGATTCATCCAATAAAAAAAATACTTATAATAACAGAAAAATATTTAAACTTTCATGAACGCAAAGGCTACATTCATTGGTAGCTGGTGGGTAAAATCAATGTCAATGACACAAACTCTGTACAGTCACGAGCAATAATAATATGTAAACAAAAATATTTATGGGCATTCTGTTCTTTCAGCCTTGTCTACAAGGACGCTGTCGTTCGGCTGCTGACATCGGCATTCTAAAAAGAAAAATATTGTTAGTAAAACAAAATGGACAAATAACCAAACAGCATGGATACTACGTAAATAAAGTCTGGAAATACATAAAAACACAGATTAAACACATAAACCTCATTTCGACATCACCGTGGTTGGGTAAAAAAATCAGTCTTGTGAATGCGGCTTTTGTTCATTTTTGTTATATCATTTTTATTACGTGAGAAAAAACGTGACGACCCATAACAAAAAAATGAACAAATTTACTACTTGGAATAGAATCGAAAATATTTGAAGTCAAACGAGGACGTCATGGAGTAAAAGCTCTTTGCATTTCAAACAAGGTCGATTTTTATATATTCATTATGGCGATTGTGTGGCAACATTAAAAAACTAGTAGTTTAGTGAAAATAATATAGCTATATGGGTATCAAATGAGGGCCTCGACAAGTACATTTTAAAAGTATTATATAATTTGTATACATAGTCTTAAGGTTTAAGGTTAAGGTCAGTGGTTCAAACTGGATCAAAGCGGTACTTTGAAATTTAGTTTTTGATGCTCCATTTTTAACGCAGAATATGAAGGTTTATGAGGTTAAAAGTATCTAAATCAGATAAACCGTAACGAAATAGATTACAATGGCCAACACAAATGGTAAAACTAATTTAATATTATTAGTGAGAATTTCATGAAATCGATTCGATTTACATTCCGCTTTATACAGGGCGAAGGATTTATAACAAATTAAATTTTGTGTAATAAATAACAGAAACTAGAAAAGACACTAACAATAATTGAAAGAACAGCCCAAAGTGTTTATGCTCGCGATCAAATTTAGCTGTTGTTCCAACCAAACATAAAATAGGAATATAAAAAAAATACTTTCTGTATTACCCAAATGGCGAACGGCAGTAATTTACGACTGCGAGGGCCGGACCAGACGCGGATAAACTGGGCAACATATAAAGTAAAGTCCTACTGAATTTTGCGCAGAGGCTATCTTTTTATTTATTTTAATTTATCTAGCTCGGCAAGTAGGAGGAATTGGTGAGAATCACCATGAGTATCTCTAGCGTTGGGGTTTCGGCTATTTTCTTGCAGTTATATTTTGACTATTTTAACAGGGTTCCTTATCTCATTTTTAGGGTTCCGAACCAAACTGGTAAAAAAGGAACCCTTATGGTGCGACTAAGTCTGTCTGTCTGTCACAACTAGATATCTCGAGAACTAATGCTATCAACTTGAATTTTTTTATAGTTTTAGACGACGTTTGCCCAACGATTTTGCAAATAAGAGAGATATAAATATATTTATATTTTTTCTGCAATAGGGGCTGACAAGGGGTTTGCGGCTACTAGGGAATATGGGTGAAAGAAGGTTATGTAAAGATAACAGGAAAACTAAAACGATGTCTATAAATAGTAAACATTTTCAGAAATCAGCAACAAAAATGATATTAGTTCCACTATCGGTCAAGAGATGGCGCTGACCAAAAACTGCAATATTCTACATCGCAAATTCACTTTTTACGTTTTATTTACAACCAAAATGTCGTCCTTCCTACCTACTCGCAGGTTGCTTTGGGTGAAGCACAGTTGTATTTTTTTATATTTTATAAAAGATGGTACGGAACCCTCGGTGCGCGAGTCCGACTGGCTCTTGACCGGTTTTTGCATGAGAGATTTTCTGCATGCAAATAAAATAAAAAAAGTTTATTTATTAGCTCGATAGATGGCGCTGACCTGACATGAATCCACTCACCTCTATTGTTTATTACCACACAGAGATGGGCCTATTTCTCGAAAGATACACGTTTACAAGTTCACAAGCTTCGAAATGTAACATGGACTTGTAAATTCTGTTTCACGAAGTAAATAACAAGTGTTTTTTAAGTTACCAAAAAAGAGTGTCATTGGAATACCTAATGACATATAAATGCATTGGCTGGTAAATATTTTTCATCTCTCATATTCGAAAAGTGATGTATATTTAAGGCCTAATCAGACGAAGGACTTTTGTCCCCGTGGGACAAAAAGTCCCTGTACGTCCACAAAATATTTCCTCCGGGTACTTGTCGCGGACTCAACGCATATAGTGTGCGGTCATTTGTTGCCCAAAGACGTACTTCACTATCAGGCGCTCAATGCAGCCTAAAGTTCGTTGTGTGCGTTGTTACGCCTATTTACGTTTGTTCTATTTTTTTCGGGGACTACCGCGAACTTTTGTCCCGTCCAGTCTCTCGGTGTCCGCCGTACTTTCGGGGACTTTTTGTCCGCGGTACTTTTAGTTTCTTGTGTGCGTTATTCGATACAATTTATAAGAGATCTATATCGATGCACAAAAAAGTACTCGGCGGACAGTCCCTCGTCTGATCAGGCCTTTAAACTGAGCAGCGGGTTCAAAGCTCTGCGTTGCACCCTAGGGTGTAAAAGTATTTTTAAAAATAGAACTGAATTTGGTTACAGTTAACCATAGAGTTACCTCATCGGCAATGAAAAAGTTTTCTACTGATGTTGTATGGGGTGGGGGGGCCGGAACTGTTTCAAAAATGAATTTTATAAAAATGAGAATATCTCAAAAACGGTGCGTCGAAGCTAAAATCTAACAAAATTTTCAACCCCCTATGGTATCCCGGAGATACATAGGAGGCATCCGATGGACATATATTTTTTTTATTTTTTGTTTAATTGAACTTCAAATTTTTTAAATATAATAGAAAAAATAGAGAAGGCGATGCCCCCCGCCACCATTCTTTTATTTTTCTAGGTACTTTTAGTTGTTTTTGTTGCTTTTCTTATATAGGGGGATGAAAAGCAAAGTGTATTTACTTTCCATAAATTCGAAATGAAAGTAAAGTGTATTACTCGGCCGCAAAATTATTTTCACCTCGGGCGACGTATATTGAATCCCTCGCTGCGTTCAGGATTCTACTTAAGAATCCCTCACTACGCTCGGGATTCTACTATAGAATCCTTCACTGCGCTCTGGATTAAAAATAGCGCCCTCGCCGTAAATATGCTATTTTGCTCCCTTGTAATACAATCTACTATTATCTTAATGTCAATGTCACTGACATTACACTCGTAATAACAGTGAATGATTTCTTCTAAAATGGCCGCCAACTTGTGGTTCTGATGTTCTATTAGAGTAAAAATACAAGTAGGTACTTCACTAGCTTTCTTACATAATTGTAGACTTGTAAAAATGGTTAAACAGGGCCCTTGCCAGCAAATTTAAAAAAAGCAAACCCATGTCTGATGAACGCTATCTGTTGAGTTTTTGGGAACTAACTTTTTTATTTTTTAATCATCTGGCAGAAAATCCCTCATTTTGATTATTGAATATGAAGTCCCTCAATAATATAAATTGCATTGTGAATGCAGAAGAGTTAAAATAATCTGAAATAGCAATTATTATTAAATACTGGGAAGGTATTTCATTCGATTGTCGAAGGTAGAAATGACTTTACATTGATAAAATAAACGCTGGCTAACAGCGCATATAAGAAGTATTGGTTAAATTCGACGCGTCTACCGACGAATCTATAGCTCAGTGGTTAGAGCATTCGCCCGGACAGTGAAAGGTCGTGGGTTCGAGTCCCATCGGAGCTAGTTGTGAGATGGGTCGTTTTTTTTCTAACACTTAATTTTCAATAGTTTTCCTTATTTGCTAGCTGCGTAATTTTCATTCCCGTAGGTAAAAGTTATCAACCTGGCAGGTCTAATGCTTAGGCATTCTCTACCATTCCAGAAAAAAATGTAAAGAAGAGATCATGGCGGCAATCTAAAAAATCAAAAAAAAAGTGTCTAATAAATAAAGAAAGATTAATATTGAATTTCATCAATGAAATTGAGAAAAAATAATGTATCTATATATATGCTTCTAACCTTTCCCTAGAAACTCCTTGTCACACTTCCGATTTCCTTTCCTACTCCTTTTCTGTGCACGCTGTTCGATTGTGGAATGCGCTACCGGAAGGTATCAGAAAGGCTCAAACTCTTAGATCCTTTGACGTTCAGGTTAGATGTCATTTCCTTTCTGTATCTCCGAATTTATAGTTATCATATTTATTTATTTTTGTTCTCTTTCTATTTGTATTCATATATCTTATGTACTTACTCCTTATTCTTTTCTTTTTGCACCAATTCCCCTTTTATATTTTTTATTTTAATTTTCTCTTTCACCCAAGGTTGCCTGGTAGAGATAGCTATATAGCAATAAGGCCGCCTTTTGTGTGTTTACTTTTGTTTGTAATTTCTCTGTATTTTGTCCTTTTTATGTACAATAAAGTCTTTTATTATTATTATAATTTATTATCTCTGCTTAGTTTTATTCATATTCCTATGTGCGACCAAAAAATACATCTGAAGTCATAGTTTTATTTTGATCATCTCCTAAGTGCTTCGCTTTTCTTTTTACCCAATTTGTTTTAAGTTTACCTGTCTGCAAAGTCCCAACTTTATACCCACCTGCCAAGCTTAAACAAACTTTGTCACCTGACCCAGCTTGATTTTGCCGGCGAAATTCCTCCACGATTCTTAAAATACTTTTAAGGATGCGCCTCAGCTTTCCTTAACGCGGACTAACTCAAAATTCAATATTCAACGCGACATTTCGATGTAAACATAGCGTGACAGCGTTTAGTGTATGCCTCAAGGTATAAACTAATTTTAGTAAGATTTGTTTGTTTGTATCCTATTGACAAGTTGCAACACATACAATAATTTTGATAGTAAAAACTGTGCCAGTTGTAAGAAAGATGGAAGTTGTTCGTCTTATAACACTTATTAATGATACTCAATTATTCGGTCGGTATTATATTATATCTGGCCGATTGCTATCAGAATGAGGTTTTCTTGGAAGTTTCATTCTTCCAGTTATTAAATAATCAAAGAGGTTGATAATTAGGTCCCTAAATAGAAGTAAAAAATTTTGAAGTTCATAAATCATAACTCACATGGCTACCTTAGTACCTTACGTATCTTTTACTATAAATATCAAGCACTCACTTTGATACAGTATCAAGATACTTACCTACGTTACGAGCTACACTCTTTATGCCATATCTTCACTTAACATCAGGTGCGATGAAGGCTAAGTTAAGGCTAAGCTAACCTACCATGTTGTTTATAAAAACAAAAAAAAATAATACAAAAACGGCCTACTTGAGTTGTCGATTGTAGCTAGTGCACTTGCCGGCTGTTAGGGCGGACGCTTCGTCAGGCGGGACCAGGGTGCCTACCATCAACTTTATGACAGCGATTCAAAAATAGCGCGATTCAGAATAGGTTCCTAAAATGAATCGCTTTC
Source organism: Crambus lathoniellus (assembly GCA_949710035.1). Classification (NCBI taxonomy): domain Eukaryota; kingdom Metazoa; phylum Arthropoda; class Insecta; order Lepidoptera; family Crambidae; genus Crambus; species Crambus lathoniellus. The sequence goes on from OX453315.1 coordinate 17,868,680, forward strand.
TTTCGTACTCTGACCTTCTAAAAACTGGATCGCAAATGAATTGCTAAATGTTAATGACCGAACGATTTGTGTCCTTTTTCTTCTACCCGTCTCTTTCACTCGATTCTGTCATGCCCGGAGAGTGAGAGGGACGGGTATAACCTGCAGGTGACATGTTAAATCGACCGGGTTATAAGTCAAATAAGAGTTTCTGACAGCTTAGCGGCTGTGAAATGTCATTGATCGATCACTGAATCGCTGTCATTGATATTAAGCTGTCGTGGTACGAATAAGCGAAGCAGATCAGTTTAGGTTCCTAAACAAAACCGTAATAAGAGTTGATGGTAAGCACCCAGGACGCGTAGTCGCTCGCGCGTATTAAATTCAGCAAATTACTATTAAGCACTGCTAGCTAGAGCACGGCAAACAACCACTCGGTGCGACTACGCGTCGTTATCCCGCCTGACGCAGCCTACGCTCTTATACCTCCCCATTGATTTCAGCTTGGTAAGTTTCACGGCAGATGCTACAGCTACAGGCAAGTGCGCTACAGCCATGCGTGCCCTACAACCGACAACTCGGGCGAGCCGCTTAGAGCCTGCGCGCACTTGTGATTTTTAGTCGACCGATAGTTAGGCGATAGTTTAGTTGAATGCAGTGCGTGCACATTACCGACCGACCGATAGTTGTGCGATAGCTTGATCGTACAACTATCGGAAGAGCGCGCAGTCACGTACAATGTCATACTGAATGCGCAGTTGACCAACAGTTGGGAGATAGTTTAGTTGAATGCAGTGCGCGCGCTCACATAGTCCTTCATGCACATTACCGACCGGCCGATAGTTGCGATAGTTTGATCGTCAATGCGCGCACTGCCATATAACTCTATACTGAATCCGAGAACGCTCAAACTACTTATCGCCCGATTAAAAATCATAAGTGCGCGCTGGCCCTTATAGTTTCGCGTCGGTGTACAACCAGCATTATCGACTGCCCTGTTTTAGAAACACATCAAAACATACTTAGAGAAACGAATAATGTAAGACAACTTTCTACTTTAAACACTCTACCGTTCGTAACTTGTGCGGTTTTTGCGTGTTTTGTTGCGTCATCGATCATCTTCACCGGCGCTTTTCGTTCGCGTGAAGTGTCGAAAATTACTTACGGGAGCGAACTACGGAGTTCTTACAAAAAATAAACTCCGTTTTTACAAGGAAAGGCAAACACTTTTGTAGATATGAGTAATATCTTATAGTTTGTCCTCGCAATTCTCGTGTGCTTCAGGAACAGATAAAAATATCAGAAATACTTTTCTATCGAATGTAAAAATAACTCGGGAAAAGAGTCCAAACAGTTTTTTGGATGCTATGTAGCAAATTATAAAGTTAACCATTAGACTCAGGATGCTATCTGCTGACTAAAAGTTTATTCTATTGACGACAGCCATCTATTGAAACAGCTTACAATAGCGTATTTCTGGCAATCCTTTCTACGGGGCCAAAAATCCCGTATTGAGTGGAGTAGTTGGCATTACGTTATGTATCTATAATTAATTAAATACTGACACATTGTTCTTCTTAAAAATAAATTATAAACCTTTGAGATTTTCTTTTTCTAATACTTACTTATAAACCTTTTTTTTACGAACTTAACGTTCTTAAACTCTACTTTTTCAAATGTGATGTAAAATTTTAAAGCTCAAAAGCTTTCTTACTCAAACAATCTTTCTCAATCCGTAAAGAACAACGCACACTTTTCGAGAACATGGCGGTCTTACCACGGTCCTATGACCGTGAGCATCAAGTGGTTTAGAACACAAACACAGGTAGCTCTCGAGCTAATAACAAGCATGTTGGCTGGTCACTTCACCGTACCGTTAATTTAATCATCCAGGCTATAGGAAATGGAAACTTATGGCCTTTAAACAGAAAGCTTATTTTACTGTGCAAACTTATTGACCTCTGAAAACAAAAATAATGATTAATTTAGTGAATGCCGAATGTAAAAGATAAATAGGATTTGTAAAAAAGTTTTCCATTAAAGTACAGCTTTCTAGAAACTTTTAACAGATAAACAAAAAAGGGAAAATTTTTACTAACAAAGCCGAGAAAAAAAGACATAATATGACCAAATAGTCAATACAAAACAAAGGTACCTACAACTTTTGTATTGAAGTAAGAAAAACCTTATGATCGATGTTATTTAGCCTGTTACGATACGAAGCTTAGATATTGACATAACAAAAAGGAGAGATTTTAAAATTAGCCTGTTTAGTCCAGTGATACCACAGATCACGTGAAGTGAGTGGTACACGGGCCCAGAGGTCACAGGTTTGATTCTGAGTGGGAGGAGGTACATTATGAATTCAGTTTGATAGGACATGTTCTAAGTCCGCCTGGCTAGCTTCCACCATCTTATTAAATAAGACTTAACTCTGCCGTCATAACGACAATGTTTTTATGGGGTAAGATAAAATTAAATAGCCAAGTTGAGAATTCCATGAGTACATCGCGCACTTCCATCTTCAGCATTATCACTTACCTGCTTATAATTATTGTATTTCCAGTACTAGCAAAATATACATTATTAGATTCTCAAAGATACTAAAAAACTTTTTTACCGCCGCGCCCGTTTTAACCGCCTCTGTGGTCTAGTGGTTCTTCAAGTCGTTCTTCCACACCACCGATTTCCAACCCAGAGGTCCCGGGTTTGATTCGCAGTGGGGATACATATTGTAGGTATTCGGTTTGGTTGGTGGTAGGACTTGTTTTTAGTACGCCTGGATAGCCACCAGCTTATCTAAGTCTGACGCCATAACAATGATGTTTTCAGCATTATTGTGTCCCGGCAGTTAGAGATAAGATAGCCAGTTCCCTTCAGCCTTATCACGACTTAACTTCAGGTGTGATGAAGGCTAAGTGCTAACCCGTTGTAGATAAACAAATACTTGCAAGTACCGAAATAAAATAGGAGACAATATTGACAAGTTGTTACGCGTGTTCGAGCGTATTCTCATGTGAATGCGTGCGTTCGTAATCCCAAGGACGTATGCATTCGTGCTTGAACATTGTATCTTAGCATGAAGAAGCTTGGAGACATTTGATTTATTTAAACGATAAGCTTTATTGTAATGAAGCGATGTAAATAAGCGTAAAAGCCCTCTTGATAAGTAAAATTGAAGCTTATAAATGCTTGCGATATGATCATAAAGATTTCTGAGTAGCTCATTGTGACCCTTGTCTCATCATCATCAGCCATTTAATTTTGCCACTGCCTGTGGTTTAGATCATGCCATCCGGATGTTATATGGGCTTGCTCTTAGCTTCACATTGAACCTTAAGGTTGAAAAGAAGCCTAAGATGGAGCAAGCTTACCTAGAAGCAGGTTATTCACTCTAGCTCTAAAAATTATGGAGTTGTAGTCATTCGAGAAAACGGACGCAGGCAGGGGATCCCACGTGTTGGATCACTGCCTATTGTAGGGAAAATTGGCAATGATCCTACACGTGGAGCCCGATGTAGATTAGTATGTATTAGCCACTGAAAATGCAGCCGGGACCAACGGTTAGGTATGCCTTACTTCCAAAACACGGAGGAACCTTAAGACAATAAGTATTGGTCACCCATCCCGTGATCCGCCATTGCAAAAGTTGCTTAATCTCAATGGCCGAGGCCGAGCGCTCTTACCACTGCGACACTTCTCATATTCAATGAAATTTGAAATAGATTAACGATGGTTAGAGGAGTCATTCTCTACATTATTTAAATATTGAACTCACTATGTTTTAAGGTACTAAAATTAAGTTTTTTTTTTTATTTACCTTGTTTGTTAACTCGTTAACTCGGGATAAATGAAAGTATTGTGTCAAATCCTCAAGAAACAATATTTAATGAAGCCATCGCTAATATCAGTCATCCCCTATATTAGGTACATATTCATATCCTTATCTTTCTTATCCCCTATTTTATCATTGATAAATAACCCATTATGGGGTTACCCATTTAAAAAAAGTTTCCAGTTTAAAAAGGAAATATATATCATATTTATCATATTTTTATTACCTCGATCGTTAACTCGGCATACAGCTTGAAAATCTCGAATATCCTTCAAGCAACAATGGCTGATGAAGCCATCGCTAACTTTGCAGACTTCAGCGTTACATTCTAGCGTTATTACGCGTCAAGTTTCCATAAAGCACGTCAAAGTGGCAGCGCTGTGGGATATGGAAGCCCATTATTTTTATGAGCAAGAGAGCTTGGGACAGGCTGGCGTTGAAATAAAAAATGAACAAAAGAAGTTTCGAGACCTAAGTGGGTCCACAATTCACTATAAGTGAGGTATTATGAGTAAGGTGATCTTTGTTGAAGTTATGGCTGTTGAATAATAGTCACATAGTTGTATTATATCACACTTATAATGGTAAGTTCGCGGTAAATGTGATAGAGGAGGGAGATTAGTGTTATCACATGGAGGAGCCCATCGTGGCGCAGTGATTAGCGCGCTTGGCTTGCGATCGTTGAGGTTAAGCAACTTTCGCTTTGGTCGGTCACGACTTCACTAGATGGGTGACCAAAAACTTCGGAAGGCACGTTAAGTTGTTGGTCCCGGCTGCATTTGCAGTCGTTAATACCCGCCAATCCGCATTGGGCTCACGTGGTACGTCATGGCTCATTCTGCTTATTCATCCATAAGGAAGGCCAGTGTCCCAGCAGTGGGGGCTGTAAATGGCTGGCGATTATGATGATGACATTATTATAAGTGCATGAATTATTGACGACATTATTAAATGGACTAGTCAAAAGATTTCAGTGTCCGAGCATTCTGTTTTTTTTTATTTAGTGTCTGAACATAGATTTAAGTAAGAAGCAAGAATCTGCAAGATTCTGTTCAAGAAATGTTAGACTTACGTTTTTATATTTTCTTAAAACTATTACATCGTCAAACCTACAAGAATCACCTGCTCAACTACTCGCATCTAAAGAGTCCTCTTTGAAACCACTGAAAAATAACAAAATGGAACTTAAGTAATAATAAAGACTTGGAAGGCGGTTAAGCTAGTGGCTGAAAGTTTAATGTTAAACAGCATTTTATATAATCCCCGAGGAAATCAGCACTCAGCGACCGCAGCGAGTTTAATCATAAGAAAATAGAAAGCATCTGGAAAGAGCCTTTAGACCACTTAATCTGTTCCTTGTTGTACTGGTATTGCTTATTAATGTTGCACTAAGACGTTGTTTATTTGCATGTTACGCACATAATTTTGTATTCTGATACTATTCTACATCTTACAAGAATAGTAAATTCTTTACTTTTATTGATTTCCTTGTTAATTTTTTATTTACTGCACTTGTATTTAATCCGATTCCCTTTCGTTTTTTTGAATAAATTAATTCCAAAATTTTAAAAGGGATTAAATTTACAAGAAAACTACTATACAAGCCATTTATAATAACACGTACAAACTAAACAAAACGAAATAAAGTATAGGTCATCAGTATCACAAAATTCTTTTGATCCAATTTTATTTGTAAAACAAAATTGTAATCGGTACTAAGGTTAGTAGAACACCTAAAGTGTGACGTTTCAAAGGAAAAACTCGACACATAATTGGGCTTACCTTTAAACAATTCCTTGTAGCTAAAAACGAAAAGCAATCGGGCCAGTCTCGCGTGATATTGACCGTACTAACACGCACAACACGATTAATTTCTAAGGGAGCCAATGTTGGGTGAAGGCGGAACCATCACAAAATAACAGAACATTGTGTCTGGGACACACTGACCGATAAAAGTTAAACTGTAGTATTAACTTTTGTTACTTTCAACTTTTTTTCATAAATTTTTTGCCCAGAATAAGTATAACCCATCGTAAGTAATGGTAGGTGCCACAAATAGTAAAATATTCATTCAATATTTCGTTTCTTTATTAGTATAGTCATTCTTTAATCTTCAATTAGTATAAAAAAATATTCATATCCATTTATGATTTGATTATTAGTTTGTGTTAGCTGGTAATTGTCAAAATAAATAAATCTATTTAAATGTTTTTAAAACAATTTATAGGAATCATTGTAGGGGTTGTTATGGAAGTGAACGTGGAACCGTCAAATTGTGTTTCTCTCAAGGTTTTGATAAATCCCACTGACTACAGATAAATCAGCTCAAGTATTATTAGTTTCTTGAGTAAAAGGGCTGGGATAACAAAAGAGAAAAAAAACATACTTACAGCTATTTACTTAACACAATATTTTTTTTTTGTTTTTTTCAATTTTGTATTTTTAACAGTTTTCGTACATTACAAGTTTGTTTCTATCTGAAGTGGTGTGAGGATGTTTCAATCTGTACTTGACGACCGATTTAGCGCAGTAGGCGCGTAGGTAGATAACTGAAAAATATTTTTTTCATCGAACATACTCGTGTCTGGTTTCTATAGATAGGTCTATCCTAGACCTATCTATAGAACTTCCTAGAACTATCCTTTTTGCTGACGAAAAATTATAGTAGAATTTTGGCTAGGTATAATCATCAACAATGTTCGCACATGCGCAAACAGATGACTTCTACGCGATTATTAGAAAGCGAAGCGCATCGCTACTGAACCGCGTACAACGCAGCACTAACAGTATCCTGAATGTGTTGTCTGAGCGGTGGGACTCCCCTATGCTGGAGAGATGGATGGGGCTGCATGCTAGTTCGGCACCATTTATAAAATAATAGTTTTAATTTAATGTACCTAATTTAATTTTTGAATGTAAGTAGTTTAATTTTTCAATTTGATTTTATTTATTTTTATTTAATTTTGTGATATAATTTAGATCCAATTATTTTAATTTTATTTTTATTAATTTGAATCTTATTATTTTTTTATTTCCTTATTTTGATTTATTAATGTAATGAATATGATTTATTTTAAATTGATTTCTAATTTATTTTGATTACTTACTTATACTTAATTCTGTTTTAATTTTAATTCTACATGTTATTTTGATATGGATATTATGTCTGAAATAAATGAATTTTAATTTTTAATTTAATTTTAATAAGCAAGTGGGTACGGAACCCTGCATGGGCGAGTCCAACTCGCACTTGGCCGATTTTTGTGATTAAGCGATTGGAACACTGCCAAAAAATTGTTTTAGTATACAATCTAATACAATTCACTTTTGCTTCATGTCGTTGTTTTTTTTCCTAGATTGAATTTGATGTTATATAAACACGTTAGCCGTGTGTCAATTTGTTGTTCACTTCAGTTACTCTTTTATTGGTAGAGGCAGAATTCGAAAGGTCAGCGTTTGAACGATTTCTATTCGTTTTAATGCAATTTGTTGAAAGTCGGTTATTGGAATGATTCTCTTTTGATAAGTACCTACTACGGAGTACTTTTTTAATTTTTTGTGTTTTTTTTATCCACAACGGGCTAGCACTTAGCCTTCATCACACCTGATGATAAGTGGTGATAAGGCTGAAGGTGGAAGCGCACTACTCCCGGAATCCTCAATCATTGAGGAACTGGCTAACTTATCTCTTACTGCCGGATCACAGTAATGCTGAAAACGTCATTGTTATGGGGCGTCAGACTTAGACAAGACGGTGGTCGCTTGCCAGGCGGACTAAGAACAAGTCCTACCACCAATTTATATTTTAAGTGACACTGGGAAATTATTTCTCTACTTAATGTAAACAGCAGCGTAAACTTAGTAGCTACTGTTAATACATATTACTTAACAGCTAAAACTTCAGTATAATCTTTCTTTATCTTCATTAAACTCATCTTACAGAACCTAGCAATAGTTGTAATAAAATTTAAGTGTCAAACACAATTTTGTTATTAAACTAATTGTATTGTTATAAAGCGAATGTCATAACAAAATACTTACTTTTTCGATTTCGAGTTTCTTAATAAAATTCATAAGACCACTTTGATGTCTCGCAGACACGAAAAAAAATTTAATCTAGAACAAACTTAACTAACTATACAGACAGAGCAATGACATCCACCAGCCAACTTCAAAATTAAATTCTGCAAGTACTTACCTAAGTAGTTAATAAGACGTTTTTCTTTCTTATTTGTTAAGGCACACAAACACTGGTAGCATTCACTTATATTGTTGTTCTTTAAATTAAAGTCGTAGTCGTAAATAGTCGTTGAGGTTAAGCAACTTTCGAAATGGTAGGTCACGGGATGGGTGACCAAATATTGACTATCACGAGCTCCTAAGTGCTCTCTTCTTCTTCTTCTTCATATGATACGTACGTTTTCCGCAACTCGACGTTTTATTGCGCCTATTTTGCGTGAGGAGGGTGTGCAGCTGGACTACTCCAGCCAGCCCAGCTCTGCCAGGAAAGCACCTAGTGCCCTCACGTCGGAGACCGCTTCGTGGATGCTTCTCGGCGAGCCGAGGTACCTCGCCCGGTAGGGGGCCACTCCGTCACATTCAACCAGCACGTGAGCAGCTGTCTCTTCGGCCCTCATGCAACCTCTGCAGCTGTCAGTGATACCTAAGTAGAAAAAGTGTGTGTTAAAGTTTCCATTTACATTCACAAGGCATAATCTACTTAGTTTAATGAGAGATCTGGACAAACGGGCGTCCAGGCGCGGTAGTGCCATTTTCACCTGCCTGCATGTTTCCAGTGAGCTCCATTCATTCATGTTGGTGCGTAAGAGCGGTGTGTTCACGGATCTTACCAGCAAAGCAGCTCGCCGGAATGGGTGCGACCGGTGCTCCTACGTGCTACGGAACGCACGATAAGCCATTGGTCTCGGCTGCGTTATCAGTTGTTAAAACTCATCAATCAGCATAGGGCCCACGTGGTGAGTGAGTCCTAAGGCGATTTAAACAGTGCACCGCACACCGCTCCGGTTTGCGGTAGTGCGCTTCTTAAGTTTGGCTGTAGAATCTTGATTTGCATACAAAACCCGCAGTGTATAACGCCTGTATAACTCACGCCGCATCTCCATCCGGTGGTGCGGAAACCGGCGGCAGTGTGATAACCGCCTTACATTTCCATATGAACGACATCAATAAACTATTATACCTACTACTAGTCTTACGCCCGCGGCTTCGCCCGCACGGACTACACTACGTTTTCCCGCGGGAATGTGGTATTTTTCCGGGATAAAAAGCTCTCCAGCTCCAAAATTATGCCCATACCAGAAATCACGGCGATCCGTTTTGACGTGAAAGATGGACAAACAAACAAACAAACACACTTTCATATTTATAATATTAATATGAAAAAAAGGAGTTTAGTGTAGGTTAGTATAATACATTCTTAAGAAATAACTCGTTTTGTGCATCCAAGCTTAGACATAGTCGTATTATTTTCATTGGGCAAACAGAAACCCAATAAGCTTTGATCATTTAAGTACACCAATGTAATACAGTTCCTTGAAAGTTATCACACGATATCTTGTTTTTGTAAACAAGACTGAAAAATAAACTTTTAAAAGTAAACCTTATTAAATATTTTCGGTAAGCCTACAAAGATGACTTTCTAGAAAACGAAAAAAGGGAAAGATTATGAATAATGTATCTTGCCATAAAAAAACTCTACGGTAAAATGTAGTTAGTGGTTTAAATTTTGCAATAGAAAAGGAAAAAAAAATTAGTACAAAAAAGCACTTCGAGACTTCCAAATCGTACTACCTTCTTACGACTATAAATGCGAAAGTTTGTGAGGATGTATAGTACGGATGTTTGATATTCTTTTACGCAAAAAGTACTGAACGGTTTTAGATGAAACTTTACAGTAATAAAGCTTATTCGTCAGAGTAACACATAATAATAGGGTACTTTTCTTCCTAATATTCCTTCGGGAACGAGTACAACACAAGAAAACGCAAATAATTGTATTATGCTTCTGTATCCAAACTATCGTGGAAGTCCTAAAAGTAAGTACCTACTAAGTTACGCTAACTGTTCCAAGTAACTTAGTATTTTATGACCAAATTGTTCCTTTCTCATGTCACGTGACTATCGATGGGCGTCGCCGGGCCATAACTCATGTATTACTTAGTTGCTTAATACCTAAATTAACGGTAGGCTTAGTCTAATGGTTAGTGGTTGAGTGGCTGTATTGTAAAGCTTGAATTCACCAAGAAGCATTTTTAATAATCTTGGACCTCAAAATTTATTATACCATTATTGTGTTTCATTAAGAACCTGCCAAAAAATGTAGCAATGACTGTTTTTTTCCTAAATATTTAATTCACATAGGGCTTATGGGTAAAAGACGGAGATTGACACAAGACTCGTTAATAAGATAGAAATGCAGAAAATTCAGTTGGAGTAGTCATAGTAACTGTCGACCCCCCTCCCAAAGTCGATTCGCATTATTATTGATTTGATTTTTTATGATTATTTATTTATTTATTTATTTATTGCACAAGTAAAGAATCTCTCGTTCTGGGGTCGGTCCCTCATGTCTAAGGATCGTGGTCAGTATCAGGGTTCACCGGTTCCGATCCAGCACCTCTCTTACGACCGTGTATATGGAGGATGACGAGTCTTTTACTTGATCGGTCTTTTATCTTGTAGGTGAGCGACCGCGCGATCTCTTGCCTTCGATGCTCCCGACTACAATTAGTTGTTTTAGGCTGTCGTCACCTTTTCGTACCGTGTGACCGAAATATGAAAGAATGCATTGCTGGAATATGGTCGATAGGTGAATTTTAATTTGGAGCTGGGTTAGGTTAGGGTTGATGCATTAGTGCGTTACGCTATCCAAGGTATTCTTAGCATTCGCCTTCACCACCACATCCTTTACCTTTCGCAGGCCAGAATTGTCGATGTTTCAACTCCATATAAAATTAAACGAATTGGCTTCTACAAATGTACAATAAACAAAACTATTTGCAAGAATAATATCGCAACACGATATTACTGTTTGTAGTCGAAAATATAAACTTACACGAATAATATCGCAACACGATATTACTGTTGCAGACGACACTAGAAATTTACACGAATAATATCGTAACTTTTTCGGTTACCGGATTATTTGTACCGCTGTGTAATTGTAACGGTTTAACTTGACCATATTGGTACTTTCTTGATATTGATACGCAATGCAGTATTTGAACATTTAATACTTGACTATGACTAACCAGTAAATATTAATTACCTACTGAGAGGCTAATATTAGTGGATTTCAAACTCATTTGGTCTTCCAAACTAACTAAAATTTACAAATTGCTTTCTTGCATGCTAGGTTTAGGTACTTTTTTTTACTCTACCTGGTACCTGTCAATCGGAAATAAATAGCTGTTTATACAAAATAAACAAAACTATGAGTCTTGATTTTGTAATAATCTGCAGCGTTAAATTATTATATCAGTTTGTTGCTTTCTAAAATCCAAATAGAAGCATCAAAAATTGACATTAAACCACCAAAAAACACATAGAAGTGATCTTAAAAGATGAGATATAACTAATAAATTTTCACCTTTAAATCTAAACCAGAAACGTCGCTTTTAGTTTAAACGTGAAAGGCACTCACCGCAAATCGTGTTCTACACGAATCGCTTCAATAATCTCCCTTTTGAATTCGACGAAGACTGGATGGAACTAATTCCCTCAATATATTAACACGTGTTATGGTCGCTTTGGCTTCAGGCTCGTTAGAGGGGTAAGCTTACCTGTTCTATTTCATGTGTAATACCTATACTATAGAATATAATTATTACCTTAGAGATGTTAATTCACTATGATACAATAGTACTGTTTGACAGATTGGTCGTACAAAATCTGGTATTAAAAAATCGATAATTGATAATTAAAACATCCTGCATAGATGCCATAGTATAGGTAAGTTGCCTTATAAAGCTTAATCAAGTTACATAAACATGCAAGTTGCTTGAAATGGCGAATATTTTATATTGTAAGTGTAGATATTTGAGTAGTTCTGTACCCCATGCAAGAAAAACTCTCGTAATTTATTTAAATTTTTACTTTTTTGCATTCACAATGCAATTTTTATTATTGAAAAATTGAAAATCAAGTATTTAGAAAGAGCTGGTTGTGAGACGGGTCGATTTTTTCTAAATACTTGATTTTCCAACTCTCGTTATCTTAATCGTATTATCTTGTACACCGGAGCAGCGTCGCTGCTACGCTCGTTTACGAAACTAACATTCAATTAGAAACACTTTGATAGCTTTGAAACCATTTTGACGGATGACTTCATTTACGATTACGAAAACTATGGTTTTCTATGTTTGGAGTAGGTGCTGTAACCGTCATTATGGTGGCCGCGTAATAGTACTATTTCGTATGAAAACCAGTGCAGCCCCCCTAGACAAGTGGCTTTCTACTATTGATATCGCCAGTAGACTAGAAAGAAAATTTATGGGATTGACATTAGCGATCGAAATGTCACGTGACCGCTTTCTATTCTACTGACGCTGTCGATAATAGAAAGCCACTTGTCTACAGGGGCTGAGCCTCTTGCGGTCGTAAGTATATGAAACTGAAATTCAATACATATTTTGACAGCAGCACTTTTAAAGCTTTCGGAGGACGGTATAGTTTACTATTCGATTACCATAACGATAGTTTTTTATGCTACGGGTACTGGGTGCCTACCATCAACTTTAAGACAGAGCGATTCAAAAATAGCGCGATGCAGAATAGGTTCCTAAAATGAATTGCTTTCTTTCGTACTCTGACCTTCTAAAAACTGGATCGCAAATGAATTGCTAAATGTGAATGACCGAACCACAGCCGTCTCTATCGTCTTCTACAAGCCATGCTATGATACGGAACGGCAACATTGCTGTGAACCGATTTACTCCTCTGAGTACTAAATCCTATGGAGGTGGCATACCTACGAAAAAGTGAGGTGTAAGTAAGTCACAATGTAAGAAAATCTTGGAATTCAATTTTAAACTACTTCTAATTGTCGTATTAATCGGTCCGTCAAAATCGGTCCAGCCGTTTCAGAGATTAGCCGGAACAAACAGACAGACAGACAAAAATTGTAAAACGTGTCATTTTGGTATAGGTATGTACCGTATATTTAATCATATGCACGTAGTAAAAAGCGGTTATTTAATGTTACAAACAGACACTCCAATTTTATTTATATGTATAGATGTATAGAAGATATGCCATCTCCATAGGATTCAGAACTCGAAGTTAACTCGCTGTTTACCTGTCAAACGGTGCAAACGGTGTCAAATCGGTTCACTTAAAACTACGTTGCCAACTTTATGCGCATGGCTTGTAGAAGACGATAGAGATGGCTGTGACCGAACTATTTGTGTCCTTATTTCTTCTACCCGTCTCTTTCACTCGATTCTGTCATGCCCGGAGAGTGAAAGGGACGGGTATAAACTGCAGGTGTCATGTTTTTTTTATATATATTTACTTTGTTGTTAGCTTGGCCGAGTTATAAGTCAAATAAGAGTTGATGACAGCTCAGCAGCTGTGAAATGTCATTGAATGATCACTGAATCGCTGTCATTGATTTAAGCTGTCGTGGTACGAATAAGCGAAACAGATCAGTTTAGGTCCTAAACAAAACCGCAATAAGAGTTGATGGTAGGCACCCTGTTCATGTTTTTGTACAATTCAAGCTACTGAATTAACTCAAGGCGTTTTAAATAACGGTTTATATTTTATCAGCTTCAGTTTACTCTTTGTTCTACTTCATTTCTTCCCACATTTTACGTTCAACTTTAAAAAAATAAAAAACCTCTTATAAGTTTGCGCAGACTTGAATGAATCGGAAGTTCATATGAAATACTGGCGCATATTTCTCAGTCTCGGATTGTAAGTTGCAGTAATAAAGAGTGTTTCGCGATTGTTGCTCGAACTCGCCGTTTGTCGTACGACAAAGTTGGCGTGCAACAGTTGAGGGTATGATGCTGGAACTTTCTTATTAAAACAAATTTGAACTGCTGTGAAAATGCGGCATTTTTAAAAGCAAGTAGAGCAATCTATTTTTTGTGATTTTGGCTGCTAAGTTAATGGTTTACGCATTAAGCTAAGCTAATTTTGGTTGTGATTGTGGCGGTTAAGCAGCTATAGCGAAGTATAATGGATAAGTGTTCAAAAATTTTTATACCATACCTACTCTAAAAAGCTTATTTTCACTTCTCATGCTCGTAAAGTTCGTGTTTATGTTGGGTATAGGCTGCATAAAATCGCTTTTTATGCTCTAGTGCATAAAGTAAAATCTTCATCTAAGTCTCAGACTTTAAGACAAAGGGCGTCAGGTAAACAGCCACACACGCAATTAAACTTCGTTAAATAAACTTATTAGGTATTTCATTCTGTTTCTTCAATTTTGTACATAATCCATTTTAAATTACTAAATTAATAAAACTAGGCAAAATTAATGAGTTTTCTAAGAAATAAGTATTTCAAGAGCATTATGGACTACGATCTATGCTAAAGTCACTGTGCTGCCAATGCCACGTATAAAAAAAAAGAAAGTCTTCCCGCAGTTCCTGCCAATATGGCGGTCTTTATTTTTTCTTTTTTGCAATATTGTTATTTATTTTCCTCACACTCTAAGTGAAAAGCAGAGTGTATAACTTGTACATAAAACACATTTTACCCTCGAATTGACTATCAACCCTCGCCTACGGCTCGGGTGGATATATACGTCTCGGGTAAAATGGTACGTTTTATGCACTTGTTGTACAATCTACTATTTATTCACGCAAAACAGTGAATAAAAAGGCCTTTTATTCACTACTTTGGTGTTTGAATGTGGAATACAATAATATATCCGGTCTCTATTTCAATACTTACACAAACTCCTTGCGCTAAGATTCGATATTCAAAACTCTTTGGTGCAAATAAATTCTCGAGATTTGATTGGTCGATATTTGCGACAAGGAGTTTGGCATTCGATTAAAAATTGTTTTGTGTTCTTTGCTGCCTTTATAGAAAAAAAAAATAGTGAATTGGCGCAATTTCAAATACTTACTGTGAATTGTACGGACACAAAGTTTAGTGTTACTTTATAATAAATAAATATTGTTTCACAAGTTGACCACCATAATGATAATAATAAGAAAATTGAGCTTAATTTCAGTTATTGCTCTAATTTTAATGTCCATTTCAATTAAAGTAACAATTCTTATTTCTTGATTAAATTTCTATTTTCGCTAAAATTATGTCTTTTCTCGTAGTCATGGTATAAAGTATAGTATGCAACTCCTGAATAAAGTAGGAATTTATATCGAGGACCATGAATCACTCGCGTCGTTCAGGATTCTAACAGTTGAATCATTAGAATCCTTCACTTGCTCGTGACTCATCTACGGCCCTCGCTTTAAATCCGTCCTTTATTCACTAGTTGCATAATATACTATTAATCAACTATTACTGTTGTTTTTTTTATTCACAGCGGGGTAGCACTTAGCTTTCATCACACCTGATGTTAAGTGGTGATAAGGCCGCTGCTGTTGGCTGCTGAAGTCAAGTTTATAATAAAATTGTTGGACTCGGTCTTATTAGAAATCGTTAGGCCGAGGTCACACGATTACGGTCGACTGTGACGCGACAGCGATTTCGTGAAAACAAACTCATATACTTTGTACTATGTAGCATGGATCCTGTTACAGCTCATTCTCGTGCAAAGCACAATATTGCTTCTGCTCAAAAAATAGAGCCTAATTTTCTAGCATAAGCTGCATTAAAAATGGTTAATACTGATCATCTTGAGCTTTATTCCAATAGCATAAATAATTTTTTGCTTAGCACGAATGAGCTGTCAAAGGTCCCATGTTGCATTGTACAAACTTTTATATAAACATGTTATGTCGGTGGCTGCACTGTAGAAACGACAAGCTAAATTTATATGTTCCTATTGTCGTCGTCATCGCATCGCTGTCGCCGTACGAGTGCGCCTTCGGTCTTATGGAGGAAATACACGGTTCTCTTTTACCTTTCAATTTGGATGAAATCAAATTGAACAATGTAAACCGAAACGCGAATCTTCCAATGTCAATGTGCGCCTGTATTTTTGTGCCTTTCAACCAAAGTAAATCAATTTGGTTGAACCGTGTAATATTAGCATTAGTGTCCTCCAATTTGCATTAGGCGCGTAACAGAAAATTTTATACTGGTCTGTTTTATCTTGACTATAAAAAGGCTTGCATTATTAGAAGTCTGTATTGACGACTATCAATCAAAGTCATTTATATTGAATTGTTATACGTATGACAGAAGATATTTTAATGACTATTCATCACTGTCGCGCCGTGATAGTAACAAAACCCACGTGCTATTACACGTTTCACTTCTATTTTGTGTTGCGCCACCTGCGCACAGTGCTGACCTGAAAATGAAACAAAAAAATAAGAATAAGTTTGTTGTTTTCGTTATATAATGACGCGCGGTACAGCGCTTGCGGTCAATCTATTAGCCAGATTTACATTAATACAGTGTATAACTGGCTCCGTATAAACGTATTTTCGTGCCAGTACAGCGCTAGCACTAGCCCAGGCATGAAGTGAAACCGCTGTCTACTTCTGTCGCCTGAAATTGAAGCCAGCAATTGTGTCAATGTAAATCTGCTATTAATCCTACTAATATTATAAATGTGAAAGTTTAGATGTTTGGATGTTTGTATATTTGTTACTCAATCACGCCAAAACAGCTGAACGGATTTGGCTGAAATTTGGGACACAGATACTTTATAGCCTAGAGAAAAACATAGGCTATTTTTTATCCCAGAAAAATATCACATTCCCACGGGATAACGTCGTGAAGACCACGCGAGCGAAGCCGCGGGCGGAAAGCTAGTTCTATATACACGGTGACTGTAATTTAAAAGAATATGTCAGAATAGCAAATATTTCTTTTTTCTCATTATAAAACAGCTAGGTAAACATTAGTCATTGACCAAAAGAATCCGCACTTGATCATTATTACTTCAAGAATAAGGTTGATATTTATCTAAGACTAGCTTTCCGCCTGCGTCCCGCGTGGACTCCTCGACGTTATCCTGCGGGAATGTGATATTTCTTTTTAAGATAAAAAGTAGCCTATGTTTCTCTCCAAGCTACAAAGTATATGTTTCCCAAATTTCAGCCAAATCCATTCAGCCGTTTTGGCGTGATTGAGTACGCATCTAAACATCTAAACTTTTCAGATCCAGATACTAACTTACGCTTTTCATCGTCAATAATATGCAGCAGCCCGGTTCCTAAAATCCCCTAGGCTAGGCTTCAAACCGAACACTAGATTAAGTCTAAACCTAGGTGGTAATGGTCTATTATGTCGATCGCATTGTACAACATGTTTAAGCACACGTCCTATTGTGCGGGTAATGTCCTGTTCCTGCGGTATTTCCTCCGCGTGTATACCCATTGTAGTAGTTCGGTGACTATGTGGTACAAGGGAGAGAAGAAAGAGTTAGAAACGTCTTCTTGAGTGTTTTTAATGTGAATTAATTTTATTTCTTTTTTTCTTTCATAATAATATCTACTTTAATATAATAATAATATAATATCTAGCATAATATCTACTCGTTATTTAAATTTTTACTTTATTGCATTCACAATGCAATTTTTATTATTGAAAAATTTAAAATGAAGTATTTAAGAAAAATCGACCCGTCTCACAACCAGCTCCGATGGGATTATAACTTGCAATAGTAATTTCATCTTTAGCGATTGTCAATATTTCTTTCGCGTGTGAGAGTAGTAAATTTGATGAAATTAACGCTGGCTATACAGCGCGTAAAAAGTATTGGATAAGTTCGACGCTTCTCGTAACAACTCCGTAGCTCAGAGGTTAGAGCAGTCGTCTGGAAGCGAAAGGTCGTGGGTTCGTGTCCCATCGGAGCTGCTTGTGAGACGGGTTGGTATTTTTCTAAAATACTTCATTTTTTAATTTTTCAATAATATCTCCTCATTAAGTTGGTCAAATGCAGCCAGTGTCATCAAGCAATAATACTGGTTGAACTTTATCACCAACTACTTATAGCCAATCAACTTATTTCAAGCTAATTTTGTTTTGCAAGTGGCTCGCTCCTCCACCACTCGACGTTATCGGGTCATTTAAACTATTTTTGTGGCACTTTATTATGAAGTAAGCAACAGAGATAATATAAGCAACAGACTGTTCTGATATTGCCACTTACTACTCTTGACGTAGCATTTGTCACCATTAATTTATTATTATATTCGAATATTTTTTTGGCTACATTTTTAACTGTCTTTTAATTACTACTTACTTATAACTCTTTAAGTCAATAGTGTTCTTTTTTGCTATATTTTCAAAGTTGCACCCAATATACTAAAATATTATTTCTATAATTAAATTTAATTAAAATATGTTGTTATATACGTTATACTAATCCTCTAATAGAAACGGATACTTAGTTGTGATTCTATACGTTTGTAAATGCTGTGCATAATTTTTTAGAAATACAGTTTTAACACTTTATCCATCTTTAAGGAAAACTTATGAATGCTTTGAATTGTATTTTGTTACTGTGCCCCTTAATTACATTTAAAAAATATGTACATGTTTACCCGAAAACTTTATTGGTTGGTTAGGTATATTCCTAAGTTGCGATTGTCCGTAAAGTTTGTAACCAATACCTATTAAACAAATTACCATCAAAATGAGACACATAACATTTTGTCGCTTACCACTTTTTGTCGCTTACCACTTACGACACACATTCATAAGCATATTTGTTGGTTAAGTTTTCCTCCATACGGAGTGGGATAGCTTTTAGTTGCGTTTTGTTGTTCCATTAAGGAACGTAAGCCGGATTGTATAATATAGTCGTTATATAAATATCATCGCATTGTCCTGGTATGAACGCTTAAGTCCCTGTATTATTGAAATAAGATACGAAATGCTTTTCACATTGCTATTCAGGAACCATAGCTATAAGTTTAGGCCTTGTTATTTGGTCAGGAATGCTATTTTCTTTTATAGCGCAGTCAAACTTATAAGGGGTTTTCAAGACAATATTTGGTTTTGTGATTATGATAATGGGAATCTGTTTTTATTTGCAATTGGGGAATAGTTCTCGAAACAACATTGAAGAAGGGTTGTTGAAGAGTAGGTCCTTTAAATGGTGTTTCCTTGAACACAAATTCCTAATGGAAAAAATAATTAAAAGTTGGGCTATTACTCATTGCAGTGTTAAAGTTTTAAGCTTATTACCTAGTATTATTTATGGTTTGGCATCACCACCATGTTCATTATTTTCAGCATAAAAGGAAATATGAATAACAAAAATATCGGATGTATTCACCTAAAAGAAATATACTTAGTCCTTATTATCTCTAGCCTTCATCACACCTGATGTTAATTGGTGGTAAGGCTTAAGGTGGAAGCGCACTTCTCCCGGAGTCCTCGATCACTAAGGAACAGGCTATCTTATATAATAGGTCTTTACATATGAAATTGCCGTTTTTTTCTTTTGTACATATAACTTAACAACTTTTATAATATTAGAAATATATAATTTCTTTAATATTGCGTTACATTAAGTCCGTATCGAGCAACTTTTGATAATTTAATAACCACGATATTTGATTATTTACATAGAAAAAACTTATTCCGAAAGTTACGACTATTTTTGTTTCCAGAATTTCGTACTTTATTAGTTGTAACTTAGTGAAAAAAATTTTTTTTTCTCTTAACGAATGTGTCATTTAGTAGTTAAAATGTCCATAAATACGTGTGTAAAATTTTGTAAATTTACATAATATTAGTCGTTAAATAATAACAAAAACGTTAGTATGGAAAAAAAATAATTACAGAAATCTCCATACAAAACGGCAATTTCATAGGTAAAGACCTATTATAACCTTACTGCCGTAACACAATAATGCTGAAAACATCATTGTTATGGCGTCAGACGTAGGTATGCATGTAAAAATACAACTACGTACAGTATACATTATAGATACACGTCCAGCCGTGTTTAAGCCTGCTCAGGTCGCGCCACACGGGGCGATAAATAAAAGCCCATGTCGAATTGATGTATTTATCCCGCGGAGAGTTTTTAGCTCTCCAGCAAAAAAGGCCCTTGATAAATATGTCAGGTGTTCAGTTCGCAAAAAGTGATTCAGGTTCTGATATATTAAAATGCTGCTGAATTACTTAAACCTTTTTAGCGGCGAAGCTATAATTTGAAAAGTGAGAAGTTTTTATTACAATTCTTAGTTTTAAACAGGACTTTTTATTGAAGTACTTACTGAACTTAATAAGAATTACCGATTACAGCTTATTTTATTTATTACACTAAACACATTTTAATCATTGTTGTGTTATTAATGTTCATCTTATATTTTATCTCAATGATCTGTGTTATTTGATTTATCAGTTTTGTTAAGTTTTCCCGACCTTCGAAATTTGTATTTAACTTATAGTAGACAAAACGCGTCGTTAAAAATATTTTGATTGCTAATTTTATATTTTTGTTCACAGGTAACGCTGCAACTAATTCTGTAAAGGTAATCTTAGAAACCCTGAAAATAATGATACGAACATTTTAAACGATACAATATTGAAAAACTCAATCCACAAGTTTCTGACGAGCCAGTTGCTTGGCGCAGTGGTACTGACTGCTCATAAAACTAACGGCGGGGAGCAAGTAGTAAGGGGTTTAGTTGGTAGTGGTGCCTGCTCTCAACCGCCCCATTTGGTCAGCCCACCTTGAGTGGCTTCCAATATGGGGATTGAGAGGATGCTCTCTCCCTCTGCCCGGCTTCCTCTCGAGCTTTCAAGCTCATTAGGGGCGGGCGGGCAGGGCTTAGAACCGCTCAGCCCTGACGCGAAGCCTATTAGACTTGGCGGAGGGCTGGGTGCGACGAGAGGCAAGCCCTGTGTCTGACTGAGTCCAACATGCCGTTTTCGGTATACGGAATAAGACTATATAATATGTTTTTACTATTATAATGTGAAACTGAAGTACCTATATTAAAAGTACATTTATTACGTAGCAGACCCGACTTGCAAGTTGCTTGCAATGTTCGTATCATAGATTAATAACTCTTCGCTTCGCTTACGCTAGATCGACAGTCTTCATACTAAAGCTTCGTCAAAAGTGAAGCAAAAAATCAGATTTATGTGTGTGCGAGCATTACGTGCCTACGTGCGCCGACCAGCCCCGACACGCACACAAACAAAACTTTGATGTTAACAAAACGGGACGTTCGTGTAAAGTCGGGGCCGACTGAGCCAAATTGGCTCAGTTTGAATTGCTTCATTTTCTTAGGCCTACTCGGTTTCTAGGCGTTATTATTCTAAGGTTCGTATTAACTACAGTTCAGTGAGGCAAATAAGTGAGATAGTTCCCTTAAATGCATAGAAACCAGTCAATTTCAGTAACCTATCTGAAACTTAGGTGACAAATAATGTAGTTGCCCTAATATATTCAATAGTTTAGGGCCTAAACTATTGAATGTTTTTAGTGTATTTTTTATGCAGACTTATGTTGATTGTTATAGATATACGAAATATACCTAATCTATTGTTACATTGTCGTCTCCACGTTGTATTTATATTAATACATGCATTATTTGTATAGTCTGGAATTTTTTCATGTCACCTAGAGTGAAAGTTCTCGAAGAAATGGAGATAGTAAATTACACTTGAAGATGCCATTTTTTTTTTATTCCGGCCTGTAGTATATGCATGTATTTTATATAAATATTGTGTGCTTATTATGTATCTTTTTGTATTAAGCATTAAGACAAAATTACATATATTTGTAAATGAGTTTTTGAGCAGTAAGCAGACGACATTATTTGTACTCTGCGGCAGTGGCGGTCCCCAAAGCCTCCATCAAAACGAGCAAGAAAAATTAAATGATATGATAAAAGTTTCATGAAAATCTTGATTTTAATATACTTAATTAGGTTTTTTGGACCCAATTTTAAAACGTGACGTAATCCGTAAAGCCGATCGTTTATCATCAGCTCTAAGTAAATTTAGCTTAGCTTGTATAGTTGAGCTAGTTTTTCATACATGTTCGTGCGTTCCAACGAGACGATGTGGACAAGCGAGCGACTCTAAACTAACTTAGTTCAGCTGGCGGGGGTCGATTGAACTTAAAGAGCAATAGGGATGACGACTGATGAATAAAATAACGAAATACTAATAAAAAGTTTTTTACATTTTATTAAACTTTTAGAGTCGCTTGTATACCTCTTGGTTTTATACATTGCGTATTATTAGTTTTATCACCCTTCAAAGTTGGGAGGGCAAGTCCATTTAAAAAGTATAAAATTTATTAATAAATAATACCATTAATTACTCCGTAAAATGTACATATAGAAACCATTTTGATAAACACAATATTTAATATAGCTGCCGAGCAAATTTCTTACGCGTTGCATACAAACTACATAGGCGTGTCGTCATAATTTAGGCAGCCGTTAGTATGGAGCGTTTTTGGGTGAGTCCAGTTTGTGTGCATTTCAAACTGTGATATATCGGGCAGTTTTCTTGCTGGCAAAATAATTATTTTACCAATGTTTCTTTTTTGCCAGTTGGCAAGCGAGCTAACAAGCCGAGTGATGTAACATTTCACATCAGTTCATACCTACCACACCACAAGTGACATCGCTCTCATTTCTCTCTCTCCCTCGCAGTATGAAATGACGTTTCACGTCACATCGCTAGACTCGTTTCCTTTCAAGTGCTTCCTGAAATTTTGTCTGCGCCAATAATTAACGACCCCCAAGTCCCAACATGACTTAAAGTCACTTAATCTGATTCAATAAACATATGATATACACCCCAAATTGTTTTACGACCCTACCCCACGAATACATTGGAAGATTTTCACCATAAATCCTTATGCGAGAAGGCAACTTATTCATACTTAAATTTTATTATCACTCGAATTTCCTTTCGGATACACAAGAGTATTATAATATTATGAGAGTTTCAACTCCTACATTATCTTTACGACTCCAAGTTATGGTGTAACTCAAGAAGTAATGGCGATTAACTTTTTGAAATTCAAATTACTTTACGTTGTAACTTAATTTAACTACAACATAATTTTATCGATTGTTTGGGGTTTGGCTTATAATTTGTTTGGCTTGAAAGTTTTTTAGTCTAAATAAATTACATACATAAAAAATATTTAAGACTCCTGAAATTCTAAAGCTCGCTTCCCATAGTGCGTGATTCTGCGGACGTTGGATGTTATGGTAATCCGCAGAATCTAGCATCTTGGGTAGCGAGCTTAATAATTTTAGTTCATTTTTTACCTGTAATGATTTTTTGGAATTTTCACATTTTTATTTCTACTATAATATTAAGATTGTCAATTGTTTATTTTTCTCTTCATATTTTTTTTTAACCAACCTCTTAAGAGGTTAGCGTTTTGCGCGTATGCATAAAGTTTCTATATTGTGTTAAACTGTTTAAAATTTACAACAGTTACGATAGCGTCGAGGAACGTCCTCACTGAGAGCATTCACGTGTAATGAGAAATCGACGTCGATTATTCGATTGATGTGGAAGTTGAGCCGAGAGTTACAAAGCTTACACGCAAGCGCGAACTTCGGCCGGTGTGGACGTCGCAACGATCTTCGTGGAAACGGTTCGCATTCGAATGTTTACGGAAATAAAACGCACGAAAGCGAGTACTCAGATAATGAAATGAATGGGTATGTATGTAGGAATATTACTGGGCACTACACCAAACAAGTCTTCTTCTTCTATTTAATATCGGAGCAAAAAAAAATGCTGCAGCCACGACTGCTCTATCCGACATATTGAAATGAATGACATTTAACGAGTTTCGTATTCGAATGCTCCAAGCTCGCAAGGGAATGTTCGACTCAAACGCTCATAGTTTTGCTCGAAAGTGAATGCTAGGCTCGCTGGAAAGCATTTGTTGCTCGCCTACAATTGTTTGTTTACAAATGCTCACGAAAGAATGCTCCCAGTGAGGACGTTTCTATAGAGATGCAACTTTAACATGTATAGCCAACATCACATTGGTCAAGCTCTTTACGCTGTCGCATGAGTTTATCACTTACACCATCGTAGCGTAACACCATAAAAGGGGATGAACAGCGAAAAAGACATCAGGGCCCGCGTGATTCCACCAAGGTGTGAAGTTTGATCGCGTATCATGTGATTACCGTTTACGACACTGATGATGAACGAAGGGTCATATTCTCGTTATAACGTCACGACTTTGATAGCCCAAGAATGGTTTTAGAGACATTATCCAATTTTATATGCTTAACGGTTAAATACTCGTAATGTGGGGTTGGGGTATAACTTTAACACTGGCTAAAATTACTTTGCCTGTAACTGTTATTTGCTGTCAATCGAAATTGTTACATTTAAATAATCCTATTGAGAAGTTTAATGACTTGACTTCAAGGATTTCTTATTTAATTATAGTGATCAAATTGTAGACTTCAATTAATTTCTATTCTATTCTTTCTAAAAACATTTATATAGAAAGCAAGTAAATACCTACAAATACTGCTAATTAAAATAATTATAGGTACGTATGTCTATGACACCATACGAGGCTTTCTTTGTATTTATAGAAGAAGTCATTGTCTTTAATTAAAAGACAGAAGTAAAACTAAGGTACAACTGACAAAAAAACAACAACAGTACGTAGGTACTATGTTTAAAAAGCTTCATTTGCGTCTACAACAGAGTATTTCACAGCATCAGAAAAAGTATCAAACAAACGTAGAGCGTGCATTCGCATTGTTTGCTCCGAGAAGCTAATAAAATACGTGGTGTATTGCAAAACTGAAGCGCAGTAACGATGTCGGGTGTAGGGATGAACAGGCGTTTTGTTAGATGAAAACTATTTGCTATTACTATAGCGAGTATTATGATCACTTTTGAAAGTACTTTCGTGTTACTTTAAAATTTTTGGTGTTCCTGACACGTTTGATCGCCTTTCTAGGAGCCGCGAAAATTTCAGGGCTAATTGCCAGCGAAACGAGCGAAGTGTCGTTTCACCTCTTTTCATACTGCGAGAGAGAGAGAGAGAGAGAGAGAGAAAAATGCGAGTGACGTCGCTGGTGGTGTGAACCGAATATTATGAGAAGAGGAGAAACGTCACATCTCATCGCTCGGCTCGTTAGCTCGCTCGCCGGCTGGCAGTGTGGCTTGCGCTTAACGGATTCGTGAAACCTAAAAGTAACACTTAATATTAACAAATTTACATAAACAAGCATTGTTGTTGTTGTTTTATTTCAATGAACAGCGCGCGCTTTAATCTGAACTTGTTTATGACGAACCTTATAATCTCAATAACCAATTCATCACGCGTTAAGTAATATGAAATTAGTATATAAGTGAAACTTAAGTTAAGAGTAGTTATTAAGGCTTCGTTTGCGATACTATTACAAACTGTTATTACATGTAATCATTATTATTATAATTATCGCTTTTGCCAATTTCTGAAGTATCAAACATTAATTAAAACCAATTAAACCAACACAAAATGCAATAATTCAGGATGAAATAACTTTTCAACTAGTTGCACAATTTAAACAAAAGAAGTAGGATTTTTTTGCTAGTTAATAACAGTATTACTATAAAGGTTGACAATATTTTTGTTTCTTAAATAAATGGCACAAAGTAAGTTTCAACAAAGTGTAAAAAATGCAAGGCCTTATTGACGCTGAACTGAAATATAATTTCAACAGGGCAATCACATCCCTACAATGAAGAGGAGCTTCATAAAAAACTTACCCTGTTAGTGAATGGAAGTTCATTTAGCAACTTCTTTATACGTTGACCTGACAGAACGGTTTTTAAATTTCTATTTCGCTCTTCTGATTGACGAAAACGGGACATTCCAATTGCAAATTGTGCTTCTGGGATTTATTTTGCTCTTTATTTTATTTTATTTTATTTGTTAAGGAAAACTTACTGCTTACATTTTACATAAATATTTATAAATAAATAATCAAAAGCTATTTTACAAGTTTCCACATATAGTTTTTTTTTTATATAATACTTTTACATAAGTAATTAACTAAAATTTAATTAAGCTACTTTCATGCCAATACCTTTTTAGGATAAACAAACAACAAAAAAATATATATAATTAACTTTATATTATGATAAACAAAGAAAGATTGAAATTAATGCTAAATATCATCACCATAACCAGCAAGTAATTTAGTCGCCAGTGCTCGCTTCAGGGCAACAGTGCTATCACAGAACAAATCTTTGTCAATTTCATCGCTGACAGAGTTGAACAAACGACATGAGCGAGTCAGGTAGCTGTACTGCCGGTAGTTAGTGCGCACCCGAGGAACATGCAGCCTTAACTTCCTACGCGTAGTGGAGCTGCTAGGTACATTCAACTTGACACGCTCCAGAAGTAGACTCGAGTCTACTTTGCCTCTTGTAAGTGTTTTGGTGCGAATTCCCTTTACTTTTGCAAGTTGGCGTTAAGATTCATATTGCGATGTGGAATTTTTTATCGAATTTGGGTTCACGTTATTTTTAGGCAATTACTTACTTGTAACTGTTTAACTTTTCGATTAATTACGTTGAAGAGCAACCTCTATTTAACCTCTAAAAGAACAAGAGATTTGATTTAAAACTATAGGTTAATATGTTAACCAAGTTAGATCAAGTTATAAAGAGCATTAAACTATTGTATATCTTGCCTTAAATATAACTCAACCACTTGCGCACTTCCTTACTTGATGTTCACAACAAGATCCATTTTCAGCAATTTCTTAGCAGTCTCAACGTCTCAAACTCGCACATCTAACGAATGTAAATTTCGAATATCGTAAATCTCATTGCACATTGCTGTCTGCCGGAATTGGCAGCTGCTCTTGGGAAGGCCGCAAAGGATCGCGCAATGGCAATTTCACTCGTAATTGTTCGATTGCAGTTGCTTTGTTGGGCTGTTTCACTGCCGACTATAAATTGTGTTGGACGATTCGATAGTTCGACAATCTAACTACTGATATTTCCCAGACTAACTAGCTGAGCACTTCAAGTGTCAAACTTCAATAGTTTAAGCCAGTTGTCGTTTTAGTATACTTTAAACTATAAGAGTATTAAGATAAGATAAGATAAGATAAGATAAGATAAGATAAGATAAAAATATTCTTTATTCACTTAGACATAATAAATATGTACTTATGAATCGTCAATATTTTCCTACCACCCATTCAAGACTTTTTTAACTGACAAGAAGAATGGGCGCAAGAAACTTGCCAGCGTTTCTTAGTTAGGTAACGACATTTACAAAAAAAAAAAACATATCGTTACTAATACAACAATTGCTTAGTATAAAAATACATCATATTAAACAGTGATTATGTTATGTGTTACATCATGACCATGCATTGCGGTCATTCAAATAATCGTCTACTTTATAGTATCCTTTGCTCATCAGCGACTCTTTAATGTAACATTTAAATTTATGCAATGGTAGTTCAATTATATGCTGTGGAACTTTATTAAAAAAGGCTATGCTTTTCCCCAGAAATTTAAATGTACACACAAATTATTATGTACACCCTTAATTTTTATTTAGTACTAATATATAAGAGGATAATTGTGTCAATCAATACGCTTAATTTGTAGGTCCAGCCACAAATCGCAAAAAAATAAATTTTCCATACTAAAGTACAAGCGTCGCCGCTAAAGGGCCACTAAGAAACGCCGCCAGTGACTAGTCTCTTTCCTGTAGTTTTCATACATTTTATATGGACGCCGATGCCATTAGTCGTCACTCGTTTTATCTTCTAGCTTGGCTTCTAGTGGCAGCGTTTGTGGCTCGTGTGCAGGGACGGTAATACCGACCAACCAAAATGTATGGAATAGTTGATTTTTCGTCACGAGACACCGCGACGACGACACAAAAAGCAGCTGATGGTCACGATAGTGGTAGAAGATTAAATAAATTTGAAAGAAAATGTTATCAAAAGTAAATTGACACTGAATCATTCAAGTACTACTTTTGCACCGAGTTATCATGTAGAAATATACCTTTTTTAATCCACAACGGGATAGCTTTTAGCCTTCATCGCACCTGATGTTATGTGATGATAAGGCTGAAGTACGGAAGCACACTACTCCCGGGATACTCAATCACTGAGGAACTGGCTATTTTATCTCTAACTGCCGGACCACAACAATGCTGAAATCATCATTGTTATAGCGTGGTAATAGCGCGATTTAGACAAGATGGTGGTAGCTAGCCAGGCGGACTTAGCTTTGTAGGCCTTATATATGTCTTACCACCAACCAAACCGAATTCAATATGTACCCCCTCTGGGAATCGAACCAGGCACCTCTAGGTCTGAAATCGGTGGTATGAACCACTAGTCGACAAAGGCAGTTTAAAATGTTAATGGCATAACAGCAATAAGGACTATTAAGGACATTCTATATGCCCACAGATATAATTATGCTTCAGACGTCAAAAGTGTTAGTATAACGATCCAATTTTAAACGGGACCAAAACTTGCTCCTAGGAACACCGAACGTACGAAAACAGTCCAACAGCAAAATTAACAACAGTTTGTGAACTGTTTTCCCAGTGTAAACGAAAACTGCTGTTCAGATGCTCCATATTAAAATAGTTGTTTTATATGTTATTTATTTAGCAACATTGCTCCAACAATTTTGATTAAAACTTATCCAGTTTCTAAAATAGGATTTCGGCACAATTAATATAGCCTCGCCGCACACGAGCCACACGCGACAGCCACAAACACCGCCATTTGGAGCTAGAAGAAGAAACAAGTGATGCCTATACTTAGCACTTAAGCAGCGTCAACCGTGTGCGGCGAGTTTTTTTTTATTTTTTATTTATTTAAAAAAGGCTTACCAACAGTTTTTGTATCGACATGCATTAAATTAGGAATAACTAAACATTAAAAGTAAATACAAAAAAACCAATTAATGGTAAACACAGCATGCAAAACAAAAAAAGAAACTTAACAACGTCCGATATACAGTAAAAAAAAACATTCAATTATTTATTGGACTTGGTCAAATAAAATGTGCGCTTCAAACTCCCAATCTTTGCGTCAAATAAGTCTAAACTTGTGCTATGGTGGTTGACTATTCTGCAGAGTCTTGGAATAGCGGAATTGGCTCCAAGGACCGTACGACGAAGTGGGGGGCAGAGTGGTGTTATGGGTTTCCGTGGGCACCTACGAGGGACTCTGAAGTTAATTTTTTCCAGCAGTGGCGAGCAATCTATTTTGTTATTAACTAACTTCTGGACAAATTTAATTCATATAATGAGTTCATATAAAATGTTTGAAAACTTTAGTCTGTGTTTTTTGGTTGTGGTCGGTGGCCCGTGTGCGGCCAGGCATTTTGCTTTTAGAAAAATTATTCACTGATTGTGCGGCGAGTTCATACAAAATGTGTGAAAACTTTAGGAAATAGCGCTCGGTGGCGGTGTTTTTAGGGTTCCGTAGCCGAATGGCAAAAAACGGAACCCTTATAGATTCGTCGATTTTAACCGCCTCTGTGGTCTAGTGGTTCACACCACCGATTTCAGACCAAGAGGTCCCGGGTTCGATTCCCAGTGGGGGTACATATTGTATTCGGTTTGGTTGGTGGTAGGACTTGTTCTTAGTCCGCCTGGCTAGCTACCACCATCTTATCTAAGTCTGACGCCATAACAATGATGTTTTCAGCATTATTGTGTTCCGGCAGTTAGAGATAAGATAGCCAGTTCCTCAGTGATTGAGGATTCGGGAGTAGTGCGCGTCCATCTTCAGCCTTATCTCCACTTAACATCAGGTGGGATGAAGGCCAAGTGCTACCCCTTTGTGGATAAAAAAAAAAAAAGTCATATCTGTCTGTCTGTCCGTCCGTCCGTTTATTTTATTTCACAGCCACTTTATTCCAAAACTATAAAAACTACACAGTTGATACTTGGTAGGTACTAGGTAGATGTATTCCGTGAACCGCTTTACGACTTTAATATAAAAATAAAAAAAATAAGGAGGCTCCCCATACATATAACTGAAACTGTTTTTTTTTTAATGAAACATATTCGTGTGGGTGTCTATAGATAGGTCTTTAAAAATAACATAGAGGTTTCTAAAATAATTTTTTCTCAAACTCAATATTTTGAAAGATAGAGCCTCCCAAAGTTGTAAAATGTATGTTTCTAACTTTTGAAGTAAAAGAGTGAAAAATCTAGAAAAAATATATGCTGTAGATCTCAATAAAATCTTTCAACGAAAATTGATTTGAACGATATATAGTAAGTACTTTTTGAGTTATAACACTTTTTCAAAAACTGCAAATGTAACTTTGTCATTCATACAAATACTATGAAAAAAGTTGTTATATTTTGCTGACGAAAAAATATGGTGGAATTTTGCCAAGGTATAGGCAATCGGTACGTTAAGTATGTACGGTACCCTTCATGGGCGAGTCCAACTTGCACTTGTTTGGTTGTGGTCGGTGGCCCGTGTGCGGCCAGGCATTTTGCTTGTAGAAAAATTATTCACTGATCAATTAATAATAGGAATATCAATAATTATTTTCTTTTCATCGACATTTCATAGCAACAAAACTGACAGTGTACATTTTGATGAGCACCATATAGGTACTTCCATAATTTTACCGCAACTCAACTTAACATTTACGAACAATTGCAGCGAGAATTGAATGACAAAAATGTTTTCCCTTCTAAGCGAACTTTAGAATCTTTTGTGAATACTTGTCAGCGACAAAAAGTGCGCAGCCTCCCAAAGACCTTTCATATGTCGTTGTCAAGTTTACGATGAGGCAGTAATATTCTTCTTAAGAAGTATCAGTTCGCTGAATGTGCTCTTTTGTTTCCGTTCGAATGTGCAACAGTTTTAAAGACTGCTAATAAACTTCCGAGACTATAAAAGAAGGTTTGAGCCGTGAATGTGAAAGAAACAAAGTTTCCGAACATAAAAAGTAAGAAGTTGTGCTGCTTTTCTCAACACAATACGTTGAACGAACACTTTTGTTCATGGGCGTTTATAAAACCTGATGTAATTATTGACCAATAGATTATAACTTTTCTGAAGCAATTATGATTGGGTGTGAAGTTATATTTAGGAGTTGCTCTTAACATAGTGGATATCTGCATATTATACTTTGTTAAATGTTCATTGACCAAAGTATAATCAACGAAAACTTTAAACGGATTAAAATAAAAAGTTAAATAAAATATGTCCCTAGGTAATGGAAGTAAATAAAAAGTAAAAAAAAACAGTTGCTATTTAAATATAAATTTCGTTACAAATAAAAAGCTTCTGCAAGAAAAAAAAATTGTATTTTTTTTTTAATTTCAAAAACTGTGTAGGTACCGTAGATTGGCGTTACTTTAGGAAAAAATGGGGCTACTTTGATAATTTATAATGTATTAGTAAAAAATGGGCATACTATCAATAGTTATATTAAAGATAAGTCAGTTGAAAAAAAAACAAAAAAAATCATTCAGTCAAACAAGCGTTGTTAACAAAGTCACCCCATCGAATCAAAGTACCCCAGTTTACCGGTACTGTTTACGGCATACACCGTACTGTATGTATATTGATAATTACTAAAGTTACTAACGTAGAAAAAATACAAAAACAACAGAAACATCTTGATCTAACAAGATAACAAGAGGCATTTCTTTGTTTATGAATGAAATGTGTTTTGTAAAGTTAGGTATTAGAAATAATGTTCCTATTCTAAAAACTACATTCAGAACTATCGATAATATAAATAAACAACGTCTCTCTTCGGTTAAGTAATATTATTGGCATCTAAGTTTTTATCGGAAAACTGTTACAGAGAACCATTTTTAACGAATTCCTTTGGTGATTGCTCCTTTAGCTTGTTCGCTTTTTAAGACTGTGATTTTGTTATAAAGAGCAGCAGTTTCTTGCAGCTTCTTAAAACACAAATACAATAGATTACATAGTTATTAGTTCCGTATTTTTTATTTTCTTATTCAACGTGCTAATGTATAAGCGCAAAACCTCTTAGGTGGTGATTGTGCTCTAAATATGAACAAATTTTACTATGGGGCCAACTCTGCAACTCAACAAAAAAAAACAGCTGTTCCATACATTCGAGTAGGTATTGACAATTTGTATGAAACAGTTGATTTTTTTTTGAGTTGCAGAGTTGGCCTCATAGTAAAAGTTGTTCATATTCAGAAGCACCATCACCACCTAAGAGGTTTTGCGCTTATTCATTAACACGTTGTAGATAGTTTATTTTCAAAGTTTATTATCAGGACCATGGTAGTTGATATTTTCATATGTTTCATAACCAATAATTCTACATACAATACTACTAGAAGTAGGTATATTATCAAAATCGGTTTCACGATTTATTAAAAGGTTAACAGTATTGTGACTTTATAAACTACCTACAGGAACATTTAATTTTAAATGCTGTTTATTATTTTCTCTATCTGCGTGTTTGAGACAAAGGAGATCAGTCAAGCTTCATACATGTTTGGACCAAAAAGTAAAATGGTCGGCCAACAAAAATAAATTACACATTACTATTGTAAACACACTGTAACGATCATTATTTGTTATGACGTCAACAGCGTACGACTAGTGGCCAAGCAGTTATTCAAGTTTAAAAATGTCATTTATTCTTCATTTTCAAACTTGAATACAGCTTGGCCAAAGTGCGGCCAACGAAAATAAATTGCACATTACTATTGTAAACAGTGTAACGATCGTTTTTTGTTATGACGTCAACAGTGTACGATTAGTGGCCAAGCAGTTATTCAAGTTTGAAAAGGTCAATTTTTTCTTTTTTTTCAAACTTCTATTCAGCTTGGCCAAAGTGCGGCCAACTAAAATAAATTGCACATTACTTTTGTAAACAGTGTAACGATCGTTTTTTGTTATGACGTCAACAGTGTACGATTAGTGGCCAAGCAGTTATTCAAGTTTCAAAATGACATTTTTTCTTCATTTTCAAACTTGAATACAGCTTGGCCAAAGTGCGGCCAACAAAAATAAATTGCACATTACTATTGTAAATAGTGTAACGATCATTTTTGATTATGACATCTTTGTTGGCCGCACTTTGGCCAAGCTGTATTCAAGTTTGAAAATGAAGAGAAAAAAATGACCTTTTCAAACTTGAATAACTGCTTGGCCACTAATCGTACACTGTTGACATCATAACAAAAAGTGATTGTTACACTATTTACAATAGTAATGTGCAATTTATTTTTGTTGGCCGCACTTTGACCAAGCTGTATTCAATTTTGAAAATGAAGAAAAAATGTCACTTTCAATCTTGAATAACTGCTTGGCCGCTAATCGTACACTATTGACGTTATAACAAAAAATGATCGTTACACTGTTTACAATAGTGATGTG
Source organism: Crambus lathoniellus (assembly GCA_949710035.1). NCBI lineage: Eukaryota > Metazoa > Arthropoda > Insecta > Lepidoptera > Crambidae > Crambus > Crambus lathoniellus. The sequence goes on from OX453315.1 coordinate 17,901,962, forward strand.
CAATTTATTTTCGTTGGCCGCCACTTTTACTTTTTTGGTCCAATTTGACTGATCTCCTTTAAATCAGCATTTAAATAAATGTTAATTTAACCATGTGTAACGGTACATCATTTGTTTCCTTTTGCTAATTATCATTTTTATCCCTCTGAAAATCGTGCCCGTTCACCAGAATGTAGTCAACGGACACGGACAAGGGTTTGCCGAGATAAATTACAATTTTGTGAATACCAGACCGCTATTCAAATAAGTTTCATACATTTTAATCAATGCAAAAACTCTGTTAAAGCGTTAAAGAAGGATTTATATGCATTGTGTACGCGTGTCTTTGTGTATTTTTTAGAAGGGAATAGAATACCTATAATGATTTTTATTTGTTGCATGAATAACAAATTTAGCATTTAAAAATCAAAAAAGCTAAGAAAAGTATATAGTATATTTCAGAATGCAAATTGAATACCTATCTTTGTAAATAATGTAAACTCGAATTGCTCTCTTTAGTTTTAAAATTCTTTGTATGCTGTGGATGGATAAAGTCCGATTTCCATTGAAAGTTCAAAGTGACCATTTCTATCAAATGATTTCTATTGATGTCTTTGTTACCTAAGGCAAGATGTTGTTGAAATCAGAGCTTTTAAATGTATGGAAATTTTAACAAAACTGATAAAGCACATTCCTGTTTGACTTTACTTATGTCTTAAATAATAATAAAAATAGCTATAAAGATTCAGAATAGGTCTTCTGATTAATGCTTGTATTTTTGTAATTTATAAGCATAACTTTATATACACACAATATCTATTTAATATCTTGTCACTTTTAATCTGCTGCCAAATAAAAGTGTGTGTTTCTATTTCTATTGACACTAACGGTTCGTGGTCACCAGATAGATTTGTCTGCCCCTGACACCTGTCAAAGGCTTCAACCCGTCACCGCATCTACATAGTGGATAGTAGTGATGCTTTGGACGGGTTTGGCGTTTTAACTTTTGGGTTTCACCCTTTGATTGTCGTGTTGAGAAAAAACAAAATGTAAACTTACGTAACATATTTTTTTTTTCATTTGTTTTAGAATGTGCATCTGTAACCTATCATTAGGTTTTGCGAGGAAATGAAATTGAAAATTGTAAATTGTTTTTGTGAAATAAAGTTTTAATAAAATAATAATAATAATGTATGTCATAAACGGATGATAGAAATTGTTTTAAACTTACGATAATTATTATACCATTTTGTGTACATCGAATTCTTACACTACTCTTTAGAAAACTAGTATTTTTTTTTAAATAAAACAATGCTAGTGCTTTTTATTGATTAACGCTAAGACTATGGAGTTTTCTTTACCCTGCTTTTGTGATATGAAGACGTCATATTAATTTTAATAAACCAAAAAGTTTCTTATTGACATTATACTTACTTATCTACATTTAATTGTGAAACTTTTAGTTACGTAAGTTGCACCAAAATAGTGACTTGTTTGTTGAGATTGAACTTCGGAACCCCAAGCTGCATTATACAGAAACTTTTTTTGGTGAGGTTAACAGCTGCTCTGACACTTTCCAGTTAAGTACCGGTAGTTTAACTAATAATGACGTTTAGGATGTACCCAGGAACATCTATTTATAGAAAGTTGTATTTTTGTAACAAACCATTTGTTTTTATATCAAGGGGCACTTAACGCGCATCTGTGTTTCAAAGCAGATGTTTATTTAGTTGGCCTTTTTTTTTTATTGCTTTTGTGTCGTTTATGTTTTTGAGGAGGAAGTTAACTTATTATTTATACACCCTAAATTTATCAACTGTTACAAGTTATATTTTAAGGTAGGTATTAACGTGTTTATCAATAAGTACCTAACAACTTTTACTATGGGGACAGAAAGAAAATCGTGTAAAAATATCAGCTTTTTTAAGAAAAGTAGAATTCCGTCCGACAGAAATTTTGGTCGAAGTACAAACGACAAAAATGTATATTATAATTATAAGCTATTTTTTTTTTCAGTTTCGTCGCTTGTCCCATTTGGTTGTACAGGTCATCCCCTGAAATAAAAGTACCTACTAAATTAAGAATTAAGAGTGTATACTTATACATTAAAAATATAAAGGCAATAAAATTCAATCATATTAGAGCTTCTGAGAAAGCAATAGTGATGGCAGAACAGCTCTTAATACCTACACAATACATTCCTAACTTCATGGAGACGTCAAGACTACGCATTCACGCAACTGCAGCTGTTAAATGTCCATCCGCTGTAATCTGCAAAAGTTTGTTTGTCAACAACTTTGAACCTTACTTACTTGAACATTAAGGACAGGTGTCTTCGCAAGTTCCTCGAGAGCAACTGAATAAATAATTCGAAAGACACTCGGCATAACGGAGTCTCTTGGCTTTGTTCGAGATCCGCTACGTTGTTTATTGTTTGCACAACCCGTGTTTTGTTTTTGCCAATTGTTTGTTTAATGTTCGCCAGTCTTGCAAGCTTACGTCAACGGTTCCTTAGTAACGGTGTTTCTGTGAATGCATTTTATTGGGCAGTATAAATTAACGGAAATTGTTTTATTTAAAACCGACGTCATTTTGCCTGCTGTATGTTGCACCGTTTCTGGCTAACGTCAGGCATGTCAAAGTTGATGATAACAGCAACACACTCTTCTGATTGGAGCTTAAATCAGGATACGTTTTCCAATCAACCCCATCGAACGTCGTGTTCATCAAATTTGTTTCTAAACTACCCAACGGTCCGTGGACACGGGTTTTTTGCGTCCACCACAAACATCGTTTGCATTTCGAATGCATCTGTTGTTTTTTTCTGTTGTTTGTAAACGGCCTCCGTTAAATCCGGCCTATTTTTGTTACCGGCCAGTGAACCGTGCCTGAACTGCGTTGAATGTAGATTTTTTTGTCTGAGTTTCAATTTCCGAAAAGAACTTAATTTGTCCTGAAGTAAGCATAATTACGTTAATGAAATTGTTTTAAAGCTCGCAAAATCAAATTGTTAAGTAAGTAGGTAATATGACATTGAGACTCCATTTTGACGACCGATTTGGCGCAGGGGTAGTCTACCCACCTTCTGCGCCAGTGGTCTCGGGTTCAATTTCCGAACAAGACAAATATTTGTGTGCATGAACATGTCTATTTGTCTTGGTCTGGGTGTTAACTATGTATATTAAGTATGTATTTACAAACAAAAAAGTATTTAAGTATATATTTATCCGTTATCAAGTTTTCCATGATACAGTTTCTTAATGAAATTAACATGGGCTTAGATAATTGGTGTGAATGGTAAGAAGTTATTTATTTATTTTCTGACAGCATGAAGGTGTACAAATTGTAATTCTTTTATGGTGAAAAAAATCAGGTTAAGTACATACCTCAATCTGCTAAAGAAAAAAAACCTTTCCTCAAACTTTTCCTATCGACCCTCAAGTTTAACTCAGAACACATTTTGTCATAAGATTTTTAACTTTATTGAAATCACCGCAAAAACACATTAGCGTCATAAAACCAACAAGATTGGCAATCTCGGCAAACTTCTGGCTCTCAGAAGAATCGGGGACACCTGGTGGCTATACCCAAAACTTTACAACTTCCTATTTTACAATGTTCCCGGCAGTTTATCTTTGGTGTTCGGGATGAGTGCGGTTGAGAACCCCCGATTGGCTATTACTTTTTTTGTAAAGGAGCGTACTGTGAATTTATTTTTAAAAAGTTTCGAATTCTTTTCGAACCTTCACCGTCTTTAAAAGGCGGCCTAAAATAACAAAGATACCAACCTCCTTTCTTGAGTATCTTTGCTTTTGTCATTTATTTTAATCTGAATTGAGGAATTAAGAATGAGATATTTGAATTTTAAATAATGGACCTCATTGTTTTTGTACAAGGTAATTGATGAGACCATTCAATGGGCACTGACCACGCGTTTTGCTCCATCGACCGACAAAGCGAAGCTAGTGAGAACGGCCATTACGTTAGGACGTGAACATTTGTCAAACTCACGCCTTACCAAGTTAGAGATAAAGGCCACGCCGTAGGTAGCCGCATTCTTCGAAGTTGTTCACTATTGATTGCTTCACTACGCTCTTATCTCTTTGATCTGGTTGGCTACAATAACGCATTTTTACTTTACTTAAATTTTGTCAACGTGAAAGTCAATAAGTAAGTAAAGTACCTACTGACTGTTTTATTGATAATTAAACATTGGCAAAAAAAGCTCGTGACTTTGGTTGCTAAATGATATGGTTAAACGGCCGATACCAAAAAGTTGTAGTACCTACCTATGCATAGGTACTTGCATAAATATTTATGAGCGCGATCAAACTATCGGCCGATACAAAGTCTGTGGTGTGCGGGGTGAGTGCTGTTATTCAAATAGCCAAAAGATCAGTACAGTTGTTTCATCTCACGAGCGCCGTTGAGCCATACTTGTAGTTGTAATGCGTATGGACACCCGCTCCTGAGGGCCTACTCTGAAACGCAAAACCCGAAACTTCGGTATACCCGTCCCTCTCACGCTCTAGTCGGGACGGAATCGAGGGAAAGGGGCGGGGCTAACCGAAGTTTCGGATTAGCGTTTCAGAGTACGGTCCCTGTGTGCGTCGACCGGCGACTCGGCCAAAACTGAGCGCTACCATACCAAGCTTACGCAGGAAAAGACAGACAGACTGTCTTAAAATTTGTTACATTACCTATAAACATATTTATTTTGAAAAAGCATAGGTAATAATTTTTTTTATTTTGATTTCGACATACTAGTTACGTCATACTATGGCGCTCAACACACTGTTGCGGTTTCCGCTCCGGTGGACGGAGATGCGGCGTGAGGTTGTCATACACTGCGGGTTTTGTATGCACATCAAGATTCTACAGCCATAGTTAACAAGCACACTACCGCAAGCCGGAGCTGTGTGCGGTACAGTGTGAGAATCGCCAAAGAATTTGTAGCTGATTCATAAGAGACGTCAATGCTCTTTCTTTTGAAAAAGTTTTAGACCCCAAGTAGGTAGGTAGCTGGTCAACCCAAATGACCTTTTGTTTAAAAACATTATAAAAAATACCGTTTTCACTTCCCATGCTCGTAAAGTTCGTGTTTATGTTGGGTATAGGCTGCATAAAATAGCTTTTTTAATACAGTTGCTCAAAAAGTGGCGTATTGCAGGGACGTATGGCGTTCGGGATGTGGGCTATTACACACTCGAGCTTTTTCTTTACCTTTCCCGAACTCGTGCGTTTTCTTTTCCAACTGTCAAAATAATGTCTATTAAAAAGAAAAAAACCAACCATGAAGTTTTTACTAAATAAAAATCATAGAAGTTTTTATGATTCATTCAAATATTTCTAAAAAGAAACTACTAATTTGTTTCAATATCCGATTTAAAAGTAATTTTATTAAAAATTTAAACATTAAATTAATATTAGTATCTGCCAAATTAAATTTATGAATATAAAAAAGTTGGCTGTATGACGTGCACTGCCATAGTCTCTGCAGAAGTTTGCGCGGGTTTTTGTTATGTTAGGTTTCATTTCATTTCATCTCATTTAATTTCATTTCATATCAATAAAAAAGTTCTACTGAAGACTTGGCTGTATGGGCATAGTTCCCATGGCCTACCCAGAATGGGTGAAGAAAACAAAAAAAAACTCTGTCTTTATTCTTTTACGATTAGTTATTTGAGTTTATTGTGTTTTATTATTTTATTTCATTGCTTAATTTTTTCGCAACTGTATTAAAAATAGTTGTTCAGTACACGTGCGGAACCGTCATTGCAACTTGTTCCGACTGTCAACCCTCACCTTCGGCTGCGCCTCGGCTCGGGTAGACATTTGTCGGAACTCTTTGCAATGACAGGCTTTCCGCACTCGTAGTGAAATATACTATTTATGCTCTAGTGCATAAAGTAAAATCTTCGTCTAAGTCTCAGACTCTAAGACAAAGGTCGTCAGGTAAACAGTCACACACGCAATTAAACTTCGTTAAATAAACTTGTTATTTCATTCTGTTTCTTTAATTTTGTACACAATCCATTTTAAATTACTTACTAAATTAATATAACTAGGCAAAATTAATGAGTTTTGTAAGAAATAAGTATTTCAAGAGCATTATGGACTACGATCTATGCTAAAGTCACTGTGCTGCCACTGCCACGTATAAAAAAAAAGAAAGTCTTCCCGCCAATATGGCGAAGTCTTTATTTTTTCTTTTTTGCAATATTGTTATTTATTTTCCTTACACTCGAAGTGAAAAGCAGAGTGTATAACTCGTAGATAAAACCCATTTTACCCTCGAATTGACTATCCACCCTCGCCTACGGCTCGGATGGATATATACGTCTCGGGTAAAATGGTACGTTTTATGCACTTGCAGTTGTACAATCTACTATTGTGTAGGGTTTGGACCGCCCATCTGTGGCACTATTGGTAGATTTACCCGATGGCAGTCCGCTGCAAAAGGTCTTTACATCGAGTGCAGTATACTAAAACTGCTGTTGAACCTTACAGTGTATACCTGGTGCTTTTGTCGATAGTACATTTACACACACAAGCGTGGCTCACCCGCGCTCGTGAGATAAAACATCTGGAAACGTGAAGGACTTGAGAGCTTTAGCACCCATCATTCTTATGATTTATGTCTGCATTGAAAACGATATAGTTATCCAAATAACTAGGAAAGCAGTCTAGTCCTTACGTTTACAACGAAAATAGATTTTTAATGTTTATAGTATAAACTTGGTTGTGTCAAAGTTATTTAACTATGACAGACACAATTATATCTTAGTGTGAATGAACCAATAGGTACTTCCAGATATTGATAAACGACTATCCAGGGCCGTGACTTTAGTATTAATGATGTCGATGTTCGTTGCCATTAATAACGATAAAGGAATGCGATTTTGTATCTGTGAAAGTGAATGGTTTTGCATTGTTTATTTCATAAGGAACACCATTCACCAACACCAACTTCGTTCACATATCAGCTGTAGATTAATTTATAGTTTTAGAAGTAGAGTCCACCAATTTGAAGTCAAAGCATTTAAAAATCAAAACCCTTAAAGTTTTAGTTAATTTTAATGTCACTCTAAGTACAGTAGGTCGTTCTATTGCTCCTACTCGTAAATACCTACAAATTATTGAATGACTTAGTAAATAGCTTGATTTATAAAGACATCAGGTGGTAAGGGCTATATAACTATTAAAAACATTGAGGCATTTGTGAAGAAAGCATCTTTATATTAATTCATTCTTTTTTTGAGCTTTCCATAAGTAAGGCGATACTCGGAAAAATTATGCTAAAGCGAGATAGCAATGAGAAAACAATACGCGCGGGAGCGAGACCGATTTTGCCGATTACGCAAAAAAAACAAAATCACTTCGTATTCAAAAACTATAGCGAGTTTAAAAAAATGCTTCTATACGATCCTAAACATTATTGGTGTCCACTAATTAAACCAATTTTCAATAGTATATGTATCCCCATTGAAGAATAATCTTGATATTTCTTATTTTTTAGAGGTATTTTCGCAAAATAAAAAGTGTCGAGCCAAAGTCATAAAATCGTGTTTCTGAAACTATACGATTCTAGATAAAGGTATGAAGAAATATATATCTTATTACCAGATTTGTAACAACTGTAACCGTCCTATAGTTTTAAATCAAAAAGTCCATACTTTTTCCGAGTAGCGCCTATTATAATATTCAAATACACAAGAGCATGGAAACGTTAAAATAAAATAGGTCGTATGTTTTAAAAGCACATAAAACCTTACCAAATGATGAAATTAGAATTTTCTTAAATGTCACATAGTGCCTGTATCAACTGATGTCATTATTAGATTATTTTTCATTGGCTTCTGTACTTGCAAAGCCGAATCATTTAATTTAGCGTTATAAATTGCTTAACTATTAACTATTTAACTTCTTAGTCACAAAATATTATGTTCCTAAAATCAAAATGATGTCTCGGTATTAAAGGTGAGAAAGTTCTTCAAAGTATCCAAAAATATCTTTTCATTTACGTAGCAAGAAAGTATAATTTAAAATCAACTCTGATTCCAATTTGTATTTCTCATAGCGCGTTTTACCATTAATCTTCACTTATACACCATGGAACAGATATTTATCACTCAAATTGGTTATGAAAAATTATTTCCAATTTTTTTGAGCTTCATTGCTCTTACAACGCACCGCCTACACGTGTCATTTTATCAGGGCCATTGTGGTCATCTTTAAGGCGATGAACTAACTTGAAACTTGCACTTTGAGCAAATTGAGGTTTGTGAATAGGTACTTCTAAGATAAATGTATTGCTTTTAATACAATGACAAGCTAAACTATCAATTAGGTAGGTATGTCTTTTTAAGTGCAGACCACACCGCCAGCTAACGAGAAACTTGAATGAGGAGGAGGATGTGTCGTTTCGCCACTTTTCATACTTCGGTCTTAGGTTCACGCCGCGAGCGAGACGCCGAGACGTTACTCGCGTCCTGTCAGCTGGCGGTGTGGTCCGCGCTTTAAGAGACATATTGATATTAACATTATTTGCTATTTTTTTATGGTGATAGTAATGGCAACACTGCCTGCACCAATATGCTTTTGGATCTCAAATGCTGGAAACTTTAACCATACTTAAAGCAGGTTAGGTTTAGTTTTTTCTAGTTTTAGGTTAGTTTTATCCTTTTTTATTAGAAGATAATAAAGAATGCAATCCTAATTTGAAAAAAAAATATATTTTACTTGAAGACAAAGAAGTGGAAATATAAGTTATAATTAATTTATAGTCGCTCACCAACCTTTATGTTTCTCCAAGCCAAAATTTATTAAAACCTATTTCCTAAGTTTAGTTTACACGTAGTACATCGCCTTAATAGCGACCTGATCTATTTTGAACTTTAGTGCTATTGATATAGCTTCAGGCGGAGGTGTAAGTATTTGGTTTCATAACAATGCACGGTTTTGTTGTAGAAATACGTCCATTCACACATTCCTGGATAGTGGATGAGCCTTTCTAAAGCTTTTTGTACGATGCTTCTGTTCATATGTTGACCTGTATGTAGGTGTTAGGTTGACTTGAAGTAGCTGTGAACATTGTGACATGACCCGTCAAAAATTACTTTATAGTATATATTTTATGTTATGTACTTACTGGGAGAAGGAAGTATTGTATGAAAAAGAAAGTGCATTTAATAGAGATTTAATAAAAATAACAGCTTATATTAGAACTCATTATAAAAAAATCGACCTATAACTGTTAATAGAATCTAAATTTCAATTTAATTCGTGCTAGTTTTAAAAACCAGCTATAGTAGGTATATATCTTATAAAAAAAAATTACAAGGCTCTTGATATTTAATTGTACCATTCGTCATCAAACTAATAATCATTTACTAATTGATACGTCATCCGAGTTCGCCAAAGCAATACATTTAATTTGCGATTGTTAGTTGAATAAGCGATGGCTGGTTCATGCGTCATGCTCGTAAACGGGTGCCACCAGTAGGATGGGTCTGCTCCTAACTGTTTCTTTACAATAGGCGGTGTTTTATATATTTTTTAATGTTTTTAATGTTATTGTTTAATGTTTTATTATAGCATGTCTTGATTGGCACAGCTTTTTATTAATTTATTTGGTATTTTTTCAAAATGAATTTTGAACCGACGAATTAACATTTTTTATTACTAATTAAAATTTATCACTAGGTTGTGTATTACAATAAAATTTCAGTACAATGGGGGAAACAAATTCTGGCGTATAATTAGCTTTTCTTTATTATACTTAAAATACTTTTGGCAACATTAAATTTGTTTCTAATTTTTTAATGATTTATAATTTTGAGTGAGTACCATTAATGGAGATGATCAACGTAAAATTAGATGATTACCTATGGTGTTTATTTTTTAAGTACTTACTTGTCACATATAATTAATTGAAGTGCATAAAACTGTCAGGGTGTTTTATTTGCAGTATCAATATCCAAGCCCAAGTATTATCCAGTTATTTTGCAGCGATGTCAACCGAACTAGACTGTAACTTTATCAAAGGAACTTTATCACAGTTCTTCTATATGGGGAACACCAATATTACTTATAGAGTTAATTTAGTTAAAGAAGATAGAGCACGAAATAATATTCTACCATAATCCCCCTTATTTATTCCAAAACTTGGACTAAAATAGTCCTGCCGGGCCAATCGCCGTAATTCTATGCGCGTCTTCATCGCGTTTGGGTCTTGACGTTTGACTTCGTATTGCCGTAATGATATAACGACGCAAACGTCACGCAAACCTATAGTCCTACAATCATGTCTGATCCGGTGACATCCGTGACAGAGGAACCACTTGCAATAAGGAATTAGCTGTCAAAATAGACTGTCGTATGAAAACTGTTTTAGTTCCAAAGATTATCACCGGAACAGAAAACGTTGTAGCACCAATGATGGTCATTGTGTAGCACTGTCAAAGCCGCGCGTTATCAAAAACGGTTTTGCACGTCAACTGCACTTCAACTGCACGTACACTTGACTAATGCGTCATAGAATTACCGCGATTGGCCCGCTGGTTTAAAACTGGTGCTGTCACTTTCATTTTCCAAATGAAAGACAGAATTAGCATCAATTTTAAACCAAGTCTAACTTTAGTCCACGTTTTGGAATAAGGGGGAATATGTACAATTGTTCATTACCCAATACCAATTTTGACAATATAGATTGCAAGGTGTGTCATAATCATAACGTTGCAAAATAGATTTTTGTGTTTTCGCCAAGTAACGACTGATTCTATCATATAAAATAGTCCCTAACAACATACACAGAGAGAGACTTAGATTATTTCAATAAAAATTACAAACTAAATAAATAACACACATATCTCAATACCTAATTAAGCTTTATCTAGACCAGGCTTTCCAATATATTATGTAGGTATATGTTTAATACCAGTAATTACCAATGCGGGATGCCAAATAGATACGTAATAGATTTAGCCATGTATTAATATTGCGATACATCTCATGTTAAATGATGAATGAGATTACTAGTAGTAATATCGTTGAAGGAATTAGTGATGAGGGGGATTCAAGACGCAATCATCTCGCGTGTACTGTTTTAGCAGGGATTATCGAAACTATACATAATTGAATTGTTGTTTAAGGCGAGTTTGGATGAAAGAGGATTATTGATGAGCTTCCTCTAGTTTGTTGAAATAAAACACCAACCCCCTTATTACAAAACGTGGACTAAAGTTCGCCATATTCGGTCGCACCATCAAATACGGGCTGCGACAGGCTGCGACCGAATACGGCGAACTGAAAGCAAAATTAACCGAGAGCAAGACAGACAAGACAGAAAAACCGAGAGCGGTCGCTGGATTCGGTCGCTGGATTCGGTCGCCAAACTAATGAAAACGCGCTTCCTAATATATAAATCTGAAAGTTTAGATGTTTGGATGTTTGGTACTCAGTCACGCCAAAACGGCTGAACGGATTTGCCTGAAATTTGGGACACAGATACTTTGTAGCATGGAGAGGAAAATAGGTTACTTTAAATCCCGGAAAAATATCTCATTCCCGCGGGATAACGTCGCGTCGGGTAGCCCACGCGGGTGAAGCCGCGGGCTGAAAACTAGTATTAAATATTTTGATTTATCATTTTAGATTTATCAAATGACAGATTTATCAAATCAGGCTTTCTTTACCAGTCAGTCGGAAAGAGCGTCATTGCCAGAAAATTTTGGCGCAATAAAAATAAAGCAGCAATCTCAAACAAACAATAGAAAACGATAATTTATAATGAGTGTGAAAGATATTATTATTATTAAAAGTGGAGCAAAGTAACGCCTAGTTTTAAACTGATGCTGTCACTTTTATTCACTATAAAGAAATCAGAGACAAAAACATATTTACATCAGTGCCCGTAGTGTAAGTTTTTATGTCAAAAAACGCAAACTATTTCGAATGCGTATTAATGTCAATTTGTATGAAAACTGTATAAGCGCCTCTAAGCGGCGAGTAGCGCGCTTATATAGTTTTCATACAAATTGACATTAATACGCATTCGAAATAGTTTGCGTTTGCTTGACATAAAAACTTACACTAGGGGTACAGGTGTAACTTCACTTCACGTTTATTAATAAGGGGGATTATGCCGTACAAAACCAATATCTTTACAGCAAATCAGCCAGTATTATCGTGATTTTATATTATTTTTATGCATTCACAATGCAATTTTGTAAGTATACAGTATTATCGTATTATAAAAACGCAAATTCCTTAACAATATTTTTTAATTGCCTACTCTTTCAAAAATCTACGTTAGAAGATTTCAATAATACTCAAATAAGATCCCGTTACCCTATTTCCCCAAAGATTCAACCTTCAGAATCTTTTTTTCCTACTAAAATGTAAAACTTACGTTATTCAAATAACGGGGCTCGCCGCTAAAATTTCCAAATTGCACTTGCGTATAATGGTCGAGATTCTTATCTTGTGATGAAATTTTTATGCGACCAGTAAGTGCTTAGGGAATTTAAAAATCCCTTACAAGAGTAAATTTCTGAGCTCACTGGCGTACTATAAGATTCACTGGAGAATTAAGGAGTCCGAGAAAAAATTTCACCCTGACACACGGTAAGACTGCTTCTTTTTTATTTGCATTCTATGTTTTTACGATTTTGAACAAATTTTTCAAATGTAATACAGTTATTAATTAAATCTTGCATTGAAATTTTAATGCAAAATACCAAACCCTTTATTCAATTGATTACTCATAGCGCTTTTTATAATTTTAATTTATAAATAATTTTTAATGTAAAATACCAACCCTGTATTCAATGTGATTACTTTTATTAGTCCTTTTTATAATTTTAATGTATAAATAATATATAAACAAAAAATAAAAACAAAAATAAATATACGAGTAAAATCACTTATGCCCGAATACTCGTACGCTACTTATCTTTGGGAGCGTCTCAAACATCGCCCTGTCACTTTAAATGTCAAACGTATGAAAGAGATGCCATGATGTCTAAGTGGCGAGTACAAGATACAAGTTATTTTAACCTTATTTGTATCAATCAATGACATGCCAATACCGTCATTAATGTTAAAACTACAAGTGAAAAAACGTTTTACAAAAAACAGTAGGTAACGTTTTATATTGCTATGCATACTTTGATTGTATCTACAGCACCTACCATATTGAATTTTAATTCTTTAGGAAAACTCAAAAAAGAGTTACCAATCTTAACAGCCGTATGTCCCCTTCTTAAGAACATAGTCTTACAAAACGCTCTCTTGGCATGAGGCACCCTTTAATCAGAAGTGCATCCGAGATGCAATCTGTAGTAACTCGTTATGACGCATAAGTGAGCTTACCCTAGAGGCATGTCTAACTCGATTTGTATGCTACTTTACTATGAACGGCGATGCAATTTCGAACCGATTGCCATTTCTACCGAGATATAGGCACATTGTCTCAGTTAATGTCTGAGTTAATGCCGTAATAATGCAGGATGCAAAGTATTTATCTCTATTCCTGGTTGCCACCACTCTGGTAGCAATATGGATTTTCTTTCCTGATTGCCGCCTTGTGGTGGCAATGAGGGATATCCTCCCAGATTGCCACCACTAAGCGGCAATCAGGAAAAAAAACGGTATTGCCACCAGTGGTGGCAATCGAGGCATCTGTGGCAACCAGGAATAGATACATTACTTATAAACTTAAGCTTTTAATATTTTTTTAGGATAACTTATTTTATTATTTAATAATGTTCAATTTACTAGTTTTGTAGGAGGCCGTAACACAGCGCGCTTGGCTTGGGATTGTTGAGGTTATGCAACTTTCGCAATGGTCGGTCACGGAATGGGTGACCAAAAACGATGTTCAATTGAGCATTGTTGCGTAAAACAAGTATAATAAATATTTATTACTAGCTTCCCGCCTACCGTTTTGCCCGCGTGAACTACACAATGTTTCCCAAGGGAATGAGATATTTTCCTGGAGTAAAAAGTAGCCTATATAGAAAAAATTTAAATTTAGTATTTTTAGAAAAAATCGACCGTTCTCACAATCACAACCATTGTTGTTTGTTGTTTGCATTGTAAATGCAAAAAAGATTTTTTTTTAATAACTAGCCTCAGGTATGCTATTCTAAGCCATAACTATGTCTGTGCCAAATTGCAGGCAGATTCGTTCAGCCGCTTTGCCATGCTTGAGTAACAAACATCCTAACTTTCGAACTTAAAATATCAGTAAATATTTTTTTTTTTTGCGTTTGCAATGCTATTTTAGTTTTATTTTTTTAGTATTTCAAGTTTAAACGAGTTTGTTTTTATAAGGCGTTTTTCTCGGCTCCGGAGTTCAGTTTTGGCCGAGTCGCTGGCCAACGCACACAGGAGCGCGTGTCTATCTATATGAAGATCTACATACGCATTACAACTACAAGTATGGCTCGCGAGACAAAACAACTGTAAAAGGACCAAAAGGCCTTTTCAAAAGCGTTTCGTACACTCAATGAAGCTCCGACTAGACGTTCCATTTTGTGGTAAAACGAAGAGACGACAAAATCTTAAGGGCAAAAACTCACAAAAACTGCCATTCAATAAGCGAGTTGCTCTCCACACGAGATTTGAAACCGTATCTTATTTGGTAATCAGAAAGCAGTCTGCGTGGCTCCTGGCCCATTCAAAAACGCAAGGCATACTTGAGGATACCACTACCGTCGAAACTCGATCCTTACATCAAGAAACTTTGAAATATCTACATATCACTACACAATAGGTAGGTTTGAAACAAATAAACATTTTCTGATACGCAGATACTAAACAAATTATTTATTCAAACATTTATGTTACGCCTTGTTAAATGTAAATATTAAATTACTTACGTTATTTCATGACTGGTTAATCAACTCAATATTTTGATATACCAAATACTTTTTGCAATAGGTACTATTTTTATTACACAAATGAATTTACCAAATAGCTCGGGTAGGACTCGAACTTGCGACCTCTGACCATCCCTGTTACGCAAGATGCGGGCCAGCGACACAGAGGGAAAAAAATACTACGTATAACAGAGACTTTACTTCATATTACGGTGCGCATTGATTACACTACAAAAAGCTTGCTGCGCATGTGTGCGTTTCCACTGGCTGCTTGTCACTGGCGTGTCACGTACACGGCGTGACTGGAAAAAACCGGTTTATGACAGCTCAGCCAGTGAAATGACATGACATACGCTGTATGACAGTCGTCTCTCTGATAGTACTCATGTGCCAGCGCTAACAGCATTTTGAGCGCGTTTGCAAACAGAAGACTGGCAGTTACATGCGCCATTGTTTTAATTTTTTTTATTTATTACACTTGGTGGCTGCGTCAATTTTTTTACATTTCATTTTTAATTTAGTGATACTTAATATAAATTCATCAATATGGTAAACAATGAGTCACACCAACACATCAAAATATGACTATAAAAATTACTGCATTTAATGCGCGTACTCGTGCAAGTAATAACAGTTTTTGTTTCATCGAAATCTGTCCAGGATTTCCAAAGTTACAGCGTTGCAAAGTTTCACCAGCTTTTGTAAATTTGCTTTGCTTGCGCGCTATTGCGATGACGTCATGTCGCAGTGACATCTCCGATTGCGGCTGCTGCGGGTGATTTCCGTCCAACTGTACCTACATAGAGTCTGTCCGTGCGCAATCTTCGCGCAACTGGTGCGTTTTTGGCGCTAGTTACAGTGCATTTTCTTCGTTCTAAAGTTATGGTAAATGATTAGTATTCGATTTCGACCGCGCGCAGCCGCACTCTAAAACTGTCACCTACTGTCCATTTGACGGCTTGATTGTTGATCGAAGTTTGACGGTTGTATAATGACAGAATATCGCCCGCCATTACGAAAGTTGATTTAATTTATTAATCACGAAAATACAACTTATGTATTTAAAGGTATTTTTTCACTTGGGCTCAATACAAAATTTATCATTGATCGACTATAAGAAAAATAAATAAATTTATTGCGGAACCGTGAGTGCACAACTCTAATAGCCAAAGGAGAAATACGGAATCGCAAACTCTCAATCGCGATGTGACGTCACACGTTAATTCCATTGGCTCACCCACAGCCATCTCTATCGTAGAAGACGATAGAGACGGCTGTGGCTCACCTGAATTTTTCACGGAGGCCGTACTTTAACGTTCAATATCTCAGTCATTTTTGAAGATAGGAAAAAAATAATAACATATTCTTTTTTCTCGAGTAACATATTTTTTAGATATGCTGATAACAAAAATCATTGGTGTGACTCATTACAGAATAATATATTCCACTAACTCACCTGTTCGAGGCAAGGTACCCAAAAGACTGTAAAAAAAGCCAATACAAAAGACTAAACTTTTTATTGGTATGGAAAAGTTATTGTAATAATATGAACGAAATTTTATAAGTCAATATAACTTACCCCTAATAACTAACCTTAGGTTCAATTTAGGATCAAGTGTTCTAGACACTTTTGTTGTGACTCTACCTACAATAAATTTATGTTGTTGATCTATATCCAACAATAGCTCAACAAGAAATAAATTTCCTTTAAGCCTATTTACTTATCAAACATCGATCTAGCGTGACAATATGCTACAAAATTAATAGCAATTTGCTTTAATAAAAGCTAATTAGTATTCTAGCATGAGGCTTTCAATGTTGTGTTAACGATCGTTGAGGAAAAACAACTTTTCAAAATGTTGGACTTTAGATATATTCTTGGAAAAGGTCTCTTGTAGATGATGAGTCTACTTAACTTCTCGCATATTTAATGTTATGCTTCAATAGACAAGGTTTCACATATTTTCACGGTTAACAATCTACTTAAAATTGTTCAACCTAGTGAATCAGTTATAGTGCAAGCAAGTGTAAATCTAAGTTCTTTAAAATATGACTTTTCATGGAACTCTATAAGAATTACAAAAAAAATATTTCAAAACAAAACCCAAAGTTAAAGATGTTTAATAAAGGATACCATTAGTTCGGTTACCTTGACCTAGAACCTTTGGGTCTGAAAGCGGCGGTGTGTATCACTAGAACACAGAGCCAAAAACGTCTTACTATTATTCCAAAACACAGAAGGAATGAAATATATACTTACACTAAGTTAAATCTGAAATAGAGTGATGAAAAGGCTGAAGATGAAAGCCTGCTTCTCCCAAAATTCTCAACCACTGAGGAAATTGCTATATGGGCGATTGTGCACTACACTGAATTTTACCGATCAGGAAAAAAACGGATACTTGTATTTTAATAATTAATTATTATAAATAATAGAATTTATTTATTTCGTGTAGTTTTGGGTTCGAAACATTGAAACTACACGAAATAAATAAATTCTTACTATTATAAATGATTAAATTATTAAAATACAAGCATCCGTTTTTTTCCGGATCGGTAAAATTCAGTGTAGTCCACAAACGCCCTCTTACATCTTACTGCCGGAACACAACAATGCTGAATACATTGTTGCTATGGGGTCACACTTAGTATCGACCCACAAGTACCACAACCACACCACATCGCACCGACAAAATGTGGTCACGTGTGAATAGTGTCGATGCAGCTTTTTGCAACTGCGTTGTGTTTGTGCGACAAAATGTCGATGTGGTTACGTTGTCGCTAGTAATAGTTGTGATGTGGTTACGTCGTATGCTATGTGGCCGCCACTTGTTCGCAGCGTCTTCGTTGATGGTCGCGTTTCGTTGTGGTTGGTATCACTCACACGGTCGATAATGACGGCGAAATGTGGTATGAGTAAATTGAACTATTCATTTCCAATACAAAATGCGCCCCGCCCACGTGTTGTGGTTGTGCTGTAGTTGTGGTTGTGGTACGTGTGGGTAGACCCTTGGATAAGATGATAGCAGCTAACCAGGCGGGCTAAAAACAAGGCCTATCACCAACCAAACCGAATATGTAATGTTCCCCCACTTTGATCTTTGGCTCAGATGTATCGCTAGATCACAAAGATGAAAATTATTGACTTTTATTCTAGAAAAAAATAAGTAAATTCCGAGAGTTCATAGTAATTCGTCAGAACGATTTCCCAAAGGCAAGGTGCACCTCGACTGAACAAACATACGTCTGCAACATGTTTGGGCCTGCACTCAGTGTTGTAGTGTTTGTAGTCTCTGAACTTACTGTAAAAAGGAAAACATTACATTTTCCTTTTACACTTTGTTAAGTAACACATTATCAGTATATCAACCCATAACTGGATGAAACGGGGGTCCAAGGTTTGTATGGAGAAATAGTAAGTAATTTAATTATATTGTTTATTGAGAAGTCCTTTAGAGTAAGCTACTTTACCCCAAATTTTATGTATCTGCGCTCGAAAGCTTGTTCTCCTTTATATCAATACGTTCAAACAGGTTAGCATTATATCGTGTTATTTGTGACATACCTTATTTCCGTTTTTATCATTAGTTTAAATCTCGCGATGGCACCAGTACTAAAAACATTGATTTGAATCGGCTTAATAGCCACTTCTCCTCATCTGTGCCTACCGATAGTAATAGCAAAAACAGTACACTAGCATTTCTTTCAACTCTACCAACTCCTGATTTTTCCTTTACTTTCAATCATTTTGTGGAATGTGATGTTAAGAGATCTGTACTCTCTATCAAATCCAATGCTGTGGGTGCTGATTCTATTAGTCGCAAAATGATCCTTCCTATTATTGATATCCTTACTCCCGTTGTCACCAAAATACTCAACACTTCTATATCTACTGGTGTTTTTCCTGCTTCTTGGAAAAACGCGAATGTCGTTCCAGTACCCAAAAAACGAAATCCCACCATTTATTCCGAATATCGCCCTATTTCCGTCCTCCCTTTCCTATCCAAAGTCCTAGAAAAACTAGTTTTCGGCCAGCTGACTGCCTATCTCCATAGAAATAACCTCCTCAATCCTTTTCAATCTGGTTTCCGCAAGGGCCATAGCACATCCACGGCATTGGTTAAGATAACGGAGGACATACGCCGGGGAATGGAAAAGCGTCAACTTACATTGTTGACGTTACTAGACTTCAGTAATGCCTTCAATTCTGTTGATTTTGACCTACTCCTTGGCGTGTTGCAATCTCTTAACATATCTCCAGCTGCAACTGATTGGTTTAGAAGTTACCTGATCGGACGACAGCAGCGCATCTGCGTTGGTGATTCTTTATCTGCATGGTGTAACATCGATGCAGGAGTTCCCCAGGGAGGTGTCTTATCTCCTCTGCTTTTCTCTGTATTTATCAACTCCATCACACATTCACTTTCAAGCTCCCACCACCTTTATGCAGACGATTTACAAATTTATACTCAGGCACCTCTCTCTGAACTCCCTAGTGCAATAGCGGCTACCAATATCGATCTCGCTGCTATTACCAATTGGAGTAAGTCTTTTGGGCTTACTGTAAACCCTTCTAAGACTCAGGCAATCATTATTGGTAGTCCATATTACGTCTCGAGGATTGATTTTGGGCAGTTACCTCCTATCACTTTCGATGGCACTGTCGTTCCTTTATCTAAATCTGTTCGAAACCTTGGCGTAATTTTTGATGATTGTTTTTCATGGATTCCTCAGGTCGATGCTCTTAGAAAAAAAGTATTTGCTGCATACAGCTCATTAAACCGTTTACGAAACTTTCTACCCACTAAAACCAAAATTACTCTTGCCCAGTCTCTTCTCCTTTCTATCATAGACTACGCTGATGTCTGTTACACGGATCTTTCGGAGGTTTTGCTCAACAAACTGGAGCGTCTGCAGAATATGTGTATCCGTTTCATCTTCAATCTCCGTAAATTTGACCACGTGTCGCACTTCCGCTCAAAGCTAAATTGGCTTCCAATTCGCCGGCGCAGGGACTTACATGCTCTTACGCTTCTCTATTCCATCCTCTTCCACCCAACCACTCCTCACTACCTTAAAGAGTGTTTCCGATATCACACCTCCTCCACCCAATGTACCTTACGCTCCTCCTCAAATCTTACCCTTGTTTTTCCACCCCATTCCACAGATTTCCTCTCCTATTCTTTCTCTATGCATGCTGTTCGACTATGGAATGCTCTTCCAGAAGGTATCAGGAAGGCTCCATCTCTTAAATCTTTTAGTGATCAAGTCCGAACGCATTTCCTATCTTATTCTTAATACCTATCTTATTTCCTCTCTTACTCATATTATCATTAAATTTTCTCTACTTTATTCCTATTTCTTTTTAATTATATCTATATAATATATTATAATGTTCTTCAAATTGCACCCACTCCCCCTTCCCCTTTATGTCCTCAGACGATTATTATTTTTCCACTCAAGGTTGCCTGGAAGAAATTGCTACGTAGCAAGAAGGCCGCCTTTTGTGTACTTCTTTTGTAGTGTCTTCTTTTTGTTATGTGTTTTCTTTTTGCAATAAAGTGTTTTATTATTATTATTATTAGTTTATTAGTATGTATGTATGTTAAGTACAAAAGTAGGTGTATTCTTCAAATTATATTAAAGAAACACGCCATCCTCAAATCAGAATAAAAGACTACTTATGTACTACATAGAAAGATAAGTAAAGTAAAGTGAATTATTATACTACACGATTTCTAGGTTTTTAAGAAAATATATCTTATCTTTACACATTTTAATATTTTTGGTCCTTGTTGTAATTTAAGTCAAATTAATTATTTTAATGATATCTCCATAAAACGTAAAATTTTGTAAACTTATCTTAACAAAACAAACATAAGTATTTCGGGTAGATCACAAATAACAAACAAAAGCCCTCAAGGCAAAATATCCAATTATCATACCCAGTTTTTTAACCCATTTTTTACACAAGTCATGTTGGACACTGATCCTTAACTAATCAACGATTTACATAATTACAATTAATGTCTTTATTATGCACGTATGTACGAGTTAAGTATGTTAAAAATAATCAGGCCGGTACATAAACTCGTTAGCGACCCTTTAGTCGAACAAATCGCCTGTCAGATACAATTCGACACCACGTAATACCTGTCAATTACTATTTTGTCTGCGCTACACAGATAGGGCTGCCAGCGTTTGGAAATTTACGTGAATTAAATAAAAGGTACAACTGTACTAGCTGTCAGGACGTGAGCTTCAAAATATGTACAGAGTAGAATGCCAATCATAAAGCAATTGCATTTCCAAATCTGTACTCCTAGCACGATGAACTATTGTTATCGTGATCGTACTATTTTGTATGAAAAGCTGAGCAGCACTTCTTTCGGTCTTTTATGGAAAAACAATAGATAGGTGTTTGGCAGCAGCACTATAGCAGCTTTTTCAACACACTTGCTCATAAAGTGAGCCTTATTACATCGATCTTAGGGTCATAAACCGAACTATAACACACGCGTGCATAATAATATTACAGTACTAGCTGCGTAATAGAATTATCCCTACAAAGTTAAGTAAATACCTAACTGCAAATTATATGCGAGTAATCAGAGACTTTTCAATTTGACTTTAATTGTAGGAAATATTGTAAAAGAAATACAAATTGCCAACCCTAGATTTTTTTAAAACACCTGTATTGACTGACGATGAAGTATTTTTTGCGATTGACCAAAGCATAAAAACATAACAATGTCTTAAGAAAAAAACCTGTTGTTTAACCTAGTGGTGCAGAGCTTAATTACATTTTTGTGTGCTGATGGTTTATTACATATTTTTGAAAAGTTCGATACATACTAAGTAATATCAGCAGTTTTGAGACAAAACAATACTTACTCTCATTTTTGGTTGATTTTTTTAAAGTTCGTTAAGTTACAAAAAGTTTTCGTTCGCCTCTGTGGTCTTATGCTACACATCACCGGTATCAGACCCAGAGGTCTCAGGTTCGATTCCTAGTGGGGGTACACATCATATTCGGTTTGGTTGGTGGTTGTGGGAAAAATCTTGACTAATTCACTAAGCATAGTGATATTCATAATTTTAATACAAGAAATAAAATAAGCTTGTCATTCCAAGATTAAGACTTGAAAAAATGAAAACATGTTAAAAAGACGCTCAGCAAAAGCTATAACAAAGTAGAGAATTATTTAAACGATCGCAATGCATGGTTGTCATAGTAGTACTAACAACGTATAAAAGGAAAATATTCCAATACATAAGTATGAGAAAACTGTCCTACAGCATTAGACGACATACCTACCTAATTATTTTGTAAATGCTTTGCTTTTTTCGCCCGTTTATCTTGTCAGTTAGAAGATGTCCATAACGACATGTAGAAAGTGTTGGACGATTTATAAGCATTAATTTATTTATTAACTTTATTTAGGAAACAACAGCTACATAATTTCACATAAAAACGAATACAATATTATAACACACTAGCCTAACAGTTTCCACTAATGGTTTTTTACATTAAGTACTTGTTGAGTATAACAAAATTAAAATTAAGATAGAGGTTGAAACATTCGGGTTCGTGTGTTACGCCCCCGGTGTGTGACGCCCCCGTGGTGGAAGCCCCTGATTTAGTTTTAGTGCTATAAAATTTATTACTTAAACATTCATACTTAAATAACAGGTTCACATTGCTTGACCAGAACACTATATGACAACAGAAACATACAATGTGCTTTACTTAACACATACTTGAATAATAAATAATAAATAAATTTATTAAAGCAGTACCTACATACTTAAGTAATATAACTTATTATTATAAACTTAACTATGCATTTTTATTTCCGCAAAAGGTTACGGAAACGCCCATACTTTTCATGAAATATATCAATGTGGTTAAATTTTTCATTGAACTCATTTGTAGCTCTAATTAAGAAACTATTTTTTCTATAATTGACCCTACACAACGGCGAAAGAAACGTGTACTCACACGTTCAGGCCGCTCTAGTCGCCCAAAAAATTATGGCTAAAAACGTTAAGGCCGCTAAAGCAGCCCAGCTGACCTTTTCAGTTAAAACAGTTTTTTACCTGTGGTAACTTCACAGACGAGATAGAAATTTGTTTTTAGACGATTATGTAATAGAAAACGTATCTTATAAATGCCCTTTAAGCAGTGTAGTCTGTGACATTTGTTGATGAAATTTTTTTTAATACGTCAGTGTCGACGTGTTTCAGAGCATTTGTGTTTAAAATGTCTTTATTTTTTAATTGAATGCTTTCGTAGTGGCGTATGTATATTTAAAATATTCCTAAGGACGTATACTTTTAAATATAACAAAGATTTATATTTAAGAAGTCAGAGACGACGATAAAATTGACTTGAAGAAACATGGTTTTTGCTCGCCATTTTTATGCAGTGTGATTTAAGCAACATTTTTTTAAAGTAATTTGAATTAATTATTGTAATTTGATATGTAATAAAAACTATAGTTTATACTTTCAGCTATAAACACATATTTTTATTTTGATATTAACAGTATTAGTTTGCTAGATATTAAGCTTTAAAGCGGCACATTGCGAATTGCAAATTCTCGATGTGCGATTTGAATTTGAATCGTATCCTACTAAGCAGATACGGAGAATACACTAAATTATTGACAATTTTGTGAAGGAATGCTTGGTCTTTATAAGTTAATTAATTTATTAATTTTGAAAAATGGAAAATGAAGAATTTAGAAAAAATCTACCCGTCACACAAATTTTTTTTGCTAAATACTTACTTCATTTTCCATTTTTCAATAATAAAAATTGCATTGTAATTGCAAAAAAGTAAAAATTTTAATAACTAGCATTAATTTTATTTTATCATTGTTAGAAAAATTTTAATTTACTTAATTTTTTTTCCTTATATTTGGTAGGTTTGAGAAAATCCGGTACCGTAGGCAATTTTTTATCCTGAAATTCCACGGCAGTGAAGGCCCGTGGCGCAGCTAGTTGAACATAAAAGTTCGTCTTCGATTGCGAAGATATTAAAGTTTTGACTATCCATTCCTACAAATTCATTTAGCTATTCAGTTGTTTAAGGCCTTGTTTTATTATAAAACATCTTATTACTGTCCATAACTTTCTAAAATAGAAAATCCATGATTGTCTCAGCATCTGTCTGTAATTAAATCTACTATGTCCATAAATCCAGTGATAAATCCAATGTTTTATAGTTTTGTTTTAGAATGATGTCTGCTGTTAGCTATGTTTTAATATTGTTTTTAAGGAACAATAAACAATAGTAGGTATAAGTTACATTCGTTAGATATCTGGCGCGTGACTTCTACTTGATCCCGAAATATACGGCTGTGTTTTATTGCCGCTTAGACTTTATTGAGGTTTATTTTAGGATTTATAGCCCGAAATTATGTTTTGAAAACGTTTTTGTAGGGTTCCTTGCCTCAAAAGGAACTCAAGAACTCTGATGAAAACATTTATTTTTCGAGACCTTTCTTATGCGAGTGTTAAGTTTTTATTTTAAAACTAGCGGCCGCCCGCGGTTTCACCCGCGTGGTTCTCGTTCCTGTGGGAATATCGGGATAAAAAGTTCCCTAAGTTCCTCCTTATTACATCAGCTACCTGCCAGTGAAAGTCCCGTCAAAATCGGTCCAGCCGTTTCAGAGATTAGCAGGAACAAACAGACAGACAGACAGACAAAAATTGTAAAAAATGTTATTTTTGGTATATCTACCGTATATTATAATCATATCTCTCTCTGGGGTCGGTCCCTCATGTCTGAGGATCGTGGTCAGCATCAGGGTTGCATCTGGAGCGGATGATTTGCCTCCACCGGTCACGGTCCAGCGCGTCTCTTACGACCGTGTGTAGTTTTGAAGATGACGAGTCTTTTGCTTGGTCGGTCCATCTTGTAGGTGAGCGACCGCGCGATCTTTTGCCTTCGGTGCTCCCGACCACAATTAGTTTTTCTAGGCTGTCGTCACCTCTGCGTACCGTGTGACCGAAATACGAAAGAATGCGTTGCTGGCATATGGTTGATAGGCGAGTTTTAATTTGGAGCTGGGTTAGGATTGATGCATTAGTGCGCTTCGCTGTCCAAGGTATTCTTAGCATTCGCCTCCAGCACCACATCTCGAATGCATCAATCCTTTGCCTTTCTCGGGCCAGAATTGTCCACGTTTCAACCCCATACAGAAAGATTGGGAATACCAAGGCTCTTATCAATCGCATCTTTGTTTTTATACCAATTCCTCTTTTCTTCCAGATGTTGTTCAAACGGGTCATAGCATCCTTTGCCATCCCGATGCGCCTTTTTATCTCGGGTACACAGCTGCCGTCGTTGCAGATTTGGGAGCCGAGATAAATGTAGTGGTTGACGGTGCTAATGCCAGGAATGTTGCAGGTGACATTTGATAACGTTCCGGCTCGATCCACTATCATCACTTTGGTTTTCGCTCTGTTTACTGCGAGACCAACGTTGCCACTCTCCACCTCGAGTCTATGGAATAGCTCACACATATCTTCCATAGATGTTGCCAGAACTACCGTGTCGTCAGCATATCGAAGATTTGACAGTCTCTTTCCGCCTATAGGGAAACCCTTCTCCCAATCTTCAATGGTCCTCCGAATGATGTGCTCTCCATATATGTTAAACAGTGCAGGGGATAAGATGCAGCCCTGTCTCACTCCTTGTTTAGTTGTAAACATATTTGAGCAATCAGTACCTATCCTAACGAAGGAACGATTTTCCGAGTACAGGCTTTGGATTATGGCAACGAGGTGTTCAGGAGCTCCCATTTCGAGTAGAATATGCCACAGTTTGTCCCATTGCACGCAGTCAAAGGCTTTTGTGTAATCGATAAAGCATAGAACCACGGGGCTGTTGAACTCCCTGCTCTTTTCGATGATTTGGCGGATGTTAAGAATTTGTTCCCGTGTTCCCTTGCCCTTAACGAAACCTGCCTGCTCCTCGGGTATCTGTCGGCTTAAAAAGTGGTTAAGACGTCGATTGAGTATATGGAGGAGGATTTTACTCGCATGAGATATCAACGCTATGGTCCTGTAATTTCCACAGCTTTTTGAAGAGCCTTTCTTATGTAAAGGTATAAACACCGATTCTGTCCAGTCTTTTGGCCATCTTCCAGTACTCCAGATGGTATTACAGATCTCGGTGATAGCCTTTGTGCCTTGTTGACCTAGGTTTTTTAGTAGTTCGGCTGTTATAGCATCCTTACCCGGTGATTTTTTTTTTTTGATTTTTTTTTGATTTTTTCGTCTTTTGGGCCCGAAAAATATACTGTACTTCCGAGGTCAGATGTAAGGTGACCCTGACCTTTCCAGTGTGTTTCGCTTAGCCCAAGCAGGTGAACATTCTTCCTATGCATTTCGTCTTCCACGATTCGCAGCTTGCCAGGTTGGTTGAGGCCGCGCACATTCCACGTTCCGATGCGATGAGCATGACGCATCGACTTGCTGGTGTTATGTTCATCAGTAACTGAATTTCCATGCGGCGCCTGACGAGTCACGGGCGCATGGCCGGTAGCATATTTCACACCACCTCTCCCGGGAAGATGGCGCCGGGCGTCAGCCGGATCGCCAGACATACTATTCTCTGTTCTTAGACCTTCCATGCTGACTTTCTTGGGAAAATAGAAGCAGTGGTTTCCCGTTGCCTTCTGCCCCGACATTTTGGAAGTTATTTAAGCTCCCAGGCCGTTGCTGCCTCTTCGGTCGGTTTCCCGACCGGTAATATGGTTATACCGCCATTGCTCGGTCGGCGTCCATAATCATATGCATGTAGTAAAAAGCGGTTATTTTAATATTACAAACAGACACTCCAATTTTATTTATTTGTATAGATGTATAGATGATGAAAACATTTATTTATCGAGACCTTTCTTATACGAGTGTTAAGTTTTTATTTTAAAACTAGCGGCCGCCCGCGGTTTCACCCGCGTGGTTCTCGTTCCTGTGGGAATATTGGGATAAAAAGTACCCTAAGTTACTCCTTATTACATCAGCTACCTGCCAGTGAAAGTCCCGTCAAAATCAGTCCAGCCGTTTCAGAGATTAGCTGGAACAAACTGACAGACAGACAGACAAAAATTGTAAAAAATGTTATTTTGGTATATCTACCGTATATATAATCATATGCATGTAGTAAATTATTTTAATATTACAAACAGACACTCCAATTTTATTTATTTGTATAGATAGATAGGCACCTACCTGATTATGATGTACAGTCGCGGAAGTTAAATGTTTAGCATGTAGGTAAATTTGCAGTATTATAATTCTCGATGTTATACGACTGATGATGTGAAGAACGATATCATGAAGATTCGAATCTGAAGTGTCGTAACTCAAAATTGAATGTTCGATTTTTCAAAAATATTTCTAATGAACTGCCTTCATCCTACTAATATCCTAGTATAATATTATAAATGTGAAAGTTTAGATGTTTGGATGTTTGGATGTTTGTTTGAATGTTTGTTACTCAATCACGCCAAAACGGCTAAACGGATTTAGCTGAAATTTGGGACACAGATACTTTGTAGCCTAAGGAAGAACATATGCTACTTTTTATCCCGGAAAAATATCACGTTCCCGCAGGATAATGTCGTGTAGTAGGTAGTCCGAGCGGGCGAAGCCGCGGGCGGAAAGCTGGTAATGTATAAAGAGGAAATATATAGTCTTACATATAATTTGTATTATGAAAAAGTAAAAAAAATATTAATGCCAATAATGACAATTGCTTTTTTAAAATATTGCGTGAAATCATAATAACCTACGTCCAAATAACAAACAAAATGAAATAAACTACATTATCGTCATTGATGTTATACACGGAATGACAAAGGTAGAAATAATGTTCTTCTTTACCTTCACGAACATAGGCACGTTTTTTTCATGTTATTTTAGTCATCACTCGTGTGACGTTGAGAGTTGACGTTAAAATACTGCAAAACGAAGCTTATCTTTCTGCTAAACATTTAAATTCCACGACTGTACATGTCTCTATGCTTGGTCATGTTCCACTTTTGAACATTTATAGTAAACTTTTGCTCGTGACTTCGCTCGCCGTAAATTTGGAGGTAAAATTGGAGGGGTTGGGTTTTTTTAAACAATATTCTTTACTATTTCTCCATACACATTCATCCACTAAGGCGGTTCTCACACTGCACCGCACACCGCTCCGGTTTGTGGTAGTGCGCTTCTTAACTATGGCTGTAGAATCTTGATGCATGTGCATACAAAACTCGCAGTGTATAACAAACTCACGCCGTATCTCCTTCCATCGGAGCGGAAACCGCAGCAAGTTGATAATCGCCTTTAGGGTGTAATTTTTTGGAAATCCTTTTCTATAGCGCCTGTCTTAGCCCATGGGCTTGATTGGGATCAAGAGCAAACCGATTCAAAGTGAAAAAAAAATTGCTAATTGGCGAGCCAAACTTCATCTCAATCCGTTCAGTGGTTTGAGCTAAAAGTTTATAGATCTATTAATAACGGTTACCTACATATATTTAATCAGAAGATAATAATAATATTTTTGGATATTTATCACGGTATTACAAGCTTATTATCAAATTAGTGCCTACATGTTTAACTATAAAGTACTACCAAAGTAACTTACCTTACTAGCCTAATCAATATGTAAACAAATTCTATGTCAGCAACATTTTCATCGAACGCGTCTCTTCATCTCATCCTCATCACATAATTTCACGTTTCCTACTGAAAGTGGGACCTATCGCTAAATTGAAAGCATAACTTCTCCTTAACCCGACGCAGGTGGGATAGGAGGTATCTTTCAGTCGAATTTTACAGCAAACATACCGTATTTTCCGACGCCTCTACTTTTCCTATACTTTCCTACTTTTTGGTAAGTACTCTTGGACGGAATTATTCGGATTGGTGAGGGTTTTTATATGTTGATTGAAAATGACATATAATCGAGACGAATAAAGGATGATTAATATTAGATCGTGAAATGTGTAAGCCTAAATGCTTAACGTTTAAAATTAGCTTTCTGCATAAAGGTGAACGCACAGTTGTACGCGGCGAACGCGCTTAACGAAATTAATTTAGGAATTCTAAGTACCTATATGAGAATCTGCGAAAGAAGAGAAACTGAAAAAATGAGTTTGAGAATTGCGTCGAAGATTAGGGCCAGCAGCTGTGCTAGGTTTCAACGCATTTCATATAGGAACCTAAAGGATTTTTAAATTCGTTTCATTGGGCTCGTTCAATGCGTTCGTCACGGACATGAATAATTAGACGCGTGCGAAGCGGAAATGACGCGATAACGTTGGTCGCGCGTCAGTCGCGCGGTGGACTCCTGGTTACTACCACAGGGTAAAAAAAACTACTATACGATGCGAAAACTGCGCATCGGCTCAGAGTGCCCCGCGTGACTGACGCTCCCTCTTCAAAAACGCTTGGTGGCGTCTGTAATCTGCAGATGAAACATCGCTGATGTTTGTCGATAATGGATGCGTGATTCATCGTCATCATTTCAGCCGTACGACGTCCACTGGGCATAGGCCTCCCCCAAGGATCTCCACAACGATCGGTCCTGCGCTGCCCGCATCCAGCGGCTTCCCGCGACCTTGACCAGATCGTCGGTCCACCTTATAGGGGGCCTGCCCACGGAACGTCGTCCGATTCGCGGTCGCCATTCGAGAACCTTTCCGCCCCAACGGCCATCGGTTCTCCGCGCTATGTGTCCCGCCCACTGCCACTTCAACTGAGCAATCCTTCGAGCGATGTCGGTGATTTTGCGTGATTATAATAATGTAATTTAAAACAATTCAATTCAATTCAATTTATATTTATTGCTGTAAACTGTGTACATTTGTTTTGGCAGGTTACATTGCAGATTTGTAGGTAACAACAGTATACCCGTAACGGGCATGCAATATTTATCTTATAAACTAAAACTTAAAACTATACAGTACAAAATACATTAGTGTTTAGATGCATAGTACTCATCTAAAGTGTAGAATACATTATTGACAAGCCATTATTTAAGTGTGTATTTAATTTTTGGTAAATCTTAAGCCCTAATATCTCCAGGTAAATGATATTTTAATGCTAGTGCTGAAGGCACTCTTAAGGTATAAATGGTTATTTATTCACTCTTTATTCGAGTCTTGGTGTGCATAAGTCATGTTTATATTTATTGCGGGTATTGGGACGGAAAGTGATTTTATTAATAAAATAATTTGGATTTTGTTTTACAAAAATTACAGATTCTAGGATAAAGATGTTTGTCAATGATAAATAACCTTTTTCCCTAAATATGTTTCTCAGTGTTTCGTCAGAATACATACGATAAATAATTCGTAAACACCTTTTTACAACAACAACAAGAATATTGCTTAATTGTCAAGTAGATATACACTTTTCATAGCTTTCAATCTTAGAATATACCTACTTTGAAAACGCTCTCCTTTTTCCTCGTAGCCGAGTAAGTAATATGCGAATTAATTTCCTTGTCGATTGTAAGGAAGGATTAACAAGGTTTTCCTTATTTCCTTCAGATTATATTTTTAAAATTTTCGGTGATGCTTTACAATCTTACTTCTTGATTTTTATGAATAACAATACATTTCTGATTACTTTTACTTTTCTGCACAACACAATGCAGTTTTTATCATTGAAAATGAAATATTAGAGTTTCCCGATGGAGTCACATGGAGGATGGGTCGTTTTTTCTAGTATTTCATTTTCAATAAAACATTTCTGGTTTCTTTTTACTCTTTTATATGTATATCAGTATTATGTGTATAAGTGGAGGACGACCGTCACTAAATAACATACGAAATTAGTGCTGTGAGTTTTATTGTACCTATTTAGGCATTATGACTTCGATATCTAATTGATAAGTCCGTATGATGTCAAAGCAATTCGTTAGTTATGGTGGAAATACACGGTTCACTTTTGCCTTTCAATTTGGATGCAGCAACCAAATTGAACAATGAAAACTTTAAAGTGAATCATTCAATGTCAATGTGCGCCTGTATGTCTGCGCCTTTCAACCAAAGTGAATCAATTTCGTTGAACCGTGTAATATTAGCATTATCCAAATCCTACAATACAGCTATTGCAAGACTAATGCCCGAATACTCTTACGCTACTTATCTTTGGGAGCGTCTCACACATCGCCCTGACACTTTAAATGTCAAACGTATGAAAGAGATGCCTTGATGTCTGAGACGCTCCCAAAGATGATTTGCGTTCGAGAATGAGGGATTTTCTGACAGATGATAAATAAAGAAAAAAGTTAGTTCCAAAAAACTCAACAGATGGCGTTCATCAGGCATGGGTTTGCTTTTTTTTTTATTTGCCGGCAAGGAGTCTACGTTAAGACGGTCAATGTTAAAAAAAAACACTTGCAGAAGGAAAAAAACATTTACAGGACTGAAAAAGCTTATCTACAACTCGTGGTATGGTCGGTATGGTATTGCAACGCAAAACAAGAGGAATAGAATTATTTGATATTTCTTTTCTTCCGTCAACGTCATCTTTTTTTTGGCCTTGCACCTTCTTGCACAACTTTGAAATACAAGTGTAGGTCAGATCAGATGAGATACAATGTCAGGTCAGCGCCATCTATCGAGCTAATAAATAAACTTTTTTTATTTATTTGCTGGCAGAAAATCTCTCATTCGGGCGTTAGCTAATTGCAATAAATATGATTTTGTCACTACACTTCACATTATACATGTGGCCGATTAAGTGCGCACGTCCGTTATGTCGGGACAAAATTTATTCTATCAGTATATCAAATTTCATCCAAATTCTTTTAGCCGTTTTACGTTAGATTGACTAACAAACAAACTTAACCAAATTATAATATAAAATTTGTAGGACTTATGACACAAAATAATAATAAATAAGAATAACTTTAAAATTAAATTAAAAAATACGAGCGTAATTTTATTTCACTTAGGTAAGTACAACTTTTTTTATGTAAAGAAGCAAAAACTGTTTCTATAATCTAAATCACATTGAATGGGTCCGTTTGAGGCAGTCGTAAATATCAGACAAGAGCTCCCCAGGCGGTCACCAGACTCAAACGACAATAGAGCTTTTAAAAATAATTTCTACTTGTACGATCAAATAATTTCCCGGTCAACCACTTTTGAGCGATTATCGCTTGGCTTAGATCTACGCGCACCCTACTATACGTACGTTCGATTGGAGAGAAGTGCAAGCAATTATCAATTTAAAGTTGTCAAAGTTTTGGAATTGCATCTAACCACACAACTGACATTTATTGAACATTCGAATCATTCGGTTGAGTTGAGATATTGCAATTACTTTTAGGTATATTTTTGATTTGGTTTTAAAGCTCAAATTTATTGGTCCGTCGACGCAACAGATCTTGCCAGACAAGATCCGAGTAAAAAAGGCTTTGGCTTTGTGTGAAATTTGTATAGGATACATTGAACTACGTGTTTTTTACTCATTGATAGTTAAAACCCGTAGTTCAATACTATCAATTATGGTGTGTTTCAAAATATTCATTATTGTGTCTTGTCCCATATTTTGTTTGCATGTTGGCACTAAAGATAGATTATTATTTTTGTAAATGAAGTATAAATATACGAATGAATTCATATATTCGAATTTTTAAACTTCGAGTCCCAGAGTCAGCGTAGTAATTAATAAAGTGAATTTAAATGCGACCAAGACTTGCAATAGTGAAAAACGTTTAAAATAACCGCACAAATAAGAACCTTTTCTAAGATTTTCTACGATCACACCATTTATCTAGGTACAAAAAAAAAATTCTTATAATAGTTATTAGGTACAATTTTACGAATGAAGACGCGTTTTGTTTTAAAACATAGTTTATTTATTGAAATTGACTTTTTCCAAACTTTTTGAATTTGCCTTACTACGTCTGCTATCTTTTAATAATAAATATTAGATGCCACCACATATATTGATCCAATACCAAACTATGGTAGCTTGAGCACTAGTATTATGGAAATTGGAAATAGCGACGGGTACGTACCACATACATCCAACCCGAGTAAATACTGAAAAGTTTATTTTCAATATTTACCCGAC
The DNA here is from genome assembly GCA_949710035.1 of Crambus lathoniellus. Classification (NCBI taxonomy): domain Eukaryota; kingdom Metazoa; phylum Arthropoda; class Insecta; order Lepidoptera; family Crambidae; genus Crambus; species Crambus lathoniellus. The sequence goes on from OX453315.1 coordinate 17,934,922, forward strand.
CGGGAATCGAACCCGGGACCTCCAGAGATAGCGGCACTTTGAAAACCGGTGAATACACCACTCGGCCACGGAGACTTTTTTTTAAATAAATTTCCACCTCAATAAATCTTCAAATTATCAATAGCCAATAAATATAATTATGTCGAAATATTTCCCAAACATTTTAATGTGACCGATCTAGTTTATCTCCGCCTACCCATTCTTCCTATTCATTATTCTCCAATCTTTATCGTCACGCTGACAGAAGGTGTTAGGTTCGAATATCTACGGCACCGTAATTTAAGAAAGATTAGCGTTTTAAAGCTAACTTCGAAATAATGATCCCGTGGGCGAAGCTTACAGCTTAACAAAGCGCCCGTCGATTTTTATGACTTTGTATGGTTATGGTTTATTATGGCTGTATATAAATTGTGTATCTTATTTATGGGTTGTTATATTAATGTGATTTTTTAGATGTTGATTATGAATTTTGACCAGAATGATTATGTATATTTACCAGACTGCGACAAAAGGAGGGTAATGTTTTCCGAGAGTATGTATGTAGGTACTAAGTATGTATGAGTACCTACGTAGATTTCTGTGTTCCCTGCTACAGCCAAAATGGTTTAAAGGATTTTAAAGTATGAGGTGTCGTTAGATTCGTCTTGATAGCGGGAGTGACACTGGGTACATTATTATATTTAAAAAATAGGCGGATTTTCGATGGCATATAGCAACATCAAAATTTTTTTTGTACCAATCCCATGGAGTAGGGAATCAAAATGACAGATTTGAAATAGCCATACCAAAAGTATATAAGTAGGTATATAAGTATCTTGCATTTTTGTAAAACTCTCTGCATTAATTTATCTAAAAAAGAAAAAGAACTTACTAATTTTTATTACATTAGTAAGTTCTTACTTATAAAATTGATTTTTTTGATGATAATGATGATGATTTATTTATTGATAATGAACTAAGAAGTCTAAAATAATAATATGATTATTAAAATTAATAAAAAACCCGACTGCAAATAATTAACCACTAAAGAAGAAAAAAACCAGCCCAATTTTTCATTGCAGTCATGGAACCTTTTAAATTATAAAGTGTTTTACCGAGCGCGCGAGTTGACGACAAATAAAATTATTAAAATCGGAAGGTGCCAACTCGCGCGCGCTCGCGAGGTTCACACTCGCGAGTTGACGGATAAGTCGAACGGTCCCCTGACTGCTTTGAGAAATTCAAGATCGTGCTTGTTTTTAATTTTTGCAGGCGGGTTTTTTATTTTTTATTTATTAGAATTTTTAAATAGAGAAACTAAAAAACTTGAATACTATTTGTTAAGCCTAGATTTCACTTTATATAATACTTGTAATGTAAGCAAATATTCCGTTAAAATTATGATAATATTTTTTATTTAAGGTCTTTGGGACAAATAGTTGATTAGAAGATAATAAACCAAATATTGTTAGACATTCCATCTTACCTATTGTATAACAACCTTTACTTTCATTAAAAGTACCAAATAGGTTTGACGACTACGAGAAAAACAGTATGGTTACTCTTGATCTTTTTTAAATAACAACTTTTAAAAATATGACTTTACTCTATAAAAGCATAATATCTTGAAATCGCTTAAGCGGTAGTGGTCCCGCTCATCGCATGACTTGAGCCAAGCCGTCATTTAGAAGAATCGCCCCACATAAATTTCTCGGATGCAATTAATTTCAGTCATGTCAAGGGCTATCGAAGAGATTTTAATTAACCTCTCCTCTTTAAACGTAAATTTTTAGCGTCAACATTTTGAATTTTAGTCAACATTAAAATATTTACAGTACCTACTCGATAAACTTTTCGTTGTGAAGTAGGGAGAGAACTTTTAATTACTTTGTATTGTTATGTGAACTGTTTTAAACAAGATAAGTACAAACCTTTCCTGGAAAGCAAAGTTTGGCAACGAAAATACTCAACGGGTTTTATATTTGCAAAACTGACTGATTCTCCAAATTGAGTTAGAACCTCAAACAGAATTTACAACATAATGTATGATGTCACTTAAAACATGCAGAGTATAGACTACGCTCATTTTGGAAATTAATTTGAACGTAAACGTATCCATACTAATATTATCATTAATCAATAAAGTCCATACGTTGTCGATACCATTGAACTGTCTTTCATTAAGGATTAAACCGCAGTTCCTGTAAGCTCCGCTAATGATCGCTTAAAACTGTATTAAATCGGTAAAGATATCGTTTAAGTAGTAATCAGTGCAAACTATACAGTACCGGTGTACTTTCATCGATAATTGTGGCCAATCATTAAATTATTGGATTTTATTGACGTTCAGATTGAGGTTCTGGTTTTTTTCAAAGTAAAAAAATTATGTAGGTTTGCTTAAGTATTCATGTTTCAAATTATTTGCAACTAGCGGATCCTCGCGGTTTACCCGCTTGGTACCCGCTCCCGTGGGAATATCGGGATAAAATTTAGCCTATTTAACTCGGAATGAATGTAGCTTTCGAATGGTAAAAGAATTTTCTCAATAAGTCCAGTAGTTTCGGAGCCTATTCGATGCAAACGAACAAACAATCAAATCTTTCCTCTTTATAATATTAGTATACTAATATTATAAAGAGGAAATATTTGATTGTTTATTTTATTGATTAGTATTAGTAATTAGTATTAGTATAAATAGGTACCTATAGCCCTAGCACAAAAAGCTGTCGTTATGGTAACCGTTATCGTGATCGAATTATTTTGAATGAAAACCAAGGCAGCACCTCTTTCGGTCGTATAGGAACTGAAATTCAATATAGTATATTTGACTTATATTTCACAACAACACTTCGACAGCTTTTGAAGGACGGCATAGTTTACTATTCGATTACCTTCGATGGTTATTCATGCTAGGGTCACATGTAACTTAGGGTTGCTTCACGTCACGAACTGCAGTAGTAGCTTACTTCCTACCTAGAACTGATATTAAGCAATACAGTCCATACGTGGTCGATTCCATTGAACTGTCTCCCATTAAAAATTAAATTGCAGTTCCTGTAAGCTCCTCTAATGATCGTTAAAACTGTAGTAAAGCGGTAAATATGTCGGTAAAGTAGTAATCAGTACTTACTATGCGATAGTGTGCTTTCATCGATATATTATGGCCAATCATTCACTCGGCACGAAAACTCCTGTAATTGCATTTTTTTCCGAATTTCATGACAACACACAACAACGTTAAGTATGGTTTATTAATGAATAGTGATTTATATACTACGCACGTTACATTATCACGACGAAGATCGTTTATTTATGATATAGAAGTAAGCAATTAGGTATAAGCCAGACTGATAAATTGTCCGTTGATTTAGTTGATCGACAATACGCAATATAAAAGTAACATTAAATATAATATTCATATTTCATCAAGCACACCCATTTTATTCACTCTCTTGCATAAATATCACAGTCTATTTTACCAACAAAATGTGATTGAATTTGACAAATTCGGCGATGGATTTGGTTCTATTTTGTTATATTTTATTTACGATTCTGAAAAGTAGAAAATGTCATAGATTCATCATCATCATCATGTCAGCCGAACGACGCCCACTGCTGGACATAGGCCTCCCCCAACGATCGGTCCTTGGGGGGATTAGATTATTAATGATTTTCACGGTTTTAGCAAAAGCGAAGACTTTTAATCAATGACAAAAATAATGACTATATCTCTACTTTAACTATATAATTATAAATAGAACAAATAGGCTTACTGTAAAAAATAATTATAAGTTTGATGGCGGCATTTCAATAATGCAATTAATGCTGTTGAGATTATATTTTAGACAGGTGTATCATTTTCATTTGAAAAGAATGTTTGGTTTTTTGCTGTCGTAATAATATTCCGACAAATCGAGAATCTCCTCCTTTTTGAAGTCGGTTAAAAATTTAACCTAACATGAAATTCTTGAAATAAAGTTCATATTTTATTGAATTAAGTGATTCAAGCTCTATCGTTAGAATATGCAACTTACGCCTAAGTTAATAAATGCTTACAATATTGTATGGAAGCATCTGTTTGTCCAATCTATTTCACATTACTTTAGGATAAGGATCAAAGTTGTTTACACTAGCTACAGACTACTGGAGCATGCAGCTGTGAAAATACAGTGTTAGTGCACTTTGATAGCAGTTGCTGTTAATATTTGGTGGTGGGGTTTGTTGAATTTAATAAGAGAGTCCCACCCACAGCATGTTAAAACTCGTATGCCAAAAACTTCTGTGATATTGTGTTGTTTGCAGATGATACTTCTTTAATATTTAACATAGACAGAAACAAAACCAATTTTGACGATGTAAACAAAGCACTGTCACAAGTACTCGGTTGGTTTAATTCTAACAATTTGCAGCTTAATGCAAAGAAAACAAAGTGCGTACTTTTTTCTCTGCCAAATGTACAGACGGTACCTGTAGAAATTGTAATCAACAACGAAAAACTGGATTTAGTACAATCAACGATCTTTCTGGGTGTAACTTTAGACTCGAAACTTCAATGGCATGCGCATATCGCAACATTAGCTGGTAAGCTTAGTTCTGCTTCCTACGCTATTAGAAAAGTACGACAGCTAACAGATGTTGATACTGCTAGAACTGTATACTTTAGTTATTTCCATAGCATCATGTCATATGGCATTCTTTTGTGGGGATTAGCGGCTGGCATTAATGCTATATTCATCTTGCAAAAACGAGCAATCAGAGCCATCTATAAACTAGGCTCCAAAACTTCGCTTAGAGACAAGTTCAAGGAAATAGGTATACTGACAGCTGCATCTCAATTTATATTAAATTGCATTCTTTTTGTACGTCGCAATATTAACTTGTATACCAAACATGGTGATTTACACAATCGTAATACTAGAAATAGAAACAAGCTCGTAATGCCTCGGTACCGTTTAGAAAAGGTGCACGGATCTTTCGTTGGTCAAGGTATACACATATATAACAAAATCCCAAGTGATATCTTGGATTTACCATATCTAGAGTTTAAGAATCATATAAAGAGTGGCCTCCTCAAAAAAGGCTATTACACTGTAAATGATTATTTGAACGACAAAACACCTTGGTCGTAACACTCGTAACAAATGTTCCTAGTATGATATTGTGAGTCGTGTCCTATATTTTATATTATTACCGTTTATATTAGTTAAGCTTTTAATTCGGTCATTTAAGGTAGGCAGTTTGAGTATGTCATGCTCACTAAAACATTTCTACGGTGGTGGCGTGTGAGGCGGGTCGTTACGTTCCCTAAAATATGGTTGAGCGAAGCGATGGCTGGTTCATGCGTCATGCTCGTGAACGGGTGCTGCCAGTGGGAATGGGTCTGCTCTTATCTGCTTGCCTTAAAATGTGTTTTCTTTTGTTTTTATTCATTTTATTAAGAATTACATTTGAAACATGTATGGCGCAACTTGCAGTATATAGTAGAATTGTCTTTTGTTTTAAACTAATATTAAAGCTTTAAGTAGAGTTCTTAAGTAACTGAAAATTGTTCACCGCTATGATCATTAGTTCGCCTATACTTAACTGTATTTATCATAACCCATTGTGTAATTGTGATGGAAACTGACCTTAGTCATACCATGTTAAGGTCATTTTTCAATTTGACGACTCTGTATGAAATAAGACAGGGAGAAAAAAACAACCCTTGGAGTTTCTTGCCGGTTCTTCTCCAAGGCCTCCCGCTGTAGGGTTTGCGAACCGATGGCGTAGCTTCTATGACGTTCACAAGTATTGTAAATAACAATCTAAATTGAATAAACAAATTTGAATCTTGAATCTTGAATCTATGACGCTTATTGGAATACGTAAATAGAACAGGAAATGTTTTTAAGATACACAGATAGATAGATAAAATAATTTCTCCTCTTTCTTTGCACACGCAAAGAAATAGTACATAATTACAAAAAAAATGTGAGTAAAGCGGTCTTATCGCTGAAAGCAATGTTCTCCAGACAACCTTTGAGGCATGGGAAAATATTAAAGTTAAGTATGCGATCTCATTGATCATGTCCATGGAAGAGGCCCATTATAGTTAGCGGCTCATTCTGCGATCGACTAGGACTGCTCCATTACCCAAGTTACAGTCCATTGACTGATTCAGTAGTCGCAATATTTTGAAGATAAAAAATCTCTTGCAGCTTTCAGACATATTCTTTAAGTGTGCAAGTGACGGCTGATAGAAATAAGTGGGAGAAACCGACATACTGGAGTCAGCGACTCCAAATAAACGTGAAAAGGGCAAGGTTTGAGATTTTCTTACCATGACCTTTAACAACATAATTAAAGTAAAATCATTTTTTCATTGATAAAAATTGCATTGTGAGTGCAAAAATAAATAATCAGTAAAACTATAACCAGTGCATATCTCCATCTATTTAGGCAAGAACAAGAAGTATCACAATATTAATGCACCAGTTCCAATCCAATCAGTAACTGCACTGGATCCCATTGATTAAGACGATGGAAGTGGTCCATTATAATTGGCATCGCTCATTCTGCGATGGACTGCTACATAAGACTCCAAATAAATGTGAAAAGGGCAAGAGCATGATTAAGTTTTTATGCGTGGTTTGAGGTTTTCTTTAACCAATATAACTATAACCAGTGCATATCTCCATCTATCTAGGCAAGAACAAGATGTACCACAATATTAATGCACAAACTCCAATCCAATCAGTAACTGCACTGGATCCCAATGATCACGTCGATGAAAGTGGCCCATTATAATTGGCGTCGCTCATTTTGCGATCAACTACTCCATTAGCCAAGTTACGGTTTACTGACTGATTCAGTAGTAGCAATATTTTGAAGGTACCTAAATAGGCACTTGCAGTTTTCAGACATATTCTTTAAGTGTGCTTATCTGACAGCTGATAGAAATAAGTGGAAGAAATCGACATACTTCGCTGACTCCAAATAAATGTAAAAAGGATAAGGTTTGAGATTTTCTTACCATGACCTTTAACAACATAATAAAAGTAGTTGTAAATAAGCAGTAAAACCAGTGTTTATTTCCATCTATCTACAGTAAAACTACCAGCGCATATCTCTACCTATCTAGGCAAGAACAAGATGTATCACAATATTAATGCACAAGCTCCAATCCAATCAGTAAACTGCACTGGATCCCATTGATTACGTCGATGGAAATGGCCCATTATAATTGGCGACGCTCATTCTGCGATCGACTGCTCCATTAGCCAAGTTACGGTCCATTGACTGATTCAGTAGTAGCAATATTTTGAAGAAACATAGGCACTTGCAGCTTTCAGACATATTCTTTAAAGTGTGCAAATGTGAAGGCTAGTAGAAATAAGTGGAAGAAATCGACATACTGCGCTAAATCCAAATAAATGTGAAAAGGCCAAGAGCATGATTAAATTTTTATGCGTGGTTTGTGGTTTTCTTGCCATGACCTATAACAACATAACTCAATTAATGTGTGAACAAGCAGTAAAACTATAACCAGTGCATATCTCCATCTACCGAAGCAAGAACAAGATGTATCACAATATTAATGCACAAGCTCTAATCCAATCAGTAACTGCACTGGATCCCATTGATCACGTCGATGGAAGTGGCCCATTATAATTGGCGGCGCTCATTCCGCGATCGACTGCTCCGTTAGACAATTATTCGCTCGTTAACCGCTTCGGCAGCAAGACTTGCAAATGTGAAACTGTCGAACAAATCGATAGAGCTTCCCGAGTAATAGGGATACAAACTGTGGTGCTAATTGGCATAACTATTTTCATTGGGGTAGTAAAAATTGAGCATGACGTTTTGTTTTTTCTAGGGAAAAAATACATAATAAACTGTTTTTTACACTCTCTCCAGCTAACTGGTAGAGAATGCCATGTAGCATGAAGTCCGCCATTTGCTTGACTAATAAGCAATAAAAAATTAATATATTAATAAATAAAATAAATAACAATACAAAATATAAAACTAGTGTCTGCCCACGACTTTGTTTTTTTTTATTCACTACGGGGTAGTATTATGGTATTAGTATTATGGGTCGTATAGAATAAAGTATCAATTTTATATTTTTCTTTCCTAATCTGTCCTTTAATAAGTTTAAAGTTAAAGTCGCGTATAATTAAAGTCTTATTATACTCATTTTTTATTGTCTTACAAGAGTGGATATCTAAGTACCATTAGTTCATGTCTCTGTATCAAATTGCCAAGGTGGTCTAGAGATATTCACAAAAGAACAATTAATTACACAGTGACCTATTATTTTGATCGTTATGTAAATACTATCACATTTATCTAAGTGACGTTGACAATCAATTAAAGCCCTTAGGGCTATTGTTATTTAACAATATATTTATTAAACTGACATCTACAAAATATACCAGTTTTAATTTATTGTTAAGAGTTGTTAATCATTAATTCAATTTTATTCTAAATATTTGCATAATATTCCAAAATATATATCTTTTTATTCATCATCATCAGCCATTTAATGTCCCCACTGCTGGGGCACTGGCCTTCCTTATGGATGAATAAGGAGAATGAGCCATGACCCACCACGCGGGCTCAGTGCGGATTGGTGGGTATTAACGACTGCAAGTGCAGCCGGGACCAACGGCTTAACGTGCCTTCCGAAGCACGGAGGAGCTCGAGATGAAAAGTTTTTAGTCACCCATCCCGTGACCGACCATTGCGAACGTTGCTAAACCTCAACGATCGCAGGCCGAGCGCGCTATCCACTGCGCCACGGGCTCCTCAAAGCTTTATCTATCAATCTATACAACTATCACAAACTATCTTTTTATTGTGAGGCATTTATTATTTTAATAACAAAGTTGATTCTTTATCATTTCATACTAGTCTAATTAGCAATATATTTTTCTTAAAAAAAAAAGAGTTCCGGCTGCCTTTTAGAAGACGTTAATACTAACCAATCTGCACTGGGTCCGCATGGTGGGTCATGGCCCATTCTACTTATCCATCCATAAGGAAGGCCAGTGCCCCAGCAGTGGGGACATTAAATGTCTGATGATGATGATGTATGTGATTTCAGAAAAATCCTATATTTTATGAATTCTTTCATAGTTTTAAAAGAGACGACTACAAATCAAGCTCAAACGTACAATAAAATTATCACTTAACACATTTTTATAAAAAAAAACATTAAATTTAATCTCGCGCTATGCTTCGATCAACGATAGCTATACCTAGATAAACACGACACAAATATGGCACGAATGGTTACGAATTTTACAATGATACCTACGTCAAAAAAGACAGGAATCGGTATAAAATAAGAAAAGTGTGCGCTCTTATTCGCTCGGCCATTTTTTATACTCCAATCGGTTATCTAATGGTATTGTTGATCGAAGGTTACGTGCTATGCCACCTTAAATTACTAAAAAATTGTGGCAACCGAAAAAAGTTGACCCATCCGCCACGACCGCGAATAATAATGACGGCTATTCGTTATTTGTCAGTGGTGATTAATCAATATAATGACAAACTACCGACCTTGGGTGGATAAATCAATTTTATTCCGCCGCACGCCTTTATCACTATAATTACTCGGCTTACCTATGAGGATTCTTGAGGCTTTTTTTTACCGTTATTCTCAAGAGTTTTTACTTTATGATATCAATGAATTTTATGCATTAAATAAAAAAAACTGCAATAAAAATATGTTTCTACTACTTCTACTTGTAGGGCTGGTGCTTTTTTGTCTATTACAATTTTTCTTTTATGACTTTTAACCTTGAAAATTTCATCATATATTTTCAAAACAAAAGAAATTTCATAATATATTTTCAAAACAAAAGTTTTTAAGTGTGTTAGAAACCATGATACCGTAGCTGAATGGACCTGAATGAAATATCTGATGGATAGACTAATACCTGGACTAGGACTTGCTGTACCTACTATGTATTCCTTATCCCTATGCCTCAATCTTATTGGGATGCCATGGTATCGATGTCTGCAGCCAAAGTCAATCAAAAAATGTTAAATTTTTTTTCATCATTCCTATCTCTACCTCACTTGGCGGTTGCTCGGTAGCGTGTTGTAGCAACGTCGCCAAGTGAGGTCCGCCAGAAGTCAAGTACCTAAATACTGCCTGTATTACCGTTGTTGTGGCAATGGGAATTGGATAAATTTATTAAAATTACTTCCCGTTGTCCCCATACTTTGTCCCCATTCAAATTACTTCTCGTTGACCCCATTATGGGGACAAAAATCATGGGGACAACGGAATTACAGAAAATGCTATTTAAAATGCTGCTGGCGTCGCTCCACGGCATCCCAATGAGACAGTGCCTTTAATCATAGTTCATAGCACATTGAAAAGGAATTCATAATATAATAATTACTTTTTTCTATGATTTTTCATCATTCGTTAGCTCTTAGCTAAGTAGCACAATCTTATCAAATCAAAGGTTTAAACGACATCTGGCATTACCAGCCTATTTAAATTCTATTTTAATAGCCCAAAGCATGCACTTGTAACAAAGTCAGTAGTGGGTAGAATGATTGATCATTGCACCTTGTTAGAAGATTAAGGCACAGGTGATGAAATAAAGATAAGCGATCGCACGAGGTATTTTAATCTCTGTCAATCTTAATTGATTTGGCTGCTAAGTTCAGATTTAAATCGTGAATACGCTTTGTTGCTTTATCTTCATATCAATGACGTGAACATTATATTTAATTGCAAATAGCTACTCATATCAATTTCTTCTACTAATATTATAAACGGCGGAACGGATTTGGATGAAGTTTTGATAATGACCGTGACCGGGAATAGGATATGGGATTCGATCTTTTCCGTTATTCCCATAGGATCGGCAACAAGTATTTTAGGTATTGAATTAAACCGTGTAAATATATTTTAATCTAAATTTCAATATCTTAAATACAGCATTGCTTTTCATAGCGTTACTCCAAGCATGCAAAAATTATCGTTTTGCCAATGGTTATCGTAATTGTGAGCGTATTATTTTGTATGAAAACCAGAGCGATAAAACCTCTTTCGATCGTATAAAAAACTATAAATTCCATTTTATTTCTCTCTTATTTACAAAATAGTTGGGCAAACGTCATCTAAAACTATTCTAAATTTCAAGTTCATAGCATTAGTAGTTCTCGAGATATCCAGCTGTGATAGAAAGACTGAGTCACACCATAAGGGTTCCTGTTTACCATTTTGGTACGGAACCCTAAAAAAGAGAATTATATAGGCAAACATAAACAAATTTCAACACACTGTAAATCTCCACAGCCAAAAGTAAAACAATACAACCCAACACCCAACACGATGTTAATATAAAGACAAATAGGCATACATTCCACGGGGGTGCGCCCTCCGAAAAATAGGAAAATCAACGACGAAATTTCCAATCCCAATATTTCATCTCATCTCCAATCCGCATTGCGTCCGCTCACAAATAGCCGTATATTCCCCAAAAGTTCTCGCACTTCTGTGTTCTAAACGAATTTGTAGCTAGCGCTCAACAGGATGTTGGTATTTCGGATTCGGTAAACTGCATACCTTTTTTACCAAGGGAACACCTGTCGATATTTTGTTGGAATTGATTACGCGTTAATGCTTGTGCATCTAAAAATACATACAAATAATAACAATAATACGTACAAATCGGCATATAAAACTTATAAAACACAGCATTTGGAAAGAAAGGTTCTTATTCCACTTAGCCAAAAAATTGGCGGCTATGTGTAGTGGTACAAAAAAAATGTAACAGATAATTTTACTTCACATAGTTGTAACTTTCTTGCTTAATCGTAGCGATTAACTACTAGAATTATCCATACAACTCCTCCATCTGGGTAAAATCTGAAGCCGGAAAATGAAGTATCGACCCGTCTCACAACACAACACAATTTTTTCTAAATACTTCATTTTCAATTTTTCTATGATAAAAATTGCATTGTGAATGCAAAAAACTAAAAATTAAAAAAACTTGCAATATTAATTTCATCTTTAGCGATTGCCAAATAAGTGGAAAGGTATTTCTTTCGCGTGTGAGGGTAGTAATATCTCCACATTGATGAAATTAACGCTGACTATACAGCGCGTAAAAAGTATTGGATAAATTCGACGCTTCTCGTAACGACTCCGTAGCTCAGTGGTTAGAGCAGTCGCCCGGAAAGCGAAAGATCGTGGGTTCGAGTCCCATCGGAGCTGGTTGTGAGACGGGTCGATTTTTTCTAAATACTTCATTTTCCATTTTTCTGTGATATAAATTGCATTGTGAATGCAAGAAACTAAAAATTAAAATATAATCTGAAGCCCTTGAAAATATTTATGTTGATTGAAATATTTATATTGTTTGACAGTTTGTAGTGAGGGATTCTCTGGTCAGATTGTGTTTAATTGGAACAGCACCGTTTAGTCTAGATTTTCAATCAAATCGTAAGCTTTCATGTTTAAATTCGAATCCTATCTAGTCAATAACTCAATGTTGATCTGAATAGCCAAAATCTTCTTACGCAACACCCTTTTTGTATGTGGCAATGCGACATTCCCTTGCATTGAAGTAGCAGGTGTTTGAAAAGGTTCACATATGTGCTATTTCGAAGTAAAGTTAAGGCCACGCTTTACTTTTGCCGTATTTTCTCTGCGTTTAATACTTTCCCATCCCCGAACAGGCGATAGTTAGGCTTTTAGAAAGTTTGAGTGTTTTTGTTCACATGCAATATAAGCTTGTTTGCCTTTAAAAGTTTTGGGATTCATTTGACTTTATTGATGTTGTGTAAAACAACAAAATTGTAGAGTCGGGCCTACTATACTCATGCCTGTGAACAGCTATTTTAGTTCTGGTTTCCTAGTATTTAGATGCTGGTATATGGCTTACCAGCCATTAGTAGCCAGTAATGTACCGTAAATTACGCCACTACAGCATTGTCTTAATAAAACGATGCGGTTTCCAAGTGAGAGGTATTTGACACCGTAATAACTCCAAACTGAAACCATAGCAACATGTACACGTTCTAGTGACGTCATTCTCCGATGTTTTAGCCTGCTCTTAGCCCGGTATTACATACATTACAATACTCACAGAAGACTGCAGTATACGACGTCAGTCCTGGAGACTTGTCATTTGTATTGAGTCTTCATTATCATCAGCCATTATAAGTACCCAATGCTGAGGCACAGCCCTTCGTTATCGATGGATAAGGAGAATGGGCCATGACTCACCACGCGGGCCCAACGGGGTTTAGTGGCTATTAACGACTGCAAACGCAGCCAGGACCAACGGCTTAACGTGCCTTCCGAAGCATGGAGAAGCTCGAGATAATAAATTTTTGATCACCATCCCGCGACCGACCATTGCGAAAGTAGCTTAACTTCAACGATTGCAGGCCGAGTACGACTACCACTATACCACGGGCTCCTCCTTGAGTGACATGTCGCATACTGGTAGCATAGTGTTCGAGTTACAATACAAATGTAAAGCGCAAGCCCCACCTCCAGCTAGTGAACAAGCTTGAGCCGGGCGATGCGAGACTTTCGCCAGAATTCTCAAATGCAAATCATCTTTGGGAGCGTCTCAAACATCATGGCATCTCTTTCATACGTTTAACATTTATAGTGACAGAGCGATGTGTGAGACGCTCCCAAAGATAAGTAGCGTACGAGTATTCGGGCATTTGCTGGCGTTTCCAGTCACGTCCACGTGCACTTACTTACCTTGCGTCACCCGGCTCTTTAGTGCATTCGTCAGCTGGCGCTACAAGCCCTACTTGCGCCTACTAGCCTTCCGCCCGTGGCTTCGTTTCCGTGGATTACACGACGTTATGTGATGATACCGTGAGTAAGTTTCTCCGGGATAATAAGTACCTAGCTTATGTCACTCACCGGCTCCCAAACTATCCCCATACTAAAAATCACGTAGATCCGTTGCTCCGTTTTGATGTGAAAGACGGACAAACAAACACACTTTTACATTTATAAATTAGTATGGATTCACCTCGGCGACTTATCTCTGCATGGCGTATGATACCAGTCATCCAATAAGTATTGTTATGTAAGAACGGACCAACTCTAGAAAATCAGAGCAATTTTTTTACAAGCTTTTTATTAACTTGCCATGTTAGTTAGTTAGTGGGGGACAAATCTTGCAAGCTTAATTTGACCCATTTCCCAGTGTCCGATGGAGCTGAAATTTTGTATACAAGTTTGTTTTGGATGACAATACGATATTAAGCTATAGCCAGCAAAAAAGCTTGTCGTGAAAATGAAATTTTCACTAAAAACTGAAATATATAAAGTGTGTGCAGAGCTAAGTGATCATAAAGTAAAAATCTTGTTGATGGTTTATTTCCCTGAGAAGGTACTGCATAAAAAGCGAGGAAAAGTGAATTCATCGCGAGGTGTTTCACGAAATTAGGTTAATTAAGTTCTCAGCTGAGGGAAAGACAGTGTTTCGGACAATTTCGTTGTGCACCGACCGGGTTTTGAATATTTATAGCTTAAAGTCCTATCAATGCAGAGGGGAAAGTTGGATGCTATCCAACAGATGAGTGCTTTAGTTAAGTTGACGTGCATATTAATTTGGTTAGCATCAGGAATAGAATTCAACCTCGAGTCACATGCGACAGCCACTAACGCCGCCACTTGAAGCTAAAAGAAGAAACAAGTGACTACTACCGGCGTCAACCGTGTGCGGCGAGTTCATAATAAAATGTATTAAAACTATAGGAAACTAGCTGACCCGGCAAACGTTGTTTTGCCATATAATAGTGGACCCGGTCACCAACATCTTGTGTGTGTTTATACACCAAAAGTTGCCTACACCAGACAGCAGATAGCGCTAGTTACACACTACCATTATAGGGGCCCAAGCTTGGTCTCTACTTCCTACATATAAAAAATTACTCTGTGAAGTAGAGTGAGTGTCAGATAACTCTGCGCGCATGCGCGACTGGGGCATTTCTGGCTCTAGTTACAGTACATTCTTTTATTCTAAGCTTATGGAAAATATTAATATTTGATTTTGACCGCGCAGACGTCAGTGATTATATACTCTTTGGAAACGGTAATGTAAGAAATGACAGTGTTGTATCGAAGGTACGACAGTTATACGATTTATTATAGAAAATTACAATTTTTACTCAATTTTCCGGAATAATAAGTAGCCTATGTTACTCTCCAGCTCCCAAACTATCCCCTTACCAAATATCACGTCGATCCGTTGCTCCGTTTTGACGTGAAAGAAGGACAAACAAACAAACAAATAAACAAACACACTTTCACATTTATAATATTAGTATGGATAGGTCGGTGGCGACGTTTTGTGGTTGTGGTCGGTGGCCCGTGTGCGGCCTGGCTCAATTTGAGTAGCCACTAGCAGGAAAACTAGTAACAAACATGAAATGATAGTATCCATACTAATATTATAAATGTGAAAGTGTGTTTGTTTGTTTGTCCGTCTTTCACGTCAAAACGGAGCAACGGATCGACTCTATTTTTGGTATGGGGTTAGTTTGGGAGCTGGAGAATTGCATAGGCTACTTTTTATTCCGGAAATTTATAAAATAAAAATGATTATTTTGTATACAAAATCGATAAACTGTCGTACTATATAAAACTGTCATTTCTTCCATAGCCGCTTCCAAAGAGGTATGTCAAAGAGTATTGTAATCACTGACGTTTTAGCCGCTTTGGATTACCTAGGTACTTTTTAATAAGTGGCATTTAAGGCAGGCAGTGTATAAAACTTCTTTGCGATTATATATTTTCATCCGTCTATCTATCGTTTTAAATGCACAAAAAACAAAACTATTACACATTAAATCTCCCAATTTGAAAGAAAGTTCATATACAAACATAACTGCGCATACCCACAGTTGTCTACATATAAACAATAAAGTTAATTACTGTAATTGCCCTAACATACAAAATACTACATCTCAGACCTATCTCGGATTAATAATAGACGGCAAGTTAAGTTGGGGTAGTCATATAGATAACGTATGCAATAAACTACGAATTTTTCTTGCGAATATAGTTATACTTAAAAAAGTAAGAAATAATTCCTCACCAAATAAATAACGTAAGTACTTTGAAGTCGGGCGTGAAACATGTAATTTTTTTTGTTGTTTTTGTTAAAACCCGCCCGACTTCAAAGTACTTACGTTATTTATTTGGTGAGGAATTATTTCTTACTTTTTTGATGTGGTTTTTTAGAAGGCGGTTTTTTTTTTTTATAAAAATAATTTTTATTTCACTCTTTTTAGTGCATCGTGCAGGCAATTTGCGTGTTTTCTGGTAAATAGGTATGTGATCAAACTCAAAACCTCCTTTTTCGAAGTCGGTTAAAATACCTTGAGGTATCCCCTTTTTAACAAATCAAGAATCATCTAAATCGGATTATAAACAAAGGAGTTATGCCCAAAGATACGTATTAAATTCACATAAAGTGGTAACGAAAACGACAGTATTTTCAAGATTTCCTGAAAACTACTGAACCGATTTCAAAATTTCAAAAAATGGGACCAACTTGGAAACCAACCTGATGTAATAACGTTTGAACCATTTCAATCGGTTCAGCCGTCTTCGAGTAATCGGTGGACATACATAAAAAAAAAAAAAAAAAAAAAAAAGAAAACATACATACAGACGAATAGAGAACCTCCTCCTTTTTGATTAGAAGTCGGTTAAAGATAGAATTCCTTATAAAATCAAAATGATGTTATACAACTCATTAGTAGAATCTTATATCCAGTATGGATTAAGCAGCTATGGTCGAACCTATAACTCTTACACAAATAATATATACAAACTTCAAAGAAAGATTCTTAGAACAATTGTACCTTCAAAAATCAAGCACCGGTTTTATTATGATGATATCGGTCTCTTTAAATACTGTAAGGTGCTGCCAGTGCAAATCCGATTGAAGTATAATTTAATTAAAGAAAATTATTTTAATTTTATTAATGACCAAACAAAAGTGACACACACTGTACGCACACGAGCCGTTGCCCGGAATCAGCTAGCCACGATTAGCCGTGCTAGCACGAACAACGTTTACGGCGAGCGGACAACTGCCTACCTCATTCCTCGATTTATAAATGACCTACCCACTGATTTGAGAAATAAAATAAATGCACATAATATTATGAATGTACTAAAAGATCACTTTTTAAACATTTGAAATGAACAATTAGGGGTACTTGCGAACTTTTAATTTAAGAATAAATTGTAATTTAATATGTTAAGCCAAAGTTAAGCGCCCACTATAAACCGACATAGGTTTTAGAGGTGCTTGCTAAATTTAATTTTTTCTATGTATTGCTATTGTAATCTTTAAATAAATAAAAAAAAAAACTATCCACCATAATTATTATGTCAAAACAACGTTTGCCGGGTCAGCTAGTAGTTTTAAAATTGCTGTTTCTCATGTATGAGCTATTAGAAGATTTAGCATAACTTAACTATAGACCAAGACCACTTATGTAGCTATATACAGGGTGGAATTTAGTAATACTAACTGGAGGGAAAGTACTCGAAACACTGGAGATTGCAAATGAATCAAAGGAGTCGTTCTTTAATTTGTAAAAAATAAACACCGTTTAAAGATGGAAAATGAAGTATTTAGAAAAAAAGTATTTAGAAAAAATCGACCCGTCTCACAATCAGCTCCGATGGGACTCGAACCCACGACCTTTCGCTTTCCGGGCGACTGCTCTAACCACTGAGCTACGGAGTCGTTACGAGAAGCGTCAAATTTATCCAATACTTCTTACTCGCTGTATAGTCAGCGTTAATTTCATCAATGTGGAGATATTACTACCTACCTACCTACTAAATACTTCATTTTCCATTTTTCAGTAATAAAAATTACATTGTGAATGCAAAAAACTAAAAATTAAAATAACCGATTAAAGATTTTTAAATATATGCCTCTCATATACTCCCATGTACTTTCCCTCAAAATGGCATAACAAGATTCAATATCTAATATCAATAAACAATTGACGTGGAATCCATATTTAGCACCTACATGAGCAACTAATTTTGACGCTTATGATCTTCTATTATTAAATCTTACTTTATGTGATGTTATAAAAAATCAATGATCTGCTTAAACCTATTACTGTACTTACCGAATATACATTTGAATAGTCACAGCTATATTTTAAAGCATTGTCATTGCTATGAAGTCATGTTGGAACAGAATGAGTGATTTAAATATTTCTTAATATGATTATGTAGTTCTAATAGCACAAATCAATGACAATACAATGGCATCACACAAAATAGGTTTAATAATGATTATAGTCACCCCGCTGAGTAAGTGGGCTGATGACCTCAGTGCCAAAAAAAGAATCGAATTATCGACAATAATGAATCACAAGATTGATTCTGATAATCAAGGTCAGATTGCCATTTATTAAATTATTATTAAGATGCTAAAGATAATAACTTGTGTTGAACATCTGGACCATGATTTATGAAAAAGTTCAGTTTGTTTGTATTGCCAAGATATTTTATGTATTTTTGAACGGATATAAGTTTTTATTTATAATGAACAGAAATGCATATTCGATAAACTTACTTAATTTTTCTTATTTTAATCCTCAACGGGATAGCACTTAGCCTTTATCACACCTCATGTTAAGTGGTGATAAGGTTGAAGGTGGAAGCGCACTACTCCCGGAATCCTCAAGCATAGAGCAACCTGGCTATCTAATCTCTAACTGCTGGAACACAATAATGCTAAAGACATCATGATTATGGCGTCAGACTTAGACAAGATGGTGGTAGCTAGCCAGTCGGACTAAGAACAAGTCCTACCACCAACCAAACTGAATACAATATGTACCCCCACTGGGAATCTGGGAGTTGAACCCGGGACCTCTTGCTCTGAAATCGGTGGTGTGAACCACTAGACCAAAGAGGCGGATAGAACATAAATAAATTTAGAACAAACATTGGCCCAAAACCACAGAATATATAATAGTACTATGCCAATACTCAGAATCATCAAAGAAATTACTTTTTCAAAAGAAAATTTTATTCACATATAAAAAATATTGGTCTCTAATGGAACTAGAATATTACTCCACGCTTCAATAATACATTCTGTATTCCGTATTCGGGTCACATTCGGCCCTTTAATATTATTATCATTATTAGAGCTTAGTTTTATGCCTCGTAATATCTAAGAGGAGGGATTTGTGTGGCGACTACAAAGAACACTCGGGACCCAAATCTGGTACACAAAGAGATATGTTAAAAGCAAAACCCGGTCCTATCTTGGCCTTAAACAGAAATGTTGCGCTGAATATCTTAGAAGCGTAGTAATGTAATAAGCGCCTGATGCTGCAAACAAGGAGGGAATATGCCTTGCAAAACCTTTTATTATTGCTACTGTGTAGACTCGCCTCCCCAGAGTTCTTGTTTGAGTTTTCTAAACAAGACTTTTGGTAGTTATTTCGAAATTAACCAGACGTTTTTAGATTACAAAGGGCTTTTAGAGACTTGACAGTAATGAATTACCCTATATGTATGTTATAACTTTAAGGTTTCTTAAAGTTCAGTTGTATGTTTTGCCACAACCTTATTGTGTAAAAGGAAAAAAAAATCCTTTTGTAATCTTATCGCTCCACAGATTACAATATATTTATATATAGTAAACTATTGTATCAGAGATTTGTAGCAAAAATGTTTTCCAGGGCATTAAAAGCCATACCTCGTGTTTTTTACTTCAATATTAATTTACTTTTTAATGTTGACCTCATCGAAACATCCGTTTGTGTCATAGTAGCCATTATATTTGTGGTGTCATTAGAAACCGGAAATACCTAATTCGTTGGCTTACGTCCACTATGACTTATAGCGTAGTCTCTACCAGGATAGAGGTTAAGACAGAATGAATGACGATGTACTAGATAGAGAGGTACAGTAAAATATTACTTGAGGTACACAAACCAAATGAAAGTAATTAGAGAAATAATAAGTGAGTTGGTAATCGAACTTTACAGAGCCGACATACAGGTTCACTAATTTCTAATTTTTGGTTTTAACAGTCTACAAAGGGCAAAGACAGGATACGAATCCATCGAAATGACCTTATTTTTCGTACCTAACTTTGACGATTTAGCGTAAATAATTTTAGAATCAATTTTCAAATTCATTCACCTAGACCACGTATGTAGGTTTTGGTGAATGTCAATTATGTAAGCCCGCTGTGGTGTGTACACAATGTGGTTGGTAATACACTATGTGGTTGGTGTAGACTCCTTGTTTTATGAAAGTATTTATTGTCTACTTTCTAATAAATCACATATGTGTGATTATAAGAATTCATTCGTATGGCTTTTAGGCCAATCGTTCTTATCGGATCTTTAGATCAATCGTTCCGATTTTCATGCTTTTTACACCATTTGCAGCATTTTTGGCGTACCGCTAGGAGAAAAACATTCCAATTCTACAACTTTATGATTTTGCCTCAAAGCTTAATCACAGTCATAGTCAAATTTCAGATTACATCATAGTTCCTTTGGGTCATACATTTAATATTATCCTAACTACAAAAACGCCTCGTTAAGGTGTAGCTGACACAAAACAAGCTTCTCGTTGCCCCATAATTGCTATATGTAAGTATTTAATCAAATTATATGTAATCTACCCGTTAACGTTCGTTATCATGTTCCTACATTAATGATGCAAAAAGCAGCATTATGATTTGTGAACGTGACATTATTATAGCAGTGTAAATATACAGACAGTATGTTCCAATAACTGATCGTATATTTAATATATTTAATTACAATTACATAGTTGAAACATGAATAAATAGTTCAATTTTAGACACTCGTATCCAGTCGTTTATACAACTTAAATTCTTTAAATATTTGACAGCTTTTGACGGGCGGTACTTGTAGTTTACTATTCGATTACCATAAAGACAGTTTTACGTGCTAAGAATACTGGTTTGCTCTAATTGGACCTATTTCATTAATCTTATCTATATATATAAAATTCAAAGTCCTGACTGACTGACTGACTGACTAACTGACTGAGATATCAACGCACAGCCCTAACCGCTGAACCTAGAGACTTCACATTTTGCAGATAGATACGTTATACAGTGTAGGCATCCACTAAGAAAGGATTTTTGGAAATTCCACCCCTAAGGGGGTGAAATAGGGAATGAATGTTTGTATGAAAGTCCGTCAGTTTTGAAGTTAGGATCTTCAAATTTTGTATTTAGGCTGGCAATTGAAAATTAATATTTACCCGCGTTAGCGTTTTTGACAATTCCACCCCCGAAGGGGTGAAAAGGGGAATGAAATGTTGTATCTGAAAAGTCCTTCATTAAATTTATATTTAGGCTTATGGTCGGAAAGCAAAACAAATAAGCAAAAAATGTTTTGTATTTTTTATATATTTCGAAAATCAACCCCTTAGAGGTGAAATGGGATAAATAAACCTAAAAATCGATATGGATGTCGTTATTGAGGTTTTATGGCATGACGATTACAAAAATGGCATTTATTTTGATGTTTAACACGCTGAATATGATTCAACCCCTAAAAGGTTGAAATAGGGGTGAAATTTTAAATGAAAAATAGGGGTTAAATAGACATTTCATCTTGAAACTTTTTAGGCTTACTTTTTAAAACAAATAGGCAACCCATTTCGTAATTTTTCAAAAATCAAATCCAGGGGGTAAAAAAGGGGATGAATATGTGTATGAAAGTCCGTCAGTTTTGAAGTTAGGATCTTCAAATTTTGTATTTAGGCTGGCAATTGAAAATTAATATTTACCTGCGTTAGCGTTTTTGACAATTCTATCCCTGAAGGGGTGAAAAGGGGGATGAAATGTTGTATCTGGAAAGTCCTTCATTAAATTAATTATTTAGGCTTATGGTCGGAAAGTAAAACAAATAAGCAAACACATTACGTATTTTTTCGAAAATCTACCCCTTAGAGGTTAAATAGGATAAATAAACCTAAAAATCGATATGGATGTCGTTATTGAGGTTTTATGGGACGACAACGATTTTTAACATGCTGAACATGATTCAACCCCTAAAAGGTTGAAATAGGGGTGAAATTTTGAATGAAAAATCAGGGGGTAAAACAGACATTTCAACTTGAAACTTTGTAGGCTTACTTACTTCTTAAAACAAATAGGCAACCCATTTCGTAATTTTCATAAAATCAAACCTAGGGGGTAAAATTCCATATTGAATTATACAAGTTAACTAGCTTCCGCCCGCGACTTCGTCCGCGTGGACATTCGAGAAAATACTTAGGGGACCAATAACCAGGGTAAAAAGTATTCTATGTTTTAATTTCATAAAAATCCGATCAGGCGTTTTTCAGTGATTAGGCGGGTGCTATCTCACCAGGTGAGCAGCCTTGTGCGAGGCCCGCCGCACGTGGCAAACGTTCTGCCTCGCGCAAGGCTGCTCGCTTGGTGAGGGAGGACTTGCCTAATCACGTAAAAACGGCTGATCGGATTTTTATGAAATTAAAACATAGAATACTCTTTATCCTGGTTATTGGTCCCCTAAGTAGTTTCTCGAATGTCCACGCGGACGAAGTCGCGGGCGGAAGCTAGTAAATATATAAAAACGAAAGGTGACCGGCTGATTTATTAACGCGCAGCTCAAACTACTGGACTGGTGCAGTTGAAATTTGGCACGCAGATAGGTATTATGACGTAAGCGTCCGCTAAGAAAGGATTTTGTAAAATTCAACCTCTAATGAGATGAAACGAAGGTACGCGTTCCCCGAATTGCACGCGGGCAAAGTCGCCAGCAAAAGCTAGTAAAAATGAATATCAGCATAAGAATCTAGGAGAAAAAGAATAAACTGTCGCCTTTATCCCCTTAGCCATCTGTGGTGGATTTACATGAACTTTCCCATGTCTCCTTCCGTAAGTCCACGTTGTCGCGAAAGGAGACTGCATGCCTCCTGCCATGATTTGTCCACGCAGTCTGATCACGCAGGACATACACAAGTGTGTCGGGCGCAGTATCTCCTATGCAGCACTGCGTAGAACTCGAACCTAGTACTCCTGGCTAAGATAGAAACGATAAGATGTAGGTACTATTATGAAAACAATAAAGCTTACTTCCGCAAGAAAGCTCGTTGTTTCAATTCTTGCAGATTTCACAAAACTAGACTAGTTATCGTCCATTAACGCCTAATTCTGTCGAATACAGTACGACGACGCCATAGGGCCCGTCAAAACATTCCTTTCCTAAATTACAGCTGAGTTCACGAACTTTCAATCAGGCACATTGAATTATAATATTCCTAGAAATGGGGTTTTAAAATAATTACTCTGGAAACAATTGCGGAGGGTTCGATATCGGGCCGCATAAACTTTTCAATAGAAATCGGAAACTCAGTTGGTTTAAGCAACGTTATTGAAATGGAATTATCTTTGTTTACTAACTGTTCTAGTTGCTGGCTCAGAATCGATAGTAGCTCTTTCAATGTATTTAAAGAATAGTATATTTTGATGTAATAATAGCTGTTTGGTGCAAATTTGTCTGCCTCATGTTGTGTTAATCATGGGATTTTGTTTTTATCGTGTGCTCCTTTAAAATACATTTAAAACACAGGTTCAGAATTCTAGATCTCAAACTAGTTATTTTTGTGTGCCTTATTGCTACCACAAATAATATATCGGGGATTTATGGTAACTCATAGTTCAATTATGAAAAAAACCAAAAGCCAACATCACAAGAACACGCGGTTGATCGTATTCCGAAAAAAGCTGTTGTCCTAGGTGTTTTAAGGCCGCCACCAACACAAAACCAGGTACTCCATCTGGACCCGGAGCCTTTCTCCCCTTTGCTCGGAGTCTGTCTAGCGCGGCATCGAGCTCCTCTTCGGTGACAGGAGCAGCTCTACCCGTCATCTCATCTTCCCTTGTTGGAGCGATCATTACTGGCGGGATGAACGCAGCCCTTCTCGGGAAGAGGCCAGACACAGCGTCGCTCAACTGTCGTGGCTTAAAGTCGCACCACCGCGCATTTAGCCGCGCACCACGACAAAAGGTCTACCCCAGCCTGCCTAGCATGACCATCATTATATCATGCGATATGATATAGCACGTCATGCTGTCTTGTTTACAACCTTAGTAGGTTAAGCAAGACTGGATGACGTGCTATATTATATCGCCTGATAAAAGCCGCTCATGCTTGGGCGGCAGGGGTCGCAATCTTGGTCCAGGAGCCATGCGCAGCATCGAAGCGGCAACTTACTTACGTTATCGAATTTATCTCTGATTTTTATTTTATGTTCAAGTAAATAAAATTTGCCAGAAACAAAATCCATCAAATGTTGCAAAATGTGTCACCCTGAAAAGGGATTAATAATTTAATAATGAATAACGCTGTTAAAATAACTGGCCCTTTTTATCTTAAATAAAATACCAATTAATTCGAGATCCGATTAAACCTCACGCAGACGATGATTTTGGTCAGCCAATTTAATAAATTACCTAATTATTTCAAGTGCATGAATATACAGTAATACTGTTACAGATTAAATTATGGAAAATTTTAATGAACACCTGTGACCAGCAATTTATTTTTAGCATACAATTTTAATATTTGTCTTTACATGATCGTATTTTCGTGCTTGGGTTACAGTAAAAAAAAAAACTCGTAATAAAAATACAAATAACTTTGAAACAAGGAACACAACAATGCCGAAAACATCGCTATTTTGGCGTCAGAGTGAGATAAGACGGTAGTAGCTAGGAAGGCAAACTTGTTACAAGTACTACCACCAACCCCACCGAATCCAATATAATATGTACTCCCAATGGGAATCGAACCCGGGACCTCTGGGTCTGAAACCGGTGGTGTGAACCACTACAACACAGAAGGGGTTAGGCATTTTAATATTCAACTTCTAAATCTAAATCAAATTATTGTTCTTAAAGTAAAACAGAAAGTTATTTTTAAGTTGCTTGGCAAGTTTATTTCGAGTAATCTCATAGAAATCGGTCATCGTAAATGTTAATTTAATTACACTACAAGAAATCCGACTTAATTGATAAAACGTAACCGCACAAAATACTATTGCGTGTTCTAATACAATCATGAATTAACGACACCAAACTACAAGTAATCGTCTACCGTGTAGGTGTTCCGATCACAATGTACAAACAAATGTTTTATAAGAAAAACAACTTTATTGAGATCAAAATAAGGTCGAAATTAACTGACAA
Organism: Crambus lathoniellus; assembly: GCA_949710035.1. NCBI lineage: Eukaryota > Metazoa > Arthropoda > Insecta > Lepidoptera > Crambidae > Crambus > Crambus lathoniellus. The sequence goes on from OX453315.1 coordinate 17,960,157, forward strand.
TATTTAACTCAACTCTATTCACCGCGCTGTTTGTTTCGTTTACCTCGCATTTCCTGGTTTCCATAGTTCACAAAACTGCTTTTGTTACGTTTGGCGAAAAAATAATATTGGTCTAACTCCATTATTGCGATCTAATGCAGGTTAAAGGTATTTTCTTGTCATCGCATGCGATCATAAAACTAGGCAATTTTTGAAAGTACAGTTTTGTATTTTATTAGTTTGGAAACCCATAGCAAATAACACTTTCATCATCATCATTTCAGCCGTACGACGCCCACTGCTGGGCATAGGCCTCCCCCAAGGATCTCTACAACGATCGGTCCTGCGCTGTAACACTTTACTAATATATTAATTTAAAGCTGTAGGTTTAACCGCCTCTGTGGCCTAGTAGTTCTCACCACCGATTTCATAACAAGAGGTCCCGGGTTCGATTCCTAGTGGGGGTACATATTGTATTTGGTTGGTAGTAAGACTTGTTCGTAGTCCGCCTGGCAAACAATGATGTTTTCAGTATTACTGTGTTCCGGCAGTTGGAGATAAGATAAGCCAGTTTCTCAGTGATTGAGGATTCCGGGAGTAGTGCGCTTCCACCTTCAGCCTTATCACCACTTAACATCTAGTGTGATGAAGGATAAGAAGTGCTACCTTGTTGTGGATAAAAAAAAAGTTAGTGCTTGACATGAAGCGAAGCTTTTTCTTGGAGTTAGAGCCGCAAAGATGATGTTGGACAAATATTCTTTATTTTGTTGTATATAAATGTGGCTCAGCACTGTAATATATTCCTTGTAGCACCATGTATTTTAATCTAGGCGTACATTGACGAAACACTATTAAGTCCCTTATTTGATTCGGTGACAGTCATGATCATGACGGAGGAGCCACTTGCAAAGTTGCAATACATTATTTGTTCTCAGAATGGGCAGCAGTATGAATAATAGGGTATACTACCATCTTAAAGAATCAGATTAGTGTGACCTACGATCATTAATAGTACTAGATGAAGGTTCGCGAACTAAATGAAAACTTTATATGGCCAGACTGACTTTTTTTTAAACGGAGAAAAAAGGTTACGCATGTTACGATCATACATTATAAATAAATGGAACCGTTCCAAGTTTGAAATACCTTAGTATGTATTATTGACACTGTCAAAATAATCTACTTATAAATTATACTCTCAAGTGGGAGTATACGCTCGGCCGTATCTGTCACTCCAACTATGTATCTAGAACTAGGTGTTATTGTTGATCGACGAGTGTGACACTATTATTCAGATCTAGCAAACTCATAGCAAACTATAGTCCCACACTCCTATTTGTTCCGGTGACAGCCGTGGCACAGAAGCCACTTGCAATACGAAATTAGCTGTCAAAACGGACTGTCGTCGTATGAAGACTGTTTTAGTTCCAAAAATTATCAACGGAACAGAAATGCTTGTCGCAAAGTAATCTGAATTTGATTTCAATTTCTTTTATACCGCTATTCTCAATACGTCATATCGAGTTGAAAACGTATATTTTATTGTGTATGACATCCAATAACTTTGATCGTACAAGTCGGGGATAGATCCCGTGACCTTAAAGCTGTTGTCGAACGTAATGTATAGCTACGCGTTTCTTTCCTTGATCACGCGACTCTATATGGAAAAATTTTTAGGGTTCCGTAGCCGATTGGCAGAAAACGGAACCCTTATAGATTCGTCATGTCTGTCTGTCTGTCTGTCTGTCCGTCCGTTTGTCACAGCCAGTTTGTTCCAAAACTATTAAGACTAAATACTTGAAACGCGGTAGGAAGATAGAAATAAAAATAAAAAAAACTGAGAGTGGGTTCCCCATACATGAAACTGAAATTTAAAAAAATTATCATACCTATTCGTGTGGGATGTCTGTAGGTTTCTTTGAAAATAATATAAGTAAAGGTTTCTTTAATCATTTTTCCTTGTAGTCAATATTTTGAAAGATATCACCTTCAAAGTGGTAAAATGTGTGTGTGTGTGTGTCTCAAATAAAATCTCAAATAAATATAATATGTTGTAGATCTCAATAAACACTTTTAATGAAATAAAACACATTTTCAAAAATCGCAAATATAGCTTTGTTTGTCTTACATACAAACACTATGAAAAACATTTGCGGTTTTGAAATAACTTACTTTAAAAACCGCAAATGTTACTTTGTAATTTATACAAACACACTGAAAAGCAAAATTATTTTTTGGTGGCGAAAATTGTAGTGGTATTTTGGCTAGGTGTATGTAATCGGTACGCTAAGTGGGTACGGAACCCTCCACGAGCGAGTTCGACTCGCGCTTGGCCGATTATTTAATACCAATTGTGTTCTGAAATAACCAGAGATCGAAACAGGTACGGTTGTTCAGGTTCATTGACCGCAAACGTTAGGTTAATATGGCCATTCTACAAGATTCTGACTTAAACTCCATGTTTTTTTATATTAACAACTAGCTTCCGCCCGCGACTTCGTCCGCGTGTACATTCGAGAAAATACTTAGGGGACCAATAACCAGGATAAAAAGTGTTCTATGTTTTAATTTCATAAAAATCCGATCAGCCGTTTTTACGTGATTAGGCGGGTCCTCCCTCACCAAGCGAGCAGCCTCGCGCGAGGCAGAACGTTTGCCACGTGCGGCGGGCCTCACACGAGGCTGCTCACTCGGTGAGGGAGGACCCGCCTAATCACGTAAAAACGGCTGATCGGATTTTTATGAAATTAAAACATAGAACACTTTATATCCTGGTTATTGGTCCCCTAAGTATTTTCTCGAATGTACACGCGGACGAAGTCGCGGGCGGAAGCTAGTAAATAATAAGTGTCTGTTTCACAATCAAAAAGTTTGTTTTGAGTAGCTTAGGTACCAAGAACTTTTGGGGTACTTAAGATGATTTAGGTTTCTATACCCTATTTACTCCTCGGAAAACTACGAAATGAGTTGCCTATTTGTTTTAAGAAGTAAGCCTACAAAGTTTCAAGTAGAAATGTCTATTTTACCCCCTGATTTTTCATTCAAAACTTCACCCCTATTTCAACCTTTTAGGGGTTGAATCATGTTCAGCGTGTTAAACATCAAAATAAATGCCATTTTTGCAATCGTCATCCCATAAAACCTCAATAACGACTTCCTTATCGATTTTTAGGTTTATTTATCCCATTTAACCTCTAAGGGGTTGATTTTCGAAAAAATACGAAACATGTTTTTGCTTATTTGTTTTACTTTCCGACCATACGCCTAAATAATAAATTAAATGAAGGACTTTCCAGATACAACATTTCATCCCCCTTTTCACCCCTTCGGGGGTGGAATTGTCAAAAACACTGACACAGGTAAATATTAATTTTCAATTGCCAGCCTAAATACAATGTTTGAAGATCCTAACTTCAAAACTGACGGACTTTCATACAAACATTCATCCTCTATTTCACCCCCTTAGGGATGGAATTTCCAAAAATCCTTTCTTAGTGGATGCCTACACTGTATAACGTATCTATCTGCAAAATTTGAAGTCTCTAGGTCTGAACCTACCTTCTGACTGAGACCTCCTGTACCTCTACTGACTGAGATATCAACGCACAGCCCAAACCGCTGACGGTTTGGGCTGTGCGTTGATATCTCAGTCAGTCAGGACTTTGAATTTTATATATATAGATTTAAGTACCTATTGGGTTGCACCACAGCCTTCTCTATGTAAGATATAGGAGGCTGTGGTTGCACCCCTTCGTCCACCTACTATTCTGTGACTGTTGTTATTGTTGGCTTGACCCACAATTTTTATACGAACTTGCTCTCTTTAAATTATTTGTAACGCGATGATTTTTATGTCAATGCCTTTTATTTTTTATAATCAAATAAAAATCTAAAAATATCTGTTTTAATGAAAGATATCGTAAATAGGTACACAAAATAGTTCTACCTATACCGATCTAGGAACATAACTTAGCGGAATAGGAATTATCGCTTATTTTTTTAATTGTACTATTAACGAAGATAATTATTATTGTGTACCTAATAATATAAATAAGCACTGTGTAGTTTTTAAGACAACATTGACACGAAAGAAACAGAAAATTCAGTGCATAATCAGAGAGTACGCGCCACTTAACTTGGCACGTCTCAATTTCTGGAACTAAAATTATGACATGGGAATAAGGTTTATTTTTCCGATCGACCACGACGATCAGCGCCCTCCGACACACGCCAAGTTATGTGGCGCAAACTATACTGCAGTTTTTGTAATATTCTGTTTTATAAGTATTTGCTAGCAAAAGTGATCATAACTCTTATGCCCGAATTCTAACGCTAACGCTAATCATCTTTGGGAGCGTCTCAAACATCATGGCATCTCTTTCATACGTTTGACGTTTAAAGTGACAGGGCGATGTGTGAGACGCTTCCAAAGATAAGTAGCGTACGAGTATTCGGGCATTAGGTTTTTAGGTCAACCATTATTGCAACTCTTAAATAAACAGTTTAATAATTTCTTTGGCAAAATGCATCTCTAGGAAAATATTATTTCTGGGAAGTTTTGCCTGTATGTTATTTGCTCGCGTTTTACTTTCTTCAGCAGTAAAACACAAAAAACATGGTTTTGAATAATGGATCACAGTAATCAAGAGAAACAAGAATGAAGGTTTATTTAAAGACAGTACAATATTTAAACAAAATATTGAGATGTATTAGATCTTTTATATGAAATTTTTCACCTGCCTCTGGCAACACCGAACACAATCGCGTGTCGCCCCACTTTCGTAGCGAATCAACCAAATTATAAAATAAAAAGACTGTAAGGTCGAACGATAAATCTTTCGCCTTTGTCGAATAACATGAGTGGCTATAAAGAAATATTGGTAGGTAATTTTCTCACTGCTCATTTCCTTAGTCGAGTGCCAAATAATAGGTCAATGGACTTCTGTAACATTATGCTTACATCAGATTTTTACACCCTTAAATACATATATGATGCTGATTTGCTTGCTCCTATAATATTTTTACCTTTGGCCTAATAACATAACATCATTTTTGTACTTACATAAATTGAAATTGATGGAAGCTTGGAATGGAAGATGGAAGTCTGTGAGGATGTTTGGCCTCTCCGATTGATCTGAAAATCTGAATCGTTATTTCTAATGAAATTATGACAAATGAAATGATTGCATTTAAAAGGGCATACACTTGTAAACTGTTTTTCTGGTCATTGTGACAAAAGAAAAATATGTTGCATACTTTCGCAAAAAATACAACAAGCAACATGCACGCCCAACCAGCTCGCAAAAAAAAATGGACATGCACACCACCAAACTACCAGTGCACAATACCTGCAGTTAGCAAGACAGCAATACACGTTGCACCTTCACCGATTAGAAACCTTCACCGAATGCTATTCGGTGCTGTTTTTCGCACGATCTTACTCCTGAGGATGCCCCGGGTTGGGGCGAAACACGTGTAGAGTAGTCTAATCGGTAAAGGTGCAAGGTATTGCTGTCTTGCTAAATGCAGGTTTTGTGCAATAGTATTTTCGTGGTTGTGCATGCGCAATTTCTTTGCGGGAGGGCGGGCGGTGCATCTTGCATATTGTATTTTTTTGCGGAAATAAGCTACAAATTTTTCTTTTTTCACAATGGTTAAGGACTTCCGCCAGGTGACGCCTGATAAAAAAGTCATTCTTGTGATAAGTAGGTTAAATTGACAATAAATGTTACTAAGTAGAAGATACACTCTAAACGATTGTACATTCAAGGAATTGAATTTTCAACCCAATTTTGTTGAAATGTTGTTAGATCAGATTGATCTAACAACATTTCAACGAAATGGGTACGTAATTAAAGTCCTTGACTATACTACATATATTTTAAGAGTGCGTGTTTCAGTAATATTTCTTAGTGATCCGTGACTGAGCTTTGAATGTAATAACAAGGAATTTCGTGTCGTGCTTGTATGATTGAACCTTAGGAAAACAGCATATTACTTGGCAGCCAAGTAGCGATAAAAGTTCAGGTCGTTTATTTGTAGGTATAGTTATGTTTAATTGGTGAATTAAGGAAACTCCCTTGGTTCTAGGATTTTTATTCCTGTTTCTTAATATCTGATTTGGTACATTTAGATTTGGCGTTCAAGGTCACGTATCATGTACCCGAACTAAAAGAAAGAAATAAAACAATTAGTGCATAAAAAGAGTAAGTTACAAAACAGATGTAAAAATAATACAAGAATAAACCGAAATATATATACACAATGAAAACCAAAATAAAAAACGCACGCGACTAAATACAGACTTAATCATATTGTACTTTTTTGTCTTTTTTATTTTAACTCATTATAATATGACAATAAATATAAATCAACTTAGAAAATTGAATAAAAACGTCTTTCAAGACTACCCTTCTTACAAATTCATTTGTTCACAGTGCCCACGTCGGATGTGCAGGGTGTACTGGGCAGAAAGGCGTCACTGCCCTGTGATATCCAGCCTCTTCATTCAGACGACGACGTCGTCATGGTGCTATGGTTCAAAGAGTCGGACGGGGAGCCACTGTACAGGTAAAACTTTTAATGATAATTATTCATTCATTATTATCAGCCATTTTATATCCCAACTGCTCTTGTACAGGCCTTCTTAAAGTTAAGGAGAATGAACCATAACCCATTACCTACGTGGATCTCGTGCGGGTTAGTGGGTTTTAACGACCTATTCATGTTGCCGAAATAAACTGCTTAACGTGGCTTCCGAAGCACGGAGGAGCTCAAACTCTGTTCTGCCCTATCTTGTGACCAAACATTGAGTTATGACCAAACGGCAACTTGCTTAGCAAGATTGCAGGTTGAGCGCGCTAATCAATGCGCCACGAACTCCTCAAATAATCATAATTTACATTACAGAAAGAAAGACATTTTTTTAGACATCCTTGCAACAACTTTAGCTATAATTATCTAGCATCTGTTACAGTAAATAGAAATAATAAACATGTTTGAATCTTTTTGCTACGGACACATATCCTGATCACAATCAACCAAATCCGCAATCTCTGAGCAGAAGTTGTATATACTCCTGCACTATATAGCTTGTCAAAATCATTACAATTTGTCAAGCAGTGAATAAGTTGGGCTTTATCTATGAACTTTCAGACAAGATATGAATAAAATAAATCATTCCGAAATTACATAGTAACAGCCTCTCAATTTCTACAAGTAATTTAATCCCGTATTGTGTTTAAGTTTCAGAATCATCCTTCTCTTTACCCCACTATACTTTACCCTATTTAAAAAAGTGAGAGGCCACGATAAACTCTTTGATATGACCTCTGTTCTTAGCTACGACATCCGAGGCCGCTCGATGACCCAACCGAAGCTCTGGTCTTCACCGTCCGTGTTCGGGGGCCGAGCGTTCTTCCGAGGGGGTGCCACCCCAGCTGTGCTGATGGTGGACGACGTGCAAGCAGCAGACGCAGGCGTCTACAGATGCAGGGTCGACTTCAAGAACTCGCCTACGAGGAACTTGAAAGTCAATTTCACAGTTATAAGTAAGTCATATTTTTTACTTACATAATACAAGTAAAGTTAACACTGTTATGTAATGCTTACAGATTTTATATTTGGTACAGTTTATTGTTTTGTTTGTTTAGAAGCATAAATATTTGTTTGGTTAATGAATGATGCAACACATTTTAAGGCAAACCACACTTGAGGCTAACGAAAGCGAATCTACTGATTTTATATTAACTTTGCCATTTTGTAATGTAATTAATCTAGGATTATAGAGCTGATGTAGATACAGATAAACTCACCTTTTCCCGCATTGCATCGTTTTCAGTAAGGTCTGCTAAATGCACATTTTGTAATGCAGTGTCTCATGGAACTGTTATTTCTTTTTTGCAGTTCCACCAAATCGTCCAAAGATATACGATGCCAAAAAGAAAGATAAAACTAATTTAGTTGAGCCATATAATGAAGGCTCAAATGTACACCTAATATGTGAAGTTGAAGGGGGTAAGTAATAATTATTTATTATTATATTATAATCTCTATTTTATCGATATCGATATATATTTATTATCGATATTTATTTGACGACCGATTTGGCGCAGGGGTAGGCTACCCACCTTCTGTGCCAGTGGTCTCGGGTTCGATTCCCGAACAAGACAAATATTTGTGTGCATGAACATGTCTATTTGTCTTGGTCTGGGTGTTTACTATGTATATTTTGTATGTATTTACAAACAAAAAAGTATTTAAGTATATATTTATCCGTTATCAAGTTTTCCATGATACAGTTTCTTAATGAAATTAATATGGGCTTAGATAATTGGTGTGAATGTAAGAAGTTATTTATTTATTTATTTTATTTATTTATATTTAACACAACTTATGAAAAAAATACGAAAAAGGCGATCGCTTCGTTGCGCCTTGCGATTGCCTTAAATTTCTACAGGACTTCAGAGGCAAACTCTTACCTCTGAAATCCACTTTTTTGACATTCCACTAAATTTAGTTTAGTGAAACGACATATCGATAGATATTGTATTAGTATTTTGTCATATCCCTAATATTTTTTTGTAAGAAGTCGTAAATAAGAATATTCAACATCTACCGTGATTTCGTGGTATTCCTAGGAATTTCGTGAAATCTCTGATATCCTCATGTCCCTGCGACATATCCATCTGGCCAGCGTTTGACTATCATAAGTCATTAAACGCCCACTACAACGAAAAAAACCTCATTGTTTCAACAAGCATTCATAATATCCGGCAAATTTCCCATTTATATTTTTAGATATAAAATTGCCCTATAATCTGAACAAACTTGAATATTTTTATTGTTTACCAAATATAGACAAGGGCTTCTAATTATTATTGAGTATTATTTCGAAACAAAAACATATCCGCCCAATATTACATACAAAAAAGCAAATTGCTACCTTTACAAATTATTGTTGATGGAAAATGATTATAACAGTAATTTGTTACTTTCAAAAGCTAACTATTTTTAATTGAAAGCCTTGTACTTATTGTAAGCACTTGTGCGACATCAGATATAATTATTATTTGTGATTTAACGTTATGAAATTTTGAGCAAATGCTTTTTTAATTCTTCAAATAAATCGTACTTCCGAATGGTTTTGTCCGTTTGTGCGAGCCTGTCACAATCTTTCAACTTTATTCGTTCTACGAAGTACGTAGAACGAATGAAGTAGAAAGTACGTACGTAGAGTGTTTCAGGTTCAGCTTGGTCATTGATTGAGAATCAGAAATTTTCTGCAGGTTCAGACAAATCGGACGATAAATAAGTTTGTAATAACGAACATTCCATAAGTTACGACAGAGGAATAACGGTGCCTAACAAAACTGAAACATTGTTGTTGATTTAGGTTCAGAAAAAGCTACTTTTTTCAAGAGCATAAGTTTTAACTGTACAATTTTTATGTTTTAGGGAGACCTCGACCACGTGTAACGTGGTTTCTTGAAAACGAAATGATTGATGATTCATTCGAGCAAAGGGCTGACGGAATTACAATTAATGCACTCACATTTCCCAACATTGGAAGACAGCATCTGAATGCAAGACTTATCTGTCAGGCTTCAAACACGAATCTTGCGCAGCCGGAGACAAAAGTGTTAATTCTAGACATAAACTGTGAGTATGTGATAAAAATATAATTTTTTTCTAATATATTATATAGATACCACCACATTTTTTTACACTACGGGCTAGCACTTAGCCTTTATCACACCTGATGTTAAGTGAAGATAAGGAAGCGCACTACTACCAGAATTTTATACTCGTAAATTTGCTAAAAAGTTATTGAAGTTATTATTAATCAAAGCTTAGAATTCCCAACTGTTATTTACATAATAGTGTTGCCTAATTATTTAAAGTAGCTCCATATTTTTTATCTAGGCACTATTCTATTCTGTTCCTAAAGTGTTCAATTAGTGAGCAAATATATTTTTTCCAGTGAGAATTTCTGAACATACATAATTATTACCATTTTAATTAAGTAAAAATGTTGTCTTAACGAAACCAAGAAAAATCCCCGTACCCTACAATTGAACAGATAATTTTAAAATCTTTTCCTTTTGCAGTGAAGCCGATATCAGTGACAATACTGACAAAAGAAAAACAAGTCTCAGCCGACAAGAGATACGAAGTTGAGTGCAAAACGACAGGATCTCGCCCCGAGGCGGATGTCACTTGGTGGAAAAACAATAGGCATTTGAAGAGGATGGAGAAAAAAGTAAGCACAATATGCGGAACGCGAGCGAAGCTACTAGAGAGGTTTTTTAGCCGGTTTTGTTGATTTTTTTTGTAAAAACATTTCTTCACTTCTTCAGTCAGATCAGTAGATATCAAATCAAGATAAGTTAAAACTAAATTTATTTTTAGTGTAGTTATTTTGTTTAAGTTAAAATAAGTTTTTAGTAAAAATTTCATTTTTATGACAAGCTTTTTGCTGGCTGTACTTTAATATTGTATTGTCATCTGAACCAAACCTGTATACAAAATTTCAGCTTCATCGGACACTGGTAAGTGGGTCAAATTGAGCTTGCAAGATTTGTCCCCCACTAACTAACATACTAAGATAAAAGATAAAAATATTCTTTATTCACTTAGACATAATAAATATGTACTTATGAATCGTCAATATTTTCCTACCACCCATTCACTAATCTAACTAACTAACTAACATGGCAAGTTAATAAAAAGCTTGTAAAAAATCGCTCGATTTTGTACTTTTAATTAGAATTAATATACTTACATATTTTTTTATTTTGGTTTTATGATAACGCTCGTTTTATTCTCATTGTCTGACTATTAATTAATATATTGTTAGTCTATCAAATGCTACAAAAAGTATTTTTATTAAAGAAAATATAATTAAATCCATGAATTTTAGAACAAACTAATTTCACTTTACATAACCTAAATTCACAGTTTTATAAGTAGGTATTTTTATTTCAACAGTGTAAAATTTTCTTGCCTTTGTCTGGTCCAGACAATTCATATTGTCTTTTAATTAATAGATTCTTTTCGCTGCTTTTCTTTGCCAGCATAATAACGACCTCAGTTCATTATTTCACAATGTTTAGGTTTTAAATTAATAGTTACAGTGTATGGTTCCAATTTAATAACAGAGAGTATTCTTTTGTTTTTGCTTCTTTATTACTTTAATTAAAGTAAATCTTTTTATGCTCTTTTCTTATCTATAGGATTATAAGACAATGGCTCGAAATGCGTTGTCTTGAAGGTAATAATTTATGATAATATTTTAAAAGATCTCTGCCATTTTCTATTCTTTTTTTATAGGAAATATGTGATACTAAGCAGTTTCCTGTACTTACAAAATTGCATTGTGAATGCATACAAATATTTAAAAATATCTCAACTTAATGTTTTTGTTAACTTATGTACGTGAAAAAAAAAAAAATTTTATTCATACCTAAACTAAAGAAAAATATTATAGGTAGAGTTTATTGTTGGGAGACATACTAAACAAAATCAAAATGTACAAACTATTATTTCACTTACTAAACACCACACTGACACTTAAACGCGATCCAAAGCAAGATTTAAATGTGAGAAATGTCTGAAGACAATTCAGGAAACTCATCTCGTTCACATACCAATTTCAACTGTTTGCAAACAGGTTAAAGTCTATATTTCTGTTTCAGTTTTCTGAAAACAACGAAACACTAAGCATCCTGAGCTTAGTGCCGAGTATGGAGGACGATGGGAAGTATCTGACGTGTCGGGCGGAGAACCCCAAGATAAAGGACTCGGCCATAGAAGACAAGTGGCGTCTAAACGTACACTGTGAGTGTTCTAGAATTAAATTGTTTCGGTGCTTTGTCTGGTTGGGTGGCAGCTGATGAGCTTTTATTAGCTTGCAATTCGAGTTTGAAAGTAACAATTTGATTAGATCAATCAAATATTTTTGTTTGAAAAGAGTTTCTATGTTAATTTAATATAAAATCGATTCATAAATTTACTTGACAAGAAAGTCTTTCCTTTATAGCACGAGAAATTACAAAGTGATTTATTTTGCGAGAAATGTCACAGTGCATGCTTCTCTGATAGTGATTTTTTTGTGAAAAGCATATTATGTTGCGAAATACAGAACTTTATACTACGCTGTATGAAATCAAGTAAAAAATGCATTGGAATTAACGTATTTTTAATTAGGCTTCACTCTCCATGGAGCCTGCACTGACAATGTTTGTTCATCTGTCAAAAATATCAACCAGTTACCAGACCATGTAATCTTTTAGAGTTAAAGCTAACATATTAAAAACTACGTCTACTAATTTCAATAGATCTCTGTGTTCAGTCGAACCAATTCAAAAATGACCCACCCTTAGTTTAATACCACATAAGGTTTATCAATATCACCCTAGAAAAAAAAAGTTGTCATTTTTACTAAGCTAAGCTAAACTAAGCTTACTGAATGATAACCTTACAAAGCTTACTGTTATTCACTAGCAATTAACCCCTCGTATACTCAAGCAAGCTTAATTCACAGATGTCCCAGTTGTAGACCTGAAGATGGGCTCCAACCTAAATCCCGACGAGATCAAGGAAGGCGACGACGTCTACTTCGAATGCACCGTCAAGGCTAATCCTAAGACGCACAGGCTGGTGTGGTTTCATGGCGTAAGTGATAGCATTGAATAATAGAGCTTATTCGTATTGAGGTTAAGCTGGACTTTGAATGGCAAATGGTTCTGAAGTGGGTGTTGTGCCATTTCTAATTGACGATTTGTTGTTATAGAAATTGCGTTTATGAGGAGTATTTTTGAAGGCTGTTACCATTAGAATGATTAGAAATTTTAACATTAGGTTTTTAATTCTTCTACTTTAAATGCAGTGTCAATCCTAAGTCACACAGCCTGGTGTGCATGCTTCTTTATCGTAAGTGGATAGCATTGAAAAATAGAGCTTAAACGTACTGAGTTTAAGCTGAACTTCGAACCTGAATTTGATGATTTTGGGTTCAGAAATGTCATGCTATTTTCGTACTCTATATATTATAGGTATTTGATTAGATTATTAACTATGATAACATATTAATATAATTTATTATTATACAAAATGATATGATGACAAACGTTTGGAATCTTTAAAAGTATTCCATTTCATTTAAAAATTTTACTACATTCAATCAACCAAAAACTGTGTCAGAAAGACCCTTTAATCGCATTGACCGCGACAAGTGTTTGTCAACATAATATCTATGGATTATTAAGTATTAAGATAACACGCGTTTTAGGAAGCGTAAAACCGGTTGTTGAGCATAACTTGTAAATAAGTTTACTTTCCCTGCATCGAGATAAATGGAGTTGATTGATTGACTTCCTATTCAACTTTATTACGTGGGTTGCGGTTTTGTAACCAAAAAGCTTCCAGAATATGACAATCATTTATATTTACTTACTATTATTTATTTTGTGAGAAAAGGGATGAAAGTAAATGTATCTAAGACGAAAGTAATGGTGTTTGAGAGAGATGAAGAAATGACTGGCTGTACGGTAATGATAGGTGGAAAGAATGTGGAACAAGTGTGTGAGTTTGTATATTTGGGGAGTTTATTCACAAGAGATGGAAAGTAGGAGGAAGACAAAGAAAGACGAGTGAAGAAAGGAAATGAAGTTAATGGCGCTATACACTCGGTTATGAGTAGCCAAATCGTATCTAAAAAGGTGCCAATGGCAATTCATTACGGAGTGCTGGTGCCGACACTGATTTTAAGTATGGCAGAAGAAGAATGAAAGCAGAATAAATGCGGTCGAAATGCGATCGTTGAGGAAAATATGTGGAGTCAAATTGAGTGATAGAGATAGCAATGATGTGATTCGTGAAAGGTGGGGCTGAAAGATGATATAGTGACAAAAATTAAGAAATTAATGCTATAGTGGTTTGGTCATTTAGAGAAGATGAATAAAAAGCGAATCACGAAAGAGATATATTGTGCGAATGTGGAAGGACCGGTTGCGCAAGGATGTCCCAGAAGAACTTACATGGACCAAATAGGGGTTTTTAAAACAAGGCTGGTGTACGCAGTGACAAAAATCGCCGGGCATGTATGAAAAGATTGATAAATATGAATGAACTAAATAAATAAATAACTTCTTACAATCACACCAATTATCTAAGCCCATTTTAATTTCATTAAGAAACTGTATCATGGAAAACTTGATAACGGATAAATATATACTTAAATACTTTTTGTTTGTAAATACATACTTAATATACATAGTAAACACCCAGACCAAGACAAATAGACATGTTCATGCACACAAATATTTGTCTTGTTCGGGATCGAACCCGAGACCTCTGGCGCAGAAGGTGGGTAGCCTACCCCTGCGCCAAATCGGTCGTCAACTGAAAAAAGTGTGCAAGGATAGTAGCAGGTAGCGATCCATAGTCTTTGCCCACCCCCATGGGAAACAGGCATATGTATTGTATGTTTATCCCCTGATATGTCCGGCCATTTTTTCAAATCGGCGGGTATCTGTCACGGGAATGGCGCGGGGTGACATAAGGTCAGCTTGAGACAAATAAAAAAGCCCCAAAGAATGGTGATTGGTTAAAACTGTATCGTTTTATCGCTTCAGTGTCAAATCCCACAGATAATAACAGACAATAAACAAGTAAAACACAGATAGGAGAAGCAGAGTAGAGTACAAACGTACCAAAATGTTCCATCGCCCCGAAGCCTTATAAGGCTTCTTTTTAATCATTTTAAATTTTAATACAAAAGAAATAATACTATATATGCATTAATATTTTTAGGTAAAGCTGAATAAAAGTTCAAATTTATGCCGTTACTGTTATAAAGATGTTCAGCAGATTTCTTTATTTTGACTTATTATTATTAGATTTTTTTAAAGTTTTTGAAGTAGTAAATAGACTCTACTATATTTATCACAATGTTTATGCTCCATTCCGGTAGTTTTGAGAACTTATACTAGGAAGCGTTAGTTAAATATTTACATCTAACATGCATGATATCAGATCTAAATAATCTTATCAGTCAAGTATTGAATCCAATACACATTCCAGTTCTACATCGTTATCTATCGATGCATCAGCAGCATCACGTCATAATCTAGTCAATGTCTTTGAATATTCTAGAACAGCTAGTTTTGAAGCGGCGGCAGTGAATATCGAGCATGTCATATCGGGTGCATGTGGGATTTATCTTGTTCCACAATAATGTCGAGCAAACGTCACACCTTCATATACGGAATATACTGTGAAATATTTAGATTTGTAATTCTGTAGAATGTTTCAATGCGAAATCTTTGGGTTGAAATATTGTAAACAATTATTGTTACTTCAGAGATTAGCTGTATAAATTACTTTGTGAAGTAGTCTTCAATATATCTTTCCCTGAAACCGCTTTAATCATAAAAAAATCTATAATCTACATGATATGCATATTTAAGATGTTATATTTGTGTACCTCATAACGTAGTAAAAATGCTCTTGGTGTTTTAGAAAGCGTTTTGAATATTCACACCTCCACCTGCAACATAAAAGATCTATGTTATACACATAGACAATTGAATCTTACACACATTCCAGTTCTGCATCTTTATATATCGATGCATCAGCACAATCACGTCATAATCTAGTCAATGCCTTTGAATATTCTAGAACAGCTAGTTTTGAAGGGGCACTGAATATCGCGCACGTCATATCGTGGGATTTATCTAGTTCCACAATAACGCAGAGCAAAGGTCATACCTTCACATACAGGATATTCTATGAAATCTTTAGATTTGAAATTGTGTAGAATGTTTGCAAATATTGTATTGGGGTTTGCAATTTTTTAAAGCATTTTCTCTTGGGAATTGTAGGCTGCTTATCACGCAACGTATGTTAAATTATACGATATTTATTGAAGTAATGTAACATTTCCAAATGTTATATCAGCCTGGAACGTGAATACTTTAGGTGGTGGCGTGTGAGGCGGGTCGTTATGTTCCCTAAAATATGGTTGAGCGAAGCGTTGGCTGGTTCATGCGTCATGCTCGTGAACGGGTGCTGCCAGTGGGAATGGGTCTGCTCTTATCTGCTTGCCTTAAAATGTGTTTTCTTTTGTTTTTATTCATTTTATTAAGAATTACATTTGAAACATATATGGCGCAACTTGCAGTATATAGTAGAATTGTCTTTTGTTTTTAACTAATATTAAAGGCTGCCACACACCAAAAACGCACGCAGATGTGCTGCATTGCGTGTGCGTGCGTCATGAGTTGTAATATATGAATTTGTACGCGTAGGTTCACACCAACAGTATCGCAGCTGCATTGCGTTGCGTTTGCGTGCGAGAGCCGCACGGCCGTCCGCGAGATACAAACCGAAACGGTCGCGGCGCGGTCGCGCAACAGCGGAACGGCAACGCCGCACACGAGCTCCGGCATTGTGACGTTGTATTCTACAGGATTTCTCAATTGAGGACACACCGCGGTGACGTATGCGTCTGCGTGCAGCTGCGACGCTGACTGCGGCACGTCAGTTGTCAATATTTACAAATTGTCATCATGGATTTTGAAATACGCGAAAAATTAATTAATATAGTACGCAGATACAAATGTATATAAGATCCACAAGATAAAAACTCTCTTTTGTGGGATAAAATAGGAAGGGAATTACGAATTGAAAGAAAATGTCAACCGCGATCCGAAAGCAACACACGGCGTCGCAGATGCACTGCGATGCGTGTGCGATGCCCATGCCGCATGCCGGTGTGAATTGCTTTATGTCGCAGCGTGCTGCAGATGCAACGCATCGTGTTGCTCACGCATCTGGTGTGTGGAAGCCTTAAAGCTTTAAGTAGAATTCCTAAGTAATTGAAAATTGTTCACCGCTATGATCATTAGTTCGCCTATACTTAACTGTATTTATATGATAAAAACCCATTGTGTAATTGTGATGGAAACTGACCTTAGTCATACCATGTTAAGGTCATTTTTCAATTTGACAACCCTTGGACTTTCTTGCCGGTTCTTCTCCAAGGCCTCCCGCTGTAGGGTTTGCGAACCGATGGCGTAGCTTCTATGACGTTCACAAGTATTGTAAATAACAATCTAAATTGAATAAACAAATTTGAATCTTGAATATTGAATATTGAATCTTGAATCTTGAATCTTAGTGTATTTTAGTTTAAGTATATCTATAACATAAAAAAGTCAAAAACTTACATGATAATTATACAGAAATCATTATTATATGTATTAACAGAAGAAGATAATAAGAAAATTGTGAATAAGAAGATTTTGCCTGATTCTGATAATAAAACCGTTAACAAGAAAAATTCTAAATTTGACTAGAATATCCTTATCTTTCTTAAAGTTCGACTCCATAAACACTGCTGAACGAGTAACATTAGTTACCCTTTTTCAGATTACCTGTGTAAGAACTAACCGAACAAAAAAGAAATTTCCACCAACCTGAACTTTATTTCGTAGAACTTAAATGTCTGTGATATATTTCAAATATTTCTCTCCTCAGAACAACGAAATCTTTCACAACGATGGGGCAGGAATAATCCTCAGTGCTCAAAGTCTGGTTCTGCAAAGTGTGACCAGAGCTGCAGCTGGAGACTACACCTGCATGGCGGCAAATAGCGAAGGAAAGGGTACTAGCAACCCTGTCACGTTACTAGTAAGATGTAAGTCTAATTTATAATTTTTGTTAGGTATTTCCACCAAACTTTGGAGATGAAGATGACCCTGGATAATGATGATCTAGGTACTGTAAAATTTTTCTAGCTATTGCAGACGATGAAATTCCGAAGTGTTTATGTGACACATCCCACACGATCAAAGATTTTCCCGAGATAAAAAGTAGCCTATTTGTTATTCAGATTATAATCCGCTTAGCAAATCTAAACTTTCTTATTTTTAATATTATTATAGATTTTGTTCCCTAGTTATTAGGTAAGCACTTCTATGATAATGTAATTTTATACACTGAGAAATCGATTATCGCTAATATTTGTTAGAGTACATAATTATGTGGTTTGTGATAGTTATTTACTCGTATAATAGAGTGGCTCCATTTTAATATTGAAAATGATCTTGTTTTTTACAACTTCATGATTTTTTGTTTTGGAATTAACGTTTGTTTAATGAGTACATTTGTGTTTTATTATTATGAAATTCTTAAATTAACTGTATTTGAAATGATATTCTAGTATCAATTTGAAATTAAGTCTTTCATTTTAAAAGATTGTGATATTATGTTAATGTTTACGTTATCTTGTGCTTTTATCACTTATAGAAGAAACGTAGTATTTTATTTGAAGTTTGAAATTTCAAGTTTGGAAGGTTTCAAATTGTTCATTATAAAACTCGACCAAATCATAAATCGATATCCCGACAATTACTTATAGCTGTACCTACGGTTTTAAAATGGTTTGAACAAGTAGTAAAAATAAAATTGTTGGGTTAATGTGTAAATAATTGTCAATGAAGTTGTCAGAAACAGTGTTAATGACAAACCAACCATTATACTCGTATATTTAATTGTTTCAAAAAAACGATATAATTCGTTTGATTTCGTATCACAACACTCAATCGAGTATTCACGGCATTTTTTATGAATTCTATATTTTGCTTGGACAAATATGAATTAATTTTATCTTTAAATTAATTAACCATGTCATACCTCATTCTTAAAGCACTATGCATCAAAGTAAGTATAAAATCTAATATTTAATACCAGGCATCTGATGTCCCCAAGATATTAATTTTCTCATTAAGCCAAAGTAATTATCTTCCAACTCAAAATTACTGTGGGGATTTGAGGACAAAGTTAAAGATATCAATCTGCGTTAAAGTTTGATAGTTTCTTCTGTTATTTTAGTAGAGTTTGACCTCGTCGTTATTACTCAGACAGAGTCTTGGCTTGGCAGTTTTATAACGAACTAAAGCGCTTATTATTAAGGCGCTACTCGGAAAAATATGGACTTTTTGATTTAAAACTTTATGACGGTTACAGTTGTTACAAATCTGGTAATAAGATATATATTTCTTCATACCTTTATCTAGAATCGTATAGTTTCAAAAACATGATTTTATGATTTTGCCTCGACACTTTTTCTTTTCGAAAAGACCTCTAAAAAATACGAAAAGTGAAGATTATTCTTAAATGGGGTTATTTACAGTATTGGAAATTGGTTTAATTAGTGGACACCAATAATATTGAGGATCGTATAGAAGCATTTTTTTTAAATCGCTGTAGTTTTTTAATACGAAGTGATTTTGTGTTTTTTTTGCCTAATCTGCAAAATCGGTCTCGCTCCCGCGCGCGTCGTTTTCTCATTGCTATCTCGCTTCAGCACATTTTTTTCGAGTATCGCCTTAAGACTTGGCGGATTTGGTACTGGTGTAAATTATGTCTTTTAGTTCACACTAATAGAGAAATGCCTACATAGGAACGATGTTTCACGTGTCCGGTACCGTAAGTCGATTCTCAAAAAATCGATCATCATTTTGCATAAATGACGATGTTTGAATGATATTTTTTTCGCTTGACTTTCACTTTGTTTGTTACGAATTTGACATTAGCGAAGTTAAGTGAAGGTGTAATGATGGCGGAATATCCCTACAGAATCGCACCCCAGTGCAGCAAGATATTGACTTTGACGTTAAAGGATTTGAGTGGTTTGACTTTTGTTAGATTTTTTTACGCGACTACGGTATGGCTAGACAATAAGTTGTAAGAAAGTATTAACTTTTTGAACTAGTAAATGATGAAAACATAATGATTCAAAATAAATTAATATAGTATATTATTCCAAGACTATATAGAAGTCTTTAGACCAAAACTTGTCGGATTCATAATTTTATGTCATCTTAAAAGTACCACGTAGGGTAGACTGGGTACGGTTGTAACAATTTTCCTTTAATTGTCCACAGCAAAGCTACTAGAGCTGTAAGCAACGATCCAAGCCTTTGAAATAAAAGCATAGTCATTTGTCTTTAAATTAATATCGAAAGCAGTAGCCCAGGTCAAACTGTTTGGCAGAAATATGTCATTTTAATGAGTGTGTGTGATTGTTACAACCGACCCCATGCCAGGGTTTTTTGTAACACCGATGGGCGTCAGTTGTAACACATAAAAATAATACATAAATTACGCTTCTAAAATCAGTTTTATTCATCAAAATGCACATGAAACAAATTTACAATATTTATGGCACATTTGAGTAGTTAAAGTAAGTAATTGGTAGTAGTGGTAGTCTTTTTAAATAATTATTAGAAGTAAACTAAAATGAATCAACAGAAAGGTTTAGCCGCATTATGCCCAATCGTGAATTGGTCATTATGAGAATTGGTCATTTGGCGAATTGGTCGTTTAGAGAATTGGACATTTCGAGAATTGGTCAATTTGCGACTATGTAGTCATTTCGCGAATAGGGCATTATGCGACTAAACGAATAGAAAAAATACTTATTCTTTACTTATTCTTGCCTGCCGTGCCAATTTGAGAACACCTATAACTATTATCAAACACGGGATTTTTACCATGTCTAAATTTGTAAAAATTACGTTTTCATAGTAGTTATAGGTATAATAATAGGGTAAAATAATAGTTCATAATAGTTATAGTAATTTTCAAAATACTTAAAAAAATTAAAAATCTATATAAAAGAGTTTTAGTTGCATTTAGCTTTCCAAGAAAATAAAATAAATATTACAACCGTCCCTATGAAAATTGTTACAACCGTCCCCACCCCCCCACTTTGATAATAAGTCTGTCGCAAGCACGAAGTAGCATAACCTGTACATAAACGAGTCAGCTTATTAAAATCTCTAAAATACGGCGATTACACAAGCACACTTTAAAATACGACAATTATATTAATAAATAAGGTAGCTATATCATAAAGAAATTCGCCAAAAATACTTACTTTTGGTAGATAAAACACAAGCTTCTCTGTAAGCGTATTCACCTCGCGGAAGATGACGCAACACTGGGAATCCTGTATGGACTTGTCGCCCGCATGCCCTTCCCCTTGTACCCCTCGCCTACCGTGCATAGTTTTGATATTATTCGAATTGTTACAACCGTACCTTGTTACAACCGTACCCACGCTACCTTAATATTCAAAATTCCACCAAACAAATACCATAATATGATCAATTCGAAAAGTCTTTGTATCCTATCGCAGTATGTAACAATGGCTTATTATCCTTCAATAGATGCGCCCGTGTGTGCAGAGAAAAGGGATGGTGAACTATTTGGAGCTTTGAAACACGAGACCGTATCATTACACTGTTCCGTTGACGCTAACCCAGCTCCCGTATCCTTCCATTGGACGTTCAACAACTCTGGAGAGCAGACGGAAATACCGCCTCGGTAAGTCACATTATTGGATTGCGCTATGCTTCATTGCTTCTCAGTTAATAATAAAACATAGGGTTAAGTACTCAGAAGTAGTTTTATAGAAGACTTACTTTCCGCCCGCGTAGACTACACGACGTTATCCCGAGGGAATGTGATGTTTTTCCGGGATAAAAAGTAGTCTGGGTTCCTCTCCAGGCTACAAAGTATCTGTGTTCCAAATTTCCGCCAAATCCGTTAAGCCGTTTTGGCGTAATTGAGCAACAAACATCTAAACATCCAAACATCTAAACATCCAAACATCTTAACATCCAAACATCTAAACATCCAAACATCTAAACTTTCACATTTATAACATTAGTAGGAAGTAGGATGGGAAGTAGGACTAGCTGCTGTGCACGATTTTACCCGCGTGGTACCCGTTCCCGTAGGAATATCGGGATAAAAAGTAGGCTTGTGTTATTTTAAGCTGTATTATTGTAAAGTTTCATTTAAATCCATTCAGTACTTTTTGCGTGAAAGAGTAACAAATATCCATACAAACTTTCGCGTTTTTAATATAAGTAAGGATCTAACTACAGTTTAACAGTAACTGGAGCAGCAGCGCCTCTTTTGGATATATTTTATGGAACAAAAGCACAGAATATATAAAAGTACTACAAAAGTTTAATAGTTATTTGACAGCAGCACTTTGCCAGCTTTTGACGGATGGTAATGTCAGTTTTTGTGAAAGGGCTGCAGCTGAGGCTTAAAACAATTAATGCCATGTTATATATGTATATTTCTAAATATTTAATGGTACCTGATTTCAAAAATAATAAACGCTGCTAACAGGCGTGAAAGCTAAGGAGATCCAGTACTAGAACATAAAATGTTACCTCCTAATGTTAAGAGAATTTCGACGTTTATTTTCAATAACGCTTGAACGGATGACCTAGTTTTAACAGAATGGAATGGAAGCATAGTCCAAACAAGCTATGAGGCAGTTATGATTCTAGAAAATGTTATACCTATTCGTTTAATTTCTTTTGTCCGTTGAGTATTTTTATTTCCGAATAAATATTATGTATAACATATATTTGTAGGTACTGTAGTAGATATTCTACGCATATACGGTCCAAACCCCAAGCACAAAAAACTGTAGTTATCGTAATGGTAATCAATATCATTTGTCAAAATGCTGTCTCAGTGCTGTGTCTGTCTTTTTCTCAAGATAATATGATTGCGAGAGCGAGAGTTTTCCGTGCTAGCGGCACAGTGTATATAATAGTACTAAGGTACAGAAGGCGCACTCTGCAAACTCATTCAAGTAAAAATTAATCTTTCTGCATGGAAATAAAGTTCAATTCCGGTCGCTTTGTCATCGCTTGCCTACTGTTATAATAATCTAAAGTTCGCGCATGCAAGCAAAACTGTATCCAACAGCTACGCGCGAGAGTTTCTATTTCTATGAAAGTCTCAAACAGCTCGCTCGTGGGTTAGGGTTGCGAGCGACTTGCGAGTTCAGTTTTGTTGTTTCTTTTGTTTTTTCTTTTATTTAGACACCCGTAAACACAACAGTATTTTTTATACGGATTATAAGAACGTCTAGTAGTCATTGTTCGGTGCACAAAAATCCTAGAAATGATCGATCGTTTTACGCGCAACGTGTAGCGTACGAGCCGAGCGGCATCCTTCTGCCATACGCCTGTCCGGCAGGCGCGCTGGCCGAACGTACCTAAACTGCGGAGTGACACCCCCCTGCTAGCGGTATGAGTTATGTAACGGCTCCTTTTTGATTTGGCAGGTTATACAGTAGTCAAGGCAACACCTCCACCCTCAATTATACACCGACGACGGACATGGAGTATGGAACTCTGGCTTGCTTCGGGGCAAACGCTATCGGTCAACAAAAGGTTCCATGCCTCTTCCAATTAGTAGCTGCAGGTAAATATTTGAAGAAAACTTTTTCCTTATTGTTTTAGTTTGTCCAATCGCTAGTGGTACGTGGATAAAACTTGTCAATCACCTCAGTAAGTATAGGATCCGTTCTGTCTGATTTACTGTTTAGCGATGTAGATAAGTACAGTTATGTAAACAGATCTGCGCGTAGCAAGTCGCAAGGCGAAAGGTACTCGTCGCAGTACTTGACCAATGTAAATCGTGTGTAACGAGCAGTATAGGGTGTCCCGTAAATAATGGTCCAACGGAAATTCCTAGATAGGTCACATGATTACCTACAACTAATTTGAAGCGTATCCCAAGATCCCTAAGGGTCGCCGAAATAAAAAATGTTAATTATTTTTTACAATTTTGCTGTCTTAAATTGGATTTTTGGAGTGTTCAATGAGAACAGTATGCACAATTTACCCTCATTTCAATGATAGGTACTTCAAATGTTTTGACGTATCAGATAAGTATCACGCAACGTAAAGCATGAAAAACCAGAATAATAACATTTTCATGGCCAATCAAAATACCAAAAATAATGGCTAGCTTTGGGTTTCAACGGTTTGAGTACCTGGGTGCCTACCATCAACTCTTATTGCGATTTTGTTTAGGACCTAAACTGATCTGCTTCGCTTATTCGTACCACGACAACTTAATATCAATGACAGCGATTCAGTCATCATTCAATGACATTTCACAGCCGCTAAGCTGTCAAGAACTCTTATTTGACTTATAACTCGGCAAAGCTAACATGACTCCTGCAGGTTATACCCGTCCCTCTCACTCTCCGGGCATGACAGAATCGAGTGAAAGAGACGGGTAGAAGAAATAAGGACACAAATCGTTCGGTCATTTACATTTAGCAATTCATTTGCGATCCAGTTTTTAGAAGGTCATAGTACGAAAGAAAGCAATTCATTTTAGGAACCTATTCTGCATCGCGATATTTTTGAATCGCTGTCTTAAAGTTGATGGTAGGCACCCTGTACTCTATACTCTGTTTATTTGCTTGAATCTATGTTTTCACATTGGTAACCTTATTATTTTGTTATAGGTCGACCGTTCCACCTCCAAAACTGTTCTGTGGCCAACCAAAGTGTGGATTCTCTATTCGTAGAATGTGTAGAGAACTTCGATGGTGGTCTCCCTCAGACTTTTCTCATGGAACTGTTGGAACTGCCATCATTGAGTGTAAGTAAAATTCAATAGTTATTTTAATTTTTAGGTTTTTGCATTCACAATGCAATTTTTATTATTGAAAAATGGAAAATGAGTATTTAGAAAAAATCGACCCGTCTCACAACCAGAGGGCCTACTCTGAAACGCAAAACCCGAAACTTCGTTATACCCGTCCCTCCCACGCTCGAGTCACGACAGAATCGAGTGAAAGGGACGGGGCTAACCGAACTTTCGGATGTGCGTTTCAGAGTACGGTCCCTGGTCCGACGGGACTCGAACCCACGACCTTTCGCTTTCCGGGCGACTGCTCTAACCACTGAGCTACGGAGACGTTACGAGAAGCTTCGAATTTATCCAATACTTCTTACGCGCTGTATAGTAGCGTTAATTTCATCAATGTGGAGATATTACTACTGGTTGTGAGACGGGTCGATATTTTCTAAATACTTAATTTTCCATTTTTCAATTAAAATTCAATAGTTAAATCGATATGTTAAACATAACTATTACCTACATAGTGGCACCCCACGGTAATGGTGTAAGAATTTTTGAAATCGGTCTAGTATTTTTTGAGTTTATCCATCACAAACATACACACAAACAAAAAATTAAATATTTCCTCTTTATAATAATATTATTTATCTTTATTTTTCATTGAATATCGTCAAAGCTACATAGTTAGCAGTATTTATCCAAATGTCAAATCTGATTATTCATGAAGTTTCTTTAAAGTTTGATAGCCTTCGGGGCCTTTCTAACTTTGTTTCATCCCTCAGGTCAAGGTCACTTCATAAGTTTCAGTTTTGACTTTTAATTACCTACTTTTGATAACTTCCGTGGCCGAGTGTGGCCGTGAGGTGTACCTACGTATCGGTTTTCAAAGTGCCGATATCTCTGGAGATCCCAGTTTTAATTCCTGCTCGGGGAAATTTGTATTGAATATCCGGACTATCTGCTATAGTTTATCCCGACTTTTGCATATCATAGCCGGGCACCCTAATACCCGAGGATTTCATGCCTTAATTCTAAAAAAAGTCACATTTATCGCGCGCTGCGACCGGTGAGTTCGCGAGCTGGCCAGAGACGTTAAAACGAGACAGACGTGTGACCGGACAAGCATTCAAAAAGTCTTGTCCGACTTTATCCGGACGCCTGGCCACAGATTACTAAATAGTTACTATGTAACAGATAGTTCACTCTGCTAAGTCATTTAAATAAATAGCAACTCTAACTATAACGCAATAAAGTAGAATTCAGCTTGTACGGCGCAGCAAATTACGAACGGCCACTCGTTGTCGTTGCATCTCTTTCTATCGCATATATTCTAGCTCTTTTGCGGACCTAATTTCTATGCCATACGCCTGCCCGGCAGGCGCGCCGTCCGAACGTACCTAAACTGCGGAGTGACACCCCCCTGGCCTGGCAACCCTAGTTGTACAACAGCTTTCAAACTGAAAGCGATTAAGATGTTCGATTAGATATTCAAGAGGCTGGTTATAATTATATGGAAAAGCCCTTCTCAACCGCTGAGGAACTGATTATCTTATCTTCAACTACCAGAACACAAAAATGCTGACACGTTCTTGTTAAGTCTTATATACCTAAGATGGTGGTAGATAGCCTGGTTGACTGGGATGAGAACTAATCCTACCATAAACTTGTATATTTGTAATTTATCAAGAATAAAATAACATCAAACTAAAACTTAACGTGGTGTTATTTAAATTAAAAATATTCTAGTCCCTCCAAAATCATTTTAATTTTGCACTCGAATAGCTAAATTTCAAACTTTTTCCCCTTTTACAACTTTCATCAGATTTCCTGTTGCATAAGTTATGGGAATATTTGAAGTAGTTCAGAATGTGTTCGGAAACTCGTAATAATATTTCAGAAGTTTGCTTAGCATCGTACAATGTAACGTCAAAACATCTTTTGTATGTACGAGTTCATCAAAATTTATAATGACACTTAGTGGTTCGCCTCCATTACCATTTTAAAGCTTGGGTTATGAAAATGCATCCATTATCTAGAACTTTCAAGTTACTTTGTAGAATGGTCATTTGGGTCTGCTTGGAGTTTATTGATGCTTTTACAGTTAAGAATATCTTATAAAGTTAGGTTGTACACTGGTTTCGTATTTTTAAGAAGAAAATTGATTTCGCATTTTAGAAAACATTTGTTGATAATACGCTAGATTTAATTAAAATTGAGTCCTGCAAAAGTTAGTACACTACAATATTTCATAAAAATTACTATTAATTTGCTACACCCTCGTCAGAGTCATTGATTATTTTTTTACTTTTTTTGACTTTAAAGTTAATAATGAGCCAGTACCTAATCTAACGTCCTATCGAGTTTAACTTTCACACCCAATTAATTATGCTTCTTCTTTTTCTGGCCACACATAATTCTGTTACGCGAGGTCCGCTTTCACAATCAGACGACGCACATATTCCTTTAAAGAGAAGCTTTTGCCCTGCAGTGGGAGGATCTTAACGAGCTGATAATAATGTTATTAATATTACAGATGACAATCGATTATGCGCATTTTCTTGAGTTAGTTAAGTTGGACGACCGTCATCCAAGTTCTTTGACATCGTACTATTCCCCTCTTATTATTCCCGACGACGACACATTTTCACGACGTGGTTATAATTTCGTCGCAGCACACGTCTGTGTAATAACAAAAACTTTTTCCTCGCAGGTCCGGTACAATGTTTCCACCAACCGAACCCCACCCTTCTTCGAGATCCACGGGCTCCCACCAGGTGTCACCTACAGGATAGACCTGTATGCGGTCAACGCAAAAGGAAGGAGTGACGTCACTACTATTGAGACTGTCACGCTGAAGGGTCAAGCTAAATTTACTGGTAAGTCTTAAGTAAGAGTAACTATATTTTAATTTTTAGTTTTTTGCATTCACAATGCAATTTTTATTACTGAAAAATGGAAAATGAAGTATTTAGAAAAAATCGACCCGTCTCACAACTAGCTCCGATGGGACTCGAACCCACGACCTTTCGCTTTCCGGGCGACTGCTCTAACCACTGAGCTACGGAGTCGTTACGAGAAGCGTCGAATTTATCCAATACTTCTTACACGCTGTATAGTCAGCGTTAATTTCATCAATGTGGAGATATTACTACCCTCACACGCGAAAGAAATACCTTTCCAGGTATTTGGCTTTTTTTAAGAGTAACTACTTTTAAACTGTAGCCGTAGCGTTATGGTATCCGTTATCGTAATCGTATTATTTTGTATGAAAATTAACAATCTTTCGGTCGTATGGAAATGAAATTCAATACATGTTTGGCCGCAGTACTTTGACAGCTTTTGAAGGACGGTATAATTTACTAATCGTTTAACATAACGATGGTTTTAATGCTACGGCTACTGATAATAATATCGACTACACAAAGTTGCGCTCTTCTGTTATTGTTGATCGAAGGTTGCGCTACGAAAACTTTTATTCCGTACGTGGTAAGGGCGCCAATTTACTTTCTCATTGAGAAAAGGTGAGCTAGTCCTCTAAGAAGCCCAAAGCTTTAGTTTTTAATATGTAAAAGTCTGTTTCCACCTTTTCTACCACGATTTATTGAATGAATACATACAACCTTGCTCCGTTATTATTGTCAATTAATTATTCACGGTAGAATTACTTATAAGAATTAATGAGTACCTACGCCATTTTTTATCAGTTGTCTAAATAATCAATTTATTTTTACAACAGCAAAATCAGTAGTTTTATTGTGATTTTTTATCTATTACACAAAGTAGTTGATCATATGCACAGCCTTCTCTAAAGACTATAGAGATGGCTGTGTCATATGTAATAGTTACGCTTTTGAGAATATATAAAAAAAAACACGGATTGCACTCCGGGAGTACCGGCAGAAGAGAAAAGGGCTCCCTAAACCTTTTCACAAAAAAAGTAATTTGACAAAAAAAAGAAAAAAAACGGACTAAATTTGAACCGAGGTCTTCTGGCTTCAATGCCGCCCATTTTCTAACTTGAGCTATCACTACTTTGGAAACGGTGGTGAAATTTGATGATATTGTAAAATGATATTGTAACAGTTTTTCGGTCAGGTCACGTGTCCGTCTTACGAATTTTCGATCTGACGGTCACGTGATCCTGACGCGAGTTTAACATTTTTTACCCATCACAAAAAGTTCACAACGCCGCTAAAGAAGTTTTCACTTAAAAAAACTGTCAAATGAGTAATCGTTGACCAGATATCCATACTTCCATACTTCCATACTAATATTATAAATGTGAAAGTGTGTTTGTTTGTTTGTTTATTTGTTTGTTTGTTTGTTTGTTTGTCCTTCTTTCACGTCAAAACGGAGCAACGGATTGACGTTATATTTGGTATGGGGATAGTTTGGGAGCTGGAGAGTAACATAGGCTACTTATTATTCCGGAAAATCGAGTAAAAATTGTAATATTCTATGAAAAATTGTTTAACTGTCGTACCTTCGATACACAACTGTCATTTCTTCCATTGCCGTTTCCAAAGAGTATGTAATCACTGACGTCTGCGCGGTCAAAATCGAATACTAATCTTTTCCATAAGCGCAGAGTAAAAAAAATATACTGTAACTAGCGCCAAAAATGCCCCAGTCGCGCATGCGCGCAGAGTTATCTGACACTCACTCTACTTCACAGAGTATTTTTTTATATGTAGGAAATAGAGACCAAGCTTGGGCCCCTTTATTGGTAGTGTGTAGCTAGCGATATCTGTTGTCTGGTGTAGGCAACTTTTGGTGTATATACACACACACTAGATGTTGGTGACCGGGTACACTATTTTATGGCAAAACAACGTTTGCCGGGTCAGCTAGTTGTGAAATATAATTTGTCAGTTTTCATTCACCACGATGCCACCTCGTAAATTGAATTTGACCGGACGTAATACCCAGTAAAGAAGCTTATAATAATTAAATAACGTTGTTAATAAATTCACTGTTCATAATATAAAGCTTCACGTTCTATGTTCCTAATGATAATTTGATGGTTCGCTGAAAATAACAGAAAATGACGCCAAACACATTATGTTAAACCACCGCGAAACATAATTACCTACTTATTAAAGCCATTTGATCACACGCAGTCTTTTGTTAAAATAACGAATGAAGAATATAAAATTATCCTACTTCCCTACTCATATTATAAATGAGAAAGTAACTCTGTCTGTCTGTCTGTCTGCTACGCTTTTACACCTTAACTACTGAACCGATTTTGATGAAATTTGGTTCAGAGATAGAGTTGACCTTGGGAAAGGATGAAGGCCAATTATTATCCCGGAAAAGTATGCACTCTGTAGTCCACGCAGGCGAAACCGCGGCGGAAGGCTAGTTTTCCATAAAGGAACATGTCAACTGCCTCTGTGCTCTAGTGGCTTACACACCAATTTCAGACCCAGAGGTGCCGGGTTCCATACCCAGTAGGGTTACATGTTGTATTTCAGTTTGGTTTGTGGTAAGACTTGTCCTTAGTCCGCTTAGCTAGCAACCACCATCTTATCAGAATCTAAGTCTGACGCCATAACAATGATGTTTTGAGAACTATTATGTTGCGGCAGTTAGAGATAAATAAATAGCCAGTTCCTCAGTGATTGAGGATTCCAGGAGTAGTGCGCTTTCACCTTCAGCCTTATCACCACTTAACATCAGGTGTGATGAACTCTAAGTGCTACTCCATCGTGGATAAAAAATAATGTTAAATACACTTGCCTGCAATAAAATCGAGCCACTGAGCTATTTTCATTCAAACGTATTTACTTTAGCGTCTCACAGATGGGAACCCATTTGCATATCTGCAATGATTTGTCAATAGAGAGGCCGAACGCCTGATGGTCGAATTTTTGTTCGTATTTTTTCGTATAGAGATTCTTCCTTATTTGTTTTTTTTTTTTTTGAGAAAATGGAGTGGTTTTCACAATTTCTGACACTGTCATTCGACAAGAGCCTTTGGCCTCTCCAGAAACGTAAAAATTATTGCAAAGATTAAATATTAATATAATAGTTTCCCATCTATTAGACTCTGAAGTGAACATGTTCGTATGAAATATCCCAGCAGTGGCTCGATTTTTTTGCTGGTATGTGTATCAGTAAGCATTTATGATTTGAAGGTTTTCATGTCCGAATCTCGTCTTCATAATAAGTTAGTTTAGCTTTATGGAATCATGGCGTCTCTGTCGTATCTTAGTTATTTAAAAATTTAAAGCGACAAGACGATGTTTAAAACTTATAGTTACACTAGGTAACTATAATAAAAACAATTAAAACACAAATAAATCTTCAGCGATAGGTACGTATAACTTTCGTGGAACAACATAAACATACCCAGGTAATGGAAGTAAAAATGAAGCTGAAACCAATTTTAAGCTTTTTTCAAAGTTGAGTACCTACCAACGTTGCAAATTAAGTCATTTTATTCCGCAAACGTAGCGTGACCGCTACGTCATTATTACAACGAGGTAATGTGATTCTAGTGCAATAAAATATCGAAACACGAAGGAGCATAGTTACGTTTTATTAGGCACTAGCATGTTTTGGTGTTAATCCAAATAACAGCTTACTTGATCGCGTTTGTGAAGTAAAGCCGGTATAAGAACTAAAGGTATTCGCTTACGGGAACTTAATTACCCGCAGTTTTACCTGCGTGGTGCCCGTTTTCATGGGAATATGTATTGAGATAGAATATACCCTATGTAACCCAAGAATAATGTAGCTTTCTACTGGTAAAAGAATTTTTAAAATCGGTCCAGTAGTTTAAGAGTTTATCCATTACAAACAAACCATAACATAAACAAGCAAACATAAAATTATATATTTTCTCTTTATAATAATAATATACCTATAGATTAATATAAAGTTTGTGGTTGTAGGAAAGCGGCGCTTTCTTGAAAACCTACATACCCTACAATATACGTGTATTAAAAATGTAATAATTTA
Source organism: Crambus lathoniellus (assembly GCA_949710035.1). Classification (NCBI taxonomy): domain Eukaryota; kingdom Metazoa; phylum Arthropoda; class Insecta; order Lepidoptera; family Crambidae; genus Crambus; species Crambus lathoniellus. Next base: position 17,991,585 of record OX453315.1, read on the forward strand.
CATTCATTCCCGTATATACCTCATATAATATGCCACATAATTTACTCACTGCTAGACACCAGTCTGTATATTGCAGAATTTGATGTATAAATAAAGAATAGCAAGAGCGTAATGTATATAAAGGTTTTAGAGTACTGTTCATACATACAGTTTAAACATACGAGTATATTATTATTTTGTATAAATCGATTTGGTTCCGTCACGTTTTCTCAAGAACAACGGTCTAACACAGAAAATTGGTTCAGGCACTGTCTTAAAGCACAGATTACTAAATAGTTAAAGGTCTGCGAGAGACGGAAACTGCACAAAATCAGACATTAATCCAAAGTGAATGAAGTCGCGGGGAACAGCTTGTACGTTATAATTCTCGACAATATTCTTTGAACTTAAAATTTATACTACCTACCCGTAAAAACTTTTTTCATACGTTTGATAACCTGAAAATTTTCTTTGCGTTTATATAAAAGCTACCCTAATATTTGACGTTAATTTACTTGGTAACACAGAGGGCTGTTTATTCGAGATTACAAACAGATTTGAAATTGGGAACGGTAAAAATATCACGTCCAAATACATTTGGGATTAAGAAGTTAAACTTGTGAAGCAACTTTTGTAATCACTGGAATAACATTTTTGGAATACTCAACGGGAGGTTCGTAAATAAAACATTTGTACTATCAACGATTCAGGGAATTGTAAAACAGCTTCCGAGTCATAACTTTGTTTCATCCTCATTTGTGAATCTGAATTAATTTAAGGAGTTGTATCAATTTTCTCGTCTGAATTTAACATCTCCATTTGAACCGTGTTTTTGAGCGTGCATTTTTCTACAAATTCAGTTTAATCACAGATTTTACCATTCACATTTTTTTGCACTAAGCCTTCAAAACACCCGATGTTAAGTGGCGATAAGGCTGAAGGTGGAAGCAAAATTCTCTCGAAATCCTAAATCACTTAGAATAGAAGAGAATAATGCTGAAAACATCATTGTTATGGCGTCATACTTAGATAAGATGGTGGTAGCTAGCCACGCTGACCTTAAACAAGTCCCACCTCCAGCCAAGAGACCAAATAGATTAGGCAGATTTAACGCGTTCCAATTATTATAAATAAGTTAGTTGAGACATGTAGGTAAATGGTATTTTATATAAGTTTACAGCAATGTGGAAAATCCCGACTATCCTAATGATTTTTCATTTATTTGCATCGTTATAAATACATTACTATTTACCTTTAATTTAAGGGGTTTAAAGAATTAACAGATGATTTACATCACAGTAATACAAACCATCACAGAACTTTCTCAATATAACGAGTTGTCATTCTTTCCAGGAGAGAGTAATACTCTAGGGATGTCACCCGTCTTAGCATCGATAGCAGCCATGTCTGCCCTCCTTGCCACAGCTGTTTGCGGAGTTCTGGCAGTTCTGTACAGAAGACACGCTTCGAGACATCGACATCTGCCCGCTAAGCATGCGCCTCTAAAGTACGTACAAAAGCACACAGCTATATTGTGTTCGCATAATTTTTCTGTAAAATGTTCTGGTCATTTTCGGACAGCGGAGACTCGAACAAGAGAAAGGACATTTCATTACAAGATCAAAAGACTTAAGATACACAAAAAAGATATTCCAATATTTTGGATTTATGGACTGTTTGCTATTCCAACAGCTGCAGCGTTCGTTTCAGTGTATTTTTTATCTATTGCAAAATGAAACTCTTTTGCGAGAATAAACTTGACACTCTCTTATTCTTTGTTCCTCAACAATTAAAACGCTTTTTTATGATCACCAGTGAGGCGATGTACGTAGAACGGGCAGGTCACTGTCCCACTCCGGTGAAGAACGAAGTGGAATCTCGTGGTAGCAGTACCGAACCACGAGATGGCTTCGGAGCCAGGGGTGCGCTGCTGCACGCGCCTGATCCAAGGGACGCGGATGACGCAGACCCTGATATTATACCTTGTTTGTATGGTGAGTTTTCTTAAAAAGCTACGATTTCCAAATGCTGATAGCATTAAGTTGATAGAAATATCCCCTGTCATGTGACCGCCTCGTTCACCTGACAGGGGATCTTTCTATCCCGTAGTAGTACGGAACTCCGAAATGGCTTCGGACCCAAGGGTGCGCAACTGTGTACGCGCCTGATCTAAGGGATGCGGATGACGAAAATTTGTTTGTTTGGTTGTTTTTATTTTTATGGTTTGGAGTCCTAATTTATTTTTCTTTCTATTACAAATCACTGATCAAATTGACACTTGATCATTTGAAAGTCAATTAATTAGCGATTGAAGGTTGAGGAACATTATTGATAAATTGATAAATAAAACTTTTGTGAGACCTATAACTGAATAGGAATTGTGAAGTCCCAACTCATAGTACAACAGCTTTGAGCTACCAGTTAAATTTTACCATTAATCTTTCCACACAGAACGAAGGCCTGTGTCCAACGGCTACATGAGCCTGCAGCGGCCTCCTTCTGCCAGTAAGCTGCCGAAGCCTGGTGACGATGCCCGATCAGAACCTGATGGTGGCTACTACACGGACTTTAGGAAGAAAGACTATAGGATACCTTTAACAAGCGTGAGTATTTTTAGTGACGACTCTTTGAATTTCTGCGAGGTTGCAGACCAATATTATTAATTAATATAAAGAACATACTTTGTAACTCACTGTTAAATAGATTCCATTGGTCAGAAAGTATGACATCATCATTCTTACCTTCAGTATGTTAAATTATTTATGCCAGTAGTACTCCATTGTAATCTGCCTTTGTTAAAGCTGTTTTGTTGAGTATGGTAATTTCAAATTAAAATTAATACAGTACCAAAAAGTCCCTGGAATCGTCATTCTGACCCCAAATTCACCAAGGAATAAAATAATTTCTCTTTTGTTACAGTCATATCATAGTTTAGGACGCGCCAACAAGGGCGTGAATGCATGTAGCCCGAGCTCAACAGGCGGGGTGACGTCATCGCTGACAGCCCACCGTCTCCGACCAGAGGTGGTGACGACGTCACACAGAGTCCAAGAGAGCTGTATATAGACCCTCCGATGTAAATAGCTGTAAGAATGACTGTGTTCCTGTAGGAGTGAGCGGTGCAAACTATTGCGGAGGCCTCAAAGGACCATAACTTTTGGATGCAGAAACAAATGAAGATCGATCTTACGATCACTTTTTGATATAAATTCTATCAAAACACAATTTTAAGCTTCCAATCGCTTATTCTACGGAAACAAACATATCAAAGGTACCTTTTTTTATCCACAACGGGTTAGCACTTAGCCTTCACCACACCTGATTTTAAGTGATGATAAGGCTGAAGGTGGAAGCACACTAGTCTCAGAATCCTCAATCACTGAGGAACTGGCTATCTTTTCTCTAACTGCAAGAACACAATGATACTGAAAATGTCATTATTATGACGTCAGACTTAGATAAGATGGTGGTAGCGAGCCAGGCGGACTAAGAACAAGTCCTGCCACAAACCAAACCGAATACAATAATACTTGGAATCGAACCTGGGACGTTTGGGTCTTATACTGGTGGTGTGAACCACTAGACCACAGAGGCGGTTACCTTATTCGTATGTGGTTTTTATAAATAAGTTTTGCATCAAAATGATTTTTATGTTGTATTTACGGTCACATGGTCGTCATTGCAATGGTTTGTACCAACTGCCCTCAACAATTACCCTTTTGTAAATTGTACCTTTTACGAATTTCTGTACGTATAAGATAAGATGTGTGCTTGGCAATTAGCGATGTCCATTCTTCCCATGTGTTTTAACACTGGTGGATTACAGGCATACGGTAGTAAAAATAAAATCCATAGGTATCGTAAGAAAAATGGACTACTTTCATGTTTTTTTATTTTAATTTTTATTTGTCCATTTCAATATATCAAAATTTACATGCCTTTAATTACGCTTAGTGTGAATACACATTATTTATTTTTTCTAGAAAATCCGTTAATAAAATATATGCAAGAAATATTTGGCTTATGTGGAGTCATTTAAAGTTTTATTATTTATATCGAGTGTGATTGAGTATTTGTAAATAAATACATAAGTAAGTACCTACTAATTTTTCTACCCAAAGTTACAAGATTATTTACTTTTGAGGCTAATCTATACAAATAATTTCTTTTGACAGGTGCAATACTGTATAAGCTTAAGTTTGTATTAGAAAATAAACGAAATCTTTACCGGTTGCCGTTTTCGGAACTTTAAGACGCAAATGACTTGACAATTCAAGTTCAAGCGGTACCGTTTCGAACGTTATGAAGTACATACTAAACTTACCATACAGTTCTTGAATTTGACGGCCAACTTATGAATGTGTTGAGAATATGACAAATGCATAGCAAACTTTGATCAAACATTTGCGTTGGACTAAGGGTCCTACCAGATGAGCGACAGTATGGCCGCGACTGTTTTTCGACCGACGCACTGTCGATGTCGGTGGCAGCGCTGACACAGTACCTACGTATGACCTACGTAAGACTATGCATTTTAAAGACTCATTTATACGGTATCCGTAGTAGTATTCAAGTAGCTTACGGAATCGTGTTTTCACGGCGGTGCGTCAAAATATCCGCATTGATGTCTAAACTCGTTTTGTGATTCAGAGTTCAATCTCGGATTCAGCAGATCCGTCACCAAAAATTTACAAATCGAGGGTTTTGAAGAACTTGATTTTTAAAAAACGTAAAAGGTTTAAAACGTATCCGTATTTCATCCTATTTGTAATGTGCGAACACTGTCACGCTTTCGCAGTCATATTACTGTCGCTTGTCTGTAAGAGCCCTAAGGAGAGCATTGCGCAACAAATGTTTGAACGCACCGACAATGATTTATACTAGGAAGGGGGAAATGGAGCATCTCTCTCGATCAATCGGACAGAGACGTCAGGAGGCTCCTAAGCAAGCGATAATACGAACAACTTATCATACATTACAATGCTCAAATTCAGAAAATAATATGGTGTTACATTTTTTTATTGTAACATTTACTTTGTCTATAGGATGTAGATTATACATAATCTACCGGTTCAAATATTTAATATTTTAAAGTTGAATAAAAAAAAAAATATTCTGGGACAATATTCTGACGTTAATATACCTACCTATAGGGTTATTTGAAAACCACCATTATCCTCGCAGGAATAGATTACTCAGATAATAAAGAACAATGTTTATTGTACGACTTTCCGGGCAGGATGAAAAAAAATAGATTTTGTTTAAAGTACAAGAGCTTCAATTTTTAATGATTATTTTTACTTGCTTCCTATTACAGATAGACTGATTACTTAAGTACTCACATTTGCTGTTGGAATCTCTAATCGGTCTCTACATACTTTCTTATTATACCTATGTTATTCATAACAAAGTTTAAATGTCAATCCAACGTAACATCGCTACCATCAACCACCTGTTTCTCATTAATTTTCGAGCCTATTAAAACACCTCACATATTTGTCAGATTTATCACTCGCTTGTTTCGTGGCCCGACGCCCCCGCGGCCACACGCGTCGTGTCGTTAGAGCGAACGACAACATTTATCTGCAGTTAACGCGTCACTTCTTCTACGCCCGTAGTAAATTGGGCGCTGAAGGGTGACCAAGCTTTAGAGATGCTTAGGATATAATTATAAAAAAAATTAATATTTTATAAGTCGGAGATAAAGTAAAACACAAGTCACGAAAAGTAATAAGAAAAAGGCTGATTTTATTGTATTTATTAGGAATTTATTTCTGTCACCTATGTCACCATCATCGCCTACTGAATTTAAAATACATTTAAAGAGAATTAAAAATGGGCACGTTTGGAAGTTTTGTTAATATCGGTATAAATGTAATGGATGTTTGTAGATTTTACATGAAAAGTATGTTTTTCGCACACCACCGCCGCAAAACTAACAATGCAAAACCGATCGCAGCGGTGTGCTACCGGCCGGCGGCGGCAGTACCGGCATTAATAAACCACCTCAAAATGTAAATGTATCATAATTTGATATTCTACAAATTCTACAGCTGCCATGGTCACCCTAATGTTTGCTTACAATGCCCACCTCGGTGTTTGACGAGAAAATTGTTTCATAAACTGTTTTATTGTTTAAAACGTCAATGTAATGTCCCATTATAGTCAAACAATGTCACTCACGGTATTCATCTAGGTATTGTTTATTCAATTTTTTTTATTTTAATGTTAGCTTGTGACATTTATGTTAGTAATCCCGGTTTCGGATTGTTTAAAGAGGCATTTTATGACTGTTTGCTTATGTTAGGAAAATGTTTGTATTGTAAATTCTGTGATTGGGCAAGATATTATGACGCTCTTTATGGTAGCTGCCCAAATTCCTGATAAAATATATTGAACGTGATCGTCTATGATGGTACAACGATCTCCGTGGCCAAGTGGTGTACGCACCGGTTTTTAAGGTGCCGCGCTTTCTCTGGAGGTTCCGGCTCCGGGTTCAATTCCCGGTCGGGTAAATATTGAAAAAGAACTTTTCAATATTTCCTCGGGTCTGGGTGTATGTGGTATACCTGACGATGTTTCCAATCTCCATAACACTGGTGTTCAAGCTACTACAGTTTGGTATCGGAATAATGTACGTGATGGTGTCCAATATTTATTTTTATATTTGTTTTTTAGTTAGTGGCGCGCTCGGCCTGCGATTGAGGTTAAGCCCCGTAGGGTTGGCGACCAAAATTGTTTATTAGGAGTTCCTTGGTACTTCGAAATACCTATGATCCTGGCTGAGGTTGCAGTCGTTAATACCCACCAATCCACATTGGGCTCGCGTGGTAGGTCATGGCCTTCTCCTTATCCATTCATAAGGAAGGCCAGTGCCCCAGCAGTGGGGACAATGGCTGATGATGATGATGAAGAACAAAAGTCACCGGTTCTTATTTTATTAGAATAAAAACCTGACGTATCAAAGTAGAGTAAACGGTATAATAACAAGTAGAGTAAACGGTATCATAACAAGGTGACTTATGTTGCCACAAACTGACCCAGTGAAAGAGGTGATGGAAGAGCCACCCACAAAACAAAATAGTGTGGTTACTTACCCTAAGCGATCCATTTTAGATCGGCAATCCGCGATCCAGGACTGTGGATCATGGACCGTGCAACAAATTTGTCTGTCTGTCTGTCTGGTGACAGACGGCTGTATCTCATGAACCGTGAAAGCTAGACAGTTGAATTTTGATGATGTAGGTACCTATTGCTATTGCCGCTGTAACAACAAATACTAAAAACAGAATAAAATAAATATTTACGGGGGCTCCCATACAACAAACGTGTTTTTTTCCCGTGTTTTGCTCGATATTAATTACGGCAACAGGTAGACGCTTGAGATATTTACAGAATATTAAGTTGTATATTCATTTTTACAAAAATTTTAATAATAAAATAAATATTTAAGGGGGCTCCCATACAACAAACTGGATTGTTTGATGATACAGAACCCTTCGTGCGCGAGTCCGACTCGCACTCGGCCGGTATTTTTTTTCATAACGGGGTAGCACTTTGCCTTCATCACACCAACTTAGCGTTAAAACTATCGTTATGGTAATTAAATAGTAAACTATGCTATCCTTTAAAAGCTGTCAAAGTGCTGCTGTCAAACTTAAATTGATTCCAGTTCCATACGACCGAAAGAGGTGCTGCTTTGGTTTTGATATACGGGCACGATAACAGTTTTTCGTTTTCATTCACAAAAATTTTTCGTGCTAGGGCTACCGTTTACTCTACCAGTGTACCTACATAAGTAAAGATATAAAAGTCTTTTATAATCATGTTACTTAAGTAACACGTATACAGAGACGAGCGTGAGGGACGTTACGTGACGAATACTTGAGGCAGTATTTTTGATACCTTTTCTCATGAGAACACGGTGGTGTGTGTGATAGCAGTTTCTGGGTTTGATATTTCCATCTATAGACGTACGCTATGGAGATAGTGAATTTAAAATACAGATCATTAGTAAAAGCTTCGAAAGAGTAAAAGCTATTTATTTGTTTCAGATGATTGAGTAAATATTAATAATTTGATTGAAGTAAAAAATAAGAAAGTGTTATAAAGGTGCTGCGAGATCAATAGATTTATCCTTTAAAACAAAATATTTTTAAAGAAATGGTTTATTTTGAAGCAAATATTAAATCGATCCTTAATAATTATGAATTTAATGATTTGACATAACTAACAAAGTGTAAAAAAATGTGTTTATTAATATTTTTCTCCTTTTCAATAACTTTCACTTTATTGCTATTATTATATAAAAAATATGTAGAATCAATTACCTATAACAACATATCAATCTGCAGAATTATGTTATTTGTGGTAGAGTTTCATTGACGTTAAATTTTTGTCTCAGAATTAAAAATTTTCGTGACTATAGTTACTATACTGAACATATTTTATAATATTATTATATTGTTAAGAAGCATTATTTTTATGATGTGAATAATTTATGTTCATAAAATTTTTATTGTCACAAGATATTCTTTCTCTAATAAAAATGTCGGTTATCAAAATATGTAGTAAAATAAACGACACATATTTAGAAACCTCCATTCTGAATTTGGGTTCTATTTTATTTTACATTCTTACTGTAATTATTTACTTATATTATTTATTTATTACTTGTATTAGTGACAAGCCTCTGCTCCACCACTTTTCTACTTGTAAGTATGTAAATTGTAAATAGTATTACAAAAAAAACTAACGAAATTAAGAATCTAGTCTAATTTAGGTCTAAAGGTGCTAAGAATTGTATAATATTAAATAAATAGGCTACGTCAATTGCCGATGGGCCCATACTAAGTATGGGACTAACTCTTGTTAAAACAATGTTTCTTGTAAATGTTTCCAAATACAATGTCAAGCGTTTATCAGTATTTTGTTTTATTTAAAAATAACCCAGTCAACGACAAAAATAGAGGGAAATGCTTGGACACAATTTTTGACTTCGTAACTTTGTTTGGACTAGACTAGTGAGGAGGTAAGCATAATATATCAAAAGGGCCCGTAGCCCTTATACCGGGAGAGGAAGGGGTTTGAAGGTCTCAATTTTCGGATTTTCGCTTATATCATTCTCAATGCGTACTAGTGACAAGACGACTTTTACAAAATAATCTTATAAAAGCTGATTAAATTTGCTTCAAGGTTTATTCAGTCAAGTTTTCATTTAAGTTTCAAGTTACTGTTTCTGGTTTGTAAGCCAAAAACAGAAAAATGATACCTTCAACCGCCAGCTGGCGTACGAACTTTATTTTTTTTTGTCCACAACGGGGTAGCATTTAGCCTTATCACACCTGATGTTAAGGGATGATAAGGCTGAAAGTGGAAGCTCACTACTCCCGGAATCCTCAATTTTATTACTAAGGAACAAGCTCTGTTATCTCAAACTGCCAGAACACAACAATGCTGAAAACATTGTTGTTATGGCGTCAAACTTCGATAAGATGCTACTTTTGTTACGAAGTTTTTGTTGCGATAAGTCCTTAATTTTATGTGTCTCATACTGTGCATAATAAATGAGTTAAATACTTTTATCTACACTCATGTTATAATTTTCGAGTTATGAACTCATGCCTGAACGTATACTGATACACTTTATGCCAAAGTCAACTTTAAAAAATAAAGCTGCTGTATCCGGGTGTTCCATAATGACCATTATGCAACACCCGGATACAGCTGTCACTCATTATAAAACACTTATATTTCTTAAATTTACAGTCTCCATGGCAACCGTAGGATTTACCGGCCCTGACTTCCAACTTTTTCAAGCTCTTCTTTAGCCGGCAACAATCAGAAACGTTTTTAAAATTTGAATTTTGAATTTAGAAGGAATAGACCGTATAGACTCCTATGAGTGGGGTTTGGCAACAATTCACATTTTATAATTAATATTGATTTGCTTTATTTTTGAAATATATAATAAATGTAATGAGTGTAGATAAAGTAGTGTATGAGACTGCACATAACTCGGTATTAAAACACTCGTGGAATACTATAAAAAAACTCGCAAAGGCTCGTTTTTTAAACTCCCACTCGTGTTTTAATACCCCTCCTTATGCGACAGTCACATAAACTACTATTATAAAATGTCACTTTGAAGGTTACCAAATAAATTAATCATCATCAGCCATTTGATGTCCTCACCGGACTTTCTTATAGGTGGATCAAGAGAATGGGCCATGACCCACCACGCGGGCCCAATGCGGGTTGGTGGGTATTAACGACTGCAAATGCAGCCGAGTAACACAGTAAAAATCAATAAGGCTCAAAAATTTTGGTGAGTAATTTTTTGACACATATCAAACCTAACCACAGTATTATAAAATTTACTAGATAACGCAAATGTATGTTCCAAACCCTGACCAAACGTCAATGTTGGTCGCCGCTAACATACAGTCCGCGCGCGTCAGTTAATGCGTCCCCAAAAACTAGAAAAAATGCCTCGTTGCGTGATAATTAACTGCAATAGCCCAAAATGTTTTTGGTTTGGATTTCCCGTCACTAAATTTCGACTGTAACGTTACAGTTAGGTTTTAATAAGTTGGCACGCTTCTTTCAATACATATCGTGATACTTGTGTTATCTATGTATATCTGTAAAATTAACCCTCTGTACTGTAAAAATATATTAAACAAAATAATATGAAACAAAAACTGGTTGCGTTAGAACTGTGTCCTAAAACTATATTATATGTGGCCGAGTTTGATTTTGTCGGAAAACCGCCTTTTGCATAAAATGTAGCGTTCTCGAAAGTTTCATGAGCTTAAACTCTCGAGACTACTTTTTGTTTATTATTCGGTATTATTCATAATGACCATTATGCAACACCCGGATACAGCTGTCACTCATTATAAAACACTTATATTTCTTAAATTTACAGTCTCCATGGCAACCGTAGGATTTACCGGCCCTGACTTCCAACTTTTTCAAGCTCTTCTTTAGCCGGCAACAATCAGAAACGTTTTTAAAATTTGAATTTTGAATTTAGAAGGAATAGACCGTATAGACTCCTATGAGTGGGGTTTGGCAACAATTCACATTTTATAATTAATATTGATTTGCTTTATTTTTGAAATATATAATAAATGTAATGAGTGTAGATAAAGTAGTGTATGAGACTGCACATAACTCGGTATTAAAACACTCGTGGAATACTATAAAAAAACTCGCAAAGGCTCGTTTTTTAAACTCCCACTCGTGTTTTAATACCCCTCCTTATGCGACAGTCACATAAACTACTATTATAAAATGTCACTTTGAAGGTTACCAAATAAATTCAATTTTTTTTTGATCCGCTCCTTTTAAAAATATTATTCCGCTTCAAATGACATTTTCTCAAAACAAGGAAAATGGATGTAGAGACTTTTAGAACTAAACCATCCAATTGTAAACAATTTCATTTATTTTAGTTTTATCGTGTATTGAATTGAACGACTGTAGCGGTACTGCTCTGGTTTTGATAAAAAACGATTACGACAGTTTTTCGTGCTTGGGGTATAGGCCATGCGCTGCCCGCACCCAGTGGAGTCCCGCTACCTCCACTATACTCGTATCTTTAGTGCACTAATTAGTTTCAAATACAATAAAATGGGAGGAGCCCGTGGCGCAATGGTTTCCGCGCTCAGCCTGTGATCGTTGAGGTTAAGCCACTTTCGCAATGGTCGGTCACGGGATGGGTGACAAAAAACTTTTCATCTCGAGCTACTCCGTGCTTCGGAAGGCACGTTAAGCCGTTGGTCTCGCTCGGCTGCATTTGCAGTCGTTAATACCCACCAACCCGCATTGGGCCCGCGTGGTGGGTCATGGCCCATTCTCTTGATCCACCTATAAGAAAGTCCGGTGAGGACATCAAATGGCTGATGATGATGATAACTACAAAATTATGTATTTTAAAACCGATTTCGTGTGGGTATTTTTTATCATTTGGTTGGACAAAATGTTTGTCCCGGGTTGGGATCGATCCCACGTCCAATATCCTAATGATTTAGGAGGTATGGTATCAGTAAGTAGGTACTACTGTGGTAATGGGCCCGTCGAAATGGTACGTACAGTCGAACTAATTGAATCATGACCCACCGTAAGTCCATTTTCTAACAGATTTTAAAATTTAATAAGGTCGAAATTCTAACTTGTTGACCTTGACTGAAACTGACCTGGATAGTACTGACGCTTTCAAAAAAAAAAATTTGCATAATGGGTCATGATTTAATTAGTTCGAATGCACCTAGTGGTACAATTATGTATTACACTGCAATCAAAAAATATGGAATTTACGACACGTTGTCAGTCGAACAATTCATAAAAAGTTAAGTAAGTATTTTATTTTATAAAGGTTTTTATTTTAGAATTTTTTTTTTACTATTTTGCATTTACAATGCAATAATTTCTTCGATCGAAACCAAAAATCGAAAAGGAAATATATATAAAAGTTGACCCTTCGACCCATTTTTTCTTATGCCTATGTATTTCATTTTACTGATGAAAGATATTTCAATCGAGTCTCGAGGGTAGTAAGTAAATAATCTTCACATTTAAGAAAAAAACGCTGGCTCACAGTGCGTAAGAGATATAGAGATTTTCGACATTTTCGCATCTTAACGCCTCCGTAGCTCAGAGGTCAAAGCTTTTGCCCGGACAGCTACCTACTTCAGAAATGGGTAGTACTTTTCTAATTCTTCATTTTCTTTAGGTATTTCAATTAGGTACCTACTTTATTAATTGAAATCTATTCTAAACAAAAAATAACGTTCCAATCTCGACGACTTAATAAAACTAAAATAACAGAGACTTGTTCAGTAAACTTTTAATTGGATTCAAATGTAACGAACATCAGGCGTTGTCAACGAGTCATTTAATTGATTTACATGATATTGGGTGGCAGAGGTATTATTCTGGGCAATGTGGGCTTAGGGGATAACACAGTAAAAATCAATAAGGCTCAAAAATTTTGGTGAGTAATTTTTTGACACATATCAAACCTAACCACAGTATTATAAAATTTACTAGATAACGCAAATGTATGTTCCAAACCCTGACCAAACGTCAATGTTGGTCGCCGCTAACATACAGTCCGCGCGCGTCAGTTAATGCGTCCCCAAAAACTAGAAAAAATGCCTCGTTGCGTGATAATTAACTGCAATAGCCCAAAATGTTTTTGGTTTGGATTTCCCGTCACTAAATTTCGACTGTAACGTTACAGTTAGGTTTTAATAAGTTGGCACGCTTCTTTCAATACATATCGTGATACTTGTGTTATCTATGTATATCTGTAAAATTAACCCTCTGTACTGTAAAAATATATTAAACAAAATAATATGAAACAAAAACTGGTTGCGTTAGAACTGTGTCCTAAAACTATATTATATGTGGCCGAGTTTGATTTTGTCGGAAAACCGCCTTTTGCATAAAATGTAGCGTTCTCGAAAGTTTCATGAGCTTAAACTCTCGAGACTACTTTTTGTGGTGGTTATGAAATTTCACATGATTTGCTAGTTAAACTAGTAACTACTTAATTATTAAGTAGTTACTAGTTTAACTAGCAAATCATGTGATTAATGATAGGGTTAACAAAATATCTTCCGAAATAGGTACATGATATTTTTATCTGTTGAATTTACAGTTTTGTTTTTATATGAAGAGAAGAAGTGAGTGGTTCCACGTTGAATGAAGAATATAGAGTTATTTTACACATTGGTAAGTTTCTTTAAGTACCTATTGTTGTTTACGTGTTTCATATGAGATTAATATCATCCATATGGTACTCAATTTACTTTTCCTTTAGCAAAATATAAGTCATTCTAAGATTAACTCACCAATCACTTTCATGCTGCTTTTACCCTACTTCGTGTTCGTATATCACCAGAATAGGCACGCAGATTTGGTTCCAGGGACGAAAATTTAATTATTGACGTCGAAACGAGATATTTTGTAATTTGTGCCGTGGTGTCGGGGATCAGATGTCCTTTTTGAATTATCTGTTGCCTTTTCGATTTAGATATAACTGATTGAGTCTGAAAATATAAGGTTACTATTTGAAATTCAGCAAGCTCTACTTAGTGAGGTGTTTTGCGGAAAGAGGATTGGTGTTAATACAATACTAGTGGCGCGCAATGGTTTTATACTTATCGCAAAAAATAAGAAGGTAGGTATTAGGTATCTGGCGAAAGATTTGATAAAGAAAGAGTTGACTATAAGTTGATCAGTGGTACGAGTAGATCAGTTTGGCCGTAGTACGAAACTATTAACAAACGAAACGAAACTATAAAACTGCCGTTATGGTAACCGTTATTGCAATCGTATTATTTGTATGAAATCCTGAGCAGAGGAGGCTCTTTCGGTCGTATCTTCGTCGGTTCTTCTCGCTACAAGGTCTCCTGCCGTAGGATTTGCGAACCGATGGCGTAGCTTCATTGACGTTGATAAGTGTTGTTAAACAAACCTAAATTGAATAAACGATTTTGAATTATGAATTATCAGGAACTGAAATTCAATACATGTTTGACATCAACACTTTGACGGCTTTTTGAAAGATGGTTTAGCTTACTATACGATTACCATAACGATAGTTTTTCATGCTTAGGCTACTGAACAATAAGAAAATAAGATTAATATAGAGCTTGTAGGGCTCTGGTTTGCGCGCTCTGCCTGCGATTGTCGTCTTCAAAGGTCTTCACGCTTACGAGCAGAGCACGTGTTGAGCATAAGCCGAGCAGCTTTGCTCACAGTGCCAAGTGTGGACGTACAACGAGGCTACTACAATCACTGTCCTCGAATGTGTTCGTCTTTATGACGAACACATTCGAAAATAGACGGAGCTCCGTGAAAATGCTGCACGAAGAAGCCAATGCTCCAGCAGTGGAGCCATTAAAATGGATAGTAGGTATCTATAATAATATTATAAGGAGGAAAGATTTGATTGTTTGTTTGCATCGAATAGGCTCCGAAACTACTGAACCGATTTAGAAAATTCTTTGACCATTAGAAAGCTACATTCTTCCCAAGTGACATAAGCTATATTTTATCCCGACATTCCTACGGGTTCTGGTACCACGCTGGTAAAACCGCGAGGATCCGCTAGTACGTTTACAAATTTACACTAGGACAAACTGGCACACAGGTAAATGTCATACGTGTTTGGAATTCTTGTGTTTCGCTTAGAATTTTAGGTACTTACGGCTCAGTCACTCGTGATCCGTCATTGATGATTCGTCAAAAAGCATGGTACGTTATGCATGATAGATTTAGGATGTTCACATTGCTAACGAAATCCTGTTTTTCACGATTTGTCAGAATAACCGAATTCATGTTCACAGGTGTTTTGTGTTCAATCTTGGATGAATCTTGCAGCGGATCTGTCGCCAAAAATTCTTGATTCGTGATTTTCCTCAGTATACGATACGCGTGTATTTGCTAAAGTTTAATCGAATGTTTTACTGCAGTTGTGACTATCAACAGTACCTAAAGGCCGACTCGATAGATTCACTGCCAAATATTCCAATTAGCATTTTCATGTAGTACACCTGCATACATAGGACACACTGAAAATTCTGCGCTCCTGGCCTCTCATAAATGTTTGAATTTCGAATTTTAGTTACGCAAAACTTTCAGTGTACCCCTAGTAGGTACTAACGGAAACGCAAACCCAAAAAAAACAAGGTCAATTAATACTCGTATGATCTGGGTGCCTACCATCAACTTTATGTCAGCGATTCAAAAATAGCGCGATGCAGAATAGGTTCCTAAAATAAATTGCTTTCTTTCGTACTATGACCTTCTAAAAACTGGATCGCAAATGAATTGCTAAATGTGAATGACCGAACGATTTGTGTCCTTATTTCTTCTACCCGTCTCTTTCACTCGATTCTGTCATGCCCAGAGAGTGAGAGGGACGGATATAACCTGCAGGTGTCATGTCAGCTTGGCCGAGTTATAAGTCAAATAAGAGATCTGACAGCTTAGCGTCTGTGAAATGTCATTGAATGATCACTGAATCGCTGTCATTGATATTAAGCTGTCGTGGTACGAATAAGCGAAGCAGATCAGTTTAGGTCCTAAACAAAACCGCAATAAGAGTTGATGGTAGGCACCCTGGCCTCTCATAAATGTTTGAATTTCGAATTTTAGTTACGCAAAACTTTCAGTGTACCCCTAGTAGGTACTAACGGAAACGCAAACCCAAGAAAACAAGGTCAAAGAATACTCGTATGATATGATACTGCTTCAACAGGCAAGTTGTTTTCAAACCTTTTTTAGGGTTCCGTAACCGAATGGCAAAGAGGGAACCGTTATAGATTGGTCATGTCTATCTGCCTATCTGTCGGTCTGTCCATATGTCATAGCCACTTTATTAAGGAACTATACAGGTAGTAAAAAAACAGTACAAAGATTTTAGGGGATGATAGTGTATATCAATACTAACAATTTTCAATATGGGGCCAACAAAGGAATCGCGAAAAAAAAATCAGCTGTCCCATACAAAAGTACAACATCGACTCGACCACAGCCGTCTCTATCGTCTTCTACAAGCCATGCTATGATACGGAACGGCAACATTGCTGTGAACCGGTTTACTCCTCTGAGTACTAAATCCTATGGAGGTGGCACACCTACGAAAAAGTGAGGTGTAAGTAAAGTCACAATGTAAGAAAATCTTGGAATTCAATTTTAAACTACTTCTAATTGTCGATTAATCGGTCCGTCAAAATTGGTCCAGCCGTTTCAGAGATTAGCCGGAACAAACAGACAGACAGACAAAAATTGTAAAAAATGTCATTTTGGTATATGTACCGTATATTTAATCATATGCACGTAGTAAAAATCGGTTATTTAATGTTACAAACAGACACTCCAATTTTATTTATTTGTATAGATGTATAGAAGATATGCCATCTCCATAGGATTCAGTACTCGAGGTTTACTCGCTGTTTACCTGTCAAACGGTGCAAATGGTGTCAAATCGGTTCACTTAAAACTACGTTGTCAACTTTATGCGCATGGCTTGTAGAAGACGATAGAGATGGCTGTGACTCGACTGAAATGTATGGAACAGCTGATTTTTTTTTCGCGATTCCGTTGTTGGCCCCATATTGAAAATTTATAAGATAAAGATAAAGATAAAAATATTCTTTATTCACTTAGACATAATAAATATGTACTTATGAATCGTCAATATTTTCCTACCACCCATTCAAGACTTTTTTAACTGACAAGAAGAATGGGCGCAAGAAACTTGCCAGCGTTTCTTAGTTAGGTAACGACATTTACAAAAAAAAAACATATCGTTACTAATACAACAATTGCTTAGTATAAAAATACATCATATTAAACAGTGATTATGTTATGTGTTACATCATGACCATGCATTGCGGTCATTCAAATAATCGTCTACTTTATAGTATCCTTTGCTCATCAGCGACTCTTTAATGTAACATTTAAATTTATGCAATGGTAGTTCAATTATATGCTGTGGAACTTTATTAAAAAAGGCTATGCTTTTCCCCAGAAATGAGGCTCTGGATTTTTCTAGCCTAAACTTGGGAACGACAAGTTTATCTTTATTTCTTGTGTTAAAGCGATGAATATCGCTCTGCTTTACAAATGTATTATAATACTTTTTCACATAAATTATATTTTCATAGATGTAATGTCCTGCAACAGTTAAAATGTTTATTTCTTTAAATAGATCTCTTAAAGAATCTCTCGATCGAAGGTTGTAAATGGCGCGAATAGCCCTTTTTTGGAGCACGAATATACTTTGGATGTTAGCGGCTGAGCCCCACAACAAAAGACCGTAGGACATAACACTATGAAAATAACTAAAATAGACTATTCTAGCCGTTTCAATATCGGTTAAGAGCCTTATTTTCTTAACTGCGAATGCAGCCGAACTGAGTCTACTCGCCAAGGCTTCGATATGAGGATCCCATTGTAGTCGCGAGTCTAATATAATACCTAGAAATTTTGTATTGTTAATGAATTCGACCGTATCGCCGTCTAGTCTAATATGAAAATCAACTTGTCTTACATTAGGTAACGAAAATTTTAAACACTTAGTTTTCTTTGAGTTTAATGATAAATTATTACTATTAAACCAATGTGACACTTTTGAAAGAGCACTATTTACTTCGTCAGAACAGTCATCACCTTTATCTACTTTAAAGACTAGAGATGTATCATCGGCAAATAGCACCGTCTCACATAAATTCTTCGCGTAGTAAGGAAGGTCATTTATGTATATTAAAAACAACAGCGGACCCAATATTGATCCTTGGGGTACGCCCATAGTAATGGGAGCTCCGGTAGACTCAGTTTTATTAATAACTACCTTCTGAGTTCTTTCATACAGATATGAATGCATAAGGCTTACTGACATTTCAGAAACACCATAATGTTTTAACTTCCTTAATAGTGTTTGGTGATCAACACAATCGAATGCCTTGGAAAGGTCACAAAAAATAGCGATTACATCCTGCTTGTCCTAGCTCCCAGGCATCAAGTACATGTTTTAGAAATGCAACCCCAGCATCAGTTGTACTTTTACCTTTTGAAAAACCAAACTGTTTCTCATGCAGTATACTATTTAATTTAAAATATTCTAAAAGTTGAGCATAAATTAATTTCTCAAATATTTTACTGATTGCTGGTAGTATGGATATAGGTCTAAAATTTGCTGGGTCACTTTTGTCACCAGCTTTAAACAGAGGAATAATTTTACTATTCTTCATTAAATTAGGAAAGACCCCTTCACTTATACA
This sequence comes from Crambus lathoniellus, assembly GCA_949710035.1. NCBI lineage: Eukaryota > Metazoa > Arthropoda > Insecta > Lepidoptera > Crambidae > Crambus > Crambus lathoniellus. The sequence continues at coordinate 18,010,367 of OX453315.1, forward strand.
TTGGTTAAAAATTATTGCTAATGATGGAGCTATCACATCAATTATTGATTTGATGATACTTGTAGATATGCCCCAGAGATCTTCTGTTTTCTTAATATTTATTGCTTTGAATGCTTTAATAATATCTTCGGTAGTGACATAGCTAAAACTAAATGTTTCCTGGCACTTGTTCACACTAGATTCCATAAGAGAGATAGCGGTGTTGGGGCAAGAATTAAGTCTGCTAGTAGTTTCTAACGGTATTCGAGCAAAGAAACCTTCAAAAGCACTAGCCACCTCAATATCTGATTCAAAAGTCTGATCACTAATTTTTAAGTTAAATGAATTAATTTTGCTTTTTGTTTTGCCAGTTTCTTGGTTTATAATACTCCATGTTCGTATTGATGGACACTATCATCCCCTAGAACCTCTGTACTGTTTTTTTTACTAGCTGTATGTAAGGTGTATCCAAAATGAGCGACAATATTTTAGGGAGTGATTCTAAACTGCAAAACTTTCCTTTCCTTTTGAATACACCAAATAGGTTTTTACATTGAGGTCTTAAAACCATTTTTTCTCTAAGTCAATCGCTTGAATAATAAGTTCCGTTTTTTATTACGTAAACCTATAACGGTTCCCAAAACAGATCAATAGCGTTGTAACTCGCAGAATTTAACGAGTAATATTCATTCATTACCGAAGATATCCCGGACGTCAGCCTGTACGAGATTAGAATGGCTCTCAAGCAGCTTAAAAACAACAAGGCGGCGGGCGATGACGGAATCACAACAGAGCTTCTGAGAGCGGGCGGTAAGCCGATACTTAAAGTCCTCCAGAAGCTTTTCAATTCAGTCATCCTTAAGGGGAAAACGCCAAAGGCATGGGGCAGAAGCGATGTGATGCTGTTTTTTCAAGAAGGGTGATAAAACTCTCTTGAAGAACTATAGACCCATCTCGCTTCTGAGCCATATCTATAAGTTGTTTTCGAGAGTCATTACGAATCGTCTCGTTCGCAGGTTCGACGACTTCCAACCTCCCGAACAAGCCGGGTTCCGGAAAGGCTACAGTACCATAGACCACATTCATACGCTGCGGCAAGTTATACAGAAGACCGAAGAGTATAACTTGCCACTTTGCTTGGCGTTCGTGGACTATGAGAAAGCCTTTGATTCGATTGAGACTTGGGCGGTGCTGCAGTCTCTCCAGAGGTGCCAAATAGACCACAGGTACATCGAGGTACTGAGGTACTTATACCAAAACGCCACCATGTCGGTCCGATTACAGAACCAGAGCTCTAATCCTATCCAACTACAGCGAGGTGTGAGACAGGGAGATGTCATCTCTCCCAAACTGTTCACAGCTGCGTTGGAGGATATTTTTAAGCTGCTGGACTGGAAAGGATACGGCATCAACATCAATGGCGAGTACCTAACACACTTACGGTTTGCCGATGATGTAGTTCTTATGGCTGAGACCTTGGAAGACCTGAACACAATGCTCGAAGATCTCGGTAATGCTTCGCAAAGAGTGGGTCTTAAGATGAACATGGACAAGACGAAAATCATGTTCAATGCCCATGTTGCACCCGCTCCAGTTAATGTTGGGAACATTACACTCGAAGTTGTTGACCACTATGTTTACCTAGGACAGACGGTCCAGTTAGGTAAGTCCAACTTTGAGAAAGAGATCTCTCGTCGAATCCAGCTCGGATGGGCAGCGTTTGGGAAGCTCCGACATATATTCGCGTCCGAAATACCTCAATGTCTCAAGACGAAAGTCTTTGACCAGTGTGTGTTGCCAGTAATGACCTATGGAAGTGAGACGTGGTCTTTTACTATGGGTCTCATAAGAAGGCTCAAAGTCACCCAACGAGCAATGGAGAGAGCGATGCTTGGTATTTCCCTGCTCGATCGAATCAGAAATGATGAGATCCGCAGGAGAACTAAAACAACCGACATAGCTCGAAGGATTGCATCATTGAAGTGGCAGTGGGCGGGACACATAGCGCGGAGAACCGATGGCCGTTGGGGCGGAAAGGTTCTCGAATGGAGACCGCGTACCGGACGACGTTCCGTGGGCAGGCCCCCTACAAGGTGGACCGACGATCTGGTCAAGATCGCGGGAAGCCGCTGGATGCGGGCAGCGCAGGACCGATCGTTGTGGAGATCCTTGGGGGAGGCCTATGCCCAGCAGTGGGCGTCGTTCGGCTGACATGATGATGATGATGATGATGATTCATTCATTATACTAAAACTTTGTCAAGCTCCTTACGAAACGTTTACAAGCTCTAAGAAAGTGTTAAATATTACGAAACACGAATCAGGAACATTTAAAGTAACATTTCAATTGAAATTTATGAAACGATATAAATATATCTGGAGAATTCTGAAGCGAGATAAAGTTGAAAGAGTTATTTTCTCGTGCTATGTAAATAAGGTATGGAATTGAATAAAGCCCGTCATAAATACATCGAACGTAAGAAGACGGATAACTGAGAAACGTAAAAGTTTTACTATAACCCCCGTAGCTGAGTCAAATTTTGAATTAATGACGGTTAAGATTTAGTGCATTTTTTTATTTTTATAACAGTTTTTACAGCTCTCTAAAAATTGACACAAAATATAAAATCTCCTTTTATTTTACATCCGGATTCGGGGTCGTAAATGTTGGAACTCTAATTTTATTAATTGCAGAGTACCTATGTGTCTATATGTGCCTGTCCACACTGCGTCTTTCTGACGCGTCATGTCGTCGTAGCGTTGGCGCGTTTAGGGCGATCTCTGATCAACAATATTGAAAAATTTAAAATGAAGTATTTAGAAATAATCGACCCGTCTCACAACTAGCTCCGATGGGCCTCGAACCCACGACCATTCGCTATCCGGGCGACTGCTCTAGTCAGTGAGCTACGAAGTCGTTTTACTCTTTTGCATTCAGAATGCAATTTTTATTATTAAAAAAATTGATAATTAAGTATTTGGAAAAAATCGACCCGTCTCACAACCAGCTCCGGTAGGACTCGAACCCACCTTTCGCTATCCAGGTGACTGCTTTAACCACTGAGTTACGGAGTCGTTTTACTTTCTTGCATTCACAATGGAATTGTTATTAATGAAAATGAAGTATTAAAAAAAAATCAACCCGTCTCACAACCAGCTCCGATGGGACTACAACCACTGAGCTACGGAGTCGTTATTGTTAAAACGGTCGAGCGAATAAGAGCGCACTTCAGGGTGCGCTCTTCTTTCTTACCGCTTCCTGTCATTTATAATGCAAGATAGTAATACTTATTGGTAATCTTTTTCACTGATTAAAAATGTCAGTCGGTGCTATACTTGGGTTTGGTTTTATAGTGCTCGCCATGTAAGACTGCGTGCGATTGGAGCGTTTTTGGCGTTAGTTACAGTTTTTGTTCTTGTTCTAAGAGGTAAAGATTAGTTTTCGATATTGACCGCGCGCAGACTTATCTGACGCGCAGTCTAGTTCGTGAGGCGTTATCTCGTGGTATTTCGCTACTATTATTATACTATTAGCGAAACAGACTAGTTGTATTATAGGCAAAAATTGCAATCCAAAAGACCAAAAGTGTTGGTTTAAGGTGTGGGTAGCCAATAAAGGACCATGTATCAGCGAAATGCTTTGTGTGAACGTGCCTCAGGCGATCAAAGTGAACAAATTCTATCCACAATCCATGACCCACGATTCTGAGGGCCTACTCTGAAACGCAAAACCTACGCAACCTCTAGTCGCGACAGCATCGAGTGAAAGAGGCGGGGCTAACCGAAGTTTCGGATTAGCGTTTCAGAGTACTGTCCCTGGATCGCGATCCAAGATGAATCGTTCGGTGTGGCTCCGCCTAAAAAGAAACAATTTTTAATTTAAAAATTCATAAAATAAATGAAAACCTTCATGATTATACTGCATATTTATTTGCTTGTAATCAAACCAACATTTGTAAGCATACTCAACAAGCAATAAATATTAAAATATCATATTTACAAAGAGCATTTATCCAATTAGCTTATGATTTGTACTAGAATACCTTTATAAATGATTATGCAGTAGGAATTAATCAGCAGTCATCAATTAACGATCAGCTGGAAATTAAAACGTCATCGAGCGTGAAATGTAATTAATCAAAGTAAATCGCCTTAAAGCTTGTAGAGTCGTAAAGGTATTTTTTTCGGTTGAAAATATTGGGGCCACTAAATAAATGTGTTTAAGAGATTGCATTGAAAATCTAGTATTGTATCGTAGTTTAGTTTAAATGAAATCCTTTAACATCTCTTTTGAGTTTCAGTTGTAACTATCAGCTCTCCATCTTATAATCTTTATTTTTATTTTATTTTTTTTTTATTTTATTTTATTTTGGCAACAAACAGTCATTTTTTTTACAAAAGTACTTAATTAATATCTTACTAGCTATAATAGACCTATAGTGCCGATAAGGATATAGGTATTTGGACAATAGTTATAACTAACAAAAAAAAATTTATTGTTAGAACATCAACAATGTGTTAGTAATTAAGTGTATGATAAGTTTCAACAAAGAACACAAAAAAAACCCTTATTAAAATTAGTCAAATAAGATTGAGAACGCAAACTTAAAACAATAATAAAATTTAAACTATATATTTCTATGGTATCTAGTCTAGTTTAGTCTAATATTATTCTAGTTGTTTTTGTGGTTTGCACATATTAAACGCTTAAATTTAGGCAATGAATTACTGAAAATATCAACTTCTGAATTAACCATGTCAAGATTACAATAAGTATCATTATATTTACTTAGACTTCTTACTAGGAAACGATTACGTGTATAATTTTTACTTGCGGTGGGTGGCACGAAAACATTTACATTTACATTTACATTTACATTTAAACATTTACATTTACATTTACTTTATTTATATCTTCTATATATAAAATTCTTGCGTTACTAACTGACTGACAGACAACGTGCAGCCGAAACTACTGTACGCACGAAGCTGAAATTTGGTACGTATGTTTCTTGAGGAGTGTAGGAGAGCACTAAGCGAGGATTCGAGGGATGAAAAAGAGGGCTAAAATTTGTATTAAAACTCAACTCCACGGGGACGAAATTGCGGACGGAGCGCTTTTAGAATAGAATAGAATAGAATAGAATATCGTTTATTGCCAATACTGTGTACATGCTCGTAGATATACCACGGTAAAATAATTTATTCACATGTGAAGATAATATTATGAAGCTTACGCGTGGGTAACGACATGGACGGAAAGGCGGAAAGCATGTACTTTAAAAAGGTTTGTTTTTCCAGTTATGGCATTAACACATGGCAGCCCGGAACGTAAAACGTAAAGTAAACAACTTTTAGTTATCCCAATAATTTGAATCTCATAATTTTAGCTTATCAAATCATAGATTAAAAGTTTCAATTTTATTTCAGTCAATCTAATTTATTTCATTCTTAATACACAAAACGAAGGTAGGTATAATGAAAACGGACTTGTGTAACACAAGGGAGTGTTTCTACCTTCGATCAACGATTGTACTAGATGAAGGCTCACGAACTAAAAGAAAACTTTATATGGCCAGACTGACTTTTTTTAAACGAAGAAAAAAGATTACGAATATTACGATCTTACATTATAAATGACAAGAAGCGTTCCAAGTTTGAAATACCTTAGTATTATTGACACTGTCAAAATAATCTACTTATAATTATACTCTCAAGTGAGCGCTCGCCGCTTGGCCATGTCTGTCACTCCAACTATGTACTCCAACTACTAGAACTAGGTGTTATCTACCCATGATTCTGCAAAACTTTCCCGTCAAAATATTAAAAAAACGTATCAGGTTGTTTGGCAGTTTTATAATTACATGAAGTACTTATTTATTTTTATTTTGCCTTATGTTTCTAAGTGATTTTTTGCACTTTCATGGGTCAATCACTACCTAATTTGTATTTATCAATTTATTCTTTAAAATACTGTTGTAAGCAGTACCTACACAAAGTACCTACTGTATATAGGAATGTACTGTTGAACTTAAGGAAGTCCAACAAATATTAAAATTCAATAAAGTCGAAATTCAAACTTTTTGACAGTGACAGTGACCTAGACGCTTTTAATCAAATTATTAGCAAAATAGGTCATGATTTTGGTCATGGGTCAATTGGTCAACTCTGCACAGCCAGAAATTATAAGAAAAGTATTCATCACGGAATCTTACAACTGTATTCATGGCCACACGAGTAATGCAGTGAATTATGGATTAGACTATAAGTTAAAAATAAATGAGTAGAATAAATTTTATTTTATTTACACAGATGCTTTCAACGTATTAGTTAAACGTAGTATTAAATAGAACGTATTTAGAGATTTATGACTGATTCATAATTAACTTTATTACGCAATTAGTAATGTTTATCCAGTAGAATAATCAATTGCTCTAGATACAACAATATAATTAGTGCCATTGAACCAGTGCAGGCAAATCAAGCCCTTTTTTACATACGACTGGTACCTTATGCATGAAAAATTATCGTACCTGATCATAATGGTGACCAACTCAAACGAAATGGTTCCACAAGGCTTTTTTCATACAAATGTGCTCACCTTAGCGTTTCATACATAGATGAGTAACATTTTGCATCTCTGCAATGATTTTTACGTCAATGGAGAGACCGAAAGCACAGTAAATATATTATATGCCATCCCAATTGTCAAATCTCTAGTCTCAATTATTTACTTTTAATGGCTGATAATTTTGATGATGACTGATTCATAATTAGCTTTCGCCAGCTTTCGCAACTCCGCAATGCTCATCCAATAGAAAAATTAATTGCTCTATACAACAGTCAAATTAGGGCTATGGAAACGGTGCATATCAAACCCATTTTACAAGCTTTTTAGCCATGTTAGTTATAGTTAGTTAGTCAGTATGTTAGTTGTTAAAACTGGAACTAACGTTGTTTTTTAATATCATTTTGCTGTCAAGCTTATCTTCTTTTTGTAGCAATTTAACCGACCCTGACTTCTTAGATCTTCAGTTGGGAGCAGCACTATGGTTGGACAACAACTTGACAGCAAAATTACATTTTTAAAATGTTATTTTGCTGTCAAGTTACTTTATACGTTAGTTTTTGGCCACCGGAACAGAAATCGTAGTCGCACTGTAGCGACAGTTTTCGTGCAACGACTACTGGTAACCGAGAGGCCGGATGAAGGGTCTGGCTTATACCTACCTATCTTCTTCTTCGTGTCGATAATTTCACATTACAATAGTACCTATGTGGCAACCTGGGCTGCCTCATCGGTTGCAGACTGCAGTCATCAAGTCGCTTGCACTGCAGGTGGAGGGGCATAGGGGACGCTCCAAAAGGTTGCGACGGTTCGATATTCGCACTCCGAGCTATTCACATACCCCCATTTTTGCAGGATGTGATTGCAGCAGCCAACCCTGGTACGTACCTACCTGGTAAAAAACGGCCCTTAATAATCCTTTCGCTTTTAGAACGCACAGTTTTTTAGTTATCAATCACTGTGAATTGAACAGAATTTTTATTGTTATTTAAGTATTATTTGTTATTAGTTTTAAGAGGTTAATTGTCTTGGAAATATCGATTTGCTAATTTGCCAATCATTTTGAACAAACATAAACAAATTACTACACCTATATGTCGAGTTAAAAATAACAGAAATAAACAACAAACTAACATCGTAATTCCTAAAGATCAACATCAAAACACATTGGAATAATTATTTTGCTAAAGAAATTTCAACCTAACGGCTTAACATTGAGGTTCACGATAATCTTGTAATAAATGTTAGCCAACCAAATTAAATATTTACATAGTTTCGTATCATAACATTGCCTTATAAAATTTAAAAGAGGTTTACTCGTGTCACCTGTCGCGGTAGAGTTAAGAATATACCAGACAGAATAAAAAGTTTGTAAATCGGATAACATTCGATTATAGTTTTATTTATATCTTCACATAGTTCATAATTATTATTACAAGAAACGGCTAGTACCTACATACCCAAATCCTATAATTGGGTAATATAAGATTGTAAATAAAATCAAATGGCCTTGTCGAATAGCTTGCTTATCAGAAAATAACATTAACACCTTACCCTAAACTGCCACCAAACAAGTATATTTTTTACAATAATTTATGAATTAAATACTAAAAATAAAGGAACGAATTAGAAAAACGTTTGAAGAAAATTTCAGATAAGTACTTATAATAAACAATAAGTATCACTTCTTAAACACAACTTCCTTCGGATTCAATTTAATTTTTAAACGTAGGTCACCGGTGACCTACGCGTCGCGGCTAAAGTAATAAGTAACAAATAAAACTATATCACTGTAATTGAGGTGTCAATAAAATGTAAACAAGGCATTGAATATATTATAAATGAAACAAGGTCATTTGGTGCAATTTATACCTACATACTTATCTGAAACATAATAAAATTTTGATATTTGCTTTGCGCTTTGAATCAATAAAATTCGACTTTAACTACATCATATACCTATATACATACATACATACCCTGGTTTGCATAAAAAAGGGGCATTTAATTTATTTTCATACAAACAAAAGTTTCATCAAAATCGGGTTACTTAATAGTTTTTGAGATAAAATATCTGTATTATGGTACAATCCACACTAAAAATGAAGAAATAAAAAAAGTAATTTCAAAAATTAAACCGACTTCAACAACTACTTACCTACCTGTCAACTGAAAAGGAAAAATAATATCCATGAAGTGCAAAGCAGGAACAAGAAAAAGACAGAAAAATGCACTGACCTCAAAAAGGAAGGAAATTTAAAGATATTATTTTTTCCTTTTCAGTTGACAGGTACTTTTTGAAGTCGGTTTATTTATTTTTATTATTTTTCCTCATCAGCCATTTAATGTCCCCACTGCTGGGGCACGGGACTTCCTTATGAATGGATAAGGAGAATGGGCCATGACCCACCACGCGGGCACAGTGTGGATTGGTGGGTAATAACGAGAGCAAATGCAGCCGGGACCAACGGCTTAGCCGTCCGAAGCACGGAGGAGCTCGAGATGAAAAGTTTTTGTCACCTATCCCGTGACAGACCATTGCAAAAGATGCTTAACCTCAACGATCGCAGGCCGAGCGCGCAAACCACTACGGCACGGGCTCCTCTGGACATGGTAGTATCGATTAAGTAGGTCCTTACTTCTATTTCTACTAACCTCTTTCATAGCTTCTGACTTCTGTTGATATCAAGTTAATTTGAAAAAAAAAGGTACCTAAGTAGGTAGGCACGAGTTGTCATCTAAAACTAAATGAATTCTCACAATTTAACGATTCGGTCTGCACTAAATATTTTAATGGACTTATTTTAGTATTTTTTTGTAAACAAAATTTCATCGATGTAATTCGTTCGACTATTTACCTAAAATCAAGTAAAAAATCTAACAAATAAACAGACACACCATTTCCAATAAATAATGTTAATTTCATTGATAAAATAACATCGATCGGTTGACTTGACGCAGGTCGCGTCCTATCGTTCAGGCGGCACCGGCAATTGCGACGTTGCCGCTCCGCCTCGCGCGGCAGCCGTGTCGTCGTCGTCGTCGCGCCATGACGTAACAACATGGCCGCTCCAGTCATGTCATGGCCGCGACCGCACGCAAGGGGCGAGCCAAGAATAGGCTAAGAGCTGAAAATAATTATTAGTTGATAATGAAATGTCTGATAAGTGATTAGTTGATTACTTACTGGTTTGTTTTATTTTAAATTAATGCAACTACTTAGCTTTCAATTATATATTGTTTTAAACACATTACTTATTAAAAATACAGAATGACATACTAGACATCGCAACTATATTTTTACATTTTTTTATTAAATAACGTAATTTTTGGCGAAGTCCAAGTGAACCGCATCCATAAAAAATTAGTAAAAACGTAATTATAGATACTTAGTTAATTTTGCATTAATAAAAATTACGATGTACATTGTCAAATACCAATTATTGCTTTTTTATTCTATTAACTTTTACTTAAATATTTTAAGTAAGTGTTTTATGTATTTAGTTCAATAATATTATAAAAATAATAAAAGTATTGTTAATTTAAGGTTCAATACATTTTTTATTGCAGTTTGTGAAATATAAAAACATACCAAATACATAACTAGCTAGTACTTACTTGAAGAGACGTACATTTGATTATATTTTATAGATTCTATGTATTTAATTTAACTTAATTATACAACGTGTTAATGAATTAGCGCAAAACTTCTTATAGGTGGTGATTGTGCTCATGAATGTGAACAACTTTTACTATGGGGTTAACTCAGCAAATAAAGCAATTAAAACAGCTGTTTTATACAAATTGTCAATACCTAGTAAAAGTGTTCATGTTCATGAGCACAATAACCACTTATGAGGTTTTGCGCTTGTTCATTAACACGTTGTAGAAAGGGATTTGACTTAATTTAAATCAATAAGTATCTGATTTCATTAAAACTATTATAATATTACCATATAAAAGTGTTATTTAATCGCATCAAAAATAACAAACATTCTACATATTCAATTAATTACGCGTATAAAACATTTCACAAAATATAAAGTGTCTGTCTCTTGGTCTACATTTCACAGCAAGTGGCGCAAGCTTCGTGCGATGCGGCAACATCGCATAACCGATCGCGTCGTCGCGTCGCTCTCGCACGCCCTACTTTAGTACAACTACGGTCGCGTCGCACGAACCACGTCGTTTTATCGCGCGAAAACATTCTATTTTTAGACGCAAAACGATTCAAAATGTCTTCTGCGAGTAAATCAAGACATTTTGATGACTTTATTGAACATCTTATAGGAAAAATACATAAACGAGCTATATTATGGGATAAGAATCATGAGCTACATAATAACAGACGCCAGGTTGCCAAGGAGTGGGAATGTTTGGAGACGTTTTACGGGAAACCAGGTAAGTTTTATTTTTGTTAATCAAAATCATTGAGTTAAATATTTCGAAATTTACTCTAAACGATTCAACTGTAACACTTATTCTTGTTTGTTCACTATACATAATTATAAATGTTTACAAGTTTTTATCTGCCTGTACAAATGAAATCACCGTGATAAGATTTTTGTTATCAATGCGTTTTGATAATTATAGTTGTAGTGAGAGTTCTCGCCACTTAACTTGGCGTGTGTCTGAGGACGCTCTGATTGTCAAAAACAAGCCTTAAGGGCTTCTTACACTTGGCTAAATTCAGCATCTTATTAAGCATACATTGCTTGTTTTGATTGCATCACTTGCTACAAATGAGCTCAAAGAATTCAACGTAAGTATGCTTATTATTTTAATTTTTAGTTTTTTGCATTCACAATGCAATTTTTATTACCGAAAAATGGAAAATGAAGTATTTAGAAAAAATCGACCCGTCTCACAACCAGCTCCGATGGGACTCGAACCCACGACCTTTCGCTTTCCGGGCGACTGCTCTAACCACTGAGCTACGGAGTCGTTTATCCAATACTTCTTACGCGCTGTATAGTCAGCGTTAATTTCATCAATGTGAAGATAGTACTACCCTCACCACCCCTAACGACTTCGTAGCTCAGTGGTTAGAGCAGTCGCCCGGAAAGCGAAAGGTCGTGGGTTCGAGTCCCATCGGAGCTGGTTGTGAGACGGGTCGATTTTTTTTTCTAAATACTTCATTTTCCATTTTTCGGTAACGTATGCTTAATTAGATGCTGAATTTAGCCAAATGTAATAAGCCCTTCATTCCCATGTCATACCTACTTTAGTTCCAGATTCTGACACGCGCCAAGTTATAGTGTGCGTAGTTGCTCGATTTAGAAAACTACTAGACTTTTAGGGATGCGATCTTCGAAATTATCGAAATCAACCTATTTTGATTCAAAAGTACACAGTCAAATATTCTTTATTTTGAGCAGATAAAAATATAATAATATGTTCAAGTTTCATAATACGATCTTGATTATTTTGTGAATATTAACACGATATTCGTATCTTCACTCGACTACCTATAAACTTTTTAAAAACGACGAAAACTTTCGTTATTCTTATATTTTTTTGTTTTATAATGAGATTATTAATTTCTAATTAAGATATAATATATAGAAAAATAGGTAATGACATAATAGTAGATTAGTCTCAGGCTACTTTTTCAAAAAGTGAATTTATGCTCAAAATAACAACAAAAACATTGAAAAAATTAAAAAGTGAGGTTATTTTCATTACTTACTTCACACATAAAGAAAAACACAGAGACCGAGTTTTTGGAAGATCCTGCCCTTAGTACGCACATACACACTAGATTTGATTAATTGATTCGTATGTTTTTGGTTGTGCTTTTAGGGTAGAAAGTTGGTAAAATATTTTCTTTTCCATTTCAATCAAACTTCTTTTAGTGTCTATTACCCAATTGCAGGAAGCTCCATTAAAGTTAATGCTTCATTAAATCTATTGCTGTCACTTTTTATTTCTTGACAACGAAAAGTGACAGCAATAGACTTAATGAAGCATTAACTTTTAAGGAGCTTCCTGCAAGTGGGTGTATGTATGCCTGTTGGCAAGATACTTTGTGTATCTTACCTACCTATTGGTAACTTACCAGTATGTTTGTATTTAAAACTAACAAAACTCGACAGCAGACACTGGCCACTATTAACTTAAAAAGTTATATGAATAATCTTTGTTTTTCTTACTACCTAATTAACTATTAAAAGCTAATTTGACGACCGATTTGGTGCAGGGGTAAACTACCCGCCTTTTGCGCCTGAGGTCTCGGGTTCGATTCCCGAACAAGACAAATCGCACCTGACTTAAATATGCAGAAAAAAAACGCGATGATCGACTCTATACCTATCTACAGTAAAAACGGCAATAATCGCAAGAAAAACATACTTTTGGACTTGCTGTATACAAAAAAAAAATACGAACGATGCCGATTGCCCCGGTTTGCCATATTTTGATAACAACCTTCTTGTAGAAACAGCGAGAACACAAATACCATATAATACTTACTTATTGCAAATAAAAGTAAAAAAACAGTCTAATGTGAAACTAACTAAAAAATAAATGGCAATAAAATTATTATTAAATTGATTTTTAATTATTATTATTTATTAAATTATACTTATAAAAAAACAAAGTTTTTATATATTTTTCACCCGTAATATTTTTCTTAAAAAGTTCATAGAAATATACACTACAAATTATTAAATAAATATTGAACACCATCACATACATTGTTCCAATACCAAATTATAGTATCTTGACCACTAGTGTAATGGAAATTGAAAACAATTGGGTATTTGACAGAATTTTTTTTATTGACCTAAAATGTTAATCTAATTAGTAGCAACACAACATAGTTATTTATTTTCAAATATCTTGCATGTTTTCAGCGATATAGAGCATCAAACTTTCTAATTAGACAAAGAGAGCGCTATAGAAACATGACGTCACATTTCTATAGCGCCATACTCTCGCCATAGTAAATTTCGTTTTAGAAAGAGATAGCTAGAGTCAGAATTAAGTAGCTCATAATTCGCTTGTCATAATACAGATTTTATTTCTTTTTTCACATTTATTATTCAAGAATGTTATATTTCTGAATGTCATAATTAAATATCTACATTTCAACAACAGTCAAATACCCAATTACGGGTATTACCACATTAACCATTACCACATTTAAGGCTGTACACGGGTAGAGTAAACGGTAGAGTAGAGTGGTAGAATACTAACTATCCTACTAACTAATACTAATGTAGACATCATTGGTAGAGTAGAGAATGTACTGAAATTTGGTAGAGTAGAGTAGCTAGCACCGCGGGCAAGCTACTCTACCGTTCTACTCTACTCGTGTACAGAAGCCTTTATTAAGACCTAAAATGGCGTTGATTGAAAAAAAACCGTATAATATGAAGAATGCTAATTGCTATTATAATGAGTAATGACCGAAATTCTATCAATCGCCGTTTAAATCAAATGTAGACTTATGACTTTTTAAGTAAAACGTGGTAACCGGAGCAGTGGCCAAAATAGGTGCATCTACCTTACGTTAAATTCAAAATAACCACCCACAAATAAACAATTATTTAATTTTATTTGCAGATACAGTGCTGAAATCAAAATGGCGTAATTTAAAAGACACATTCCACAGAGAAGCTAAAAAAATTAAAATCCCTCCAATAGAAAACAGAACTAAATCCATTTATGAATATTACGAAGGTCAATGGAAATATTTCAAATCCCTACTCTTTCTTTGGGATGAGCAAAGACACGCAAAAGATGACAGTGAAGATGGATTTATAAGTATAGACGTAAATGCAGAAATGGACAATTTGAAACAATTAAAATGTGAACTCACCGATAGTGATTTTACGGATAATGAGAACGATATTGAGTATTATGAAGAGGGAACCAGCGCAGACGCAGACAACATAGCTATAGAGATACCAACCACTTATAATGAAAATATTGCAGACCCTATAGGACCAGAAACTACAAAACGGAAAAGACAATATAAAAATCAAGACAAAGAAACACCAGCCAAAATAAGAGTATATGATGCAAACGATGATGTAAGTGTTTCTGGAATAGATGAAGATATGCATTTTGCTAAATCTTTAGTACCATTCATGAGAAAACTGAATCCAGTAAGAAAGTTGATAGTAAGAAATGAGATACACAGTTTATTAATAAGAGAATTGTTGTGTAGCCGTTGTAGATCTAAAGGACCGCAACCAGACTGTCGGTGTAATTTTTAAATAAATTTTTAATCATATTTTTTGGTTTTATTATAGCCTTCCGATTAACTTAAGAGAACAGTTATTTTTCTTAATTTTACTATCTCCATGGCAACCGTAGGATTTACCGGTCCTGACTTCCAACTCTTCCAAGTCATTATTTAGCCGGCAACAATAAGAAACTTTTTTTAAATTAGAATTTTGAATTTAGAAGGTAGGTAAGACTTAGACTAAGACCGTTTAGACTTTTATGAATGTACATACATATAAATGTACATGAGTGTAAATAAAGTAGTGTATGAGACTGCACATAACTCGGTATTAAAACACTCGTGTGATACTATTAAAAAACTCGCCAACGCTCGTTTTATAAACTCCCACTCGTGTTTTAATACCCCTCATTATGCAACAGTCACATAAACTACTATTAATTAATCAATAATTAGTGATATAAAAAAAATCCAATTTTACATGTTTCACCTAAATTGATTTCATGAGATTCAGTGCTTTAGATACTTTGAGACTCTTGGAAAGTATGCAAGTTAGGAGTAAAACAAAGAAGCGAAATAAAAGGTGGCAGTATCATTACATGTGCTGCACTTCTGCCCAGCATTGGTTGCAATGACCATGCAATGCAATGAAATGGAGTAACTAATGATGTGTCAATTACACAGACATGAAGCCGTGCAGTTTGTACACAGGCTTATGAAACGTATAAATTGGCAGCTTTATTATTGACTAGCGGCCGCCCGCGGTTTCACCCGCGTTGTTCCCATTCCCATGGGAATATCGGGATAACAACATACCCCCGTTGGGAATAAATAAACCCGGAGACCTCTGGGTCTAAAATCAGTATGAACCACTAGACAAGAGAGGCGATTAGTTTTTCTTCCAACCAACCAATAAGTATATTATAATTTTTGTCACTCAGGAACTTCGATCATCTCAGGAATAATGTAGCTGTTTAAAGTATTTTCGAAAAGCGCTAAGGAAAATAAATCTATACTTTGTTTGTCTGTTTGTAATGAATTACCTAACTCAAAAACGTTTGGACCGATTTCAAAAATTCTTTCACCAGTAGAAATCTAGATTTTTCTTAAGTGTTATAAATATTTAATCCCGATATTCTTACGGGACAAACCGCGCGGTGCCCTTACTACTTAATATTTTTGTTTGTAACGAATAAACTAAAAAACTACTAGACCGATTTTAAAAACCCTTTCACCATTTGTAAGCTAATTTCTTCCTGGGTGACATAGGCTTTATTTTATCTTGTTATTCCAACGGAAATGCGTACAGTCAGCGTCAAATTGATATAAGCGTCTAGAGTAGTCAAAAAGAAAGTCTGAAAAACATAAACGCAATTTCATCTAAGCCGTTCGAATCATCATAATATTGTTGTTCAAAATATCTAGGCACTCATTGTTTTATACCTATTTATATGAGCAGTCAGAGTCTTCAAATTTATCTAAGTAAACAAAGCTATCAAAACATCTGTGCATAATGTACAACACCATATTGCACAGATATTTTGAGAGCTTTGTTTGCTTAGATGATTTTGAACACTCTGACTGCTCATATAAATATGAAACAATGAGTGCCTAGATATTTTGAACACCTTGCGCGCTTACAACAATATGATGATTCGAACTGCCTAGATCAAATTGGTTTTATGTTTTTCAGATCTTTTTGACTACTCTAGACGCTTATATCAATTTGACGCTGACTGTACCACGCGAGTAAATCCACGGCGAGCCACTAGTTATAAATATTTCGGTAATATTATCAATATCTACATAAATAAACTCTTTGTTTATTAAATCACGTAGGTACAACTAAAAATTAGTTTTTGAAATTTTATTTCAGAAGCTGTACAACTTTGCGAATGCCATTGAAATACGGAGTTGAGTCGACTCGTTCAGGTAACTCATAGAACTGCGATCGTCCAAACTGAAACAATTGTAATAATGGCGCTTTTGTGCTAGGGCTGTCAGTTGTAATTCAACTGGAGATTTAAAATAAGTCATCGATAGTCTATACTAATATTATAAAGAGGAAAGATTTGATTGTTTGTTTGCATGGAATAGGCTCCGAAACTACTGGACCGATTTAGAAAATTCTTTGACCATTAGAAAGCTACATTCTTTCCGAGTGACATATATTTTATCCCGATACTCCCACGGGAACGGGTACCACGCGGCTAAAACTACGAACGAATAAACTCAAAAACTACCGGACCGATTTTAAAAATCCTTTCATTAAATGAAAGCTACACAACTTAAGTTGTACAACTTTGCGAATGCCATTGAAATATGGAGTTGAGTCGACTCGTTCAGGTAACTCATAGAACTGCGATCGTCCAAACTGAAACAATTTGTAATAATGGCGCTTTTGTGCTAGGGCTGTCAGTTGTAATTCAAGGAGAGATTTAAAATAAGTCATCGATAGTCTGTATATAATTTACTCATATACCCGTGCACATCATAGGCATTGACTGAGTAGGTAGGTTACCGGACTTGGTGTAGAGGAGATGATGATGATGATTATTGATATTATTATTTAAAAGGAATAATTGCCCGAATATCATAGGAGTACCTACTTACTGTGGTGCAGAGACCGTACTCTGAAACGCAAATCCGAAACTTCGGTTAGGCCCGCCCCTTTCACTCGATTATGTCGCGACAAGAGAGTGAGAAGGACGGGTATACCGAAGTTTCGGGTTTTGCGTTTCAGAGTAGGCCCTCAGCTTCCTTCACGTATTAGAACTGTTTGATATAACAGGGAGGGGGGCGATCGCGCTAAATAGTTTCAACTAAATCATAACCCAACAGCAGCCGTCACTGTTTCAAACGCAATCGCACTAGCAACGGCTGAAGTTTCAGTTGTTGTTTGATTGTGATTACTTAGCGCGAGCGCCCGATCGGTCGTCTTTTAAGTAAAAGTTGAAAATGCGCCCACGTAGAACGTTCCCTTGTCAGTGTAGTAGCTAGTGTTCCAGGTGCAAGGTGACTCAAAAAAATTTGCCAATTTTTAAATAAAACCCTCGTTACCTTTATAGGCATAAAATTTAAATAGTAGTTTGGCGAGAATTGACGTTGGTAACTTGGCACTAATGTTCACTATACCGCTTGCAAAGTTGGGACATAAATAAAAGTTCTAGTATCACTACATAGTATAAAACAAAGTCGCTTTCTCTGTCCCTATGTCCCTTTGTATGCTTAAATCTTTGAAACTACGCAACGGATTTTGATGCGATTTTTTTTAATAGATAGAGTGATTCAAGAGGAAGGTTTATATGTACTTTTTATCCCGATATTCCCACGGGAACGGGAACCACGCGGGTGAAACCGCGGGCGGCCGCTAGTTATTAATATACCTGAAAATGTGTCGTGTCAGAATACTGGGTTCAGAGCTATTTAAGCAATGTTTTCTGTTTATTATTATAACATAATTATGGCTGAAATTATGATGAAATGATTATTTTATAAAAAAAATACCCCCCGCTTGGATCATAACCCAAAACTATGAAAAAATTAAACAAAGTGGTGTACCAGCCCTACCGCTTGATTGTGTTTCCAACTGGGATGAACATTTATGATTTTTTTAGTTACAACACTTTCATACTTGAATGGATTTTTATAACATTTAGGTATTTCAGCATGCTTGCAACGTTTATATCTCTAACGATTTTGTTAAATCCGATTTTTACGACTCACAACTGAATATTCTGTTCATTCACGAATAAAATGATGATCAGTAGACCTAGCATGTGTAGCTATCATAAGATAAGAATTGGTCGTCTCTCATCCGCGACAGCACGTGTTGCACAATCCTACTATATTATATTATAGGTATATAATATTTATATTATAATATTATAAAATGTGAAAGTTTAGATGTCTGGATGTTTAGATGTTTGGATGTTTGTTGCGCAATTACGCTAAAACTGAACGGATTTGGCTGAAATTTGGGACATAGATACTTTGTAGCCTGGAGAGGAATATAGGCTACTTTTTATCCCGGAAAAATATCACATTTCCGCGGGATAACGTCGTGAAGTCCACGCGGGTGAAGCCGCGGGCGGATAGCTAGTAGACAATAAATAAGTCTGCTTTGATTCTTATCAAAAATGTACTTGCTACACTTTGTATAGTGCAGGACGTACCAACCAAGCATCGAAAAGATACCGTTGATTTATCGTTGCCTCATAAATTATTTCGAAGCACACATTGTACAGTAAACAGCACGTCAAGTAATACAAAAGTGGTAAATTTGACTGAATTTCAACCTTAAAGACTTAAAAGTTAAGTTTAAAATATATTGAAAAATTATTAGTGGTCACCAAAATTTTTCTGCTTGTGCATAATACGAGTATCTTCACGATAAAATTGGACTTTAAGAAACAAAATTTATTACTCTTTCGTTGAAAGTCATGTCATAGGTTTTTGACGACCGACTTGGCGCAGGGGTAGGATACCTGCTTTCTGCGCCGGAGGTCTCGGATTCGATTCCCGAACAAGACAATCATTTGTGTGCATGAACATGTCTATTTGTCTTGGTCTGGTTGTTTTCTATGTATGTACATTAAGTATGTATTAACAAACAAAAAATATTTATGTATATATTTATCCGTTATCAAGTTTTCCATGACACAGTACTCTGTGACACAGTTTCTCAATGAAATGGAAAAACATGGGCTTAGATAATTGGTGTGATTGTAAAAAGTCATTTATTAATTTATTATTTATAACTTATTTATAGGTATTCTTATTCTTCAACCTACGGACAGCTAATTATTCTAAAGCTTCGTGATTATTTTTGACTGCAGAAGAAAGCAAATTCATTAAGTTGTATTGTTGCTTTTAATAAAATTATTAACATATTTTTTTTTTCAAATGCTGAGTACTTGTGATTTGCGAGTAAAATACCCTGTTTCAGCCTTAAGCCCAGATAACACAAACCCGTAAGTAGATAATGTTTGGTCAGCATATTATTAAAGTCCGGTAGTTGATCACTATTTTACTCTTTGCTGTGTTTGTTTGTTATTAGCGATAGTCGATAGTTTTATAGTTTTGCACGTAACGAATAAAAATCTAAATCAAAATTCTTCATTTCAGTTACAGGAGATTACATAAACTTAATTAATATTGGGAAAGCCATTATGCGTTTAGTCGCGTAATGACCAATTTGCGAAATGACTACCTACATAGTCGTAAATTGACCAATTCTCGAAATGTACAATTCTCAAAACGACCAATTCGCCAAATGAACCAATTCGCGAAATGACTAACTTTGATTATTGTATGAAAGCAGTATTTTTGTTAGAAAAATAAAATGCAATGTCATTTAAAGAATCTGCATACATGGAACTGATTTTTTCATCAAACTTATTCGTGTGGGGTGTCTATAGATAGGTCTTTAAAAATAATATACTTATGCGCAAATACTCGTACGCTAGTCTTAAACATCGCCCTTTCACTTTAAATGTCAAACGTATGAAAGAGATGCCATGATGTTTGAGACGCTTCCAAAGATGATTTGCGATCGAGGTTTCTTCAATCATTTTTTTATAGTCAATATTTTAAAAGATAGGCACTACCAAAGTGTGTATGTGTAAAATGTGTGTCCCCCCACCCCCTTTAACTTTTAAAGTAAGAGATTGAAAAATCTAAAATAAATATATGTTGTAGACCTTAATAAACACTTTTAACGAAAATTGGTTCGAACGAGATATAGTCAGTAGTTTATGAAATACTAGCTTTCCGCCCGCGGCTTCGCCCGCGTGGACTTCACGATGTTATCCCGCGGGAATGTAATACTTTTCCGGGATAAAAAGCCTATGTTCCTCTCCAGGCTACAAAGTATCTATGCCCCAAATTTCAGCCAAATCCGTTCAGCCGTTTTGGTGTGATTGAGTAACAAACATCCAAACATCTAAACTTTCACATTTATAATATTAGTAGGATAACACATTTTCAAAAACCGCAATTATAACTTTGCCTTTCATACAAACACTATGAAAAACAATGTTATTTTTTGCTGGCGAAAAACTTAACCTTACTGCGGTTTCTGTAAACAACATGTAAACAATTAAATGTTCAACGTCCAAGTCACATAAAATCTGACTATATAAATAAAGATATCGCAGTTACGAACATTACAGTACGCTTGGCTTTACTGAGAGATTTCATCACTTTTATAGAGAAATAAGAAACTCCAGCGAGACTTGTACAGACTATTTTCGCGCTGGGTTTGAACTTAGCTGCGATAGAAATAAGTAAAGTACCTACACGCCAAGAGCGGCAATGCTTTCATCACTGTTGAACAACTTTTTAACCGCCTCTGTGGTCTAGTGGTTGCCACCGGTTACAGACCCAGAGGCCCTGGATTCGATTCCCCAGTACATTCATACATATTGTATTCGGTTTGGTTCGTGGTAAGACTTGTTCTTAGTCCGCCTGGCTATGTAGCTAACATCATCTTATCTAAGTCTGACGCCATAGCAATGATGTTTTCAGCATTATTGTGTTCCGGCAGTTAGAAACGGAGAAGCCCGTTCCTCGGTGTTTGAGGATTCCGGGAGTAAGTAGTGCGCTTCCACCTTTAGCCTTATCACCACTTAACATCAGGTGTGATAAAGGCTAAGTACTACCCCGTTGTATTATTAAATGTAAATGAAAAAAGGACCCATCACCCAAATTCGTTTTGTAACAGGCATCGCAATTTTGTTGTCATTTATGTATCGTATTCAAATAGCAGTTCGTTAGTTCATTGTAAACGCAGTTGCCTTTGGTGCTCAATTCTCTGTTTACGAGTTTTGATGATAAAACAAACTGGTATTGCGTAACACGCTGTTGTTTTTAACGATACTATAAAACACAGCTAAACTGCCTCACTCAGCTATTGATTTAGATATCGACATTCTTTTTTTTTTTTTTTTTTTTTTTTTATTTATTACAGAACCATGAACAAGTTTACAATTTGCTTAGGTCTAGTAAATTACAAAATTTTAACAAATTATAATAAGTTATTGTAAACTCAACAATATGGCTACATTTTAAGTTAATAATGTATAGTTACAATACAAGACTCGAAGTAGGTACCTATAAAAACTTATAAATTTAAATATTGTACAAAAACTCTAACGTGAGAAATAGTAAAATGGTGGGTAGTAGGTATGTAACATTCTTAATTATAATTATATAAGTAAATATTAACATTCTACATAGTATAACCTAAGTAATATTGTTTGTGTGGAAGTCTGTAGTACTACTTATGTGTGTTGGTGTAAATGATAGTTCGTGTGTGGCGTGTGTTTTGTCGACTGTGTGTGTTTAATAAGTGCGTATGTGTGATGAAAATAACTTTATATTTGTGTGTTGCTATTATTCATGTGTGGCCTCAGATAAAAGTATTTCAATTATTAGTTTCCTAAATGACCTTATATTACTTCTAAATAGATCTACATTACTAAATTTTCTATTGTATAAGTTGCATAAGCGATACAACGGAGAACGGATACCAGCATTAGTACGACACTTGGAAACAGCGAAAAGTACTTTTAAACGCACAGGTCTTAATTGTGCTCGTGAGGGTACTGAATACCTAAGTTTATTTATTATATCGATACAATCATACTTGTTATTGCACAGGTCGTATAGTAACATTGCATCTAGTTGGGATCTTCTAGACCTCAGATCTAAAAGTTTGTACTTCTTAAGGAGATCCAAGTAAGAACCTCGCTTATGATAAAGTTTAAAGTTGACACGACGCAGAAACTTCTTCTGAACCATTTCGATACTGTAGTTGTACTTATCGTATAATTCACCACTTTTGTTTACATTCCCATGGTAAACAAAAGTGGTGGTAGTTGGTTGTTTTCTCATAATCAGCGCTAAATACGAACATGAGCACAATTTTCATTTTGTGATAGGCTTACATGATACAATTCTTATATTTAAACATAGGAAAAATCAGAAGTTTCAATATAAGATTCTTAGGCGGAAGCTAAATGTGCAACAATAAATAATATTTTATTGTCTGAAATAAAATAAACTTTGAATGCTATCGTCTTCATCAACCCATAAAGCTGCTTAAAAGGATGCATCTCCAATAAATTGTGAATATAGTGATTAATCCATCGAAGCCAACTAACACGAAGTGGGTGGTGACAAATGACTTTCGTCTCGAGCAATACATTAGCTAGTAATAATAAAATTAAAATATAATTTGATATGGATATAGTTTGGCAGCTGGAGAGAACGTGTTAATGAATTGCACTTGCTACTATTAAGATGGCTTATTCCTTTTAACTTTGATTATTTTGTATTTTTCTCATAGGTGAATAATGTATTTTTATAAATAAATACCTATAAGTTTTAGTAAAAATTTTATTTTTATGACAAGCTTTTTTGCTGACTGTACTTTAATTATTGTATTGTCATCTGAACCAAACTTGTATACAAAATTTCAGCTCCATCGGAGACTGGGAAGTGGGTCAAATTAAGCTTGCAAGATTTGTTTCCAACTAAATAACTAAAATACCTAATTACTAACTAACTAACATGGCAACTTAATAAAAAGCTTGTTAAATATTCATACAAACTGTTAATACCTTCTCGACCCAGAGTATGGCACAGCTGATTTTTTTTGTTGAGTTGCAGAGTTGGCCCTATAGTAAAAAATGTTCATATTCATGAGCACAATCACCACTTAAGAGGTTTTCACCACTGAATAGTAACACGTTGTTTACACTACTTTTTATCCCGAAACAACATCACATTCCCGCGGGATATCGTCGTGAAATCAAAGCGGGCAAAGCCGCGGGCGGAAGGCTAGTTCTCTGTAAAGTAGTTAAAATTTTAAAGTACTCATTACCGGTGCTTTAATAATAATATTATAACGCACAGCTGTCAACAACTATGAAGGAACACGAAGCAAAACCTATAAAATATTTCCCCATATTTTATTATGAACGAAATCCCTTTGATCGCCGGAATGTCAGCAAAAAGCGTTCTACTGAAACTTCCACTATAAAATACGAAATTTCATCTTGAGTGAGCGCTCGTAATAAAAACGGTTTGGCTTCCTTAACAGCCTTATTACTGAGTTCCGATAATAAAGAACACCTGCCTTCCACTCTAGGTCTCTAAATCCGGTCGTTTTTAAGGGATTTTACGAGATTACAAAGTTTTTTGTGCTGTTTAGGAGATGTTTGATAAGTTTATAAATGTTAATGAGGAAAGTGCTGTCTTGATCGCTGTTTATGAAGAAATAAATTGGAAACGCCTAAGATGGTACTATCATTATCTTGATTCAGTTTTTGAAACCTGTTTCTGGACGTGGAACCCGTGGCCCAGTGGTTAAAGCTTTCAGCTTGCGATCGCTGAGTTTAGTCAACTTTCTTAATGGTCGTTTACGCAATAGGTGACCAAAACCGAATTATCTCTAGTTCCTACGTGACGTAAATGACTCAAACTCTTCCTCATCCGTGCATAATAATGTATTGTACCAGCTTAGGAGACATCAAAAAGGCAATGCCTAAAATTGGCGTCTATTTTTTTTTTGTCTCGCGGCGATCAACAAAATGTTTGAACATCAATTCTTGATAATATAACAAACAATATTTGCCGAAACAGTATAGCTGTAAACTCAGTCAGAACTAAGTTAGAACCATTCGTCCGTATATAACATTTTAAAAAACCGCAAGTGTAACTTTGTAATTCATACAAACACTATGAAAAACAAAGTTAAGTTCTAGCTAGTCTCACTCGGTTCAGACTGAGTTTACAGGTATACTTCCTTTGCAAATATTGTCTGTAGTACTGCCAACAAATTATATTTCAATGTTTGGTTGATGACCGCAAGAAAAAAAAAAGACGCCAGCTGCCATACAAAAATGGTCATTGTCCTTTGTCATAATAGTCCGAGTCCGAGCAGATTGAACTAAAATAGGGCAAATAGGGTAACTAACGTATGTAGTTTCAATAGCTTTAGGATTGTGTAGGGGTAGGTCTCCTGAACATAGTCTAAATTCCTCTCAATTACACGCTCCGGTTAAGGTACCATTTTTCAGTTTCTCGCTCGACACTCGTAAACGGTCAGTCAGCGACACTACTTTTAAGAATCAATTAAAACTTATTAAATTTCCCACAACTTTAGTATTGCACTTAATTACGGAAAAATGCATAGTTTTTAAGATATAACCCATACAAAATTTATTATAACTTTTTAATTTTGTCACTTTTTTCTTCTATCTTGCATATTTATCTACTTAAGTCCTTACTCGTTTGTTTTACAGAAACATCATTAAAAAAAATTGTAGATTACTAACTTTATATTATTAGGTATTATGCTAAATTGTAGAGGATCAACTTAATGTCCGGTGGAGGTAAACGTTTCAGAGAACGTTCTTGCTAACATTAAGCAGGAAAACATCCTCGCTAATGAGAAAAACAAGCCCAAGTTGACTGAGGTGCTGGTGAAGACTAGACCGCATGAGGGATGCAGGCGACTACTGCTCCAGGAGATGCAGATTGTACCGCCTCAGTGGTCTTGTGGTTCACACCACCGATTTCAGACCCAGAGTTCCCGGGTTCGATTCCCAGTGGGGGTACATATTGTATTCGGTTTGGTTGGTGGTAGGACTTGTTCTTAGTCCGCCTGGCTAGCTACCACCATCTTATCTAAGTCTGACGCCATAACAATGATGTTTTTAGCATTATTGTGTTCCCGTGGATATAGATAAGATAGCCAGTTTCTCAGTGATTGAGGATTCCGGGAGTAGTGCGCTTTCACCTTCAGCCCTATAACCACTTATTATTAGGTGTGATGAAGGCTAAGTGCTACCCCGTTGCTTAGACAAGATGGCTTCTCATTCATCTGTTGTTATCCTAAGAGAAGACGTTGACCTGCTTGTCTGCTTGTCCTGCTGATAGCCCTCACACCACTAAACACTTTGTACCGACCCACCGACTTTATACCGGTTATATTTTAAAAGCACCGTTTACGAGTTTCGTAGAAGAAACCGCTCCCACCCCCCGCGGCGCGTGTTATCGAGAGGAATTTATTAGACTTTGCTCAGGAGACCTACCCTCACATAATTCTAAGACTATTGGAACTACAAAGGTTACTTCCTCTAATTTCCTTACTCTGCTCGGGTTATAATGAATTTGAAAGTCTTAAAGAATATTAATCTCACATTCTATGTGCCTACATACAAAAGCATTACACCAATTTTCGGTGCTGTCATGTTGGACATATTATTACTCGACAAGATAACAACTCACTCTCCTGAATGCAATTCAATTGTTCGATAATAGTTTTATATCAACCGCAGTACTGTGCACTAATTCTTGGGTAGGGTAAGCAAAAAACTTAACACAAAATTATTAAATGTATTTTGATGACTTGCCAAAAATAGCGATACTTATGCGATTACCTCCACCTAGACACCGCATCTTCCAATGACGAGTTGTAATCTGCGAGTTAATGTTAAGACGACAAAAAGAATTCCAAAGATTATGTATGACTGTCATACCTATTAGTTAAATTGGCAGTCCCGCTGTCCGTACTTTATAGACTACGTGCCAACATTGGTTATGTGATAAAAGGTACAAATTTAGGGACGATGCACGTCGCGTTGTTTTCATGCGCTGTCAACGTGCGTTTGTACAGATGCGATACGCACGCGAATCAGATGCAGCCTGTAGTCCATTGCAACCTTTGCTTGTCAAACTCTTCTTCTATCGCAATAAATGCGCCCAAAATCAAATAAAAGCTCGGTGTGCATAGGCACTTAAGCTTAATCGTCTAAAAATTTAACCCTTCCACAAACAAAAGCAGTAAAGCACAAGCTAAAAGCTTTTCCGCTATAAATGTCATTTCTTTTGCTGACCTTACTCTATCAAAGTCACGAACGATAGTCGAAACGGAATTGAATGAAAAACGCACATGCCCGTCGTCCGACATCGTTTCTGTCACAACAATACAATATACATGAATATTTATGTTCAAGACTGGCTGTGGGTGGGAAACCGTGTAGAGCTTGTTATGCGGCTGAGAAATGTATCACTGCGGCATTGCTTAATCAAAAGTCAAGGTTCTAGTATAAGTCGTGTATCATTTCATGCCTATCATTCTTTCACTAATACAACATTTTTTTTTGTAATTGTACTTTTGGGAGAAAGCTACATTAATAAAGGATTTGTTCACAGATTCGTGCAAGTTCAAAAAGTTATGTAGTATTTTTTTTGGCAATAATTGCCTGGCAACTTTAATGGGTCAATCTGGAGTGGAGGCGGATGTTTCTCCATATTTCGTGATATTTTATAACAGTACTAGCTGACCCGGCAAACGTTGTTTTGCCATATAATAGTGGACCCGTTAACCAACATCTTGTGTGTGTTTATACACCAAAAGTTGCCTACACCAGACAACAGATAGCGCTAGTTACACATTACCAATAAAGGGGCCCAAGCTTGGTCTCTATTTCCTACATATAAAAAAATACTCTGTGAAGTAGAGTGAGTGTCAGATAACTCTGCGCGTATGCGCGACTGGGGCATTTTTGGCGCTAGTTACAGTACATTTTTTTATTCTAAGCTTATGGAAAAGATTAGTATTCGATTTTGACCGCGCAGACGTCAGTGATTACATACTCTTTGGAAACGGCAATGGAAGAAATGACAGTTTTGTATCGAAGGTACGACAGTTCAACGATTTTTCATAGAAAATTACAACTTTTACTAAATTTTCTGGAATAGCCTATGTTACTCTCCAGCTCCCAAACTATCCCCATACCAAATATCACGTCGATCCGTTGCTCCGTTTTGACGTGAAAGAAGGACAAACAAACAAATAAACAAACAAACAAACACACTTTCGCATTTATAATATTAGTATGGATAGTATGGATTTCAGCAACAGGGGCCCGATTCTCAGGCATTCGAACTTTTTCAGTGTAGTAATTCGTATGTCGAACATTTTGTTTGTGGTTTCTATTGAAAAGTTAGAACGTTTCAAACAAACTAAGCTGTGCACATGTCAACAAATTCATTTTGACAGCTAAGTTCGTATACGAACATCTATTGGTTTCTACCACTCGTAGCGTTCGACTGGTTTTCGATCGAACTTTTTCGATTGTGAAATTCTGACAATACACAAAATGTGTTATCTTCGTAAAATATTTGAATTTCGAGCTATAAAAGTGAACTTTTTTCGATTGCCTGAGAATCGGCCCCCAGGTTGCTTCATTTTGACATATGGCTGTCGCCCTAACCGTCGGCGCACACGAGCCACAAACGCCGCCACTTGAAATAAAGTTGCAAGTGACTCTAACGGCCGGCACGCGTCGGTGTTCATATAAAATATATGAAAACTACAGGGGGGCGATTCTCAGATCTATAGAGATATCTCGAATTCAACATCGTTAAATTCGAATACTAATATTTTCTATAAGCTTTGAACAAAAAATGTACTGTAACTTGCGCCAAAAACGTCCCAGGCGCGCGTAGAGTTATCTGAAACTGAAAATGTCACAAAAATTTAAATAGTTTTTAAAATTACAGCATAACGCGCGACATTCACGTCGACTGCCATTGACCACTTGTTCCAAGTCGAGCGCTGGGCATAGACATTTCTATAATGTGATACGAAAATTCTGTTTCAATTGACATTGATTGACATCCACCATTTTATTTTGACAGTACGCGCCATATAACTTGGCCTGTGTTGTGTGCCAAGCTATGTGGCGTGAAATATCTCTAATTCGACATAATGTCTTTTTCGCGAGAATCGCCCCCCCCTGGAATGTGGTTAGTGGCGGCGTTTTTCAGTGGCCCGTGTGGGGCGATTTCGAGAATTGGTCACTTTGCGACTATGTAGTCATTTCGCGAATTGGGCATTATGCGACTAAACCCTTTATTCATATTTATTTATATTTTTAAAGATGTTAGTATGTAGTTTATGGGTAGGTAATTATTCGTTTAGTTATTTTTCGTTTGACTTTTGAGTTGACGCTTGAAATTCCACCCCTTATAGTAGTAGGTATTAAATTATTCGTTAAACCAAAGCCATCTTCTATCTCACTCGTTGCACATCTTCTATCTCACTCGTTGCACTTCGCAAGCAGCCGAGAAATAATAGCGGGCCATGGTTAAACAGATGTTGATGGAACATAGTTTTGACAGAAAAAATTTAGCCAACCTATTTGTGATATCTTAACATTTTTAATTTCATATACAATACTTTTTATTCATTAAACAGATGGGTGAAGGTCGATCCCTATTCGTTTCTCAGGCTATCTAGGGATGAAACGATACGAGTAATTAAAAGTACTTACTCGATACTTTCCTTTCGATACTAAGTACTTTTGGTATCGATACTTAAGAACTAAGTACCAAGTAGTATCGAAAGAAAAGTACTCGTATCGGTACTCGGTCAGTCACCCACCCACGGACACTGTTGATGAGTGATTACTTGTCAAAAAACTCATGTGCGACAGATGTTTTCGTTATCTAGGGCGACAATGA
The DNA here is from genome assembly GCA_949710035.1 of Crambus lathoniellus. Taxonomy (NCBI): domain Eukaryota; kingdom Metazoa; phylum Arthropoda; class Insecta; order Lepidoptera; family Crambidae; genus Crambus; species Crambus lathoniellus. The sequence goes on from OX453315.1 coordinate 18,039,645, forward strand.
TTGCTTTTGGAAATCGCTTAATGGAAAACATTAAGAAAAAATATTGTTTTTACGAAGCAAATAACAAAAAAAACTTTTATTTCATTTATTTTCTTAAATTTTATGAAATAAATACCTCCTTCACACTCTAGCCTTACGAAAGTATATACTTTTCATTCGATACCGCTGTAGGTATCGATACCTTGTGTCCGATACGGTATCGTCACTGATCGCAGGTCAAGCGGCTTACCACTACGCCGTACTTAAAATAATAATATATGCGCCACGGGTTGCTCGACTTATCAATCAACAGGATAAAGAGGTGACAATACTCATTACCCCTTTGGTTTATATCAATTGCTCCAGTCACTGTTTCATTAAGTAAAGTACCTAGCCAGTAACATTTTAGCCTGAATCATGTCTAGATTACTGTTATTGAGGCTTGGTTCGCCCGATAATTTAGAACAAATCACAGTCTATTTCTCAAACTGTTAGCAATCATAGTATCATTACTTTGTATTACTACCAAGAATCAATCAACTAATTCTTCGTTACTCTTGTAATGTGATTAGCTGAAGCATTCTCATCAGTCAATCTTACACTATTATTAATACTTAGCGTGGCCGCACACGAGTTTCACGCGACAGGCACAAACGCCGCCACTTGAAGTTAGAAGCGCGAAGCTAAGATCGAAGCTTGAAGAATCTAGCGAAGATCGCTGAACTGTGTGTCAGACCCTTATGGTTGGTGGTAGACACTTGCGGTTGGTGGGCGTTACTTTTTTAAACTAATTGCTTGCAGTATTGGATTATGTCGGCGTAATTGACAGGTGGTGGCCACGAGAAGCGAGTGGCGACGAATTGCAGCATGTGGTGACCAACGGCGTCAACCGTGTGCGGCGAGTTCATATAAAATGTATGAAAACTATAGGAAATAGGTCGGTGGAGGAGATTTGATGAGTTAAAATCTCCCCCACCAACTGTTTGGTGACTGGTGCCTGGACTGGTCATGTGTTTGGTGACTCGTGTGTAGACAGGCTTAGATTTGTAGGGTAGGTACTGTAACAAATACTCATGTTGATACCTTTCATTTTAGTTGTCAGTAATTGTTCTAATGATGTCAATCAATCTTTATCAGTGGTACCCGTGGCGTCACAGACTAAATATGGTGGGTACACTCAACAATATCACTATCCAATGGATCAAAGGTCACAGTGGATCACGTGGAAACGACCAGGCCGATGAGTTGGCGAGGAGGGGATTGGATAGGGAGCTGATTGGCCCCGAACCGGTTATACCCATTCCGGCGAGCTGGTTTGCTGGTATGATCCGTGAACACACTGCCCGTAGCACCAAAATGAATGGAGCTCACTGGAAACTTGCAGGCAGGCGAAAATGGCATTACCGCGCCTTGACGCCCGTCCAGGTTTTTTTTTAAACTTAATAGATCACAGTTACGCCTTGTGACAGGTGCTATAACAGGACATGGTAATTTTAACAAACATCTTTTTAACTTAGGTATCACTGACAGTCCCCTATGCAGAGGTTGCGTAGGAGCTGAAGAGACAGCTACTCATGTCCTGGTTGAATGTGACGGAGTGGCCCCCTACCGGGCGAGGTACCTCGTCTCGCCGGGAAGCGTCCACGAAGCGGTCTCCGACGTGAGGGCGCTGGTTGCTTTCCTGGCCGAGCTGGGTTAGCTGGAATAATCCAGCTGCACATCCTCCTCACGCAAAATAGGCGCAATAAGACGTCGAGTTGCGGAAAATGCCCGTATCAAATGAAGAAGAAGAAGAAGAGATACCCGTGGCGCAGTGGTCAGCGCGCTCGGCCTGCGATCGTTAATGCTGTATTTATACAATGTAGCAGTAAATTAAATGTCGTAAGTAATCTGGTAAGGGTCCGAGTTTGCATCAAGAGCAATTAAAAATATCCAATATCAAGGTGGTATTTCACTTATCAAAGATCTTTGTCTAATATACATTTGATCAAAGACTTACATTCGAGGTCTATTACGACGTATATATTGGACAAAGATCTTTGCTAAGGGGAATACCACCCATAGTCATTTGATACTTATTTTAATATTTAGTTTTTTGCATTAACAATGCAATTTTTATTACTGAAAAATGGAAAATGAAGTATTTAGAAAAAATTGACCCATCTCACAATCAGTTCCGATGGGACTTGAACCCACGACCTTTCGCTTTCCGGGCGACTGCTCTAACCACTATCTTAGGATGGAAAGTATAACTTGCCATAGTAATTTCATCTTTAGCGATTGCCAAATACCTGGAAATGTATTTCTTTCGCGTGTGAGGGTAGTAATATCTCCACATTGATGAAATTAACGCTGACTATACAGCGGGTAAGAAGTATTGGATAAATTCGACACTTCTCGTAACGACTCCGTAGCTCAGTGGTTAGAGCAGTCGCCCGGAAAGCGAAAGGTCGCGAGTTCGAGTCCCATCGGAGCTGATTGTGAGACGGGTCGATTTTTTCTAAATACTTCATTTTCCATTTGATACTTTTTCTACACGATGTATAGAGTACTAAGCTATTGCTTAAATAACGCCAAAAGTTCATGCCATCAACATCGTCTCGCTCAAATCCCGTTGACATGGACCAGTAACCATTAGGCCTAGTACGAGTTTTGATAGTTTTCGAACAGTTTGATCGTATCGTTTTGTTTCCATACATTTCACACTAGCGCCTCAAGCGGAAACTACTATGAACTAAAAATGGCAGTATGAGTTGAATCGAGTAAAAGTTTTCGAAAACTTTGTAAGTTTTCGAGTAGTTTTTGATAATTTGGTAGTATGAGTTACTGGTTTGACATCTTACCTATAGTAAACGGAAACGGAAACCAAAACTTTTATAGTTTTCTTCGTCACCGAAAATTACTTAGTGAGTTCATAGAAAGAATTGTTTTAAAAGTGAATTTATGTGAAATATTGAAAATGAAGTATTACAAAAAGTGGACCTGTCTCACAAGTCACAACTAGCTCCGATGGGACTCAAACCCACGACCTTTCGCTGTCCGGGCGAATGCTCTAACCACAGAGCTACGGAGTCGCTAAGTAGCGGAGCGACTCAGTGGAGTTCATTTTCAATAATAAAAATTGGATTGCGAAGGCAAAAAAGTAAAAATAAAAATAATCCCTACTAATATTTTAAACTAGCTTTCCGCCCGCGGCTTCGCCCGCGTGGACTACACACCGCGACGTTATCCCGCGGGAATGTGATATTCTTCCGGAATAAAAAGTAGCCTATGTTCCTCTCCAGACTAAAAAGTATCTATGTTCTAAATTTCAGCTAAATCCATCCAGTCGATTTGGCGTGATTGAGTAACAAACATCCAAACATCTAAACTTTCACCTTTTATATTTATAAATATTGCTCACACAATGCAACATTTTCATAGATTGTGGAAAACACATTGTTTTTTAGAAAAGTGTTTCATTACTTTCATAATGTCCCTACAACGCAATGTTACGGATATTTTGTATAACTTATTTTATTCATTCAATTGAGTATTGGTTAGAATTAGGCAGTCAATTTTCGAAAACTTTAAGTTCGTAGATTTAGTATTATTGCAGTATTGACGATGTTGAAATATGTTTAATAATGTAAGTATAACTAATTGCGATGTATGGGCATAATGAAACAATTTTCTAAAAACACAATGTGTTTTAAACAATCTTTAAAAATGTTTATTGTGCGAGCGAGGCAATTGCAAACTGCAAAATGGCTCTTAAGGACTTACAGCGGTCTTTGAAGATCACAAAGAGAGAACTTAGGTATGTTTATTTCTCATCTATGTTGATTGACTTTCTTTTGACCAATATGGGTAGGTATACATAAGTATAACAATAATTAGAATTTTGCTTTTTAGGTGTTGTCTGCGTTATTGTTCTATGAGAACGGAGACTGCCAATGCCAACGGGTGGTTGGGCTGGCTAACCACTTTTCACAAGAAGCTACGAGTGGATTTATCAGCAAGGTTACTACAGCCTTTACCCACCCTCAAGTCATTCATTTAAGACAAGCAAGGTGGCAAATCAAACAAAGGTTTTTTTTATATATATTTAAATTTATGTTTATATACTTATAGACTACAAACTTAGTCCTAATCTTCTTTATTTCAGATGTCTTATTCATGGTATTTCTTGCTTCGTTGGTTGTGTAGATGCCTGCAAAAGCCTGCATGCAGGGCCACCACCTGTTCCACTGATAGAGCGGTGGATTTTGGCTGCCTTCCATTTGTATTGCCACATCTTTACATGCAAACAGAAAAACCAAGAATTATTAAACAAACTTGTCAACATGCAATGATGTTTGTATTGACATGAAAATCCATACATAGCTACAAACCTTTGTCCACTTTTCAGCCGGCTTGGAACTGCCGGTTGTGTCCAAATTAGGGACACTTGTGAGTTATAACCCCTTGTTGTGGGCCGTTACTCATCCATGGGAGTCCTCACCAAATTGATTTAAGTCACCATTTCTGAAAAATTAAGCAATATTGTAAACCGCTTTCATAAACAAATGTTTCAAGATATTTCATACCTATTTAGACAATATTGGATTAATTTTCTCGGTCGAGATTACGTGTTAGAGGTATTTGATATCTTCTAGTGTAAATATCTTGTTAAATAAACCAGTAAATAGCATTTACAATGCAAAAAATACGTGTAACATTAGTTCGTACAAAATTTGTTAATTACCTTTCCATGATCACAACATGACCTCAAATTGCGAAGGAATTGTTCGCGACATATGAAGAACAAACTTCAGACACTGAGAATTTGTTAAATTATGTAATAAGTAATGTATTTTCATTTATTTAGTCTGAAAACCACAAAACAAACAACACTGACTGACGTTTTGAACTTAAAACTATAAGGAAAACGTCAAAGTATTTGAGTGTTGCGTCTTTATCTATTTTGTAGTGTAGAAGTGAGAAAAAGTATATAGATTCACTCTATATCGTTCGTTCGTTCTATCGTATAGTCGATGGTCGATATAGTTTAAACTACAGTCACTCATACTACCAATGATGTAGTAAACTGAAAGTTTGGCGTTTAAACGAAAACTATCGTAGTTTAGGTTTTTGTAAAACTCGTACTAGGCCTACATATCATGAAAACTATAGTAATGGTAATCGAATAGTAAACTATATTATCCTTCAAAAGCTGTCAAACAGCGGCAGTCAAACATGTATTGAATTTTAGTTTCTTATACCACCGAATGCGCGTTGCTCCTGCCCCCTATTTCACGAACCTTCGGAAACGGAATCGGAGTCGAATTATTATTCTGTGGTTTGTCTTTGTCTATTCTATAGTGAGTGACAGAGACAGTTCATGCAATCCGCTGTCGGGAGCGTTTCCGACGGTTTGTGAGTCAGGGGGCTGCTCAGCTGGTCCGATAATGGTTAGCATGACGATAGTTTTTCGTGCTAGGGCTACTGACGTTGCAAGGTACTGCAAATCGTGTTCTATATTGTATCTGCTTTGGTACTATTTAGTAAGTTAAAAAAAAATACTATTTAAAAAATCCTCCTCCTTTTTTTTAAATAGTTTTAAAATACTTCTATGAACTACGTGCCACCAGTATTTTTATTTACTGTCACAATATTCATATCAACATTGTATATTGTTTAAATTTTTACTTTTTTGCATTAACAATGCAATTTTTATTATTGAAAAATGGAAAATGAAGTATTTTAGAAAAAATCGACCCGTCTCACAACTAGCTCCGATGGGATGCTAAACAGCTGGCTGGCTAAACAGCGCGTAAGAAGTATTGGATAAATTCGACGCTTCTCGTAACGACTCCGTAGCTCAGAGGTTAGAGCAGTCACCCGGATAGCGAAAGGTCGTGGGTTCGTGTCCCATCGGAGCTAGTTGTGAGACGGGTCGATTTTTTCTAAAATACTACATTTTCCATTTTTCAATAACATTGTATATTTTTAGTACTTAAAGTTAAAGGTAAATTAACCCGTATAGTTACAAGTTTCCTTAGTAGTGCAGACAGAGTAAACTTCTTCGGTCTTATTACAAAACACTGTTTAGCTTGTGTTTAACTAAAACAGTATTTAAATGTGATGCTATCACTTTTTTCACAATATCGTCTGAAGGAGACAACATCATATTTAAACACTGTTTTAGTTAAACACAAGCTAAACAGTGTTTTGTAATAAGACCGCTTAAGTTCTACAAACCAAAGCGCATTTTGTCCTAATCTGGGAACTGAGAAGTGAAAAAAGTTAGGTCATTGGATGGAAAGTTCAGAGGAGTTATACCAACTTACAGTTAGTTTCCTACTGCATTTAATTGTGTATGTACTTTTTAGAAAACCACTAAGTGGATGTATTGGTGTGATTTTAAAAATAAATAATTTTTATTGTATACCTACTATTTTTATAATTTAGAAGGGCGACGTGCCAAAACAATCGCCTTACTAGAATATCACCATAACCGCTATTTAATTTGCCCACTGCTGGTGCACAGGTCTTCGTTATGAACGAATAAGGAGGATGGGCCATGAACCACCATGCGGATTTTTGGATAATAACCACTTTATACGTAGCCAGAACCAACGGCTTTCCGTGCCTTCCGAAGCATGCTGCTCGTGATGAAAGTTTTTGGTCACCCATCCTGTGACCGACCATTGCGAAAGTTGCTTGACATCAACAATCGCAGGCCGAGTGCGCTAATCATTGCGCTACGGAATCATCATAGGTACTTAAGGCGATACTCGGAAAAAATATGCTAAAGCGAGATAGCAATGAGAAAACGACGCGCGTGGGAGCGAGACCGATTTTGCAGATTACGCAAAAAAACACAAAATCACTTCGTATTAAAAAAGTATAGCGATTTTTAAAAAATGCTTCTATACGATCCTAAATATTATTACTGTCCACTAATTAATCCAATTTTCAATAGTATATGTAACTCCATTTAAGAATAATCTTCATATTTCGTATTTTTTTGAGGTATTTTCGAAAAGAAAAAGTGTCGAGGCAAAATCATAAAATCGTGTTTTTGAAACTATACGATTCTTGATAAAGGTATGAAGAAATATATATCTTATTACCAAATTTATAACAACTGTAACCGTCCTATAGTTTTATATCAAAAAGTCCATACTTTTTCCGAGTAGCGCCTTAAACACCACTCAAATTTAATTAGTACAAATATTTAAGAGTATTATTGAAATTTAGTGGTTTAATGAGCTACGGAGTCGTTGAGTGGTTGGAGCATTCGCCCGGATAGTGAAAGGTCGTGGGTTCGAGTCCCATCCGAGCAAGTTGTGAGACGGTTTAGTTTTTATTCTAATAAGTATTTTGTTTTCAATAATAAAAATTACATTGTGAATGCAAAAAAGAAAAAAAAATGTTTGTAATACTGCTTAAAAATTAATACTGGTCGCTTGTACCAAACTCAATATAACGAGTTTTCCAATACAACAACCATAAACGGAAATAAACTTCAGGAGTTTTTACCGATCAATCATTTGTTTGTAGTCATTTTGTGTCAATAAGTTTGTCTTCGGAATCGTGACATAGATGAATCATCGGCTAATCGACATACATTTATTACTTTTTAATTGATCACAATATTGTTTTGTTCACAAACAGATTTTGAATTTCGTTAATAGACAAAACTTAGAGTATGTAGGTACAAGTAGGTGCTTTATGGGCTTTTATTTATAATAGTGATTTTAAAACATTTTAAACTTATTATTATTATTATTTAAAGTTTATTGCATAAAAGGGTACAAAGGCGGACTTAATGCCATAAGGCATTCTCTACCAGTCAACCAGAGAGCTGGGTACTGAGATCATCTGAGGTGGTGCAAAAATTTTGCAAACGCGATGCAAACTTACTTGGTCATTATAAACTTAATAATTATTATGAAAAACGCAACCATGTTAAATTTGATTTCGAGTTCCCGGTATTTCGGCGCAGTTGCCCGCGCTATGACTGCGGAGTAACTCAACGTTGTTACTAAATTATAGTGAAAATCCCGTTTTTCATAATAGTAATTAGTAATTGTTAATTATAATTTAGTAGTGGCTGCCTGGTTCCCGTTCCCGTGGGAATATCGCATTAAAAAGTATTATTTAATGTAATCCAGGCTATCTACTATCTGTGTGCCAAATTTCAACCAAATCCGTTTAGAACTTTTAGCGTGAAAGAGTAACAAACATCCATACATCCATACATCATTAATTAGTAAAATGGAGATGTGGCAATGTAAAGCTCGAACCAGCAGATAGACGTAACATCACTTTATCTCATACCTACACCTATGCTTCGATCAAGATCGAAGCACCTATGCGACAATTTTTGATCAGTTCCATTCCAAGTGGGGGTATATAGGTAGGTAGGTACATAATATTTGTATTCGGTTTGGTCGGTGATAGTATCTGTTCTAAGTTTGCCTGGCTAGCTACCATATACCAATCTTATTATCTGTGTACTGCCATAACAAGAATATTTCAACATTATTGTCCAGGTAGTCTGGGAGTATCGCGCTTGCGTCTCCAGCTATCCTCACTTTATCGTCAAATGTGATGAAGGTTGAGCGCAATGGCAAAGTGAAAAAAAACGATGCAGGAACTTAGAGTCAGCAAAGCGGAAATGGCTTGTTCTTTGTTCATCCACAAAGCTCTAGCACTTAGCTTTTATCACACCTGATGTTAAGTGGTGATCTGAAGGCGAAACCGCACTACTTCCGGAATCCTCATCCATTGAGGAAATGGCTGTCTTGTCTCTAATGGCGCGAGTACACGAGCAATTTTTTTGGCAATAATTGTCTGGCAACTGTATGCTTATGCCCAGCAGTGGGCGTCGATCGGCTGACATGATGAACTGTAATCAATCAATCCGGAGCAATTAAGTCGAGCGATGTTGCTCCATATCTCGTGGTATTGTTTGGCCGTATCGTATCAACAGGTAACTATATTTTGCCATCGCCCATAATTGCTTGATTTTGTCGTGTCGATGTCATATTAGGCGGGGATTGACAGGAATTGCGCAATTTTAGAAATAGAAATAGAAATATTTATTTACTAATACTTAGTAGGTACAAGATGTTAGTTTACAAACATGGATAGTAATGCACTACAGTATTTGCCTTAACAATGTCGGCGTGCAAATATTTGCTTTTTTTGAAAGACAAGATTAAATAAAATAAAAAAGACAGAATTAAATTAATTTAAAACAAGTGACAAAACATCAAATTAGGCCCAAAATTATGTTGTATCCATTAAATCGATTAAATTCAAACATTATGTATACTATGAAAAATGTTAATTAAATCGAAACAAAATATAGAAATTAAAATAATTGTAAATTAAAATGTCATAGTATTTGAATTATAAAATTATTCATCATCATCATCAGCCATTTAATGTCCCCACTGCTGGGGCACTGGCCTTCCTTATGGATGGATAAGGAGAATGAGCCATGACCCACCACGCGGGCTCAGTGCGGATTGGTGGGTATTAACGACTGCAAGTGCAGCCGGGACTAACGGCTTAACGTGCCTTCCGAAGCACGGAGGAGCTCGAGATGAAACGTTTTTGGTCACCCATCCCGTGACCGACCATTGCGAACGTTGCTTAAACTCAACGATCGCAGGCCGAGCGCGTTATCCACTGCGCCACGGGCTCCTCGCTGCGCCACGGGCTCCTCACTCACATCCATAAAATTATTACTACAACTTAATACATAGGTATCTAGATTAAAGCGTCAGGATAATATAAGTACATAGAAAAGGATAATCATAGATATGTCAGAAATTTCATATTTTATAGTCAATGTACTCTTTGATTGAGTAAAACCCCTGTTCTGCAAGCCAGGAATACAAGGATCTCTTAAATTTATTTTTTTCGATTGGTAGATCTCTCGCTTAGTTGCTCGTGTAAGCGCGCCATAACAACCGGAACACAACAATGCTGAAAACATTCTTGTTATTGCGGCAGGCTTAGATAAGATGATGATACCTGGTCAGACGGACTTATATCAAGCCGTCATCATATCAGCCGAACGACGCCTACTGCTGGGCATAGTCCTCCCCCAAGGATCTCCACAACGAACGGTATTCCGCATCCAGCGACTTCCTGCGACCTTGCCCAGATCGTCGGTCCACCTTGTAGGGGGCCTGCCTTCGGAACGTCGTCCGGTCCAATCAAGCCGACCAACCAAACCGAATACAATGTACACTCTCACTGGAAATCTAACCTGGGAACTCTTGGTCTGATGCTGGTGGTGTGTACCACTAGACCACAGAAGCTGTTGAAATGATTTTTTGGTGGTTGTTTTGATTGTGTTAATGATGCAGGTAATTAGGATTAGACTCGACAAAGCGGAAAAGACTTGTTTTCCTGCGTCGCTGATGCGTAGGTTTGGCCGAAGCCTAGCCTCCCCGCACACGGGCCACCGACCAAAAACACAAAACGCCGCCCGCCACCGCCTTTTTAGTTTTCATACATTTTAAGAAATCGCCGCTAGTCTTCACTTGTTTCTTCTTCTAGTTTCAAGTGACGGCGTTTGTGGCTGTCGAGTATGACTCGTGTGCAGCGACGGTAAATCTTAAAAAAAAAACATATTTTTTTTAAATAATAATATCTTCGCCGTGATCACGTAGGTCGTGGGTTTGGGTCCTGAGTGCCTACCATCAACTCTTATTGCGGTTTTGTTTAGGACCTAAACTGATCTGCTTCGCTTATTCGTACCACGACAGCTTAATATCAATGACAGCGATTCAGTGATCATTCAATGACATATCACAGCCGCTGAGCTGTCATCAACTCTTATTTGACTTATAACTCGGCCAAGCTAACATGACGCCTGCAGGTTATACCCGTACCTTTCACTCTTCGGGCATGACAGAATCGAGTGAAAGAGACGGGTAGAAGAAATAAGGACACAAATCGTTCGGTCATTCACATTTAGCAATTCATTTGCGATCCAGTTTTTAGAAGGTCAGAGTACGAAAAAAAGCAATTCATTTTAGGAACCTGTTCTGCATCGCGCTATTTTTGAATCGCTGTCTTAAAGTTGATGGTAGGCACCCAGTTCTAGCATAAAGATTATGCCTATTTAAGATTGTCAAAAAGCTTATAAGTTAATTCTGAACAAAACAATTAAGACTTTAGCTTACGGCCGTTTCGTTTTATTAACCATCTCCTTTGTATCGTCACAGATTAAAATGCCTCTTTGTGCTAGCTGAATTTATTAGCATGGCCGAAATCTAACCAAGGATTTTTCCTTGACAAGGGTCCTGGGCTGGACCGGCAAAGGGAACCGAGAGATCTAATTGAATACGGGCCAACTTTTATGGAAAATGGGAATATAATTTTGCGGCACATACGTAGACGATATAATGATATGGGCATATGAATTATATTAGCGAAGCAATTTCGTTTTCTGCTGTGTTGTGTTGGTAGGGTCTGCTTTGCTTGCTTTTATTTTGAATTTTAATGGTGATATTTCTTTCTTAATGTATGTAAGCATTTTATATTAGACCATCTAAATATCGTATGAGTGGTTAAACGTTTAAAATTATAGGGAATTTTTGTATAATTTTGATCAAAAGACCCTTTTTAACTTTAAATTAATTATCGCGATTTGTATTATAAATTATCTTTAAGCAATGTTATCAAAGTCATAGTCATTCATAGTTTAATTTTCCAACATTTTCAAGCGGTTGTTTAAAAACCTAACTAGTAATTTTGGTATCCGTGTCTTACAGTAACAGCAATTTATTTATTCAAAAATTCCTTTTATTTGTTAATACTTATAAATTTGAATATACAGCGCAGCTTGCAGTTTCCTTTTCATTAATCCTATAATATGTGTGTCCATTAAACTATTTAATTCCTTGTTTACTTGAAAACTGTTTACTGTTTTAGGTAATAAGCAAAATTGTACTTAATTTAAGCGGTATTCTGTATTGTGATGGAAAGTAACCTTACTATTATGTGAAGGTCATTTTTCAAATTTGATGACTCTGTATAAGTTAAAACAGGGAGAAAAAAATAGCCCTTGGCGAGTTTCTTGCCGGTTCTTCTCGCTACAAGGTCTCCTGCCGTAAGATTCGCGAACCGATGGCATAGCTTCATTGACGTTCATAAGTGTTGTTAAACAAACCTAAATTGAATAAACGATATTGAATTTTGAATTTTTTGAATTTTTAACAAAATTGAATAATTTCATATTGAGAGCAAACCCGTCACTGACAGCTATACTTATGCCATTTTAAGAATGACTGCAATTTAAACAATACAAAATAAAATACTTTTTCTATATTACACTGCCGGGCAAGGTTAGTATGGACTATAAGGTATGACAAGTTGATAAGCGGCAGCGGAAATCATTTTTATTCATGCCTTTTACATTGCCTTAGACAAATGTGTTGAAATCAACACATTTGTCAATTGGTTTGTTAATTGTATAATGTTTGTTATATTTCCTTTTATGAGATTTTAATATTCTAGTTGTGAATAATCAATGGTACATCTTTCGTCCTGCCCTGCGTTACCCTAATTCTACACTATTGAGGCTGTGATTGAGGTTCTTTCAAAGCGCCATCGCTCGCGCTGGAGTAAAACAATTGCCGAATCATAGGTCCTAAAATATAATAAAAAAGTATGGTATACGAAGAAGAATCCATACATGAAAAATAAATTTTTCGAGCAGCTAAGTTTTGAAGCTGAAGAGTGTGACATAGGATACTTTTATCCCGGAAAAATATCTCACTGCCGCAGGGTAACGTCCTGTAGTCCGCGGTAGGCAAGTATTGTAGTTTGACGACCGATTTGGCACAGGGGTAGGCTACCCACCTTCTGCGCCAGTGGACTCGGGTTCGATTCCCGAACAAGACAAATATTTGTGTGCACGAACATCTCTATTTCTCTTGGTCTGGGTGTTAACTATGTATATTAAGTATGTATTTACAAACAAAAAGTATATTAAGTATATATTTATCCGTTATCAAGTTTTCCATGATACAGTTTCTTAATGAAATTAACATGGGCTTAGATAATTTGTGTGATTGTATGAAGTTATTTATTTATTGTATGAAAACCAAAGCAATCGACATAGCCTACAATTTTTGTTTTTACTTGCTGAATTAAACAAGTTCTAGGGCGAAAACCAAGTTTCGGCGAACTTAGTGTAGGCTGCATAAACTGTCGCTGATCAATGATCGGGTGGAAGAAGCTAGAATGGGCGTGGTTCGGCGCAGTTGTGAATGCCTAGATTACATATTAAAATAATAAAAGAAAAAACAAAATTATACACCTTAAGTGAATCAGTACAACTGCTCCGCTCAAAACCATGTCCCTACCTGAAACTAGCACGCACAGTAGCAATTTGTTCATTTTTTGTGCGTGCCCCCCAAGTAATTGTTAGTATTAATTCAGCGCCATGTTATAATATGGAACACGCAAGTGCTTTATATTTTGGATACTGAAATTTATTGTGTAAGTATTACGTAAGAGCGTGAGGTTCTTTATCGACACTTTATGACACTTAACAAGTGATGGTGAAAATTATTGTATAGTTGTGTCTGTAAGTATTTTTTTTTTGTATTTACAATGCAGTCTTCACGCCATTCAGTGAAGCAAAAGTCTTTTAGTAAACCATTTTGATATAAAAAACCAGAAAGGTGTATTTTCTTTACATACGTACATTATCCTTTTTATAATATGAAAACATACAATTACTGTGAGTTAATAAGTGTTTCATATTTCAATTATTGCATTTTATAATAAGAGACACATCAAGATTGTTTATGAAAAAACTTTTGCTCCACTGAATAGACTATACAATATAGTTTCCAAAGTTAAATATCAGGGGGCCAAGTCTGTTAACGTTATGTCATAATCGTGTCTCGATCGTGTTTCAATTGTAGTTCAGTGGTAGTGCTTTTTTAAACACTAGTTACAAGAATTAGGACAGTATGATGTGTTGAAAATTTTTCAGTAGTAAAAATTTACTTGTGAATGCAAAAAACTAAAAATTAAAATAGTAAGATGTGTTGTGAATGTAGTGTGTGGTGCGACCATCAATAGTATTGTGAAAAAAGTACAAATTTCTTGTAACTGTGTGTAAAATAGCACTACAACTGAACTACAATTGAAACACGATTGTGCCTTAACGTTAGCAGATTTGGCCCCCTGATATACTGGGCACGCAAAGTTAGATGTTTTTTTCCTTTCAGCTGCAGTTATATTTAAACTAATTTTGGGAAACAAATAGCCTACGACCTATTGAAAGATAACAAACAATGTGACACGAGATTTTTGTATATTAAACTATTTACTTAACTTTTATGTATTAACTCCCCCCGCGGCTTCGCCCGCGTGGACTACTCGACGTTTATCCGCGGGACTGCGCTATTTTTCCGGATAAAAAGTTTGTTACTCTCCAGCTCCCAAACTATACCCATACCAAAAATCACGTCTATACGTTGCTCCGTTTTGACGTGAAAGACCGACCAACAAATAAACAAACACACTTTCACATTTTTAATATTAGTATGGATAATCGTTCTGTATTATGTTAAATGAATAATAAAATTAACTTATACGTTTGTTGAGAGCAACTGATAAAGCCCATTAAGTACTATTGAACGCAATTGCATTGGCATTTAGATTGTATTAATATCAAACGTCAAAGTTATGACTGTTGCAATTTGTTTCAAGAACTTGCTAGAGTTCGTGCCAGATAACTCTGCCCACAACTGGGGCATTTTTGGCGCTAATAACATAGTTTTTTTTATATTTAATATAATTATGGTATAACATTAGTAGGTAGGTATTTGATTTTTACTCCGCGCAGACTTATCTGGCATGAACTCTACATTTAGAATCGACAAACCCATACTCTGAGAAATACCATATTAGTAGGCTTGCAGTGTGAATATTACGATAAATAAGCATGAAATGACCAAACTAATTTTAATTAAACCGCCTTCTAAAAAACCACATCAAAAAAGTAAGAAATAATTCTTCACCAAATAAATAACGTAAGTACTTTGAAGTCGGGCGTGAAACATGTACAATTTTTTGTTGTTTTTGTTAAAACCCGCCCGACTTCAAAGTACTTACGTTATTTATTTGGTGAAGAATTATTTCTTACTTTTTTGATGTGGTTTTTTAGAAGGCGGTTTAATTTTTTTATAAAAATAATTTTTATTTCACTCTTTTTAGTGCATCGTGCAGGCAATTTACGTGTTTTCTGGTAAATAGGTTTGTGATCAAACTCAAAACCTCCTTTTTCGAAGTCGGTTAAAATACCTTGAGGTATCCCCTTTTTAACAAAACAAGAATCATCTAAATCGGTTTATAAACAAAGGAGTTATGCCTAAAGATACGTAGGTATTAAATTCACATAAAGTGGTAACGAAAACGACAGTATTTTCAAGATTTCCTGAAAACTACTGAACCGATTTCAAAATTTAAAAAAATGGGACCAACTTGGAAACCAACCTGATGTAATAACGTTTGAACCATTTCAATCGGTTCAGCCGTCTTCGAGTAATCGGCGGACATACACAAAAAAAAAAAAAACATACATACAGACGAATAGAGAACCTCCTCCTTTTTGATTTAGAAGTCGGTTAAAAATGTATTGAAATCTGCATCGGGTGCCTTGTTAACTCAAAAACTTGGTCACGACTTGACAAAGTTGCGTGTTATGCCGATACATGGCTACGAAATTAGATTTTTATTTCAAGTTATTTGTGGAAATATGAGTCGGTAAACTAACGCCGCAAGTGAAATTATATAGTAATTATACAAACCAATTTGGTGAAATGTTATGTTGCAATACTTTAATACGTTATGAAATCAAAACAATTAAATGTAGCTGGGTGAAAGTTGGATTGTGACGGCTTCTGGTTGGTAACTCTTCTATTTGAAGTAGGCAGTAATATAAAATAACGTTCCCGTTTCCAGGGGAGTAGGGGAATAAAATACAGCTTTATGCTACTTGGGAATTATGTAGCTTTCTACTGGTGAAAGAAAGGAGAAGAAAAAATCGGTCCAGTATTTTATGAGTTTATTAATTTACAAACAAACAAGCAAAATAGTAGTTTATGTGACTGTCACTTATTGAGGGGTATTAAAACACGAGTGGGAGTTTAAAAAACGAGCCTTGGCGAGTTTTTTAATAATATTTCACGAGTGTTTTAATACCTAGTTATGTGCAGTCTCATACACTACTTTATCTAAACTCATTACATTTATATCATATATTTAAAAAAAAAACAAAAAAATCTTAATTAATAAATGTGTATTGGCGCCA
The DNA here is from genome assembly GCA_949710035.1 of Crambus lathoniellus. NCBI lineage: Eukaryota > Metazoa > Arthropoda > Insecta > Lepidoptera > Crambidae > Crambus > Crambus lathoniellus. Next base: position 18,055,948 of record OX453315.1, read on the forward strand.
AACCAATAGGAGTCTAAATACGGTCTATACCTTCAAAATTCAAAATTCTAATTTTAAAAAAGTTTCTTGTTGCCGGCAAAGAAGTGCTTGAAAGAGTTGGAAGTCATGGCCGGTAATTCCTACGGTTGCCATGGAGATTGTAAAATTAAGAAAAATAAGTGTTTTATAATGAGTGAAAGCTGTATCCGGTTGTATCATAATGACCATTATTAAACACTTTTATTTTTTAAAGTTGACTATGGCATAAAGTGTTACGTTCAGGCATGAGTTCATAATTCGAATATTATAACATGAGTGTAGATAAAATCTAATATTTCCTCTTTTTATATATAGACAGCCAAAGAAATAATTAATCGTAATGGCTTTTATTTAGTTACTTGATAACAAATTAACTACGGCAGCAACAGCTCACTCAGTTGGTCTTAAAAACATGAATTATAAAAATCCAAAAATAAAACAGGGTATTGTGTGGTATTACCTAAGTAAATCGTCGGCGTCTCCTAACGTAACTAGTCATCGGCACTATAAATTCCCGTTACATTTCATTACTTATTGTCTTCATACAGACATAGATCAATGGGAGCGTTCATCCATCTAGTCCCGGAAATAATGGTTTACCAGGTCCCATTCTCGAAGGATTATCAGATAAAAGGGATAGGATAAGACAGAAAATGTCGAGTGACAGCTGTTTATCGGCATGCGTCGTTGAGTTCGATTGCTCGTTTTACGCTAAGAAGATGTTTTGTACTATTTCTGTGTAATTTACGTGACATTCCGGGACAAAAAACTAACTAGTCACTAACTTGCATTATGCTGTTAATTTTCATTTAGTAAAGCATGATTTTGTACATATTCAGAAAAACCGACTCGCATCGGGCCCGGCCACGGAATTTTGAAATGCGGTAAAGGTAAAAATGTAAATGAATTTTCAGTTCATAATTAGCTGCACCGTTAGTCTCCAACCGCATTCCGCTATGGCCGTGATGCATAATTAAACTTAATTCTAATTTGCAACAATTATTTTATTAAGTACATTTTTGCCGTTTGGCAACAATCGCTCTTTTTTGCATGGCGCTGAAAAATAAACTGTGTTACCCTGAATCCTCCGGCCTTTTTATTCACAATCTACACCTCCGAGTTTAACAGCCCTAAGAAAATCAACATCCATAGGCAATTGCCGAACAGGCCGTACGGCTCCGACGTCATGCTTGCGTATCTTTTGGGAGTCCAATGGCTCAGTATGGTTTCCGTGGCATGCATACGGCTGCGAACGGATGCGGTCGGCATTTTACAATGCGGCAAAGGAATTGAAGTGTATAAATATGACTCATAGTTCATATTAGCTGTACCCCGCTATTCTCCGTTCGCATTCCGCGACGGGCGCCGCTACGGTTTCCGCGGCACTCGGGCGACTCCAAACCGACACGTGGATGGCCTCCGGAACATGATTACGCATCTGTCCCGGCCCGGACCGATGCGAGCCGGTTGGTCTGAATAGTACCTACCTAATCTGAGTGATAGAAGGTATTTCTATATTTATTTCAATCTGGCCTATCCATGGTACATCTATTCAATTGACAAATTACTTTCTATATTTCTTGGCGTATTTGAAGGAATTTCAATTAAATTGTCCGTATTGTATGTGCTTATATCAATGTCTTTACTTCCTCTTTACCATCCAGATAAGTGGATGATAGCGATTTCTTGCACTTTTAGGGACATTGTTATCAACTGTGATGAACTCACAATGTGTCAGTAAGAGAAATGACACGTGTATGTAACAGATACCAACCGTTTGGAATTCAATTGTTTCCGTTTCTGCCAAGTATTCCAGTCACAAGTCAAAACTGCAGTTTAAACAAATGACGAACAGATTCGCCGAATGAAAATTCCATTCAATTAGAGTGACGATTCCACGTAGCTGCCTGTTCCGCCAATCAACAGAGACACCGTTAAAAAATCCGAATCTCTACCGTAACTGGTGTGAAGCAATTCGTAACCAGATTAAAATGACCAATCCGATACGGGTGAGCGATCGTGGCTTTTCGGTCGTTTTGTTGGTGCGTTTTAAGTGATTATTTGTAACTGAATAATTTAAAAAAAAAACAATGGTAACGATATCTCAACATGACCTAGAGATCTACTGTGGATTCCCTTTGCCCCATTCAGGGGGCAGGTTATAATGTTAATCTATAAAAAATTAAATGAAAAATAAGCACCAGCCTTAGGGCTCCGACACAAAACTGCGAATGTCTCTCGCATCACAAAAATATGCAGCGCGCCTTGCCAATATTTTATCCACAACGGGGTAGCACTTAGCCTTCATCACACCTGATGATAAGTGGTGATAAGGCTGAAGGTGGAAGCGCACTACTCCCGGAATCCTTAATCACTGAGGAACTGGCTATCTTATCTCTAACTGCCGGAACACATTATTGCTGAAAACATCATTGTTATGGCGTCAGACTTAGATAAGATGCTTGTAGCTAGCCAGGCGGACTAAGAACAAGTCCTACCACCAACCAAACCAAAAAGGGAATCGAACCTGGGACCTCTGGGTCTGAAATTGGTGGTATGAACCACTAGACCACAGATGCAGTTAATAATCATAATCATATATTTTGCTAGAAACACGGTAACAATTGGATGTTAGAAAGATGCAAAGCTCAACATGCTTCGCTGAATTTTCAGCATGCAAAAATTACATGGAAACATATTAAAAATCATTAAATTAAATTCCTTGTTACCTTATTCATAATCATTAATATTAAATACCTACATCATTACCAAATTCCAAACACTAAATTATTTTTTTTATTATGCTAAAGCCAATACAATTCTACTGAAATATTAATTTGGTACATTCTTGAAGAAAATAAATTGTCAATCAAATTCTCAGAAGCATAAATAAAATGTCATAAAATTCTATTAAAACTAAATGCTTAATAAATAGAAACCTTATTGTCTGTCAAATACTTGACACGCGTAGCCGTTGCAGATTTTTGTGGTGCGAGACGTCACATCGCAGTTTTGTGTGGGAGCAATCACGAGTAGATTTTTTTCAGGCGGGACTTTACATGTAACACTTGTGGTTTTTTTTTAATTGTAATTTTATCTATACTTACATTATGCATTGTGAATATATAAATTTAATAAAAAAATGTCGTTAATACCTACCAATCCGCATTGGGCCCACGTGGTGGTTCATGGTCCATTCTTCTTGTGTATAATTATGAAAGGCTTGCACCCCAGCAGTGGGCACATTTAATAACTGATGACGATAATTATAAAAGTTATCTTGTAGTGTGCGTCTAAATGCTTTTTCAAACCACTAATAATTATAATACCTATAATAAATCATTTTATTGCAGGCAACTTACAATATTTCACAATATCCAGGCACTGTGCACTTAGGTCCGGTTGCTCGAAGCTTGGTTACGTTAACTATAGGGTTAAATTATGGTTAAAGTAAAATTAACCGGCGGTCAAATTTAAAAAGCGTTGTTAAAGCAGCGGTTACTTTAACGAGCAGTCAAATTACAGATTTAACGCCGGTCAAAATAACCGGCAGGGTGGGGGTGGTTTAAATTTTGACATTAGTAATTAAGGGAAGGTTAATAAAATAGTACAGACAACACTATTAACCCTAAGATAACCAATGTATTTTTCTTTTACCGATGTCAAAATTGACATCAGTTAAATTTCAACTTTTGTAAATTTTGACAAAAGTTAAATGTACGAGCAACCGGACCTTAGTAGACTAACATAAGATTATATTAATAATTTTGTTACCACTAGGTTAATAATATACAATTAAATAACAGCTTTCGGTGTGGAATCGGTGGCATTCGCCAACGTCCCTCGGAAGCGCCGGTAAACCACCTCCTGCGGCCAGAAATCTTCCTTCAAGAAAGTTTCCAGCCTCGCTGTCGGGACGCGCACCAAACAAACGACTTGAAATGCGACTATGACGCAGCAGCTAATGCATGTAACAAATTAAATCATTGGAATTTTCACGTTCCTGCCAAAGCGGAACGCTTTGTCGTTGAATCGATTTAAACCACTGACGGAAAACGATTTGAACCCACGGAGTTCAAGATTTTTGGGAAACCAAGTGATGAAGATGATATTTTTTATCCGAAATCTATAATGAAGTACCAATCTTTATTTTATCTGTTATTATACTCGTATTATGTAAAATAGTACTCATTTTCATGTCAAATATGAATGAAATATTTTATGTCAAATATGAGTACTAAGCGTGCGCTCGGCGAAATTTTAAAATAAACCCCCTGCATCGAGAACTTTTCGTGCGATGATTTTCTACGATTTTAAATGTGGCCTAACTACAAATTGCTTTTATGGATGAAGGACCTTCAAAAACAACCATCTACGGTTCATCCCTGAAATAAAAATTTGTTTAAAGAAGGCCAAGGAGTGGAGAAGTGGCTGCGGCGGACTGAAAAAATGTTTCGAAAATTGGTTCAGTTCAGACGCATGCGATTTTGTATAGAGAGTGGTGGAGAGTTCTTTGAAAAGATTTAATTAAAATATTTTATCCATAGAAGTTAGTTTTTTAGTTTCTCAAATCTTTCTGAGTGTCTCACGTGAAGGCGCGCACCTGCCAGCGGTGTCGCGAGAAGCCGTTCGTGGCCGTTTGACTGCTCGAGCCGGCGCGCGAGACGGCTCATGCCGGAGCGCAACGGGTCGAGCAGTTGCGCACTTCTTAAAAAAATATTTTACACTAAAAGTTCTCAGCGCGTCACGGCCGTTCGTGGCCCTTCGCTTCCGTCTCGCTACAGATTGGGCCTTAATAAGCAAGAGTCTGCGTAGGTACTTAACTTGATGAATATGCTAAGCTAACTTAAGCTTATAACCACTCAATATCCCGAATAAACGGCTTAATAGGACACGTATATTGGAAGCCTATTAAACTCTTTCAAAGTAGCAACTAGTGCCACAACCTACGTCATTACTGAACAACATAACAAACAATTATGCCTGTTTACTTGCAGTCTAGAACTCACGACCAACTTTGAAACTTATCCTGTATAAACTCCGCTATGCAAGTTATTAGCAACTCCGTGTGGTAATGAGTGACTCAAATACTTGAGATGTGTGTGTATTAGTGCCAAGTTTTCTCGTTTCAAGATTCGCTGCATTTGACGAAAATATTAGAGTCTTTTATCATAAAATTCATGACGTGACTCAAATAAATTTTGTTCCCAAAAAAAGAGGACAAGTCGTCAAATTACTCAGACGAACGCTCAAAGTCTTGTCCTAAAGTAGTGGTTCCTTTAACGTACTATATTATTTTTATTATAGAAATACATTGTGAATGTTACTACCAAACTACCCTGTTCAGACATAAAAATTATCGGATGAATAATAATATTCAAAACAAACAAGTTTAGTAACGTACCTGATTATATAACGGATTTATATTATCTTCAAAAAAAACCGGGCGGGTTTTAACAAAAACAACAAAAAATTGAACACGTTTCATGCCCGACTTCAAAGTACTTACGTTATTTGGCGAGGGATTATTTCTTACTTTTTTGATGTAATTTTTTGAAGGCAGTTTTATATTTAAATAAAAATAATTTTTATTTCACTCTTTTTAGTGCATCATGCAAGCAATTTACGTGTATTCTGGTAAATAGGTATGTGATCAAACTGAGAATTCTTTTTTGAAGTCGGTTAAAATACCTTAAGGTATCTCCTTTTCAACAAAACAAGAATCATCTAAATCAGTTTATAAATAAAGGAGTTATGCCTAAAGATACGTAATAAATTCGCATAAAGTGGTAACAAAAACGACAGTATTTTTAAGATTTCCTACCTAAAACTACTGAACCGATTTCAAAATTTCAAAAAATGGGACCAACTTGAAAGAACTTCCTCCTTTTCAATTTTTGAAGTCGGTTAAAAAGACAGTAAATTTTCATTAAAATGCCATAATTAAATCTAAATTAAATTTAAAATAAGTAAGTAAGTATTAAGATATTAAAACCAGAAATAAAAATTAAGCAAACAAGATCTAGAGAATAATTTGTAATAATTAATAAAAAAATATCCTTTGGAAATTTGAATAGACATGCTATATCGATACTATTCGATACTAATATTATAACGAGGAAAGATTTGATTGTTTGTTTGTTTTCATCGAATAGGCTCCGAAACTACTGGACCGATTTAGAAAATTCTTTGACAATTTTATTAGAAAGCTACATTCTTCCCGAGTGACAAAGGCTATATTTTGTCCCGATATTCCCACGGGAACGGGTACCGACCGGGTAATACAGAAATATGCAAATTAAGTAAAGTGTTTAAAAAGTGTGACAAAACTTAAAGTGTTGATTATATCACATTCTACTTACCTCAAAACTTAAAAATGTCACTTAGGGTACCCTAAATTCATGCCATAACACCAACTTTGATAGAAAAAACAAAAGGCGAATTCAACTTATAGCATTATCCCACAATTTCCGAAGTGCTGGATATTGTAGCCTGGAGGCAAGTTTTAATGAGCAGTTGCAAGGCGGTTCCCGAACGAATATTGACTTTTCCTATTAAGAGTCAGGAGAAAGGGCTTAAAAGAGAAAACATGAAGGATCTAAGTATAGACGAATGCATTAATGAACTTGCAGGTTTAAGATTGCCTTTTGTCATGGATGTTGCTAACTGCCTATGAGGTCTAGTGATACGTACCACCAGCATCAGACCCAGAGGTCCCTGGTTCAATTCCCAGTGGGGGTACTTATTGTAGGTTTTCGGTTTGGTTGATGGTAGAAATTGATCACTTTTGACTCACTTTTTTATCTTCATAGCAACAATGTTTGCAGTCTTGTTGTGTTCATACTTTCTCAGTGATTGAGGATTCCGGGAGTAGAGCTTTATCATCACTTAACATCAGGTGTGATGGCTAAGGGCCTGTTTCACAATGTCTAAAAAAGTTCGGATTAGCTATTACTTGACATAAAGTTCATAAAAAACTGTCAATTAAACTGGAAAGTCTCTCCTAATTGGACATTGTGAAACAGGCACTAAGTGTTACCCTGTTGTGGATAAAAAAATATTTTAAACAGCATTACTTTGAATACTTTTTACAAAAAGGTTTATTTACTGGCGAAATGACGGAACTTTATAGTTCACTATTGAGCAAAATTTTTAATTCACAGCGCGTTGCGATCCGTGAAAGCTGCTTTATTTCGACGAGTCTTTAAGGTGGTTCGTTGAGCTCAGTAGCGCCACCAATGGAAATAAATCAATTACACTTTATTAAAGGCTTAAATCAAAAGTTTCGGTTATTTTGCGCAAATAAAAGAGTAAAATTCATTTTATTAATATACTTTTAAGAACTCAAACTTACGCAATAAGTCGTGAATGTGAATAGTGCCAAATGTGGCCACATTTAGCAATATCGACATCCATAACTTAATGCTCATATTTGAAGCCCTGAAAAAACAAAAAAAAATGCATTTTACTCTTTCATTTGCGCGAAATAACCGAAACTTTTATTCTAAGCCCTTGATAAATCGTAAATGATTTATTTCCATTGGTGGCGCTACTGAGCTCAACGAACCACCTTAAGCTCTTAAAAGAAATCTTCATTTATTTCAGAGAATTTTGGAGTCTATGAACATTGAACATTACTCTAGTTAACGCAAACACAATTTAACAGTAACGTAACCGTATAACTGAATTAATTTGATATCGTTCTAATCCCTTGTAGCTTATGTCGTAATACCCATTTACATAATTGATCCAGTACATGTTATAGAATCTTAGCAGAAAGGATTAAACTTACAATTTGTATAGAATGATAGTTATTTTGCAATCTTTTTATGTAACCTTATTAAATACTTGCTTAGGTTCCAAAATAAACTTATCTAAATCTTTCATCTATAAAAATCTTGAATCTCAATTAATGTCTTCTTCAAATTTTGACTTTGGAGATTCAGAATTCGAATTGAGAATTGATTTTCTACTTTTTTCTTTTGAATTGCGACTTCCGACTAAATGATCGGCATGCCTACAATAAAATTCTCATGATGTTCTGATCATACTGGAATCAATTTTGTGATCTTATTTAATAATGAATCTTTAATTTTTATTATTAATGATTCAGAATGTGGGTAATTGAGATTCTAGAAGATCGGAGACGGATTTGGTATTTCGGATTATATCTTCGGACTTCAGAAAAAGGACAAATGTCCTTTCTACTCTACTACTGGTCATTTTTCTTTGGACGATTTCAACTTTTTTGACAAGCAATTTTCAACTGTCGACTCATGATCGGCTACGATTTCAAATAGCTCAATGTTTTCATCATATTCGAATCGATCTTAGAAATCCAACAAACTGTTTTAAGATTCGGTATTTGAGAATCCATATTGGATACGAGATGATAAAATATCGTTCTAACATTCTTTTTAGAACAAGATTGTAGACTAGTTATCCACTAATGTAAGGTAAACTGTATCGAGGCAATATTTTTATTTTCATCAAAGGATGTTTGCACTGTAACAACAGAGGTGTAGGGTGAGAAATTGCATGGCACGGGCGTTCGAACAACCGTGCGTGGTTCACCCTTAATTGCTACGTCTCAAATTGAATCCGACCGCTTGGTCACGCGATTGGATCTTTGACCACCTCCTAGGGTTGTTTGGTTTACACGTAGATTACTATGTTTGTTGACATTTAGTTACGTTCAACCATTGCAACTTATAATCTACACTACACATCCTACTAATATTATAAATGTGAAATTTTAGATGTTTGTATGTTTAGATGTTTGGATGTTTGAACATTTGTAACTCAATCATGCCAAAACGGCTCAACGGATTTGGCTGAAATTTCGGTCACAGATACTTTGCAGCCTGGAGAGGAACAAAGGCTACTTTTTATCCCAAAAAAGTATCTCATTCCCGCGAGATAGCGTCATGTAGTCCACGCGGGCGAAGCCGCGAGCGGAAAGCTAGTTTTATAATAAGAGACCTCTCTTGGTATGATTTGTTTTGCGCTGAGGGGAGCATACCTACTGCACAGATCCCCCATGGCCTTAGGTGGTGTGAGGAGAATAAAACTTGTTTGTTTTGCAGAGTTTTACAAAAAATATATTTCACTTTACATGTGACAGTAATGTAAACAAATCATAAATAAATCGTATTGCTTCCAACTATTCGTGCTTTAAAGTTATTGGGAGATATGCTTGCTCAGGACGATGATATAGACGTATTTGCCGATAGAACTGCCGATAGAATGAACCAGGGTACAACCTGGGGGCCTTCAAGTCACGAGTGAACCGTTACCTTCTAGGCAAGCACGATTCATCATAGATCGCATCAATGCTTACCAGCAGGCGTTATAGCGGACTAGCGCTTACCTATCAATAATACTAAAAATAAAACCGCCTTCTAAAAAACCACATCAAAAAAGTAAGAAATAATTCCTCACCAAATAAATAACGTAAGTACTTTGAAGTCGGGCGTGAAACATGTACAATTTTTTGTTATTTTTTGTTAAAAGCCGCCCGACTTCAAATTACTTACGTTATTTATTTGGTGAGGAATTATTTCTTACTTTTTTGATGTGGTTTTTTAGAAGGCGGTTTTATTTTTTTATAAAAATAATTTTTATTTCACTCTTTTTAGTGCATCGTGCAGGCAATTTACGTGTTTTTTGGTAAATAGGTATGTGATCAAACTCAAAACCTCCTTTTTCGAAGTCGGTTAAAATACCTTGAGGTATCCCCTTTTTAACAAAACAAGAATCATCTAAATCGGTTTATAAACAAAGAAGTTATGCCTAAAGATACGTATTAAATTCACATAAAGTGGTGACGAAAACGACAGTATTTTCAAGATTTCCTGAAAACTACTGAACCGATTTCAAAATTTCAAAAAATGGGACCAACTTGGAAACCAACCTGATGTAATAACGTTTGAACCATTTCAATCGGTTCAGCCGTCTTCGAGTAATCGGTGGACATACACAAAAAAAAAAAAAAAAAAAAACATACATACAGACGAATAGAGAACCTCCTCCTTTTTGATTTAGAAGTCGGTTAAAAAGTACGTTAGGATACCTGGGTGCCTACCATCAACTCTTATTGCGGTTTTGTTAAGGATCTAAACTGATCTGCTTCGCTTATTCGTACCACGACAGCTTAATATCAAAGACCGTGATTCAGTGATCATTCAATGACATTTCACAGCCGCTTAGCTGTCATGAACTCTTATTTGACTTATAACTCGGCCAAGCTAACAAGACACCTGCAGGTTATACCCGTCCCTCTCACTCTCCGGGCATGACAGAATCGAGTGAAAGAGACGGGTAGAAGAAATAAGGACACAAATCGTTCGGTCATTCACATTTAGCAATTCATTTGCGACCCAGTTTTTAGAAGGTACGAAAGAAAGCACTTTAAGAGCGTGTAAAAAAGCACAACGATTGAAACACGATTGAGACACGATTACGACTTAACGTTAGCAGAATCGGGCCACAGAGACCAACTCGCAGACATCCGACTGCAATTTTGACTGCAACAAGCGGTTGTGCGTGGGGGGCGCAAGGAAAAGGTACAAGGACGAACAAGTTTATAAATACGAAGCTCGGACTCAACAATATTTGCGATTATAAATTCGTCGGAGTCTGTCAGACGTCTGTTAAGGGTTATTGTATTGAAACTTGCTGGTGTTTTGGAGTACTCTGTAAGCCTACACATAAATAAATATTGAATAATTATATAATTATTTTTGCTATGATCATGTAGGTACTGCAAACAATACATTCTAATAACCCTTTTTTGGCTTCGCCGCAGACGGGTAAAAATAGTAGTCGCGAACATAAACGATGATATTTCAGAAAGTAAGCTTCATTTACCTTTTTTTTACCTAGAAGATAACTTAAAAGTTTTATTCCATGCCTTCAGAATTGTTTACATTGAAACGTGACCTATTTTAACTTTAATAATGATAAAAGAAACCGTAGGTAATGGTTTTTGTGTAAGTGATTCGTTAAGTAAATTTAGTATAAAATACAGTTACGATGTTAAGATTTTAATTGTGTATTTTTTTATTTCGTAGTTATATATTGCCAACCCTGATTTACAAAGCCTTTCACTTGCGTGGGAAAAGTGTTCTAATAACACCCCTTTAAGTGTGGCCTGTGACTAGTTTCCCATTACAGCTGTCAACCAGTGAAGAGTTTAAATAGGGAAAATGTAAGCAATCACGAAACGGATAGAATTAGGACGTAAAGGGCTAATAATCGTTGTTGTAAGGAAAATGACGGAATTTAGGTCCTGTAATCAATTCACGATTGTTCAATAATTCTTTATATTATTTTAATTATTACCTTCCCAAATACGAATACATAAGTAAGTTTGAAGATGTTAAGTAAATATGCAGAAACACACAAATATCACTATCTACAATTTTGGGAGTTGAAAGCCTACATTTATATTGTTCTCTTTCGCTATTTTATACTATGTAGATAGCGGTTTAAATTTAAATAGAGATCGGTAACAACAAGTACCTAGCTAAATGGGATTTAAAATAAAATCGAGATGCAAGTGGCCCTTTTGATTTATGAAGAAGAGAAAAGAAGTTTGATTTTTTTTCTCGGCTCTAAGGGATTGCAGACTTTGATATAAATTTCAGCTTGATACCTCCCACGCATTCTTGAGAAAAAGTTTCTTGACAGACGGACAGATCTATGAATGAGGGCTTAACTATGTTCATGCAGCATATGATAACAACATGCCATGTTCATACTAGGTTCAGGCTAGGGCCTGCGTATTCGATATTCTTTAGACCCTTTTATTAGAGAATAGGACTTCAAGAAGAGCGTTATGAAATCTAGGCAACAAACACACATAAACTAAACTAACACAAAAGTCACTACACCGCGCGTACGAAGTAGCGGGCAACAGCTAGTTTTATATAAAGCAGCAAGAACCTGTACCTGAACCAGGGTACAACCTGGGGGCCTTCAAGTCACGAGTGAACCGTTACCTTCTAGGCAAGCACGATTCATCATAGATCGCATCAATGCTTACCAGCAGGCGTTATAGCGGACAAGCGCTTGCCTATCAATAATACTATAAAAGTACGTTACTCTAATCCGTAGCAAAGTAAGTACCTACCTGGTTTTGGAGAAAGACGATTTCAAATGAAAAGATCTTGTACCTATATTGTAGAAGTTAAAACCACATTCCACATGGAATCCTCAGTTTTTGATCTATATGCGCGCGCATGCATACTTGTAGCTAAAGCTATAGGAATGGATAAGATTGGTAAATTGGTAAACTTATCAAAAAGCATACAGCTCCTTCCAGATAGACGTGACGCTCTTAGCAGCAGGGCTTGGAAACGGTTTGCAAAATACCGCTTATCAAATATCGAAACCAGGTATTTTTAAAAACGGTTATTTGTTTAAAAATTCAGTTGGCGGGGCGACCGAAATCAGCGAGCGTAAGATACCTACCGGTGTTTCGAGTTGCCCTCCTAGACAAGTGGCTTTCTATTATCGATATTGCCAGTAGAATAGAAAGAAAATCTATGGGATTGACATAAGCGGTCACGTGACATTTCGATCGCTAATGCCAAACCCATACATTTTCTTTCTAATGGCGATATCGATAATAGAAATCCACTTGTCTAGGCCCTCAGGAACCGTCTCGTTTTGATCTATGATTAGAACCGAAATGTTTTCGATTATGAAAGAGCGAAACCCAAATGATTATGCTCTTTTGTAATTGTATGGAGCTTTTTGCAAACTTGTTCCTGAGTTTTGATCTGTATTAGATTGAACCAGTCGTCACTTGGCCGAAGTCTCTAACCATTGTGAAAAACAAAATATTTGGTGTTGGTTTTCGCACGAACTATCTCCTGTGGATGCCACGGGTTGGGTCGAAACACGTGTGGAGTAGTCTAATCGGTGAAGGTGCAAGGTGTATTGCTGTCTTGCTAAATGCAGGTATTGTGCACTGGTATTTTCGTGGTGTACTTGTGCATTTTTTTGTGGGCCTTTGCATCTTGCATGTTGTGTTTTTTGCGAAAATAAGCTACATATATTTAGTTTTTCACAATAGTTTTGATCTGGTTTCCGAGCCCTGGCTCTTAGTTTAACTCAAAGATATACCTTAGTGAGCCAGATACGGGAACTCAGCGTCGGTAAAGCTGGTAGCCTTCTAAGCCCACGTCGCTGACGCGTAGATTTGACCAAAGCTTAATGCAGGCCATATTGCAAGTGAAACAAAACGAGATTCATACCATATAATATATGTATGTATTCTCATACCATAACCATCTCCGCACACGATGCAAAAACGCCGCCACTAACACCGCCGCTTGAAGATAGAATAAGAAACAAGTGAGGATAACCGGCGTCGGCGTCGGTTTTCATACATTTTATATGAACGGCGTTCATATAAAATGTATGCTGGTTGTGAGATGGGTCGATTTTTTTCAAAATACTTCATTTTCCATTTTTCAATAATAAAAATTGCATTGTGAATGCAAAAAATTAAATCTGTATTAAAACTGGCAAAGATTTGAAAAGTGTAGCTGCTTATTTAACTGCCACTGCTGATTTTGTACTACAAGGGCTCCATGGAAAGCCTAAAACTTTATTATTATCTTTGATGTTCTGGGTGCCTACCATCAACTCTTATTGCGGTTTTGTTTAGGACCTTAACTGATCTGCTTCGCTTATTCGTACCACGACAGTATTGCGTAAAGGACAAGCGATTCAGCGACATTTCACAGCCGCTTAGCTGTCATGAACTCTTATTTGACTTATAACTCGGTCAAGCTAGCATGACACCTGCAAGTTATACCCGTCCCTCTTACTCTCTGGGCATGACATAATCGAGTGAAAGAGATGGGTGGAAGAAATAAGGACACAAATCGTTCGTTCATTGACATTTAGCAATTCATTTGCGATTCAATTTTTTTCATGGTATGAAATGAAGCAATTCATTCTTGGAACCTATTCTGGAACGCGCCAGTTTTGAATCGCTTTCTTCAAGTTGATGGTAGGCACCCTGTAGTCGTATGTAACAAGTTTCGATGTCTTCGCGTGACCCCATCTGCAGAATGTCGTGTCCGAAAGACTAGCTATACCGGAATTACAAGGAGGTACTCGTACAAAGATAGAATAAGTAAGTTAAATACAAATTAACACAGTAAAATTTCTAATCATGGTTTTTTATTTGTTAAATGTAGAATGAAGTTGTTTTGTTGAAAAGGAATCGTCTTCTAAATAACTATTGATAATTACTTAAATCATTTACTGCTAAATCATTAATTATATTTATTTATGCTTAGAATTAAGAATTAACAAACAGCACAGACAGTTGTTACGACTAATATAATAACTATTAATGCAACAACATATTTTTCTAAAACGTTCGTTTGCTGTATAGTTCAATTGCCATTAGCTAATACATTTTAGAAATGAACGTTAAAGTTTAAATTTTCACATTTTTGACATCCGATTTTGGTCCTTCGGGCTGGATGAAAATCATTAATCTGTAATTCAGCCTTAAAGATTGATTCATTCATTATAATTTTATTATAATTTTAGATTATTTTTAAGAAACGTGGTACACGCTAGGTCAAAAAAATTGTTTTAAAATTTATTAAAATTGAGATTTGGTTGAAGGCGGATCAAACTATTGATCTGCAATCCAGTCTATTTCTAAGCCTTTATAAATTGTTTTTTCTTGATAGTTATAATTTTGTAAATATTGTTTTTAGAAGCATGTAAGTATAGTCTAAAAGTTTAGTAAATTTCAAAAACTTTTTTTACTTTTTAGCTGAATACCCATTGTCACGTGCAAGACTACTGAGTAAACATCCAGCAGGCTTCCTCTAACGGAAACTAACTGGATCGCCGGCTACTCGCAATATCACGATTGGCACCAGCTATTATGTTATTGTAAGTAAAGTACGGTTTACTGTAAGTGATTTAATAAATGGCTGATGTGGGCAAAGACAAATATTTTTTTTACCTATAACGGGGTAACACTTAGTCTTCATCACACCTGATGATGGAAGCGCACTACGTACAAAAAGTTTGACTTAACTTTGCATGTAAAGTGCATGTCACAGATACTTAAGAATGCAATGAAACGGAGTTATTTCTTTTCCCTTCGCACATAGTGTGAAGCCATAAGAATGTTGATAAAGAGAAGAATAAACTTTTACTGACATTGTAAAAAAACTTCAACGGATACTAAATTGTCTACCAAAAACTTAACTCCAAATATCTTTGTAATAGCTAACGACAAAACTTGGCGGTGAAACCTTTAAAAATGTACACAAAAAGAAAATCACAACTAAAACGAAATAGGACTACTATAAAAGTATTCGAGTTGGCGAAGATAATGAAAAAAGTTGGTCAAATGATCACTCGCCTTCCGGCCGAGCACTGAAGCGTATTTACAATGTGCTAACCCTGATAAGATTGAATCTTTGAACCAGACGTGACCACGCGAAATTGGTCGCGCGTCATTCGTGTGGCGGCCGCTGTCACTTTATCTCTTAGAGGTACCGGCTTCCCACGGTTTAACCCGCGTGGTACCCGTTTCCGTGGGAATATCGGGATTATATATAGGCTTTGTCACTCTGGAAGAAAGTAGTTATCTTATGGTGGAAGAATTTTTAAAATCGGTTCAGTAATTAAAGGGTTTATCCATTACAAAACTTATATAAGCTAAAGGTTACCTACTATATTTTTTGTTATTATTGTAACTGTTGTTAGGCATCCACTAAGAAGGGATTTTTCATAATTTAGTTCTATAAGGGAATGAAATAGGTAGGCAGCCAAAGTTTGAATGGAAAAATAGTAAAAATAAAGTTCTAAGGAGTGAACTACGTTACCTCAAATTTAACGCAAGCGAAACCGCAGGCAAAGCTAACAACTAAATAAAACTATCAACTATACTTTCAAAAGACGCCTCTGAACTCTCTCCCGATTTCTTGAAACTTTTCAGAGATAATTACTTCCTAGATGTAAAAACTGGCGTCTTTTATAGCCGAGACAAGAAGAAGGGGCCTTTAACTCCTTTAGTTAGCTGCAAGCTTGGTATAACAAGGCTCTTACACGGACAGTTTGATGTTTTACTTTGTACGTGCCGCCTTTGCAAGGAAGTTGCATAAAATAATTCAATTTTATTTGTTGAGTTACAATAACAACGTGAACGTGGGTAAAAATAACACTTTATGTTTTTCTTCACTTCTTGAATAATGAAGACTTCAGTTTAAAACATTATTTAAAGTTATAAAGAAATAATGAATGTTCGTATGTAATGTACATAACTAGATCGTTAGGTGGTTGAATTAAGCTTTGAAATAGCACTTACTACACTTTTCTTGAATGTGCAACGGTGCACATGTGCAACTAAGCCTTCGACGTCAGGTGTGATGACACCGGATGTTGAATGAAGATAAGGCTAAGGGTGGCAGCGCACTACTCCTTTGAAATGTCACGTGACCGCTACTGTCAATCCCATACATTTTCATTCTATTCTACTGGCGATATCGATAATAGAAAGCCACTTGTCTAGAGGGGCTTGGCGGTACCTGGCGAAGTTGGAACAAGTCATACCACTAACCAAACCGAATACAATTTACTTTTAGCAAAACTGAGAAAATAGTTTGTTCAGAATCAAGAGTAGAATCGATTCCACACATTTTTTATAGGGGTTAAATGAAAAAATGTCACGGAGACCTATGCGCACGAAAAAAAAGTTTATTCAATGGAATTCAACCCCCCTCCCCTCCCCCGGGACTCCTGAGTCCACAGAAGCGGTTGAACTCATTAATCGCCTCAATGTCTGTGACAGATCATACCGAACTCTACTCGCGTTCAGACCTTTTCTATGAACATGAAATACTGGTAGTATTTATCCATTGTCAAACCGTTTCACATAATACAACCAAGTGGTTAATGAGAACTAACGTTTGCGTGTTTCAGGTGTAAAACAAACTCTTAATTATCGTAGGTTTAGCTTACGTGGCGTTTTTTAAACTGTTGTTTTGTAAGCACTTGTATGAAAATAATTTAGATTAGATAGCAAATAATTAGCTAGTAAAGTAAGTAATCTGTACTACTATTAGGTATATTATAAATGCGAAAGTTTGGATGTATGGATGTTTGTTCCAAAAAAGTAAAATGGCTATCTGGGTAAAGCTCAGAGATATTATATTATATCCTAGCAAAATTTACGATTCTGCGAACAAAGTCGCAGGCATCAGGAAGTAGAAGGTATAATAGGGTTGTTTAATGTTTTTTTTATTTAAATTATTGAATTAATACTTCTTATGCTTTTTTTGACGACCGATTTGGCGCAGGGGTAGGCTACCCACCTTCTGCGCCAGTGGTCTCGGGTTCGATTCCCGAACAAGATAAATATTTGTGTGCATGAACATGTCTATTTGTCTTGGTCTGGGTGTTAACTATGTATATTAAGTATGCATTTACAAACAAAAAGTATTTAAGTAAGTATATATTTATCCGTTATCAAGTTTTCCATGATACAGTTTCTTAATGAAATTAACATGGGCTTAGATAATTGGTGTGAATGTAAGAAATATTTATTTATTATTATTTATTATGCGCTGTTAGCCAGCGTTTATTTCATCAATGTGAAGATATTTCTTCCTACGATACTTGGAAGAAATACCTTTCTAGATTAAAGATGAAATAATTGCTATTTCAAATTATTTGTACTTTTTTGCATTCACAGTGCAATTTTTGTTGTTCTGTTATTTTGACTATTTAAAATTTGTTCAAATTTGTAGGACATCAAACTTTCAAATGAAGACAATGAGAGAACGATTTTCTTTGTGACGTCTTACGCCCGAATTCTCGAACGCAAATCATCTTTGGGAGCGTCTCAAACATCATGGCATCTCTTTCATACGTTTGACATTTAAAGTGACAGGGCGATGTTTGAGACGCTCCCAAAGATAAGTAGCGTACGAGTATTCGGGCATTAGCGTCATTGTTTCGTATCAGAAAGCAATAGTTATAGTCAAAATGAAACATTTTTAAATCATTTTTTCACATTTCGTATTCTTAAATGTTATAATTTTTAACTTAACATCATTAAATATCTACATTTCAGCAACAGTGAAATACTCTATATTTTGAATAGAAGATAGGTGAAAACGTGAATATGTTTTACTCGAAGAAAGGGATACAGTAATAAGAAAAATGTATGTTTTGCTAGATTTCAAAAGCTGAGTAGTCTGCGTGGAATTCAACCATAAGTGAAATGTATGTTTTCGTAGATTTCAAAAGCTGATTAGTTTGCGTGGAATTCACACGTAAAGTGACGTAAATAAACACAAATAGTATAGACCTCTTTCCAAAAAATTAAACTGTTAGTAGTTATATTTCTTCAATAATTTCTGTGTCAAATGTGTTAAATGTCTGATTTTCCGATAATCAAACTTCCGAAAATGTAAAACTTACTTGAGTTTCATAAAACAATGTATGGAACGTGAACAAACTTTCAAACTTTTTCACTAGGGGAAATGGGGATTGGGGAGGTGTTTGTTCTTTTTGGCGATTTGAACGAATTATTCATTCATTTAATAATAGTGATAGTTTAGAGTAATGACGAGTAGATGGTCTGCAATAGATACGTAACTTAGGTATGTATGAAAATAAAACAAGTGCCCGCTTCTTTACTTGTGCAGACGAATGTAGTAGAATTTGACTTCAGTAATTTGACATTTAAATTGATTCACGAAACAACAACTGCTTAAACTTATTAAAGCCATACAAAATGTATATAAGAATTAAATAAAATAAAACATCAACATTCTAACAATTGAAAAAAAAAACCTTAGCCCATCCCATCTACAAATAAGTCCCGTTCAACTAAAACGATCGAACGTGAGCCTGAAAAACAGTGAACTGAAAACGTATCAGGGCCAAATCGGGCCTAATTCAACCCGTGGCTGCGTCCAATAACTGTCGCTAGGTTTCCGCGCGATTGGCCCACGACGACGGGCCAAATAGGCCCGGTCCGGTCTTTTGGCTGATTGCCCCTTTGATTTATCAGGCTTTTGCTCTGACGAAGAATTAGTTTGTTGTGATGGACGTTGGGGTTATTACTGACGTTTAGGGTTGAAGAACTAGACTTCCACCCGCAGCTTTGCCCGCGTGGACAAGACGACGTTATCCTACACGAATGAAATATTTTTCCGAAATAAAAAGTAGCCTATGTCACTCGATCCGTTGCCCCGGTCTGGCGTGAAAGATGGACAGCAAGAAGCGGTCAAAATTCAAATTCAAAGGATATACAGGAAAATTTTTTGACTAGTGCACAAATTTTTAGGATCAACTCAGAATCGGTAAGTGAACAACTTTCTCCTAGACACATGGGTCGAAATACGACAAAAATTTTTGGACTTCCCATACTAAATCGATCACGTGATCAGTCCGATTTGTATGAAGAGTCAAACAATTTTTGTCATATTTCGACCTATGTTTCTAGGAGAAAGTTGTTCACTTACCGATTCTGAGTCGATCTTAAAAATTCGTGCACTGATTAAAAATTTACCCTGTATAAAAGCATCCTTTTGAAGGCAACGACTACACTGTCTCTCTCATTTCGCTTCAATTTCCCCCGTCGCATTGTATTTTAATTTTTTTTGTACCCCTGTAACGTAAGTAAATCATAATTTAGTTTATATATTTTCCTTCTTTTCATTCATCGCTTCCCGACGACCTACGCACGACCAGCTACTAATCTCAATACTCCTACGAAAACGGTAACCATGCGGGTGAAACCGCAGGGCGCTGATAGTTATTTATATATATAAACTTAGGTATAACATGACCTACAATGATCTGATTCTTCATGAGCAGGTTTAAAACACGTGCTACGGATATAATAGAAACAATTAAGGTTTTACACGTAAATTTATTTACAGCTAATTATCCAAAATTCCTAGCATACTAGGGTAAGGTTGCGATCATTGGACCAGCGCTTTGTTTGGACCACTTAGGTTTTTCGAAAACGGGCAGTTGTAAAAATCGTCTGTTATGACGAAACGCCTTCTATTTGACCCCACAACCTGCCCCTCAACCGCCAGTGTCGCCACGGGCTTCATTGAGGAAGGATGTACGTCGGTGTGTTTCACGAGCTCCCGATGTAAAATTGGTGCGCCATTCTTTACCATGTAAGTAAAGATCCTTAAGGATTTTCTCTTGAAGTTTTTGGTACTTGCATGGCATATTTATCTGTGCTGCTAACTTATTAATGATAAACAGCAAAATATTTACACCTTTTTTTAATTTAAGTTTTATTGCGATCGCAGTGAGTTGCCATCAATGGTCCAATGCAAGTTTCTACCATTGGACCGGTCCAATCAAAGCAACATCTAAAATTTAAATTTAAATATAATTTTTTTGTTAAAGCATGGCAAAGCGAGGCCAGTATTATAGCTGGAATGAAGAGAGCATTAAATTAGCAAGGATGGCTTTGAGTAAGCAAGAAGTTGGCCTAAACGAAGCTAGTAGAATATGATTATGGCGTACCAAAAGCAACTCTAAAGCGAAGATTTGACAAAAAAAAACAAAAGCGAAAGGGGAGAAGCAGGTTCAGAAGAGGATCTCACACTATACCTAACTAATTACCGATTACTTTGTTATTTTGCGTTATGTGTTGATTTTGTGTAATTTGTTTGGTAAAGAAAAAGCAAAGTTTCACATATTTCTAGTTTGTTAAGTGGTTGATTGTGGTGGTGTAGTTGTAAAAAAAATATATGTTAAAAGTTATTATAGTTGATTACTATGTGAATAGACTGTGAAAACAAATAAAGGCTGTGATTAGACATGGTTTATTTATTTTTCATTCTTGGATGCAATGAATGGACCAGTCGGTAAAATTTACGAAGTCCAATTATAGCAACTAGATGGTTCAATCAAGGAGGCAGTAGTCCAAACAAGGCAACCATCCCAAAAATGTTTTTTTGTTTTTTATACATTTATTCTTAAAGCAAAAAATCTGTAATGACAGCAGTGAGTTCTTGGTAATAAGGCCTTAGATACTAATTTATCACATCACCCTAATCTGTCATAGTTTTGATGATGTGGCAGTTCAAAGTTAAGTGGTCCAATAGTGGCAACCTTACCCTAACGCAAAAATATGCAATTAGCATCACCCACCTACTACTATCAAAAAGTATATTACTAGTAATTTATCCGTTATCTAGTTTCCATAACACAGTTTTTAATGTAAACTACTTATGAGGTAGGTTATTGGTGTGATTGCAGACATACAAATGCTGTTGCCACGATTGCCGCTGCCTCATCTAGTGATTACATTCTATCAAACACTAAACCCCTAATAATTAATTAAGGATCTATATAAATATAAAACGTCCATCGCCACGCCAAAAGCGAGATAAACGACACGAAATAATTGTGAATACCCTCTCCGGCAAATGGGAGAATTCACATCCGGCGGATGTAGACACCGGCGGAAGTTTACTTAGCCGCCGAGACCGCCGGCCGCCTCCGGTGCTCTAAGGCTTAGACGAAGTGTGCGAATAATATTAAATAGAAATTGGCATTATATTATAACCACAGGTTTATTTAGTTTATACCTACATATTTATAAGTAAAATTAAAACCAAAGTAAAAAAATTAGACATACCCGACAGCAAGAAACGGTTCAAAAGAGCCTCCTACTATACCTAGCTGCCGAGACCGCAGCCGCCTCCGTTGCGCAAAGGGTTAGGACTCTCCGCACACGGGCCACCAACCACAACCACAAAACGACGTCACTGACCTATTTCCTGTAGTTTTCATACATTTTATTTCTTTTTACAACTCGCCGCACACGGTTGACGTCTGCCGTCGCCGGTAGTCGTCACTATCTTGTCTCTTCTTCTAGCTTCAAGTGGCGGCGTTTGTGGCTGTCGCGTGTGGCTCGGGTGCGGCGACAGTAACAGGCTCGTCTAAATGAAGTGCGCTTATAATATTATCTAAGACAGGCGCATTGACGCCCGCTCCCATGCCCGCTCCCATATTCACATAACATTAAAAAATAGAGGTGAATATGCTATAGGTGAAAAACGTGACACGTCGCCACAGAATAAATAATAGTTACTAGTAACAGAAGCTGCACTCAGCGAGACCATTTAAACAAATAGCAACTCGAACTTCAACACGATAAAGTAGAATTCAGCTTGTACAGCTCTAATTACGAACGGCTAGACGTTGCGAACCGGACGACGTTCCGTGGGCAGGCCCCCTACAAGGTGGACCGACGATCTGGTCAAGGTCGCGGGAAGCCGCTGGATGCGGGCAGCGCAGGACCGATCGTTGTGGAGATCCTTGGGGGAGGCCTATGCCCAGCAGTGGGCGTCGTACGGCTGAAATGATGAGACGTTGCATCTCTTTCTATCGCATATATTCTATCGCGCTCGGGATACCCGAAGCGGGAGGCACTTATCTCGGGTTCTTGAGCGAGAAACGGACGCCTGACGTAGCGTATTGCTTCGATTCTGTAAGCGTCAGTGTCAGTTAAGCCATTTAGGCTGCCTGTCCATAGAAGCAGAACGAGCTGGTTGAGCGGAGAAACGAGAAAATATTAACCAATAGATATGCATAAAAAATCACGTGACCTGAGATTTTATGCAATCCTATTTGGTGAATATTTCCTCGTTTCCCCGCTCCGCCAGCTCGCTCCGAATCTATGGACAGGACAGGCAGCCAAAGTAGCACGTAGGTATGCCCTCCGCCTATAACGCGTTTTCTGTTGCGTGCATCCACAACTCAGCGTTGAGTGAAACACACAAAGCAACGGTAACAGCCATCATTAAGGGGCATCGTTATAACTAATAGCAATTGGAGCTTTGTACACTGTGTGGCATATTTGTGGTTAAGTGCAGAATGGTCCAATATAATGTGTGGGCCTAATTAGACTTAATGTTTTACCTACACCATGTATGCTTGTGGGCAGACAAGTTTAGAGAGATGATCATTCAAATCGCGTGCACGTGAAATTGGCTTAGACTTATTATTAACTAGCTTTCCGCCCGCGGCTTCGCCCGCGTGGAGTACACGTCGTTATCCCGTAAGAATGTGATACTATTCTGGGATAAAAAGTAGCCTATGTTCCTCTCCAGGCTACAAAGTATCTATGTTCCAAATTTCAGCCAAAGCCGTTTTGTCGTGATTGAGTAACAAACATCCAAACATCTAAACTTTCAAATTTATAATATTAGTAGGATCAAAAAGTATCAAAAACTCGCCATACACAACTTTTCGCCGTTTCATCTTATAAAACCAACTATGGTATGAATGCAGTAATGTCTCGTATTGTTAAGGAATACAACTTGCATTTTAGCGAAGTCGATCCATATATAGGAGGCAAAGGTGTTTTTATGAACGGGGCGAAAGACATTCTGTTTTCTCAGTAACGCTGTTCAAATGCACACTTATTCTATTCTATTTATTTATTTTTATCAAGGTTTGTGTGTGGTTATGTGGTGTTATAGTATTGTATTTTGTTGTAATATTATGTATAAGTAGATTATTTTATATTTAACTTAGGTATTTAATATATTTTTATTAGATGCTGCTAGTGTCAATTTAACAAAAACACTCTCTTGTAATTTTACATATTTTTAAAGATAGGTACTTACTTTAAGCTGTCATAAAGGCGTATTGTTATTTTTCACTGTAGGCAACTTTTTGGCCGAAGATGTAACTGTTTTAGTTAAGTTTGGCTTTCTAGACTAAGTATGGCTGTTGTTGTCACAATAAATAAAAAGTTAAAAAATTAAAAGTATAGTTATAACAAAATGGTTGCAGGTAAAATACAAAATATTTATCAAATCAGGCGTACCTAATGATTCCAAGCCGAATTTATACCAAATCCAATTTAATACTCAAGAGACTCAGCATAGAATAATTACGCCTGATTTGACCAACTTTTGTATTTTGGGTACTTGCAATCATTTTGTTACAATTGTTAATAATAAGTCTACGCCAATTTGAATGATCATCTCTCTAATCTTGTTTGCTCACAAGCATAAGTATATTGTATCTAACATTAAGTCTGATTAGGCCCACACACTATATTACCCTCAGTGGAAAAAATGCATAAGTAATCTTACATCAATTTTATTTTATTTTTAAATGTTTAAGTTACAAACATCAGCAAGAAATAAAAAATATTATGAAACAGTAACAGTTTCACTTAAACATCCTACTATCCTACTAATATTATAAATGTGAAAGTTTAGATGTTTGGATGTTTGTTACTCAATCACGCCAAAACGGCTTAACGGATTTGGTTGAAATTTGGTACATTATATACTTTGTAGCCTGGAGAGGAACATAGGCACGTCGTGTAGTCCACGCGGGCGAAGCCGCGGGCGGAAAGCTAGTTTAAAAATAAAATAAAATTGATCATTCAAAGTAAGATTACTTATGCCTTTTTTCCACTGAGGGTATTGACCATTCTGCACTTAATGCGCGCCCCGTCCACTTGCTATTTCTAACTCCTTTCTTGTCGTCATCATCATCATCATCAGCCATTAAATGTCCCCACTGATGTGGCACTGGCCTTCCTTATGGATGTATAAGGAGAATGGGCCATGTCCCACCTCGCGGGCCCATTGCGGATTGGTAAGTCGGGACCACTGGCCTGACGTGCCTTTCGAAGCACGGAGGAGCTCGAGATGTAAAGTTTTTGGTCACCCATCCATTGACTGACCATTGCAAAAGTTGATTAACCTCAACGATCGTAGGCCAAGCGCGCTAACCACTGCACCACGGGTACCTCCTTTCCCTTGTTCAGTGATATTGCAAAATACAAAAAGCTATTTGTCCACGAACCCTGCAAATGATTCACGCCAAACAAATCTTTCAACCGCAACGAATTCTCAAAACCTTACAAATTCAAAAACCTAAGTAAACAGCAAAGGAAAAGTACATAAATATCACAGTGGGGATACATAAAAATTCATCGCTTCCTTTCGATTTATTCTGGCCGTTTTCTTTTCATTCTTGCAGTATTATTTTATGCACCCTAGCTACGTTTTTATGCGTATACCGAAGATGAGTTACTGAGTGTGCTGGTAATACATTCAATGTTCCCAGTATTGGATTGGAAATTATGGCTCTGAATAAACAGAATATGTGTGTATAGATTGAAATATCACTTACCGTGTTTTGGCAAATGTGTGCGGAATATAATGTATTAACTTACGTTCTTGTAACTTTATTGATTGTTTGTATTTTTTTTGAATAAAACTTGTTAGCTGATAGTTACCCGAGTGACTTTTTTCTCATAATATTTATTTATTATCTGTGAAAAATGTGATATAATGTAGCATACTTCCGAAAAAAAATATGCGAGATGCAGCGCCCGCCCACCCGCAACAAAGTGCAAATGCACACAATGAAACTATCAGTGCACAATACTTGCAGCTGCAGATAGCAAGACAATGACAATGAATTGCAACTTCGCCGATTATCAATCAATCAAAAAAATCAAACACATTTCAATCAAAAACATTTATTTAGTATAGTCGAAGGACAATCGATCGAGGGAGTCGATGGACGATTAGACTTATCTATACGTATTTCGCCCTAACCCGGGGCATCCTCATGAGTTGTTAGACCGTACAAAATCCAGCACCGGTTTTGGATAATTATTGTTTTTTGCGGAAATAAGCTACATAATAATATCTCTTTTTTCACAATAGGTCTCAGTCATGTCCAAAGTTTTCACTGTTCCCTACAATAATTATGTAGTCTGGAATTGTGTTATTGGTTTGACTTTACTAGATAATCAATAAATAATTAGCCAGAGATTAATCACTTTGTCCCGACTTAAATTACAGACTGATTATTTAATTACCTAAATCTCGCGTATCTGAAAGTACGAACCTTCTTAAACAACAAAAATACCCGTTTTTAAAGAACTCTTTTGGAGGGCAAAAGGGCCAATTAACTCAACACAGGGCAGTGAATGTAAACAGAACGATGCTTGCCCTAAATTAAAGTTAGGGTAGTCCTTCGGTCCATTCCACGAGCTCGCGAACCTCATTCTCTGAACGCTCACCTGGGGAGATAAGAATATGAAAACATACGAGTCGATATTTTGAACGGTGCCGTTTCACCTGTGCTGGTTTTATATGGAGATTAGAAGATCTAATTTCATCACTTTGTATTGACTAAAAGATTTACTAAACAAAGTAATCTTGGGAGACTTGGCCATAATCCAACAAGCGGGCCCAACGCGGATTAGTGGGTGACACAGAGAAGTTCGAAATAGTAATTATTTGGTCACCCATCCCAAAACCGTTTATTTTTAAAGTCGCTAAATGACCACTATTGCAGACGAAGCGCGCCAGCCACTGCAATGTTGACCACAATATATTTGACTGTTGTTAAAATGTAGATATTTTAATAAAGACAAAAAAAAAAATACCAAAATAATATGTGACAAAAAAGTTGAAACTGTTTTACAACAAGTAACTTATGAGCGGTCTTATTGTGACTCTAGCCTCGTAAAAACGTTGTTTTGGAACGAGACGCAAATCAAATTTTTTTATGTCTGCCTGCGCTGCCTGTAGCGCTCTCCTTGTCTAATTAGAAAGCTTGATGCTCTAAGTATATCTCTGAAAATATTCAAAATATTTGAAAATAAATACTTGTATTGTGTTGCTAATTTAATACTTATTACTAAAAATACTTTTTATTAGTAAAAAATATCAGTCAAATACCCTATTGTAATCTTTAACCGTAGCATGAAAAACTATCGTTATGGTAATCGAATATCGTTAACTATACCGTCCTTCAAAAGCTGTCAATGTGCTGCTGTCCAACATGTATTGAACTACAGTTCCTTATACGACTAAAAGAGGCACTGCTCTGATTTTCGTACAAAATAATACGATCACGATTAGGGTTACCATGACGACAGTTTTTCGTACTAGGGCTACATAATTATGTCTCTATCATAGTCGCGTGCGGTTTGCCGCCGGATTCTGTAAGGAATCTCTCAGAAAGTCACATTTTATAAGTTGTGTGTTTCCGATAGTAGCTCTTCTTTCTGGCTCTTAGATCAAATGAGATTAGATTAAATGCCTGATCCTTAACAATGCCTTGGAGACCATCTTTCGGTAAGACTTTGTACGACTTTAATACACATTGAACGAAATTGTATTGGAGCTAGACTAATTTGATGTCTAATGTATTTGTTGTTACAATATGGCACCAAAACACAGGAAGATAATACAAAGACCACGTCATGTAAGTAATTAATGTGACGTAAATAAGACTTATTTAATATGTATTACATCAAAATCTTCGATCGAAAATATTACTAGATTACAGGTTGTAGTTTCAAAAGCGGTCGAGCGAATAAGAGCGCACGTCAACGGTGCCCCCTAATTTCTTATCACTTCCTGTCTTTATGACGTAAGATCGAAAGATTCGTAACCTTTTTCTAAGTTTCAAAAATAATCAGTCGGTGCCATTTTGAGTTTTGTTTTATAGTCCATGGAAATCGTACATTTTGCCTTGCGTTAAATGAGGTAGTTCTGATTTTTTTGTATGTTAGTAGTGATGAGATAGTAATGACAAATCCAAGTTTTCCACCTCGAAAGCCCTCCGGATCATTGTTAAATATTTAAAAATCCAATAAATTTTCAGATTTTTTTCAGTTTTTATCAATTTTTACCACCAAGGACCTGTGTTACGGCAAAAGTTACTATGCACGCTTTAAAGTAGACTAAATTTGCAATAAAAAGAGAATTTGGTTCTTGTAAGTCAAATAGTTTTTTAAGATGGGGCAATTTAAAAGTTTGCAAAAATTCAAAAAAGGAAGTATTACAGTTTTTTTTAGTTTTCGACATTTTGACCCATAGTAGTGGGTTTATGGTAAAAGTTAAATTATAAGTTATTAAAGTCCATTAAATTTCCAACAAAATGAGACCAATTAGTAATATCAACTTACACTTGATAGTTCCTGAGACAGCTGTTCAAAGTTATTGAGGTCAGTAAACAATTATGTAATAGAAGGGTTTGCAAAATGAAGTACGCCATAAAGGAAGGAGGATCTGGGAGGTGGTGGGATCAATTATGTACATTGTATGTATAATTTTGATGGACCAGGCACGTCCTCTGAATCCACAGCAAACTTTTTGGGGGCAGCTTGCTGAGGTATAATTTCTTCATCGAACTGCTCAGGAAGGTCAAAACCGTCCTTTGATGGTGAGTTATCAATCAATGGTTCATCAATGTCATCACACATCAGGTCTGGTATGTTCTCACATGATTGGCCAATGCAGTAGCTGCAAACAGCCGAACATTTGAGTTCTGCTTACCTGCAACCACATCTGCTGGTACAACCTTACATCTTTGGTATGCTTTCAAGGTGATTAAGGTTTGCGTGTCATTAACAGGGTAGAACGGGAACGTCTCCCAAATCCTTCTTCCTTTAGGGCTTACTACCTTTTGCAAACCTTCTATTACATAATTGTTTACTTACCTACTTCTATAACTTTGAACAGCTGTGTCTTAGGAACTATCAGGTGTAAATCGTCATAATTAATCTTATTTTGTTGGAAATTTAATGGACTTTCATAACTAATAAAAAACTTTTGCCATAAACCCACTACTAGGGGGTCAAAGTTGACGAAAAATAAAAAAACTGTAATACTACCTATTTTGTGATTTTGCAAATTTTAAAATAGCCGTATCTTAAAAACTATTTGGCTTACAAAAACCCAGTTACTCTTTTTTTATTGCAAATTTAGTCTACTTTAAAGAGTGCATAGTAACATTTGCCGTGACTCAGATCCTTGGTGGTAAAAATTTACAAAAACTGAAAAAAATCTGAAAATTTATTGGATTTTTAAATATTTAACAATGATCCGGAGGGCTTTCGAGGTGGAAAACTTGGATTTGTCATTACTATCTCATCACTACTACCATATAAAAAAATCAGAACTACCTCATTTAATGCAAGGCAACACCACGTATTTGGTACGATTTCCATGTACTATTAGTACGTGAGGAGTATCTAGTAGTGCTGTTGGTACTCGAAAGCTACTTTACTTTGTAACCTTCATATAAGTTATTCTGAATGTCAAAGATATGAAAGAAACTCCACGCATATAAACGATTTTCTGCTTAATGTTAAGTGAATATTATTATTTATGCAAGAAATACAAAATAACCTAAATTATTTTGAGAAATATGTTGTAATGTCGATGGATAAAAAAAGTACTGTCATTAAAATGGTTCGTTTACTCTTAATAAATACTGCAAAAAAAAACAATATTATTGATTTGGGATCAATACAGTAAATAAATAACACATTATCAATAACTTTTATTTATTATGTTCGGAAAGTAATTTGTTATTATTTTGACTACCCAGAATCGAATTTATCCAGTTGGAAATTCCTTTATCTTCTGTGATATCTTCATTATACTGAAACAGACCATATACTTAGCTTGGCAATCAGTTAGCTCGATCGAATCAGAAACGATGAGATCCGCAGGAGAACTAAAACAACTGACATCGCTCAAAGGATTGCATCGCAAATAGCACGGAGAACCGATGGCCGTTGGGGCAGAAAGGTTCTCGAATGGCGACTGCGTGCCGGACGATGTTCCGTGCGCAGGCCCCTTACAAGGTGTACCAACGATCTGGTCATGGTCGCGGGAAGCCTCTGTATGCGGGCAGCGCAGGACCGATCGTTGTGGATATCCTTGGGGGAGGCCTTTGCCCAGCAGTGGGCGTCGTTCGGCTGACATGATGATGGTGATGTAAGTATCATTATGTGAGACTGGGCATATATGCACTCGTCCCATACGTTTGTATGGCGGCCAGTTTCTGGTCGGCTGCTTCGAAAATGTGCGAAAACTGCTGTTAAGGCGCTACTCGGAAAAATATGAACTTTTTGATTTAAAACTATAGGACGGTTACAGTTGTTACAAATCTGGTAATAAGATATATATTTCTTCATACCTTTATCTAGATTCGTATAGTTTCAAAAACACGATTTTATGATTTTGCCTCGACACTTTTTCTTTTCGAAAAGACCTCTAAAAAATACGAAAAGTCAAGATTATTCTTAAATGGGGTTACTTACACTATTGCAAATTGGTTTAATTAGTGGACTCCAATAATATTGAGGATCGTATAGAAGCATTTTTTTTTAAATCGCTGTAGTTTTTTAATACGAAGTGATTTTGTGTTTTTTTTTGCCTAATCTGCAAAATCGGGCTCGCTCCCGCGCGCGTCGTTTTCTCATTGCTCTCTCGCTTCAGCACATTCTTTCCGAGTATCGCCTTAACAGCACCCCTAGTACGAAATATTCTCGCTAACGAATCGTGAATCAAGAATCAAGAATATTTATATGCCGAGAGACCGTATGATATTGTATGAAAACCAGAGCACCGCCTCTTTCGGTCGAATAAGGAACTAAAGTATATTAGATATATGCCAGCAGTACTTTGACAGCTTTTGACGGATGACTTTGATGACCTCCGTTGGCAAGTGGCTATTATTTATTTATTCATATTTACCCGACCAGAAATCAAACCCGGGATCTCTAGAGACAGCGGCACCTTCAAAACTGGTGCGTACACAACTTGGATACGGAGGTCGTTTAATCGAACTCTTCAATATTTCCTCGGGTATGTCTTATACCCGTCGTTGTTACCAATTTCCCTAATACTAGTGCTCAAACTACTATAGTTTGGTAATGGAACAATGTATGTGATGGTGTTCAATTTATATTTATTTACTAGCTTTCCGCCCGCGGTTGCGCCCGCGTGGACTATGCGACGTTCCGCGGGAATGTGATACTTTTCCGGGATAAAAAGTAGCCCATGTTCCTCTCCAGACATTACAAAGTATCTGTCCCAAATTTCAGCCAAATCCGTTCAGACGTTTTGGCGTGATTGAGTAACAAACATTCAAACATCCAAACATCCAAGCATCCAAGCATTCAAACATCCAAACATCTAAACATCCAAACATCCAAACCTCCAAACATCTAAACTTTCACATTTATAATATTAGTAGGAAGTAGGATATTGTCGTTTACTATTACGACTACCATAACGACAGGTTTCGTGCCCGGCTACCAGTCCCCTTATCCACAAACAGTTGGTAACGTTTTCGACAGTGGCATTTATGCATTGTCACTGTCACTCACTATAGAATAGACAAAGCATAGAAATCGAATCCGATTCCGCTTGGACGATTTGTGAATCAAGCGGCGGTCTGTGGTGGTAGCTAGGAGTCGTGGTTGTCGCGGCAACTCATTGCCTTATGCTTGTGTTCGCGAGCATTACGTGTTAAAAATAATGTAGGTAGATACCTTCACCTGTTTATTAAATAGTTATATATTTGTTTAGTTCGTTTTTTATCTTCGCAGATTAAACTTTATATGGATATTCCCCAAAGCGCCCAAAAGTCGCTGGCTTTGCTTATCAAATGTACGATCAAGGACTCGTAACATTTCTTTCGGAGTACTATTCAATTCCCATCCATGACACTCTCCAGGATCCATGTCGTCTATGAATACACAGGTATGCCCGTTACCAACTTGTCTTCTGTGGCCCTGAAAAGACTATTAATAGACAGAGTGGCCCATTTAGATCGATCAGACCAACTAATAAGACTTAAACAGGGCGTCCCACAATTATGCGATGGAGGGAAAGTAGATATCAAATTTAAGTAAAAAGAACAACAAGATGAACTGTATTTTAAAAATAAGAGGAACTGCATTCAAAGAATTTTAAATAATCGTCTGTCTGAACTGGGAATTGAACCCGCTAAATGTGATAAAAAACTTCTTTAATTTTTCTTGAATGCATGCATCAATTGAATGCATTCCGTTTTGTTTTTAAAATAAAAAATGAAGTCTTCTTTGAGTACTATTTTTGTATCTACAGTATTTGTGGCACTTCATAGTCGTGGGATGCCCTGTCACGCCCTGGGTGCTTACCATCAACTCTTATTGCGGTTTTGTGAACATCAGGATGGCGGGTGTACTTCTCAGATTAGCTTAAATTTATTGCAGATATTTGGTACCTGCTGTGTACCTTTACGTACCTCTTTTAAAAATCTGTGTACCTCCGTATTTACTAAGATATTCAAATCGCTAGGTACACCCGCGGACCTGACGTCAGGTCCGCGGGTGTACTTTGAACCAATGAGTGTATCGTAGTGAATTTGTGTATAGATTTGGTACCTTCTGTGTACCTGCAGAAACATGTATTAGACTTCCATAATTCGATAAGGTATCGAAGATATTCAATACAATAGGTACACCCGCCAACCCGAGGTTATGATTTTTCTGAAACCAATGAGTGTATCGTAATGATTTTGAGTACAGATTTGGTACCTTCTGTGTACCTGCAGAAACATGTATTAGACTTCCACAATTCGATAAGGTATCAAAAATATTCAATACGATAGTTTGACCGTTTCCCATCCTGGGCCCTGTTTAACAAACGTTACAATCCTACTATGAGTAAGTTTAATTATATTGATATTGTTATGTTTCACTTTAAAGAATTTAAACTATAGATCAAGACTAAAAACTATCAGAGAAATATTAAAATCGAAAAATAAACGGCTGAGTTTTAGATTATTTAAAAATAAATATTTTTACGTGGAACGTCTGCAAGCTCCGACTCTCTTTAACGACCTGAATGCGCGGCCCGTCTCGGATTTCACAAACGGAGGAGAGCAGGGTTTTTTATCGCCCGCGCCCCTACGCGGGTGCATGACGCAACGTTTACAAAAACACTATTTACGTTCTATTGAAGTACTTCTACGAAAAACGGAAAACTGTTTTAGATAGCTGGATATTTGTAGCAACATTTTAAAATTTATTTGCGATGGTAAGAAAGTTTTTGTGAAACGTCACGATCCCTTATTAAAAATAGTCGCACCTTAAATCACCTATTTTTCAGATTTTGATCAGTCTCGTGATCTCGTTTTTTGTGCTTATTTACGTATATACTTACATTTAATTTATTTTAATTTGTATGTAGTTCTTATATAGTTCTTTCAACTCATTAAAGTGTCAACCCACACGTACTACAACCACAACACGTGGGCAAGGAGCATTTTGTATTCGAAATGTATATTTTGCCGTCATTTACGAGCGCGTGAGTGCCAATCACAACGCAACTACCAGCGACGACGACGCTGCGAACTAGCGGCCGGCCACATTGCATACGACGTAACCACATCACAACTACTAGTGAAAACGGATTAACATCAACATTTTTTCGCACAACGACAACGCAACTGCAAAAAGCTGCATCGACACTATTCACACGTACCATACTTTGTCGATGTGCGTAGGGGGTCGACACATAGTGTAGAAGAAGGCATTGTTTTGTTTCTTGTCAAAAATAAAAGAATGTTTCCTTTCAGAGATATTTTTAGAGTACTTTCCCTTCATGTCATGCCCCGTAACTCTGGGACATCCATTATATTGTTAGAATCTTTAAATTTTAAATGTCCATAGCCACTGCTATTATTCGGTTTTTTAACTTTGTAAGATTTTGATCAACTGAAGGGTACAGGGGCAAAACAAGGAATGTCACAAAACAGATTTTTGTGGAATTTACATTTTAATGTAAGTATATTTGTGAACATTTCTCAAAAGTTTATTTGTATTTACAGCCGATCTTTGTACAGTAAACTTAGGTTCCTATCAGTAAATTAATAAAAAATAATTATGCAAGCCAAAAAAAAAAAAAAAATACGAAACAAAAAACCTGTTTGTGACATTTCTTGTTTTGCCCCTGTACCCTTCAACTCATCGGTAGCTGCGGACTTTAGATAAATACTATTACTCATAGGATAAAACAGTTCTAAGGTTGATATTATTTTATTTTACAAGTTTTAGAAAACTTTCAACTTCTTAATGTAAGTATAGGAAAAATGTGATAGTAAAAAACCACGAGCCCCATAAGTAGTTTACTATCACATTTTTCCTATACTTACAAAATTGCATTGTGAATGCATAAAACAATAAAAAAAATAATCTTAATGTAACACGGTAATCATCGGAATATTCACTGAGGGCAAATAAATAGTACATTACAGCCGAGGACAGGTAAGTAAGAAATTACATTGTCGAGGATGGTTTGAAGCACGAGCCGCAGGCGAGGGCTTTAATCATTCGAGGCAAGGTAATTTGCTTACCGTACAAGGCTTGTATAGTGCTTTTCTCAAGAAATGCGAGGAAATAAAAAAAAACTGTTTAACTAAATAATATTTATTAAAATTTATATCACACAGTTCGGGCAATTATTAAATGTAAATGTTATTGTTTTCCCGGGCACACTTATGTAAAAATCCCCATAATAATATTATTTTAATGATGTATCATTAAAATACGCCAACGTCGCCAACAACACAGATTCCGAAAACGTATGCGCCTTTTTTTTCACTTTTCGAAATCAGATCGTAGGTTTTCATATATCTTTCTTTTGATTTTGCTGGCAGTAAGTTTTCTGTTATTAATTTTGCTTCTGCTCTCAAATTTGGTGGAGTATTATAGGAGTACATACAATGTCTGTATATGTTTCATTGGCAGAACTCATTTTGATATTTTATTACACAATATAAACTGTATATTGATATCTAATCAACCGCTGAAAATCATTCCCGCCTTTTTTTTAATATTGGTTTGTGAGGCCATGTCGAACGGTCATACAGCCTAGTGATACTTATTACTTGCTTTGCTACTAAAATGCGCTACTTCAATACCCGCTTCTGGGCGGTAGATGGCGCTGTATATAATTCCCATACAAAATTACTCGTAAGGATATTTTGCCTATGATAAATATCATTTTGTTTTTTCGATTGATGTTCGTGCTAAGCATGAAGCTCGACTTAATACTGCGGTAACTGGAGTTCTCACCCTGAATAAAAAAGTGAACACCAGCAAATTTGACATTTAGTATGTAGTCAGTTGTCTCATAATGACCATACGTATTTTTTTAAAGTGTAGGTGAGACGGAAGACAGCCACTGTGTAATTTGAGGTCACAAAGAATTGTTCGTACTGCACTCTCCTGTTACCTCAGTATTAAGTCTAGCTTCATGGTGCTAAGGGTACATAGCGCTTGTGGTACAATACGAAGTATATACTCTGTGCTCACCGTATTTAAAAAAAAAGTTAACCTAATTATGATATAATAATGATGTGGCTGTATGGTACAAATGTCCCTTTGCTTTTTCTGTTTTTATACACAGGAATAACTAAAGAAAAAATAAAGAAAAAAGTTGGTAGTACCATAGAAAATCACTGCAGTAATGAATTTCAGTACTTACTTACTGCACTAAAATCAGTGCAGTAAGTAAGTACTGGAATTCATTACTGCAGTGATTTTCAAATTTAGAATGTTTACCTCGGAAAAGTGCCACGTACTGCATTCTTTTCTCAAATATAATATTAACATTTCAGAGCATAAGTGTGAAAATAAAATTACAGATAGATCACTAGTTGGATTTAGTTAGGTACTTTAAAGAGTTTTCAAAGACAAGATAGTTCTAAGGTTTATGATACTATTTTATTTTACAAGTTTAAGAAAAACTTCTAACTTTATAATGTAGGTAACACGTAACTAATCATCGGAATATTCACTGAAGGCAAATCCTACTTCCTACTTAATATTATAAATGTGAAAGTTTAGATGTTTGGATGTTTGGATGTTTAGATGTTTGGATGTTTGTTACTCAATCACGCCAAAATGGCTGAACGGATTTGGCTGAAATTTGGGATACAGATACTTTGTAGCCTGGAGAGGAACATAGGCTACTTTTTAGCCCGGAAAAACGTCACATTCCCGAGGGATAATGTCGTGTAGTCCACGCGGGCGAATCCGCGGGGGGAAAGCTAGTAAAAATATTTATTATAATTTTATTTTATTTACAGTTTTTTACAGTAGAAACTTGGTTGATAAAGTAAAGTACAGTCAAGTACAGTCAAGTATAGTCCAGTACAGTCAAGTACAGTCAAGTGCAGACAAGTGCAGTCAAGTACAGTCAACTAAAGTCAAGTACAGTCAAGTACAGTCAAGTACAGTCAAGTACAGTCAAGTACAGTCAAGTACAGTCAAGTACAGTCAAGTACAGTCAAGTACAGTCAAGTACAGTCAAGTACAGTCAAGTACAGTCAAGTAGAGTCAAGTACAGTCAAGTACAGTCAAGTACAGTCAAGTACAGTCAAGTATAGTCCAGTACAGTCAAGTACAGTCAAGTGCAGTCAAGTGCAGTCAAGTACAGTCAAGTTCAGTCAAGTACAGTCAAGTACAGTCAAGTACAGTCAAGTACAGTCAAGTACAGTCAAGTACAGTCTAGTACAGTCAAGTACAGTCAAGTACAGTCAAGTACAGTCAAGTACAGTCAAGTACAGTCAAGTACAGTCAAGTACAGTCAAGTACATTCAAGAACAGTCAAGTACAGTCAAGTACAGCCAAGTACAGCCAAGTACAGCCAAGTACAGCCAAGATTTTATATAATTTTTATGCATTCACAATGCAATTTTGTAAGTATAGGAAAAATGTGATAGTAAAAAACCACGAGCCCCATAAGTAGCTTTCAGGCGGGATTCGAACCCGCGCCTCCGGGAATCCGGCCCGATGCTCTGACCAACTAAGCTACCGAAAGGCTTACACGACTCGTCGAATTTTGCTATCACTTGTTACGCTGTAGGCCAGCGTTGCTTTATCAATGTGAGGAAACCCTCGCATCCGAAAGAAACATTTTTACAAATGTTTAACAATCGATTAAGATGAAACAGACATATTGAGATTTTATATTATTTTTATGCATTCACAATGCAATTTTGTAAGTATAGGAAAAATGTGGTAAGAAAATTTTTCCTACACTTACAAAATTGCATTGTGAATGCATAAAAATTATATAAAATCTCAATATGGCTGTTTCATCTTATCATTATCACATTTTTCCTATAAGTACAGCCAACTACAGCCAAGTACAGTTAAGTACAGTTAAAAACAGTTACAGTACAGTAGAGTATCATTAATTATGTTTTATGCATTAACAATGGGAAATTAGAAGAGATTTCTTCAATCTTGCTTGATAATGAGAAAAAAATGAAAGATACTTTAATTTTTAACCGACTTCTAAATCAAAAAGGAGGAGGTTCTCTATTCGTCTGTATGTATGTTTTTTTTTTAAATATCTTTTAACTCTAGTGTGTGACTAGCGAGTCGTTACGGGGAACTACATGTGTACAATAATCTCTTCGGATGAAGCCTTCGTATAATGAGAGTTTCTTTTGACGTTTCATCGTTAGTTCAAAAAATTGTACTAGATGGCGCTACCCAACCATAGCGACCTAACTTTTTCAGATTAGTTCAGAATATACAATCTAGGTGCAACAATTCGCACCAAAAATGTCATTAAGGGTTTGATAAAAGATCTGAATGAAGAAGTAAACGAACTAGAACGTAGTAGAAAATCGCAAAGAAAATAGTCTGACATCACCATACGAATATCGTTTCCGAATATTAACAAAAAGTTGCAAGGAGCCTTTGAACCGGAGGTGAGGTGGGAGGTGTTTTTAGGCTAAATGAACGAATCCTTTGCCATAATATGCTGAAAAAAGGTGGTTGTGTTACAGTTACAGCGTAATCTAGTGCATAGAAAAATTACTGTAGGAAACTCTCCCATTGTGATAGAACGTCACTAAGGTAAGTTCGTTTAATCATCAATTAGACTTTACAAATATGTAAGATTTTTAGTTGTAAAATTCTTACATATTATTTGTAAGTTTGGTTAAACAGCACGTCTTGTATTACAAGTCTACAAATTAGTCCCTTTTTACATAATTGTAGACTTGTAAGTTTCGTTTAACAGGGCCCTGGTGACAGGATGGCGCACACTGGTTCCATATTGTAAAAATAGGGACTATGGTGCAATTTTGACAGATAGATTGTACTTACTTTATTTATAGGCAATAGGTACGTTAAGTGTGTACGGAACCTTTCATGGGAGAGTCCAACTAGCACTTGGCCGATTTTTTTACAATCACACCAGCTATCTAAGCCCATAGTAAATTTCTTAAGAAACTGTGTGTACGTGAACTTGATAACGGATAAATATATACTTAAATACTTTTTTGTTTGTAAATACATACTTAATATACATAGAAAACACCCAGACCAAGACAAATAGACATGTTCATGCACACAAATATTTGTCTTGTTCGGGAATCGAACCCGAGACCTCTGGCGCAGAAGGCAGGTAATTTTACCCCTGCGCCAAATCGTTCATGATTAGAGATGTAAAATGACTGAATCTGACCAGTCACGATTGTCAAAAACCGTATTTGACCGGTCATTTACTGTCAAATTCAATGAAATTGACTTAAACATATTAAGTAATTCTAACTGAAGTGACTAAATAAACCTAGTCACAACTATATACATGACTGCCAATTCCACCAACATCGCGACCCAATCTCAGTATAAGTATTGCAAGTGGCTCCTCTGCCACGGCTGTCACCGGAACAGACAGAAGTGTGGGACTAAATTGCTTACTCTTGACGGCTGACACCCTGAGAAAACTCAGTTATTGTGATTTTAATGAATTAAAAATACGTAAACTATACTTGAATTAGATTTCGATTTATTGATTTGTAGATCAATTTGAATTGTAGGAAAACGGACATTGATTATTGTGTTTTGATTACGATTATTGTTATTTGAAATACCAAGAAAAAAAATAGTAATTTATCGCAAGGCTCTAGGTCAGCTAAGAGGATGAGGTTACTTCGTGCTTTTGAAACCGATGAGGACCGTGAAGCTCGGTTAACAAGCAATCGCAAGCGCAACACTAAATCCCGCGCTTCCGAGACCTACACCCATATACACACACATAATACCTTGCGGTCTCTGGAAGGAAGTGTAGATTACACATAAAATAAACAAATACAAAAGTCACTTTACCGTGCGTACGAAGTCGCGGGCAACAGCTAGTAATTAATAAAAAACAAAATTGATAGTCTGTGTTCTGGGAGGAGTAAGTTTCTCTGATGTTTATGTCATGTTTTCAAAAAAGTAGTAGGTATATTTAAGTATTTATTAAGTAAAGAAAATTCAATTTACTCTTTGTTTACTCATACTGCGGTGGTGCAAGTCGTGACGTGACAAGTTTCAACTGCGCTTGACGTGGACGCAGCGTGGGCGTGGCGCGGGCGCTGCGTCTTTGCCATTTTGTCAACCAACAATGTCTTTTGTACATGTTTATTCAAAATACATATTAAAAGACACTTAAGATCATATTGACCATATATGACCCTTTTTGATAGTAAATGACCGTTTTTGACCAATTTGACCGTAATTGGACAGTCAGTCAAATTCAGTCACTTTGGTCATTTTCATCTCTAGTCATGATAGCAAGAGCGGAGGGCTCTAAATAACACAATATGTGTTATTTAGCTTTAAATAACACATATTGTGGGAAGCAATTTGGAGAATTTTAAGAATACTTTGTAGATAGAATTTTAACACGCATACAGTTAAATTTGGATATTTTGAAACATTTTATAGACTTTATGGTCAGTGTATGGTTGAAATCAACATAGGCATCAATCAATTGGCTGACGAATAAAATTCGACGAACAACGTTCACTATGTATCAACAAAATTATTGATTGCATCGTACAACAAATTGCATGCAAATGTAACAAGACAAACAACCATACATACGGATTGATACCGACCACTTTGTTTAATGCATATGTATTTAGGTTGGCTTGCTTTGTAAATGTAGATTCGCGAGTAAAGTCATTTAATGTTATATGTGTAAGACTACCTATCTGTATTTAGTGAGTTAAATCTCAATAGAGGGAAAATTTAGCCACTTCACAACATTTTTTATCTAGCCGTGTAATGCTTATAGGGCATCTTTCAGGCATGCGATATAAACAGTTTGCCTTCGCAAATTTATAAAAAAAACTAATAAATCTACGAGTAATAACTTATAAGAGTAAAAGAAATATTTATATTGAAGTCTAATTATCAAATTACAGTAGCTATTAAAATATTATTTGTGACTGTTTGTTCATTATTAACATTAAAAATACAAATTAACCGTAGACTGTTCATTAGACATTTAGCAGAGGATATGACCCCATCATGTAGGCGCTATTAGAAATATTTTGTCGTCTTTCAGAAACCCTTACCCTTAACATGTCAACACAGGCATATGATTTACACTCCACATATATATTTAATTTCCTTGGATATCAAATTGTGGTTGCTAAAAAAACGTGCAACCTAAGTCCCTACCTTTACAATATGGAACCAGTGTGCATGCACCATACTGACATCAGGATGGCGGGTAAACTATTGTTTTGAATATTTTCTATACCTTATCGAATTGTGGACGTCTAATACATGTTTCTGCAGGTACACAAAAGATACCAAATCTATACTCAAAACCATTACGATACACTCATCGGTTTCAAAAAAATCCTAACGTCAGTTTGGCGGGTGTACCTATTGTATTGAATATCTTCGATACCTTATCGAATTATGGAAGTCTAATACATGTTTCTGCAGGTACACAGAAGGTACCAAATCTATACACAAATTCACTACGATACACTCATTGGTTCAAAGTACACCCGCGGACCTGACGTCAGGTCCGCGGGTGTACCTAGCGATTTGAATATCTTAGTAAATACGGAGGTACACAGATTTTTAAAAGAGGTACGTAAAGGTACACAGCAGGTACCAAATATCTGCAATAAATTTAAGCTAATCTAAGAAGTACACCCGCCATCCTGATGTTCACGCGGTTTTGTTTAGGACCTAAACTGGGACCGTACTCTGAAACGCTAATCCGAAACTTCGGTTAGCCCCGCCCCTTTCACTCGATTCTGTCTCGGCTAGAGAGTGAGAGGGACGGGTATATCGAAGTTTCGGGTTCTGCGTTTCAGAGTAGGCCCTCAGATCTGCTTCGCTTATTCGTACCATGACAGCTTAATATCAATGACAGCGATTCAGTGATCGATCAATGACATTTCACAGCCGCTAAGCTGTCAGGAACTCTTATTTGACTTATAACCCGGTCGATTTAACATGTCACCTGCAGGTTATACCCGTCCCTCTCACTCTCCGGGCATAACAGAATCGAGTGAAAGAGACGGGTAGAAGAAAAAGGACACAAATCGTTCGGTCATTAACATTTAGCAATTCATTTGCGATCCAGTTTTTAGAAGGTCAGAGTACGAAAGAAAGCAATTCATTTTAGGAACCTATTCTGCATCGCGCTATTTTTGAATCGCTGTCTTAACCCAGTTGTTACTAGCGTCGTTTTAAAACAACATGTCAAATAAAAAAATATTGTGGAAATTGGGAGTAGTTTTTAAAAAAGCAACTTATGTCTTCGGTAAGATAACGTAATTCGGACTTTAGATAAAGTTCTTTTTGAGTGGTGTTTCGCGTAGTTAACTGTGTAAAAAATAAAAAACGAAAAATATTTAATATAAAATTAAAATGTGAGTGTTCAAATGTAAGTAGCTATGTATTTCTATATAAAATTCAGTTTTTAGTTCTATATTTATACAATTTATAATAAAATATTAACAATATGTTACAATTCAGTGACCATTACTTGTAAATTATGTAGGTGTTGTTTATAAACGCCAGTAGTAAAATATACTACTACAACGAACTGACTATAGGTTATGTATCGTATAATTTTTGGGTCAAAGTTTAGCAAGTTGCAGGCTCATGAAATTCAGCAAGAGCTGGAAGGGACGAAGGGGAACTGGTACTAAGCATTATCAAGATATTTCCGCCTTATAATTTCAACGATATTGTGACAGATGAACATTTCTGGCGTCGAAAATGAAGTTTTACTTCAGAATTTAACTAGTTTACAACTTTGAGCCCCAGCTGAGGTCAAGAATGTATTTCGGATCAAGGGCATCGCCAGCCAATGGCCCAGGAGAGGGGGGGCAAGTTATCAAACCATGGCCTTAGGGGCAAACTGATACTATGGGAAACGAAAACTATGAAAAAAATGATTTTTGGGCATAAGGTACATTTGTGAGTCTCGTTCGGCAGCTGCCCCTTCCTGCTACCCCTGGCGACGCTTCTGCTTCAGATGACAGTGAAGGTGACGTACCGTTAGCTCATTTATTCGTTATTGGCTCGTTATTGGCCAATCATTCTCGAATCGATGACTTTACATGGCTTTCAACTTCATCGGCAGTTAGTGATGTGACTAGTGAAGTCAGAAAA
Source organism: Crambus lathoniellus (assembly GCA_949710035.1). NCBI lineage: Eukaryota > Metazoa > Arthropoda > Insecta > Lepidoptera > Crambidae > Crambus > Crambus lathoniellus. Next base: position 18,098,273 of record OX453315.1, read on the forward strand.
CCTAAACTTAGACCTGTGCTCAATTTTCTGAATGACGTTTCTCTAAGACATGCTCCCTTTGAGGATTTTCACAGCATACACAAAGCGATGGTGCCTTACTACGGGGAACATTCCTGCTGACAGTTTCTTGAGAGGAAAACCATGGTCAGATTCCACTCGCCTTGGCTGGTTCAGCTCATACCATAGACTAGGTACAGGAGAAGTCGAGCCCAATCGTAAGCTGGGTGCTAATGAAATTTTTCAGTACTCAGATGTCTTGCAAAAAATTGATACGTAAGATTCTCTCCATTTGAAGTTGGACGTTGTCACTAGAATACATTTTTTTGTAAGAAATGTAACTTTTTAACCAAAAGAGTATTTTTATTTATATTATACAAAATAATATTGTTTTTATTATAGCAAATAAATGTTAAAAAGGTTAAAAATCGAACACCGAGTTTATTCTTTTGTTGTATTGTTAAAGTAGTGCATATTACTATCGTTGTTTTAAAACAACGCCATTTTCCGGATTTTCCAGGTATAAAAGATTTTTTTTACTATTTTTTCTGTATCTCTTGGGGCATAAATAGGCTGTATTTAAAAACTTATTCAAATCTGGCGTAATTTTTTCTCTCGTAACAAGTGGGTTTAAAGTTGATGGTAGGCACCCTGTAGTTATATCTAAATCTCCGAGGGCACAGCCAAGCTGTCAAAAATGAGATCTAATAATAATACAACACGCACAAGCACTTTTTCAGTAACTGCGTGGTGGAAATGTGGAATAAGTTGCCTGAAGAAATAGTCACAGCCACAAACACAAACCAGTTTAAGAACAGACATCTAGTCTGTTCTTTAAAAATTCAAAATAAGAAATTTCTAATGTAATGTAATTGAATAGAGGCATTTATCAGTTGTCTCAACTGCCCGCCTGAATAATAAATAAGTATTATGTCTTGTTTTAGAAACTATCGATTGTTATCGATTTTATTGAGAAGTAAAACTGCATTCATAGATTAAATAAAAATAGTACTCAGTTCGGGAATTGAATTTAGAGATTTAAAAAAACCTACTACTTTTCTATTTAGATATCGATTGTTTGTTCGAAAGCACAAAATGTTACTACTTTGTCAGTGCCGGTTTTTTTACAAGCTATTTTTATTTATTTACTGGAAGATCAGTCGCATAACCTTAAAAGTTTAAAAAATTATTTAACTTGCAGTGTATGTATGAATGTATAAGTCACCGGAAAATAACAAGAACCGCAAATTTATAAATTTTCTAGGAAATTTATAAACTTCCGTGACGTGATAGGATAGAAATTTAAATTTCGTGGTTATTTGTTTTTTTTTTAATTTATAAATTTGCGGTTTTTATTATTTTCCGGTGACATAATATATACCTAATGTTAAAGTATAGTCAGCAAAAGCATGTTATAAAATATATAAAAATGTTTGTTATTATAACTATAAACGGACACTTACCGATACAAATACACCTAAAGGAAGATTTTTATCCGAAAGAATCTTTGTCTTTCCTTCCCAACAGTTCTAGAATTAAAGAAGACTTTATATCTTATTCTACAAATTGAATAGCTATAGGTATAATTTGCACTGCAATTCAGTTCATATTTACCACAAAGAACAGGAGCATAAACAAAACAAAACTGAATATCATAAAATAGTTCATCTCTCTTTACCACGAAATGGTAAGTGTACCCTAAAAAAATACTTAGAATGACAATATTCATTGTTTCGTATTGGAACCGTAAAATTGATTATTCTTTCAATCGGTACAAGAATAGAAAAACTTACAGCAAAAAAAAAACAAAGGAAAAAATAATTTCATGCCTAAAATGACGGTAGGTACCTACTCACCGGGAGCATTCGTTTCGCGACCGAGCGTTTGTAACATACTCGAGTCGAGCACATCCTTCGCAAACCAAACATTTTGGTGTAACGTTGTGAAAATTGTGCACGCAAAGATAATGCAGGGACGGTACTCACTGGTATTGGAACCGTAAAAATAATTTTTCTTTCAATCGGTACAAGATTATATAAACGTACGCGTGCCAAACATTGAGGTTTAACAAAAAAAAAACAAAGGAAAAAATAATTTCATGCCTAAAGGACGGTACTCACCGGGAGCATTCGTTTCACGAACGAGCGTTTGTAACATACTCGAGCACAACCTTCGCGAACCGAACATTTTGGTGAAACATTGTGAAAATTGTACTCGTGAAGATAATGCAGGGATGGTACTCACTGGGATGGGAGCATTCGTTTTGCGAGCAGTAACTAAAATTCGTCCGGTAAAATTATCATTGAAAATGTCGGACGAGGCGATGCTCGCGCTGCTGCCGCATTTATTCATGCGATATATCTATATATTATTATGTACAAGATGTGTGTCACATCACATCGTTGGCTAGATATTATTAGGCTTTTTAAAAGTTACTATGGCGCCAAGTTCCAGATCTTTGTCCGTTGGTCCGTTCTTAGTTATTCTATATTAGACATGATAGTTTTGGCAGTAGCCAAGTACTGGGTGCCTACCATCAACTCTTATTGCGGTTTTGTTTAGGACCTAAACTAATCTGCTTCGCTTATTCGTACCACGACAGCTTAATATCAATGACAGCGATTCAGTGATTATTCAATGACATTTCACAGCCGCTGAGCTGTCATCAACTCTTATTTGACTTATAACTCGGCTAAGCTAACATGACACCTGCAGGTTATACCCGTCCCTTTCACTCTCCGGGCATGACAGAATCGAGTGAAAGAGACACGTAGAAGAAATAAGGACACAAATTGTTCGGTCATTCACATTTAGCAATTCATTTGCGATCCAGTTTTTAGAAGGTCATAGTACGAAAGAAAGCAATTCATTTTAGGAACCTATTCTGCATCGCGCTATTTTTGAATCGCTGTCTTAAAGTTGATGGTAGGCACCCTGGACAATTTTGACAAAGATTAGGTAATATAAAAATCTTAAAAATCTCGTTTTCTTTTACCAAATAACCGCCACTTTCTAACAACAACCTTACAGCACAGCAGACATCTCTGTCATCTCTCTAAGTACATATGAAAATAACTAGTAAAAGTAATAAAGAAAAATGAAGATTTTGAATAGTTTGTTTGTTTGTAAGTTTCTTTTAGCCTTAGCTTAGTTTCGACTTTAGTTTTTATGTTTTTATGGGTCCAGCTGAAAATCAGCGTTGTGGCTACAAGCTGCAAAACTAGCTGAGCTGGCCAGCCCTTTTAGTAGTTTCTAAAATCTAGACTTAACCTGTACGCTCGGAGATGTCATGAGATGTGTCAAGTTGCATCAACAACTTGACACCCGTCAGTCTCAAACTTGTGGTGGCGGAAATCGAAATTTAAACTTTATTAATTACATTGTAACGTCATTTTTCGAGTGGTTGGCTGAGGCACACGTGTGTACCTAATCCGAGTAATATGTCGATATAATGTTTAGGACGTCTATGTTCCTAATCCGATCGTACAGGTTTAAGGAACCATTTGTAATTTTTTATTATGTATGAAACACTGAATTACTTCACCGTAGTAGATAAAAAAAAAATACTTAGGTACTTTACTTTACTTTAAGATCAAATTTCATTTTCGGATGAATTAAAACACAGAATCAATAACTTTTATTTATTATGTTCAAATTGTAATTTTGTTATTATTTTGACTACCCACAATGGAATTTATCCAGTTTAAAACTCCGTCACCTCCTGTGATCCCCTCATCCTAAAACATAGTTAATGAATAAATAAATAAATATTGGACACCATTACATACATTGTTCCAATCCGGGAATCGAACCCGGGACCTCTAGAGATAGCGGCACCTTGAAAACCGGTGCGAACGCCATTTCTCCATGGAGGTCGTCATAGTAGTTAGCTAAGCCAAGTGTCAAGTATTAGAGCCATGAGTCAGCAATTCAGTCGTAAAGTGTCAGAGAAGAAAACAACTTTGACTTTTTTATTCACAACGACGGGGCTCTTAAGGTGGTTCGACGAGCTCAGTAGCGTCACCAATGGAAATAAATCATTAACGATTTATCAAGGGCTTAGAATAAGAGTTTCGGTTATTTTGCGCAAATAAAAGAGTAAAATGCATTTTTTTTTTGTTTTTTCAGAGCCTCAAATATGAGCATTAAGTTATGGATCTCGATATTGCTAAATGTGGCCACTTATGGCACTATTGAGATTCACGACTTATTGCGTAAGTTTGAGTTCTTAAAAGTATATTTATAAAATGCATTTTACTCTTTTATTTGAGCAAAATAACCGAAACTTTTAATCTAAGCCTTTAATAAAATGTATTATTGATTTATTTCCATTGGTGGCGCTACTGAGCTCATCGAACCACCTTAACGGCACTATCTCGGATTCCTCAACCAAAGGAAACTACTTAAGGAAAATATCTCATTCCCACAGGAAAAAATATTCTAGTAAACGCGGGTAAAGCCGCGGGCGTAAAGATAATTGTTAAAAATGTACCCTCATTTTTTCCTTTTTTTTATAGTAATTTCCATACTTTTCTTTCAAGTTTTCTTTCATCAGTTTCAACTGTTCTTGTATTTTATCTACTTCATCTTTAGTGGCTTCATCCTGTTTAAAATAAAAGAAAGATAAAAGTTAAACAGTCCCCGACAGAAAAAAAATAAAAAATAAAAAAATCTCTTTCATTGGGGCGCTGTTTAATTCTTTTAATTTTCCTAAACGGCTGGACCGATTTTAATGAAATATTTAAATTACATTACAGTTATATTTGTTAACATGTGCCATGGGCTCCTTGATAAGTACTTGGTACGAATTTAACAAAGAATCGATTACAATAATTGTGTTACTTTTTACTACTATAAATCTCAATATTATGAATACTCAAATAATAATTTTCTTTTTACCTGGGTAGGCAAGTATTATTTTGCATATTTTTATGTGGAAAACGGATCAAGTGATTGAATATATTTCATGAAATTCAAATGCAAAATAATTTAAAGTTTATTGTGATGTTTAGATTATCTTTGATGTATGAAAATATTTTTGGCGCAAAAAATGGATAAATAAATTTTATATGTTATATTGGCTTTATAACTATTGGACGTTAGACATTTTTTGATCTTCGTCCTTAAATCTTAACTTTTTTTTTATATTGACACCATCACATACATTGTTCCAATACCAAAGTGCTAGCTAGCTAGCTATTATGGAAATTGGAAACAACGACGGGTATTACCACATACACCAAAACCCGAGGAAATATTGAAAAGTTCCTTTTCATTATTTACCCGACCGGGAATCGAACCCGGAACCTCTAGAGATAACGGTGCCTTAAAAACCGGTGCGTACACCAGTCGGCCACGGAGGTCGTCAATAAATGCGTGCATACTTAAGGCTCATAATATACGCAGAAGCAACACTGTGCGACATTGCGGCATACTACAAGGCCGCATGCTACAAAATAAAAAACGACACATTGTGGCAAGAGTCGTGCGGTATATGGCAACACCTTGCGTCATGTGGTAGACTGTCGCAGCTTGTATCCAAACCCACTGATCTCTCGGTATATGGCAACACCTTGCGTCATGTGGTAGACTGTCGCAGCTTGTATCCAAACCCACTGATCTCTCGGTATATGGCAACACCATGCGTCATGTGGTAGACTGTCGCAGCTTATATCCAAACCACAGCCTTCTCTATCGTCTCCTACAACCCATGCGCATAAAGTTGGCAACGTCGCATTTCTAGTTTTAAGTGAACCTATTTGACACCGTTTGACTGGTAAACAGCGAGTAAACCTCGAGTACTGAATGACATGGAGATGGCATATTGTTCTAAGTGTATGAACTTTCCGCTAAACAAATATGAGCTAAATCGACATTGTGCTCATAAACAAACAGTTCTCTTGTTTCTTTGACGACCGATTTGGCGTAGGGGTAGGCTACCCACCTCCTGCGCCAGTGGTCTCGGGTTCGATTCCCGAACAAGACAAATATTAGTGTGCATGAACATGTCTATTTGTCTTGGTCTGGGTGTTAACTACCTATGTATATTAAGTATGTATTTACAAACAAAAAGTATTTAAGTATATATTTATCCGTTATCAAGTTTTACAGTTATATGATACAGTTTCTTAATGAAATTAAAATAGGCTTAGATAATTGGTGTGAATGTAAGAAGTTATTTATTTATTATTTATTCTATCTTACCTCCAATACTCCATGTAAAAAGAGACAGCAATATATTTATTTGACCTATTTTTGGAAACATTAAAACGTGACGTCATATTAATGCATGATTGAGGCCGGTGACCGGTCGCCATGATTGTTTCTCGGTATGTGTAGGTATGCTTCACTTTTTCGTAGGTATGCATCTCCATAGGATTTAGTACTCAGAGGAGTAAACCGGTTTACAGCAATGTTGCCGTTCCGCTTTATAGCATGGCCAAAGAATACTATGCATGGCTATCCAAACACTATGGTTTTCATGCGATATTTATGACATAGGCTGCCGCATGCCGCAAATGTTGGATATGTCGTAAACCACAAGATGACGTAAGCCACAAATGTAGCATGCGGCAATGTCGCACAGTGTTGCTTCGGCGTAAATGAGCCTTTACAAGTTGTTGATAATTCACCATTACTCTTACCTGTATAACATAGTCATTTTTATATTTATTTTTTAAGTCTTTTTTCGTAAGTTTCATGTTTTCTTGTAGTTTATCTATTTCATCCATACTTAGTTGATCCTGTTTAACAATAAAAAATAACGAGTTGTTTCATCCCGGTTTTCCATACATTCTCTATATCAAGCGTAGGCCGCACCACCAGGGTGGCTACCGGCTAAGAAATCTGGATATGGGTATGGGCTTCAACTGTCAATTGAATTCCTTATTCTGATAGATTTTTGCTGCTTTGTTCTGTTGAACGTTGCTAGCTAGTTATCGTTATACCCGACGTCACAAAACAAGGAACTGATAGCGGCTATTTTTTTTTATAAAATTGACTTAAAGTTCCGAAAAACGTATGAAGTTCATACCCATAAAGTTACGCGGTTGCCCCCCTGGTGGTAAACAAATTCAACGCCGGAGACACACTTACGTGGTGTAGCGCGACACCAGAATATCTGTTTCATACAATTATTACGGACACGACACAGACAGAGAGAGTCGCGCCACACTACATAAGTGTGTTTCTAACCATACTAAATGCATGAAACCGATACGCGTGGTACGGCGCGTCAACACACTGCGCTAGACAAATGTAGCTATGCCTTAAGGCGATGATTCCCGAAAATAGGGTATTTTAAATTATTATGGATTACTCGCAAACCACAAGTACTCAAAATTTGGAAAAATATATGTTATTTTAAGGTCTTTTATCTAGTGCTTCCGGCCGTTATTTTTTCCATTAGTGATACTTCACTGTGTAACGCCATGATATAAATATTATAAAGTATTCTACTTTCTGGGATTACGGCCGTTTTTTTTTAAATTATTTTATTTTTATTTTAATTTTAAGTGAAGTTCGATTCCCGGTTCACTGCCAGCTGTCACTGGGTCCGCGCGAAGTGAATCGAGCGTGTTAGATTTTATAGAGAAACTATGCAAATATGGCTATTCTGATAAAAACAGTAAACTGCTCTATTAACTGGGAATAAAACCATAAAGCTTATATTTAAATAAGACGAGAAAACTCAAATAAAGACTTAAAAGCATTTTATTCTTTTGATTCGTCCCCAATTTTTTACCTACCACCCGTTAATAGGACATCTTTTAGCTGATAAAAAAACGGGCGTAAAAAAACTCACCAGCTTCATTATTATGTCGTTGTTAGACATACAACACATTTCACAACATTTACAACAACATTACTTTTCATAATATAAAAGATTAAACAACATTTACGAATATCATCAAGCATTTTCTACAAACTGTTACTTTGTTTATTTATGTCAGTATCTACATCATTTGTTCAGGACCAATACGAACACCATTCAAAATAAATAATATCAATTTACACTTGACAAGTTTACGAAACCATTTAGCAAAAGTACTTAAATCTTCAGCAAACGGATGCCTCAATCAAAAAACTGTTTTCACAAACCCGCAAATTTTTAAAATTACTATCCAATGACATCCCACACACATCCCTACTAGTAAAAAAATACATCCCCACTTCACGTGTAGGGGAGGTAACACAATTTTTTTTTTCAAAATTTTACTTCACCACTTTGTCGGCGTGATTAATATGTATATTCATGCCAAGTTACAGCTTTGTAGTACTAAGGATGTATGAGCTGGGCTGGGGACAGACGGACAGACGGACATGGGAAACTATAAGGGTTCCTTGTAGACTACGGAACCCTAAAAACGGGACTTTTACAATGTAAAATTTGTTGTTAAGTTTTCGATATTTTGGCACAGTTGCATGCGCCATGGCACAGCCTTCTCTATCGTCTTCTACGATAGAGAAGGCTGTGGCCATGGTCACGGTGTAAGTGCTCGTTCAAGGAAAGGGGGCGCGTCAGGCGGAGCGCTTCGCGGCGTGGGCGAATTGTGTGTCAGTTGGTGCGTCACTTTGACTTATTTGATTAGACGTCTGTCGCGAGCGCACAATGAGAACACAATTTGCCTGACGCGTCGCCTCTCCTTGAACGAGCACTACAGTGCCACAAACTTTGCTGTGCCGGTGGCCAAAATGTGAAACTAGCGTGTTTTTTTTAATGTCATTCTCCTGTCAAGTTGATGTCCAACCATAGCGCTGCTGGCGGCTGAAGTTCTTAGAAGTCAGGGCCGGTTAAATTGCTACAAAAAAAAAAGAAAAAACGTACGTAGCGCCGCTGTCACCGGAACAGAAAATTGTGGCACTGTAACTGAATAAAGTTAAAGCCAAGGAATTTATAAGTACTACGTACAACAGGAAGGTGCACTCCGTATTTTTGTGTATTTAAAAATACACTTTAATATTAAGAGATAAGGTTTATATTTCAATACAAAATGTCAACGGTCCAGCTGAGACCGCAAGAACGAGGTGAGGGTGTCCCTTTCTCTGAAATTGCCAGCACTCTTAAATAAAAGGTTTAGTAGATTTATGGTTCACAACTTTCGTTATAAAAATTAAATTTCGTAAAATTTCCGCTTCGTATTACTTTTAGACAATAGAAAACATCGCATATTAATGTAGGTATTACTCTATTAAGCATAAAAATGTATCAGGTCGTTTAAGTTTTTTATGGCTTATCCTAGAAAAGAATTTGAATGATAGATTTCAGAATGTTAAAGTAGCAACATTACAAGCCGAATGACGTTTTCTGACGTTTTCCGTCTTCGTTGTGTCAAGTTCGCAATTCGCTCGTCGCCGCCCGCCGCCCGTCGCGCATGTTCGTGGCCGCCGTAATGGGATGGAGTGAGATAAACTGACCTCGTTCTTACTATCTCATTAGGACCGTTTTTTAGCAGCAGTGCACCTTCCTGTTGTATTATAAATTCCTTGGTTAAAGCAGATGGATGGTGCTAAGAGTAGACGCAACGGTCTACACTCTTTACTGTTCGTTTATGGGAGAGTTTCCTGCAGTTATTTTTCGATGCACTAGATGGCGCTGTAACCCTAACACAACCTACTTTTTTCAGCATATTATGGCAAAGGATTAGTTCATTCAGCCTAAAAAAGACTTGTGTGTCGATCGGTTGTACTGTCAAATTAATCTGTCTGTGGTAAAGTTTTTCTTCTGTGAGATCGGCAGATTGCTTTGCTTCCATGTGTTGGTGTTGGTGGTGTTTTGTGAGCGTATTCGTTTTTCTTGATAATTTGATTGATCATCATGGATTTCTTCCGCCGACGAAGGCGGGTTCGGGTTTGAGCTTCCGCTCCTTCCCCGGGCTTCATCTCGTGAGGCTACTGCCCCACTGTGTTTGGAGCCGCTTTGCGCGGCCGTCCTCGGGACGGGTGGTGTGCCCCACCGGATGTTTGCGGCCCTCGGCGCGGTCAGCCAGCCGGGTGAGACCCCTTTGGGGGAGGCCCAGCTAGCGCCTGCGAGCGGGCGCGCAAACGGGTTATGGGCTATAATTTAGGTAGGGGTGTTAGAAGGGATGTGAGGTTTGGGCGAGGTGGGCTGGGGAAGTGGCGGGGGCACAATATCGCGGAGCAGCGCCCATTTCTTCATGGCTCTGGTGTTGGTGGTACTGTTGGGGGAAGGAGCTGATTCTTCGGTTTCTAGCGGCGGTGGTCGTCGTCTGGGTGCGATGCCCTGCAGGTGTTTGTGGGGCCCGTGATCGGCGCAGTCAAACATTCGACGCGCCAGTTGGCCCACGAAGTCCTGCAGCGGCTGGATGTTGAGGTCCCTCGCGATGACCTCGTTGCGTACGTAGCGCCCCGCTTGGGTGATGATGCGGAGCGCCACGTTCTGCTGGGCTTGAAATAATTTGATTGAAACCTGGCTTGGACTGGCACTGAATACTGGACACCGATTGGATAGCTTACATTTTGGCCTGGCACTGAATACTTGACACCGATATTGCTTAACGTTTTGGACTTGCCTAATCACCGCACTGTCTGGTGAACGAACTTCAATCATATCGAAAGACTATGGATCGTATCGTCTTGATCCATAATATGGACATGGGCTTTATTTGACATTTGAAGCCCATTTAAATATATTACTCAGACAGACTATTCTCTTTGCTATTTTCTATTATGTAAATACTTTTTCGTTACTTCTTCAGAAAAAGGTAGGTCGCTATAGTGGGGTAGCGCCATCTAGTACAAATTTTTGAACTGAACGATGAAACGTCAAAAGAAACTCTCTCATTGCGCTTGACACTCGTTTTCGTTCTCACACTCAACGCGAACTTGTTGACGACAAACAAAACTCACTACCTACTTATATCACTCCGCGAAAAACGCGAATCGGTCTGATTATTATAGTAAAAAAAAAGTTTCATTAATTATAAAAGTAAATTTAAAAAATGTTTGTTCTAGAAGGTAAAATTATATTTGCATGTCAAAATATAACATAGTGTGGTTATTTGAACTACTAAATAAACCTCTACGTACAGCTAGATAGAACACACAGATGCGTCAAACTTACGCATGATTATATATTAAAATATTTTTTAATACAGTTGCTCAAAAAGTGGCGTATTGCAGGGACGTATAGCGTTCGGGATGTGGGCTATTACACACTCGAACTTTTTCTTTACCTTTCCCGAACTCGTGCGTTTTCTTTCCCAACTGTCAAAATATTGTCTATTAAAAAGAAAAAACCAACCACGAAGTTTTTACTAAAAAAAAATCATAGAAGTTTTTATGATTCATGCAAATATTTCTAAAAAGAAGCTACTAATTTGTTTCAAAATCAGATTTAAAAGTAATTTTAATTATACATTAAATTAATATTAGTATCGGCCAAATTAAATTTATGAATATAAAAAATACATAAAATTGGCTGTATGACCACAGATTACTAAATATGGTATGACGTGCACTATTTACCATAGTATCTGCTTAAAGGAGTTTGCGCAAGTAAGTGAAAAGAAAATGAGGGACCTTATTTCTTAATTTTCTAAATTAGTTTTTTCTGGTTTTTATTGTGGTAGGTACTTAGTATGGTGGAATGAGCGATTTTCTGAGAGGCCATTTAAAAAAAAAAAGCTTCCAATTGCTTCACTAGATGGCGTTGAATAAGTATGTACATGTCTATGGTATATTTTGGTATGAAACAAATTTAAATTAATTACTTTTTAAAAACCCAAAGGAAACTAATAATAAATTAAATAAGTACTACTGTGAGGAACAGAAACGAAATAGGTAATTTTAAGGATTTAGGTAAATAAATAACATCTGTCTGACGTTCCATTTTACGTAAAAAAGTCGCGTCAAGGTGAAATTTATAACGTTCCGTTCCTTCTAACTGCATAGGTGGGACAGCGCCATCTAGTGACTGAGCTTTCAGAAAATCGCCCATTAGTGCAATAATGTGGCTTTGATGGAAAACGATGTGGTAAAGGAGAGAAATAAGGAAAGGCGCTCCTGTAGGATTCGGATTGCTTTTGTTAGGTTTCATTTCATTTCATCTCATTTAATTTAATTTTCATTTCATATCAATAAAAAAATTCTACTGAAGCCTTGGCTGTATGATCATAGTTTCCTTTGCCAACCCAGAATGGGTGAAGAAAACAAAAAAAAAGTCTCTGCTTATATTCTTTTACGATTAGTTAGTTGAGTTTATTGTGTTTTATTATTTTACTAAATTGCTTAATTTTTTCGCAACTGTATTAAAAATAGTTGTTCAGTACACGTGCGGAACCGTCATTGCAACTTGTTCCGACTGTCAACCCTCACCTTCGGCTGCGCCTCGGCTCGGGTAGACATTTGTCGGAACTCTTTGCAATGACAGGCTTTCCGCACTTGTAATGAAATCTACTATTTTAATACAGTTGCTCAAAAAGTGGCGTATTGCAGGGACGTATAGCGTTCGGGATGTGGGCTATTACACACTCGAACTTTTTCTTTACCTTTCCCGAACTCGTGCGTTTTCTTTCCCAACTGTCAAAATATTGTCTATTAAAAAGAAAAAACCAACCACGAAGTTTTTACAAAAAAAAATCATAGACGTTTTTATGATTCATGCAAATATTTCTAAAAAGAAGCTACTAATTTGTTTCAATATCAGATTTAAAAGTAATTTTAATTATACATTAAATTAATATTAGTATCGGCCAAATTAAATTTATGAATATAAAAAATACATAAAATTGGCTGTATGACCACAGATTACTAAACATATTTAGTAATCTGTGGTCATACAGCCAATTTTATGTATTTTTTATGTATTCATAAATATACCATAGTATGACGTGCACTATTTACCATAGTATCTGCTTATAGGAGTTTGCGCAAGTAAGTGAAAAAAAAATGAGGGACCTTATTTCTTAATTTTCTAAATTCGTTTTTTCTGGTTTTTATTGTGGTAGGTACTTAGTATGGTGGAATTAGTGCAATAATGTGACTTTAATGGAAATCGATGTGGTAAAAGAGAGAAATAAGGAAAGGCGCTCCTGTAGGATTCGGATTGCTTTTGTAAGGTTTCATTTCATTTCATCTCATTTAATTTAATTTTCATTTCATATCAATAAAAAAAATATACTGAAGCCTTGGCTGTATGATCATAGTTTCCTTTGCCAACCAGCCAGAATCCAGAATGGGTGAAGAAAACAAAAAAAAAGTCTCTGCATATATTCTTTTACGATTAGTTATTTGAGTTTATTGTGTTTTATTATTTTATTAAATTGCTTAATTTTTTCGTAACTGTATTAAAAATAGTTGTTCAGTACACGTGCGGAACCGTCATTGCAACTTGTTCCGACTGTCAACCCTCACCTTCGGCTGCGCCTCGGCTCGGGTAGACATTTGTCGGAACTCTTTGCAATGACAGGCTTTCCGCACTTGTAATGAAATCTACTATTTTCTCAACACACTTGCTCATAAAGTGAGCCTTATTACATCGATCTTAGGGCCATAAACCGAACTATAACACACGCGTGCATAATAATATTACAGTACTAGTTGCGTAATAGAAATATCCCTACAAAGTTAAGTAATTACCTAACTGCAAATTATATGCGAGTAAACAGAGACTTTTCAATTTAACCGGGTAATACAGTATCCCTACAAAGTTAAGTTAGTACCTAACTGCAAGTTATATGCGAGTCAACAGAGCATTTTCGATTTCACCGGGTAATAGATACAGTTCTTTTTTTGTAACAACAAAGAGGTTTTATACGGCTGAAAATCCATTTACGTTTTTAGAATAAATAATTGTGTCCCTAATTAAGACAAAAAACATAATTAGGTATATTATTATCAAATTATTTATAATTCACAATAATTTGTTATAAAACATTTGCATTTTATCACTATTGTTATGATTATTTTGAAGTAGGCTGTATGGCTGTATGTAATCAATCACATTACATTTGGCGCGTGCAAAAAAAAACTTGCGCGCTTTTCCCTTAGCTAATATTAGGTTATTATTATGTATGCAATAAATGATTGTTTTTCCTCGCAAGTGTGTTGAAAAAGTGCGTATGTAACTCGTGAGCAACTTACTCACATGACACTCGGCTGATTTACGCCCTCGCCTGCGGCTCGGGCTGCAACCCACAGCCTCGTGTATAATGAGCAACTTAGCTCACTTGTATAATAATATACTATTTTCATTTTTAAAATTATTAATTTGTGGTTGAAAAAAGGTCCATCTTAAAAATGGTTAAGCCTAAAGATTGTTATGCTCTATTCTTAATTTCATAATAGATGCAATTAGCTTTGAGACCAATTTGTGCGAGATATTTGTAACGGTTCAGAATCGCACCTGAACTATCTCGAATATTTCTTAAAGAGTTAAAAGTCGAAATGTATTAATGTTACTTACCTCAATAACTTTTAATAGTATAAATAGATCCTGGTGTGGGAATAAATCACAAAGTCAAATTGGGTTGTGTCAACTGGGTTGTATTGAACAAAATTAGCCATTTACCATGTTGTTGCGCTGGGAATTTGCTTCATACTTTGTCAACACAGTGCATATGGGAGGGAGATTCTGTCTATAAGGCTTGGGGCTTGTTTAGTGGTTTCAGATTGCTTGAGGTAAACACTGAAAAAGAAACGGGTTAATGGTAGCGGAGCAGTTGTGGTCATTTGCATTTAATTTGGAAGTTTTATGATTAATCTGAGGAAGTTAGATACAGTAAATTTGTTTGAATTAGCGAGAAAATATAGTTAATAAATACCTGAGATTCAGGGATTGAAACAATAATGTTTCACAACAGTTGGACTCTGTGACAAATTATTTCATATAAGAAGATGCACTTTGTTGAGGGTTTTGTCAATCGAATTTGCTTCACGGGAGTGTGGACAATACTTGTATTTCGATATTGGTTCACGAAATAATCGACACGAACTGTTATTAGTTAGTAAAATTATAAATCTTGTTGTAAACAAATGTCATGTCAAAATGGAATAATCCTGTCCAAGTGCAGCGACAACTAGCGGCAGAGTTGAGAACTAAGACAAGTCAAATGACATCACATAAATATAGCGAGAAGGTTTTTACTCACAGAATGTTAAATTAACATTATGTATAACTTAAATAAAAATATGGGTTAAATAATCAAAAGTACAGAATATTGGTTTCTATCTTAGATAAGGTTCAAAGGTTCAAATATAAGGAATGTATATTGGCTAGAAGTGATACGTTCGGAAATTATGTTCGAACAATTACTATTTTGATAATAGTTTTCATTCGTAAATAATAAAAAAAGGGATCATACAAAATAATGTGTTTATATTATGTGAGAAGGTAATATTTTGAATAGTTTAGTAAATTCTATAACTTAATATTAGATAGACTATCAAAGGTTTCTGAACGAAAGCCAAGCGGGACGTTCAGGATGTTTGAAATGGTTTGGCGTTAGACGCTAGATGGCCTATCAGTTTTGTGGGGGGGTGAATAGGGATTTTCAATGAAATGTCTCCTATTGGGTAGGCAGGAATAGTTGGGTTGCCATGTTGTGAGAAATAAATACCTTATTTATAAAACAGGGAGAGGGGGTAATTATTGATGTATGGTATTCACACTAGATTAAAAGTAAAATACTTTAATTGTTGTAAAGGGGAAAAAGAAATATTTATAGGAAATAAAATTTGGAAAAATGAATAATAATTATTCTAGAATGTACAATTAAGACATTAAAACTAATAAACCTTAGTCAAATTAGTATTTCAAAGTTAAATAATTAGACATGAGACATTTAAGAGACGGATTAGAAATATACTGAAAAGTTTCCATTAAACATAGGGGTAAAATTTCCCTGAGAGTGGGGAGAATTTCTAGGATGTAAAAGAAAAAAAAAGAAAAAAGGACGCTAACTTTTGGCGCGGTTTTGGGTAGGGCTATATAAGCAAAAACGACACGACGCCCGCTCTTATTTCTCCGGGATCGACTTCGAGGCAACACGTATGGAAGACGAAACACTTTTTGAAGAAGTTTCCATTTTTAATCAAGCGAGAAGTAGTCTTCAAGCAAGTGTACAGTGAGTCCTTGCACCATAGGGCGTTTATTGGGTTCGCGATCTTTTAAACGTTTTAATTTTGGAATTCTGACTGGTAAATTGGATCCGAAATTAAAAGGTCTAGTTTGTTTACAGAAAGCATTTCAATTAAAGTAAATTATTCCCAAGTAAAATCCTAGAAAATGGGCTTAATTTGAGTCAGAGAGGGTTGGAAGCATAGAGTTTGTTTCTTCAGGAGTACATTTTTATGTCTCCGGGCTCCAGGCAAGGCTCACGGGAGGTCGCTAGGTAAAGAAAGTCTGGCATTGTGGAGTGTCAGATGAGTGTTCATTGGATAACGCTTAGTAATTTCCACATGGTTTGATCAGGCGGGCTGTTTTCATTGACAGTTTTTTTCAGTTAACACGTCTGATGGCGCGGGGCGTATGCCCCAGATTTGGAGGCAGTTGCGGCCTGATTGAACCATACCTACCTGTAGGGTGTCTATCTGTTCCCTTCCCAAGCAGATGGACCACGGCATGAGCGATAGGATTTTAGGGGGCCCACTCACCCAAACTTGACAGAATTGGGGCGTCAGAACTGGCGATACAGGCGCCAGGTTTGTGTTTGTTAGGAAAGTCGCATTTAGTCGGAAATTAGGCAGGTAAGTACCTACTTAGAATCACGAGCTAGGTAACTCGAAGACCTTTGTTCTGGCAGAAAGGGGGAGGTCTGCTGGGGCAAGGCTACGAGGGGAGTCTGGTATACAGAGTAGGTAGAAAGAGTAGGGTCGCTGTTAGGTCTATAAGTAGCATTATGTGTTATCACAAATATATCTACGATCAAATCCGAATTTTGTTGACATCCCTAGCCATAGATTCTTGTGATAGACGAACAAACCCGGGCAATTTGACAGAATGATTATAGATAGTGGGGAAAAGTCCGATTGACAGTTTCCAGCAAAATGGCTGTCTTTTATCTAACAAAATAATGTTATATCTTAAGAAGAGCGATTAGGTAAATGGTTAGTGCGTTGTAGCAATGTAGTCTACAAGTTGTATGATTTTCAGTGAGGTTTGTAAGAAATTAATAGATTTGAAAAGGGAAAGGTGACCAATGGATACCTAGTGCTTTCAGTATTTGGGAAATGATTTGTGAAGTAACAATACTAGTGGAACAGTCCAAAGAGCTTGATTAGAGTAATCTTTATAGGTTCACGCATTGCAAAGATATGAAGGTTGAAATAATCTATCAAACATAAGTGGAGAATCTAAATTTACCTATATATTTGGCTTGACAAAAGGTAATATATTCCTATGATGCAAAAGGCACCTATAATAATCTATAAATTGAGCTGGTTGCGGAAGAGTTCTCTGGATCAGACTACTGCTATATTAATGTATGAAAAAGGATTTTGTTCGGTGGCGGGAGAAGATGTTTAAACTCGAAGGAACTCGGTGTAATGTTGACCAGTGTCTTATGGAAGCTGATGTGGATTCAAGGTTTTCCAGATACTAACCTATTGAGTTGGAACATGATTCTATTTTAGCCATAAATTATGTAAAGCTATCGGGGTGAGGCGAAAGCTTCTGTCCAATTTGGTTGGATTCTTAAGTTATTTCCAAGACCAGTCCAATGGTGAGATTAAGGATATATTATCATGAGCGAGATTCTTTAGAGACAAATTTTAACCAACAAGTTGCAAAAGTTCAATAAGATCCGAGTCAGACACATAGACATAACTAGGGAATTTAGTTCTACGGGGAAACTTGGTCATAGAAAAGGTTAGGAGAGTCTATATTTATATGTACTTACTATGAATTAGATTTGAGTTCTCTCATCTCAGGAGTCAGACTTGTTAGTGCTCCTAATTTAAGCACTCAACCTGTTGGATTTATCCCAATAAGGATTATTCAACAAAAGGAAAAGGCTATATCAATTAACGTTAACTTTAACTGCTGCTGCCATGAAGGAGAAAGATCTCTTCATGTAGACTAACAAGTCGCTTTGAAGCCTTTAGCTTGGTCCTCTTATATATATATATACATAAAGAATTGACGAACATGACAGCTTGACTTTATATGTTGAAGTTTGTTTTTATATGAAAATGTAATAAAGCAGCGCCGGAGGAGGGATGTCCAAGTCTGGTGACGAGTTCCACTGTTATGGGCGGCGGAGGTGCCCTGACTTTACCGGTTAAATAATATTGCTGGAGCATTTGTATTAGGCCAAGATGGTGATTAAGATCAATAGACTCTCTTCACCCTAATGATTATACCAATTTCCATCTCTGACTTTGCAAGCAAAATCATATGCTGAAGCTAATAGGTACTATTATAGATGTAGTGTTTCCATCTTCTAATAGATATAACAAATTTTCATCTCTAACTTTGCAAGCAAGGCCATATGCCTAAGCTAGTAGGTACGGTTATAGATCTGATATAGTGACTCAGTCTTCCAATAGATATAACAAATTTTCATTTCTAATTTGCAAGCAAAACCATATGCTTAAGCTAATAGGTATTATTATAGTAATTGTGTCTCCATCTTCATATAGGAATATCAAATTTCATTTCAAACCACACATGCCAATTTCACCTTAGGCCTTGCAAGCAAATCCGGATGCTGTGATTAGTTTCAGTTCCATTGTAGCCTAAATTATTAAATTCCACCAGTTAATAGACAGTTAACCTTGGGTCAGTAACCAGAGAATTAGCATGGTGGACTCAGCAAAATAACTCACCAGGTTTTCAAAGTATATTGGACCTAGGAATCGGTTAGGACCTAACTGTTAAATGTCCAAGCAATGTAGGGGTAAACTAATGTTAGATTTATACAAGAGTATTAACTTATTTTGAGTGTCTTTGTCGCTATAAATGAGGTTAGAAAATTAGAAGCAACGGCCATGTAATATGAACAGCTGTTAAGTTGATGTAGGCATATAGGCAGTTCAAAGTATGAGTTAGTTAGTAGTAAGGTTAGTCTCTGTCGCTTCATTTAAAAGATCATGGGTCTACGCTTTACAACCAGGGTTCTCCATTACGACATCACAGGCCACTTCAGATTTGATTCAGAGCATCCATAGTAGTTATCTATATATTAATCGGACAACAGTTAGGTATTACAGCGCTCAAGCTAGCTAGGTATTTTAGTAACTAATAGAATCCTTGACAGGGGTTCAGTATTAGCTTAGAGTAAATACTAGAATGGTTTGTTAGTATATTTAGGTCATCTATTAGGTTAGGCTAAGCGATTAGAAAGGATAGGTAGGAGTTACAATTTGGTGCCGTGACCAGGATTAAAAATTAACACATATTATAGCAAATCTTGTATAGGAATAAGAAAATAAGACAATATTTACAAACCTTTTTAATGAGTTTAGCATATAAATTACATTGGAGCTCTGAGTATTTCTGAAGGTAAGTGGCTAGTTTACATTGAGTTGGAATAGCCACAATTTGTTGTTTAGTGCAGAAGGAAAACTGAAGCGACGGGGTTAATATTAATTATTTAATTAAACTTCTGTTAAGCGTCCCCGGGCAGGATGGTTCTTAATAAGGGTCTTTTGAGAACTGTTCATAGGTCTTGATTAGGTTTAGTTAAGTATAGCAACTTGTTTTCTGAAATGGAAGAAATAATTCATTATTGTAATATGCTAGCAAATTCAAAAATAAGAAAATGGTTATCTTTTCAGAGATTTCATAGGTAGTAATGTTGAATTTTAGTTAGATGAAATGCTAAGTTGGATTGCATTCTGTTAGAGAATAAATAATTAATCACATAATTAAACAAGTACTTACTATTAATTGTCTTTTTATTAAAAAGAACAATAGTTATAATTCTTGAGTAACATCATATTGTGGTTTCATAGATTACCAATATTATCTCTGTTGAAATTCGTCAATAATTAGGTAATTTAATTGTCGAAAGCCGGGCAGGTGAATTCACAAACTTGTATAGCACAATTGTATAGTTGAAAGACTTTTGAGTAGAGGTTATATGGAGCTAATCAAAGAGCATGTATGGGGAACACATGGAGAATGACATTTGTCATTGACAAGGTTGTTTCTCTCCTTAGTGTTAGCTCTGGGTAGGCGAACGGAAAAATTATGGGAAACTGTATGGACCTTGTTAAGTACAAACTTTGTATGGGCTTGCATATTTGTATACAAATAAATTATAGAGACACGTTATATGACATGTATCTCGGTTTTGATGTTTAGTAAAGACTTTGGGAGCTACCGCGTAACTTTATGGGTATGAACTTCATACGTTTTTGGGAACTTTGAGTCAATTTTATAAAGAAAATAGTCGCTATCGGTTCCTTGTTTTGTGACGTCGGGTATAACGATAACTAGCTAGCAACGTTCAACAGAACAAAGCAGCAAAAATCTATCAGAATAGGGAATTCAAATGACAGTTGAAGCCCATACCCATATCCGGATTTCTTAGCCGGTAGCCCTCTGTTCACAAAATTAGATTTTGAGGTTGTTTCTTGGAAAGGTCGATATTTAAGAACATGAGTGACAGGATAGATTTTCTAGCTTCCAAAAGCTTCGCTAGATGGCGTTGAACGAAGTGTGTAGCGGCTAGTATATTTTGGTATGAATCATATTTAAATTAAAAACCCAAAGGAAACTAATAATAAATTAAATAAGTACTACTGTAACAGAAACGAAATAGTTAAATTTTAAAGATTAAGGTAAATAAATGGCGTCTGTCTAACGTTCCGTTTTACAAAAAAAAAAAAGGTCAAAGTAAAATTTCATATTCCGTACCTTCCAAACTGCATAGATAGGTGGGACAGCGCCATCTAGTGATCGAGCTTTCAGAAAATCGCCCATTAGCACGGCATCACAAGAAAGTTAGGGCGATAGTTACATTTTTACTCAACGGGGGTCGCCACGGGTATTTTCGATCGAATAGAATTTGGTTAGTAACTGAAATAATAATGGTAAATAAGGCTGAATGTTATTGATAAATGAATTATAGCAAAACCTTGTTTTGTTTTAAAAGGGGCAAATTCTTTTAGCTAACAGGGTAATTACGCTACTGTGTGATAGATGTCGCTACCGGTAGGTTACGGAAAATTTTGGTCTATTAATGTTGATTAAAATGGGTTATGTTATGTATCAGAATCGTGTATGTGATGTGCGGTCCGAGATTGTAGTTTAAAGGCGTGTTTGAAAATGTTATAAAAAAAAAAAAATTAGGATAGATAATGACATACATTAGGTGAAATATTACATACATATATTAGTTGGGGAGGGGGGCGATCACGTTGTTCTGTGGTGCGCTATTTTTATTGTTGTTAGGATATAAATCCAGACATGGCTTAAAGAACTCGCATCCAAGCCAAAAACATTGAAAAAAAAAATATAAAAAAAAAAAAAATTGTTGTTAGGAATGTTTTTGTTTTCATCAAGAAAATTTATGAATTATTAAAGGTTGAGTGTCATCTAAGTTTGTGAAATTGTTGAAAATGCTGAAACTGTCTGAAGGATAGATCTGTGGTTGTGTTTATCATTATTGTGAAAATATAACCTAAAAAAAAAAAGGACATTAAATAGTTATGCAAATAGGTTTTAGTGTAAATCATTGTAAGAGTTATGAATTTGAAGTAAGAAAATAGTATTTTAGTTAATTTATAGTTTGTACAAGGTATTTCAAAGGGGTAAATAATTAAAGAGTTTGGCTTGGTTGAAAAATGTGTCTTGATGAGAGTGATTTCTCATGGAAATAAGTGGATAATGAAAACTGAAGAAGTGTTATGAGGTCTGGCTTTTCATGGTGTACATAAGAGAGGGGAGACCCTTTCTGACTTATAGATTGATAACAACCATTTTGGTAAGTTAATCAGAGATTTAGTTTTAATTAAATTGTTGAAAATTTTTAGAATTAGACACAATTAGTACCTACTTGTATATGGACAGCTTAGACTCAAAGAGGGTAATTTTGTTTGAAGGGAACGGTATTTGCAATGCTAAATAAGTCAACGGATAACTTAGTAGGGACGGTTTGATTTTTCAAACGCTCGGTTAACCTAAAAGTTGGAAATAGTTCAGAATTAAAGAGAAATCTTGTCTTGATGAATGATAGAACTATTAGTTTGTATTTTGGGGTCGGTGATAAAGGTTTAAAGAAAAAAATAGATATGTCAGTGGGTAATAATTAGATTCCTAACTTAGTGGAAGGAAATTATATTGCTACAAACTAAAATAATGTTAGCTAGATTTTTAAATGTAGTTATGAATATATTTAAAAGGTAAGGTTTAGTGGTTTTTGTATTGGGTTAGTAAAATGAGGAAACATTACTTCTTACTCCTTAAAACTTAAAAATAGCTATTTGGGTAAAATAATGGGTTCTTTTACTAATAGTTAGGTATTGAAATTCATGAAATATGAACCAAAAGGAATTTGTTAGTGAAGATTTTGGATTGGCTAGATTAGAAACATTAGATTCAATGGTTTCTAATTTGAACAGCAAGTAGAGAGAATTTCATCTTAAATGGTTCAGTGAGTTTGGAAAAACCATAATAGGATAATTTCATAATTATTAAACAATCTAATATATGAACAAGAAGGGAAAAATTACTTGATTTAGGTAAGTAATCAAAATTTTCATCCGGGAACATAAAAGAAACTTAGATGTTGGTTATAAGACTTGCAGAAATTTTATTATAATTACAGTGGTTTTGATTTCAAGTAGGAGTTGTTGTTTGGATGGATAAGTAGTGTAGACTAGGGTGGGGTGGTGTGTTAGTCCGGAACATTATAGATAAATAGGTACTTAACAAGAATAAAATAGGGTTAAATAATTCTTTACCTTTCGTTGAAATTTGAGTTAGAAAATTCAACGACGGTTTAAGAAGGAATACAACAATGTTATAAAATAAATCAAGTAATTATTCTTATGTCAATGAGAATTATAGGAGATTGCTTGCCTAACTAATATTGCTTCTCTTAGGTATCCAGTTAAGTTTTATAGGTTGCAATGTCTAAAAGTAGGTAGTAAATATTACAAATTAGCTTAAATAGGTAAATAATGTAAGAACCAAGTGTGTTTGACAGTTTGGGGTCGTTGGTCTGATGGAATGAACAACTGTTGGCTATTTATAATTAGTCATGGGTAGCATTAGTGTTACAGGTATGCCGGGAATATTCATAGACTAATTGTATATTCTCTATATAGAAAAAAAACCAGATGGATTTATTTGAAACATGGTATGCCAGCAGTGGTCCTCGTTCACTTGACATGATGATGTTGAATAGGGGGTGGTGAATGGAGAAGGAAAAGAACTTTCATACAGGCGACGTGATTGGTTTGTTGTTCTTTTTATCAATCTTGGTTCTATATTAGTAATTAAATATACATTCTTAGTTGAACCATTGGTTAATCTTAATAAATTACTTTGTGATAGGACTATAGGTACGTTATGTTTGAAAAGAAATAACATATGGTCGAGGTTTGGGTGTTATTAGAGATTATTATTATTATTATTCTTATTTATTCGGATAAGCAGTGAGACAACTGATAGATGCTGGTAGAAAAAGTAAGGAAATTGTTGCTATGCTAAAAGTACCATTGTGGGGAATATTTTATTAGAATGTTAGTCGTACGTAAAATTATTAAATTAAAAATTTACTAGTTGCATTGAGAGAACATCATACTAGACTATCATCCATAGGGTAGAGATTGGTACTTGCAATTATAGGGAAAGAAAAAACAAATATATGATGACTCCAGTTTAGGCAAACGATGAGACATTTGAATTGATGTAACGAATTAAATGTTATTAGTTAGTTAATCTTTTTTGTAATTTATATGTGTATGATTTTCAATACAAAATGATTATAGCTATAGGATTCTTACGGGTTCCGCTAATGTCGTGTTGGGGCTGTTCCAGTGGGGTTTGGGAGGTAATTTATGTCACTTAATGGTCAAGGAGAGTTTTGTTGGTTCGGTCTAGCTGGGGGGTTGCGGACATGGTTATCGTAGACGAACGAACTAGTGGGCAAACAACTTTGTCCTTTTATAATATCAGTATAGACAGTGCAGTTAAAATTTTATAGTATGTTGGATTGGGGGTCGTGGAAAAGTGTAACTACAGTTACAGGTTAATCAATTAGTAGGGTTTAGAATTAATGTAATTAAAATTACTAGGAATTCTATTTAGGTTAGTATTAAGACCTTAGAATTAAATTAGCTATAGAAAATGATATTAAGTGGGACATCCATATGATAGGTTAACGACCACTGGGGTCGAATGGTTTGGAAGTCACTATATGTAGAGGTCTCGGGTTCGATTCCTGCACAGGTGATTGTTGTAGACAAACTGTTCAGTGTTGCTTTGGGGCTTGGAAGTGTGACGATACCCGTCGATGTTTGGTATTTATGATATAGGTACCTACTTATTTTGTAACATAGAAGGATATGAGCAGGATAAGCGAAATAAACGTTATTAATTAATATCATTATTAGTAACCAAAGTTAGAGATGGATAATGGGGTTTATAATGGGGAAAATTATTTACTAATTTTGAAATATGGTGTATTTTTCAATTAGTTAAATGAGTTAAGAATATGTTTTAAGGGATAAAGGCAGGTTATAGTTATAGGAATCTTAAAGGAACCAATATAGGTTGTACTATAGTGTAAAGGTTGGTTGCGAATTTGAAGTAGAAGGAATTTAATTGTTAAACAAAAATGCTTCTTAGTAGAAGTCAATTCTCATGCTCTATACTTTAAAAATTAGGGCATAAGGTCAGGTACTACTTAAAAGTGGGGGGGGGTCGAAAGGTTAAAGTTGAATTCCATGAATAAACTTTGACCCTAAATTAAATTAGACGTTAACACCAAACGTGAATTGGAGTTAAAACCAAAATTAGGATAAGCCAAAGCCAAATATGTCATTTGAGGGAATAAGTATTGTTATAGTTTTTTTATAGGCATAGTTAAGGAAGACACTTAGTAGAACTTTTGAAAAAAAAAAAACTTAATATTACTTATCAGGATTAAAATGTCAAAGTTATGTTAATAATGTGAATTTTACAATTAATATTTAAAAGAGTTATATAGGGATGTTAGTTGATTAATAATTTAATTTTAATGTACCTAACATGAATTGAGCTCTGACACGTAATGGACTTAATAGATGGTAGCAAGAAGGTGATAAGTGTTGATAGGTTAGCCAAATTCGCTGATAGTATTCGGATAGAGAGTAGTGGGAATAGACTTTTAGTAGTTTGGCTAGGTTAGGGAAATTGTTAGATGGAAAAAAAAAGAAGGTAAGCGTTGATAGGTTGGTTGGTACTGCGGTATATACCTATATTAATATATATTGGGGGTATTTATATATTTACTTAGGTTGGTTTATAGTTCGATGCAACAGTGATGGTAGTGATGTGTTTCAAGGTTGAAATTGTTATTGTTATTACGTTCTTAATTATGGTAAATGTTAGGATTGGGTTGTTAAATTTTGTTACAGAGTTTTAATTCAATTGGTGTAATATTGTCATGTTTTAGGTGGACAATTGAAATTTGCTAACGGGTAGGAAATGTTGGTCGAACATGTACAATTTTGGCTTTGGGTCATTATTAGCAAAGGAAAGGGATAGTATTCGGTTATGGTAGATAGTCCAATCATGTGTTGGAGTCAATTCATGCATTGTTAATGAACCGATTAACTATAAAAAAAATATATTAATTTCGAACGAATCTGAGCGAAAAGTTTTGTTAATAAATTAAACAAAAGAGGAGTTCTTATATTTATAGGGAGGGGAAAGGAAAATAGAAGAGGTGACAGTATTATGAGGATCGGTAGTATTAATTTTACAAATTAATGTTAATAGCTTTTTAGGGCAGTATACTACAAGTAATCAGGTGAAACGTTGGTTATGTTCATGGTGGCGCGGATGTGAGTTTGAGGAAGGACGGAATTGTTAAAAGTGAAGAAGAGTGGAATCTGTATATATATGAAAAAAAAAATGTAAGTGTATATATATATATATATATATATCTATTTTATATATGAAAAAAAAAAGATTCAAAATATGAGGCCATGAGTGTAAACAAATTGGGAAGCCTGATTACAACCATTATTATTAACCCAAAAGATAAGATCCGCACACAACAGCACGTGATAGGGATAGGCGTAGAGCACGTGTTAACAGACTTGAATTTTGTACAGTGGGACTTTGGTGTTAGGATAAATAAAAATAAAAAAATATATATATATATACAAACAGTGTTTATGTTTGTATCTTGTCCCGGTGTAAACGCCTGTACAAAATTTACACTTCCCGTGGGTCAGGACGGGCCATGTTTAACTCGACAACTATACATTCTCCAAAGTGATATCGGAGGCTATTCCAGAGTTTTGAGTAAGCTTTTTGACAAAAAGGTCTTTGTATATGCTTCATTTAGAAGGGGGCGTACAGAGATATGCAGGGGCACTTTGGGGGTATAAAATGCTGCGCTAGAACGCCATGTAATCGTAAGGTTGGATTACAGTTTATACACCAAGGCGAGTTTATTCTAAACTACGGATTCACAACCCGTACCTTCCACCATGCTTTGTACGTCTCTGGTGTTGGATATACATACGATGAATTTGGATAAAGCAATAAAAAAACACTTAAAACTCGCTTGATAACTTTTGATATTATTTTGGTCTAAATACACTCTACACTCTTAATTACATAATCACTAGGGCTCACTAAAAATTGATTCGATAGGGGTCGGAGGCCGCAATGTCCTTTGGTAGGACAAAGAGCATTGTAGTTTTTCTTGGTCCAAATTGATTCAATTCTTTGATTTTGGGAAAATAATAAGAGAAAGGGATATATATATATATATAAAAAAAAAAAAAAAAATATATATATATATATATATAGATTGATATAAAAATAATAATAATATATATATATAGATATAAAAAAAAAAAAAACATGTCTATATATATATAAATATATGTGTAAAAAGAAATATTAGAGATTTGGATAGAAAGAAAAATTCTACTCCGGATCCAATACTTGGTACTGTCACCTTTGAAGAATTTTGGGGTCGGCTGTAACGGTTCAGAATCGCACCTGAACTATCTCGAATATTTCTTAAAGAGTTAAAAGTCGAAATGTATTAATGTTACTTACCTCAATAACTTTTAATAGTATAAATAGATCCTGGTGTGGGAATAAATCACAAAGTCAAATTGGGTTGTGTCAACTGGGTTGTATTGAACAAAATTAGCCATTTACCATGTTGTTGCGCTGGGAATTTGCTTCATACTTTGTCAACACAGTGCATATGGGAGGGAGATTCTGTCTATAAGGCTTGGGGCTTGTTTAGTGGTTTCAGATTGCTTGAGGTAAACACTGAAAAAGAAACGGGTTAATGGTAGCGGAGCAGTTGTGGTCATTTGCATTTAATTTGGAAGTTTTATGATTAATCTGAGGAAGTTAGATACAGTAAATTTGTTTGAATTAGCGAGAAAATATAGTTAATAAATACCTGAGATTCAGGGATTGAAACAATAATGTTTCACAACAGTTGGACTCTGTGACAAATTATTTCATATAAGAAGATGCACTTTGTTGAGGGTTTTGTCAATCGAATTTGCTTCACGGGAGTGTGGACAATACTTGTATTTCGATATTGGTTCACGAAATAATCGACACGAACTGTTATTAGTTAGTAAAATTATAAATCTTGTTGTAAACAAATGTCATGTCAAAATGGAATAATCCTGTCCAAGTGCAGCGACAACTAGCGGCAGAGTTGAGAACTAAGACAAGTCAAATGACATCACATAAATATAGCGAGAAGGTTTTTACTCACAGAATGTTAAATTAACATTATGTATAACTTAAATAAAAATATGGGTTAAATAATCAAAAGTACAGAATATTGGTTTCTATCTTAGATAAGGTTCAAAGGTTCAAATATAAGGAATGTATATTGGCTAGAAGTGATACGTTCGGAAATTATGTTCGAACAATTACTATTTTGATAATAGTTTTCATTCGTAAATAATAAAAAAAGGGATCATACAAAATAATGTGTTTATATTATGTGAGAAGGTAATATTTTGAATAGTTTAGTAAATTCTATAACTTAATATTAGATAGACTATCAAAGGTTTCTGAACGAAAGCCAAGCGGGACGTTCAGGATGTTTGAAATGGTTTGGCGTTAGACGCTAGATGGCCTATCAGTTTTGTGGGGGGGTGAATAGGGATTTTCAATGAAATGTCTCCTATTGGGTAGGCAGGAATAGTTGGGTTGCCATGTTGTGAGAAATAAATACCTTATTTATAAAACAGGGAGAGGGGGTAATTATTGATGTATGGTATTCACACTAGATTAAAAGTAAAATACTTTAATTGTTGTAAAGGGGAAAAAGAAATATTTATAGGAAATAAAATTTGGAAAAATGAATAATAATTATTCTAGAATGTACAATTAAGACATTAAAACTAATAAACCTTAGTCAAATTAGTATTTCAAAGTTAAATAATTAGACATGAGACATTTAAGAGACGGATTAGAAATATACTGAAAAGTTTCCATTAAACATAGGGGTAAAATTTCCCTGAGAGTGGGGAGAATTTCTAGGATGTAAAAGAAAAAAAAAGAAAAAAGGACGCTAACTTTTGGCGCGGTTTTGGGTAGGGCTATATAAGCAAAAACGACACGACGCCCGCTCTTATTTCTCCGGGATCGACTTCGAGGCAACACGTATGGAAGACGAAACACTTTTTGAAGAAGTTTCCATTTTTAATCAAGCGAGAAGTAGTCTTCAAGCAAGTGTACAGTGAGTCCTTGCACCATAGGGCGTTTATTGGGTTCGCGATCTTTTAAACGTTTTAATTTTGGAATTCTGACTGGTAAATTGGATCCGAAATTAAAAGGTCTAGTTTGTTTACAGAAAGCATTTCAATTAAAGTAAATTATTCCCAAGTAAAATCCTAGAAAATGGGCTTAATTTGAGTCAGAGAGGGTTGGAAGCATAGAGTTTGTTTCTTCAGGAGTACATTTTTATGTCTCCGGGCTCCAGGCAAGGCTCACGGGAGGTCGCTAGGTAAAGAAAGTCTGGCATTGTGGAGTGTCAGATGAGTGTTCATTGGATAACGCTTAGTAATTTCCACATGGTTTGATCAGGCGGGCTGTTTTCATTGACAGTTTTTTTCAGTTAACACGTCTGATGGCGCGGGGCGTATGCCCCAGATTTGGAGGCAGTTGCGGCCTGATTGAACCATACCTACCTGTAGGGTGTCTATCTGTTCCCTTCCCAAGCAGATGGACCACGGCATGAGCGATAGGATTTTAGGGGGCCCACTCACCCAAACTTGACAGAATTGGGGCGTCAGAACTGGCGATACAGGCGCCAGGTTTGTGTTTGTTAGGAAAGTCGCATTTAGTCGGAAATTAGGCAGGTAAGTACCTACTTAGAATCACGAGCTAGGTAACTCGAAGACCTTTGTTCTGGCAGAAAGGGGGAGGTCTGCTGGGGCAAGGCTACGAGGGGAGTCTGGTATACAGAGTAGGTAGAAAGAGTAGGGTCGCTGTTAGGTCTATAAGTAGCATTATGTGTTATCACAAATATATCTACGATCAAATCCGAATTTTGTTGACATCCCTAGCCATAGATTCTTGTGATAGACGAACAAACCCGGGCAATTTGACAGAATGATTATAGATAGTGGGGAAAAGTCCGATTGACAGTTTCCAGCAAAATGGCTGTCTTTTATCTAACAAAATAATGTTATATCTTAAGAAGAGCGATTAGGTAAATGGTTAGTGCGTTGTAGCAATGTAGTCTACAAGTTGTATGATTTTCAGTGAGGTTTGTAAGAAATTAATAGATTTGAAAAGGGAAAGGTGACCAATGGATACCTAGTGCTTTCAGTATTTGGGAAATGATTTGTGAAGTAACAATACTAGTGGAACAGTCCAAAGAGCTTGATTAGAGTAATCTTTATAGGTTCACGCATTGCAAAGATATGAAGGTTGAAATAATCTATCAAACATAAGTGGAGAATCTAAATTTACCTATATATTTGGCTTGACAAAAGGTAATATATTCCTATGATGCAAAAGGCACCTATAATAATCTATAAATTGAGCTGGTTGCGGAAGAGTTCTCTGGATCAGACTACTGCTATATTAATGTATGAAAAAGGATTTTGTTCGGTGGCGGGAGAAGATGTTTAAACTCGAAGGAACTCGGTGTAATGTTGACCAGTGTCTTATGGAAGCTGATGTGGATTCAAGGTTTTCCAGATACTAACCTATTGAGTTGGAACATGATTCTATTTTAGCCATAAATTATGTAAAGCTATCGGGGTGAGGCGAAAGCTTCTGTCCAATTTGGTTGGATTCTTAAGTTATTTCCAAGACCAGTCCAATGGTGAGATTAAGGATATATTATCATGAGCGAGATTCTTTAGAGACAAATTTTAACCAACAAGTTGCAAAAGTTCAATAAGATCCGAGTCAGACACATAGACATAACTAGGGAATTTAGTTCTACGGGGAAACTTGGTCATAGAAAAGGTTAGGAGAGTCTATATTTATATGTACTTACTATGAATTAGATTTGAGTTCTCTCATCTCAGGAGTCAGACTTGTTAGTGCTCCTAATTTAAGCACTCAACCTGTTGGATTTATCCCAATAAGGATTATTCAACAAAAGGAAAAGGCTATATCAATTAACGTTAACTTTAACTGCTGCTGCCATGAAGGAGAAAGATCTCTTCATGTAGACTAACAAGTCGCTTTGAAGCCTTTAGCTTGGTCCTCTTATATATATATATACATAAAGAATTGACGAACATGACAGCTTGACTTTATATGTTGAAGTTTGTTTTTATATGAAAATGTAATAAAGCAGCGCCGGAGGAGGGATGTCCAAGTCTGGTGACGAGTTCCACTGTTATGGGCGGCGGAGGTGCCCTGACTTTACCGGTTAAATAATATTGCTGGAGCATTTGTATTAGGCCAAGATGGTGATTAAGATCAATAGACTCTCTTCACCCTAATGATTATACCAATTTCCATCTCTGACTTTGCAAGCAAAATCATATGCTGAAGCTAATAGGTACTATTATAGATGTAGTGTTTCCATCTTCTAATAGATATAACAAATTTTCATCTCTAACTTTGCAAGCAAGGCCATATGCCTAAGCTAGTAGGTACGGTTATAGATCTGATATAGTGACTCAGTCTTCCAATAGATATAACAAATTTTCATTTCTAATTTGCAAGCAAAACCATATGCTTAAGCTAATAGGTATTATTATAGTAATTGTGTCTCCATCTTCATATAGGAATATCAAATTTCATTTCAAACCACACATGCCAATTTCACCTTAGGCCTTGCAAGCAAATCCGGATGCTGTGATTAGTTTCAGTTCCATTGTAGCCTAAATTATTAAATTCCACCAGTTAATAGACAGTTAACCTTGGGTCAGTAACCAGAGAATTAGCATGGTGGACTCAGCAAAATAACTCACCAGGTTTTCAAAGTATATTGGACCTAGGAATCGGTTAGGACCTAACTGTTAAATGTCCAAGCAATGTAGGGGTAAACTAATGTTAGATTTATACAAGAGTATTAACTTATTTTGAGTGTCTTTGTCGCTATAAATGAGGTTAGAAAATTAGAAGCAACGGCCATGTAATATGAACAGCTGTTAAGTTGATGTAGGCATATAGGCAGTTCAAAGTATGAGTTAGTTAGTAGTAAGGTTAGTCTCTGTCGCTTCATTTAAAAGATCATGGGTCTACGCTTTACAACCAGGGTTCTCCATTACGACATCACAGGCCACTTCAGATTTGATTCAGAGCATCCATAGTAGTTATCTATATATTAATCGGACAACAGTTAGGTATTACAGCGCTCAAGCTAGCTAGGTATTTTAGTAACTAATAGAATCCTTGACAGGGGTTCAGTATTAGCTTAGAGTAAATACTAGAATGGTTTGTTAGTATATTTAGGTCATCTATTAGGTTAGGCTAAGCGATTAGAAAGGATAGGTAGGAGTTACAATTTGGTGCCGTGACCAGGATTAAAAATTAACACATATTATAGCAAATCTTGTATAGGAATAAGAAAATAAGACAATATTTACAAACCTTTTTAATGAGTTTAGCATATAAATTACATTGGAGCTCTGAGTATTTCTGAAGGTAAGTGGCTAGTTTACATTGAGTTGGAATAGCCACAATTTGTTGTTTAGTGCAGAAGGAAAACTGAAGCGACGGGGTTAATATTAATTATTTAATTAAACTTCTGTTAAGCGTCCCCGGGCAGGATGGTTCTTAATAAGGGTCTTTTGAGAACTGTTCATAGGTCTTGATTAGGTTTAGTTAAGTATAGCAACTTGTTTTCTGAAATGGAAGAAATAATTCATTATTGTAATATGCTAGCAAATTCAAAAATAAGAAAATGGTTATCTTTTCAGAGATTTCATAGGTAGTAATGTTGAATTTTAGTTAGATGAAATGCTAAGTTGGATTGCATTCTGTTAGAGAATAAATAATTAATCACATAATTAAACAAGTACTTACTATTAATTGTCTTTTTATTAAAAAGAACAATAGTTATAATTCTTGAGTAACATCATATTGTGGTTTCATAGATTACCAATATTATCTCTGTTGAAATTCGTCAATAATTAGGTAATTTAATTGTCGAAAGCCGGGCAGGTGAATTCACAAACTTGTATAGCACAATTGTATAGTTGAAAGACTTTTGAGTAGAGGTTATATGGAGCTAATCAAAGAGCATGTATGGGGAACACATGGAGAATGACATTTGTCATTGACAAGGTTGTTTCTCTCCTTAGTGTTAGCTCTGGGTAGGCGAACGGAAAAATTATGGGAAACTGTATGGACCTTGTTAAGTACAAACTTTGTATGGGCTTGCATATTTGTATACAAATAAATTATAGAGACACGTTATATGACATGTATCTCGGTTTTGATGTTTAGTAAAGACTTTGGGAGCTACCGCGTAACTTTATGGGTATGAACTTCATACGTTTTTGGGAACTTTGAGTCAATTTTATAAAGAAAATAGTCGCTATCGGTTCCTTGTTTTGTGACGTCGGGTATAACGATAACTAGCTAGCAACGTTCAACAGAACAAAGCAGCAAAAATCTATCAGAATAGGGAATTCAAATGACAGTTGAAGCCCATACCCATATCCGGATTTCTTAGCCGGTAGCCCTCTGTTCACAAAATTAGATTTTGAGGTTGTTTCTTGGAAAGGTCGATATTTAAGAACATGAGTGACAGGATAGATTTTCTAGCTTCCAAAAGCTTCGCTAGATGGCGTTGAACGAAGTGTGTAGCGGCTAGTATATTTTGGTATGAATCATATTTAAATTAAAAACCCAAAGGAAACTAATAATAAATTAAATAAGTACTACTGTAACAGAAACGAAATAGTTAAATTTTAAAGATTAAGGTAAATAAATGGCGTCTGTCTAACGTTCCGTTTTACAAAAAAAAAAAAGGTCAAAGTAAAATTTCATATTCCGTACCTTCCAAACTGCATAGATAGGTGGGACAGCGCCATCTAGTGATCGAGCTTTCAGAAAATCGCCCATTAGCACGGCATCACAAGAAAGTTAGGGCGATAGTTACATTTTTACTCAACGGGGGTCGCCACGGGTATTTTCGATCGAATAGAATTTGGTTAGTAACTGAAATAATAATGGTAAATAAGGCTGAATGTTATTGATAAATGAATTATAGCAAAACCTTGTTTTGTTTTAAAAGGGGCAAATTCTTTTAGCTAACAGGGTAATTACGCTACTGTGTGATAGATGTCGCTACCGGTAGGTTACGGAAAATTTTGGTCTATTAATGTTGATTAAAATGGGTTATGTTATGTATCAGAATCGTGTATGTGATGTGCGGTCCGAGATTGTAGTTTAAAGGCGTGTTTGAAAATGTTATAAAAAAAAAAAAATTAGGATAGATAATGACATACATTAGGTGAAATATTACATACATATATTAGTTGGGGAGGGGGGCGATCACGTTGTTCTGTGGTGCGCTATTTTTATTGTTGTTAGGATATAAATCCAGACATGGCTTAAAGAACTCGCATCCAAGCCAAAAACATTGAAAAAAAAAATATAAAAAAAAAAAAAATTGTTGTTAGGAATGTTTTTGTTTTCATCAAGAAAATTTATGAATTATTAAAGGTTGAGTGTCATCTAAGTTTGTGAAATTGTTGAAAATGCTGAAACTGTCTGAAGGATAGATCTGTGGTTGTGTTTATCATTATTGTGAAAATATAACCTAAAAAAAAAAAGGACATTAAATAGTTATGCAAATAGGTTTTAGTGTAAATCATTGTAAGAGTTATGAATTTGAAGTAAGAAAATAGTATTTTAGTTAATTTATAGTTTGTACAAGGTATTTCAAAGGGGTAAATAATTAAAGAGTTTGGCTTGGTTGAAAAATGTGTCTTGATGAGAGTGATTTCTCATGGAAATAAGTGGATAATGAAAACTGAAGAAGTGTTATGAGGTCTGGCTTTTCATGGTGTACATAAGAGAGGGGAGACCCTTTCTGACTTATAGATTGATAACAACCATTTTGGTAAGTTAATCAGAGATTTAGTTTTAATTAAATTGTTGAAAATTTTTAGAATTAGACACAATTAGTACCTACTTGTATATGGACAGCTTAGACTCAAAGAGGGTAATTTTGTTTGAAGGGAACGGTATTTGCAATGCTAAATAAGTCAACGGATAACTTAGTAGGGACGGTTTGATTTTTCAAACGCTCGGTTAACCTAAAAGTTGGAAATAGTTCAGAATTAAAGAGAAATCTTGTCTTGATGAATGATAGAACTATTAGTTTGTATTTTGGGGTCGGTGATAAAGGTTTAAAGAAAAAAATAGATATGTCAGTGGGTAATAATTAGATTCCTAACTTAGTGGAAGGAAATTATATTGCTACAAACTAAAATAATGTTAGCTAGATTTTTAAATGTAGTTATGAATATATTTAAAAGGTAAGGTTTAGTGGTTTTTGTATTGGGTTAGTAAAATGAGGAAACATTACTTCTTACTCCTTAAAACTTAAAAATAGCTATTTGGGTAAAATAATGGGTTCTTTTACTAATAGTTAGGTATTGAAATTCATGAAATATGAACCAAAAGGAATTTGTTAGTGAAGATTTTGGATTGGCTAGATTAGAAACATTAGATTCAATGGTTTCTAATTTGAACAGCAAGTAGAGAGAATTTCATCTTAAATGGTTCAGTGAGTTTGGAAAAACCATAATAGGATAATTTCATAATTATTAAACAATCTAATATATGAACAAGAAGGGAAAAATTACTTGATTTAGGTAAGTAATCAAAATTTTCATCCGGGAACATAAAAGAAACTTAGATGTTGGTTATAAGACTTGCAGAAATTTTATTATAATTACAGTGGTTTTGATTTCAAGTAGGAGTTGTTGTTTGGATGGATAAGTAGTGTAGACTAGGGTGGGGTGGTGTGTTAGTCCGGAACATTATAGATAAATAGGTACTTAACAAGAATAAAATAGGGTTAAATAATTCTTTACCTTTCGTTGAAATTTGAGTTAGAAAATTCAACGACGGTTTAAGAAGGAATACAACAATGTTATAAAATAAATCAAGTAATTATTCTTATGTCAATGAGAATTATAGGAGATTGCTTGCCTAACTAATATTGCTTCTCTTAGGTATCCAGTTAAGTTTTATAGGTTGCAATGTCTAAAAAGTAGGTAGTAAATATTACAAATTAGCTTAAATAGGTAAATAATGTAAGAACCAAAGTGTGTTTGACAGTTTGGGGTCGTTGGTCTGATGGAATGAACAACTGTTGGCTATTTATAATTAGTCATGGGTAGCATTAGTGTTACAGGTATGGCCGGGAATATTCATAGACTAATTGTATATTCTCTATATAGAAAAAAAACCAGATGGATTTATTTGAAACATGGTATGCCAGCAGTGGTCCTCGTTCACTTGACATGATGATGTTGAATAGGGGGTGGTGAATGGAGAAGGAAAAGAACTTTCATACAGGCGACGTGATTGGTTTGTTGTTCTTTTTATCAATCTTGGTTCTATATTAGTAATTAAATATACATTCTTAGTTGAACCATTGGTTAATCTTAATAATTACTTTGTGATAGGACTATAGGTACGTTATGTTTGAAAAGAAATAACATATGGTCGAGGTTTGGGTGTTATTAGATTATTATTATTATTATTCTTATTTATTCGGATAAGCAGTGAGACAACTGATAGATGCTGGTAGAAAAAGTAAGGAAATTGTTGCTATGCTAAAAGTACCATTGTGGGGAATATTTTATTAGAATGTTAGTCGTACGTAAAATTATTAAATTAAAAATTTACTAGTTGCATTGAGAGAACATCATACTAGACTATCATCCATAGGGTAGAGATTGGTACTTGCAATTATAGGGAAAGAAAAAACAAATATATGATGACTCCAGTTTAGGCAAACGATGAGACATTTGAATTGATGTAACGAATTAAATGTTATTAGTTAGTTAATCTTTTTTGTAATTTATATGTGTATGATTTTCAATACAAAATGATTATAGCTATAGGATTCTTACGGGTTCCGCTAATGTCGTGTTGGGGCTGTTCCAGTGGGGTTTGGGAGGTAATTTATGTCACTTAATGGTCAAGGAGAGTTTTGTTGGTTCGGTCTAGCTGGGGGGTTGCGGACATGGTTATCGTAGACGAACGAACTAGTGGGCAAACAACTTTGTCCTTTTATAATATCAGTATAGACAGTGCAGTTAAAATTTTATAGTATGTTGGATTGGGGGTCGTGGAAAAGTGTAACTACAGTTACAGGTTAATCAATTAGTAGGGTTTAGAATTAATGTAATTAAAATTACTAGGAATTCTATTTAGGTTAGTATTAAGACCTTAGAATTAAATTAGCTATAGAAAATGATATTAAGTGGGA